>CM066606.1:37654005-38264005 GCA_033816785.1 Picus viridis
ACTCCACCACCTCCCTGGGCAGCCCATTCCAATAGCAAATCACTCTTTCTATGAAGAACTTCTTCCTAACATCCATCCTAAAACTCCCTGGCACAGCTTGAGACTGTGTCCTCTTGCTCTGGTGCTGGCTGCCTGGGAGAAGAGACCAGCTTCTGCCTGGCTACAACCTCCCTTCAAGTAGTTGTAGAGAGCAATAAGGTCTCCCCTGAGCCTCCTCTTCTCCAGGCTAAGCAACCCCAGCTCCTTCAGCCTCTCCTCACAGGGCTTGTGCTCCAAACCCCTCATCAGCTTTGTTGCCCTTCTCTGGACACATTCCAGCAACTCAACATCTTTCCTAAACTGAGGGACCCAGAACTGGACGCAGGATTCAAGGTGTGGCCTAACCAGTGCAGTGTACAGGGGCAGAATGACCTCCCTGCTCCTGCTGGCCACACTATTCCTGATGCAGGCCAGGATGCCATTGGCCCTCTTGGCCACCTGGGCTCACTGCTGTCTCATGTTCAGCCTACTATCAACCATTACCCCCAGGTCCCTTTCTGCCTGGCTGCTCTCCAGCCCCTCTGACCCCAGCTTGTAGCACTGCATGGGGTTGTTGTGGCCAATGTGTAGAACCTGACACTTTTTAACTTTTCTTGCTTTTGAATCAAATTCCTGTTCTTGAATATCTGAGATAATTCCTGAGAATGCACAGAGGCCAACATTAAGATCAATGTCTTGATTTTTTAAAAATCTATGAAAGTGTAAAAGGTGGGCTTCTGCTTATTAAAATGGGTGGGATTCCTTCCACTTCCTAAGATGTGATGGTTTTGTGAAGTCAGCGTGTATGTTACTTCACAAAATTAAGAGCATCTTCGAGGACTGTGCCCCAGTTTCCAGTGGGAAATGACCCAGACAGTAGATAGGGTGATCTTGCTTCTGATCCTCTTTTCAGTGGGGCCCTGAGCAGTGACAGGCATTTGAAGAAATTATACAAGAAATTGTGCATGCAGGCAGAAGCTTTAGGCCAGGATAAGATGTTAAAAATCTTCTCTATGCTGCAGCCAGGAAGAATGGTCCTAACTTGAGCCTTTGACAGGGAACACCTAAGAAGACCTGAGGCCAGCTCCTAGGGTTTTGGAGTCAGGGATACAAAGGGTCTGAGGCCAACTACACTCCCAATACTGGCAGCATATGACGGAGTCAAAGCTGCCTTGAAAGTTGTTGGTATTGAAGCACAGCTCCTCCTGGCACCCTAACTGCCAGTGCTAGGCTGGGTGTTCAGGAGTATCCTCTACCCATCAGGCAACTAATGCCACATGGAGTAACTGGATTGCTCTGAGAACACAGTGGGCTTGGGATAACCCTAGCCGCCCAATAATCTTAGGCATATCAAGGACAAGAGGGTCATTAGGGGCAGTCAGTATGGTTTTACCAAGGGGAATTCATGTCTGACCAACCTGATAGCCTTTTATGAGGGCATAATCAGGTGGATATATAATGGTAGAGCAGTGTTTGTGGCTTATGTTTATTTCAGTAAAGCATTTGACACTGTCTCCCACTGCATCCTTGCAGCTAAGCTGAGGCAATGTGGCTCAGGTGGATCTGGTTTGGCAATGTAAATATGAATTATTTACAGATTGGTGGCCCCATGTTACCTCAGGTTATCTGGGAAGAGATACAACATATAGATGAGGTCAGGATTGAGGGGTGGAGTTAACATGAACACAATTCCACAGAATCACAGAATCACAGGGGCTGGAAAGGATCTCTGGAGATCATCTAGACCAAGTCCCCTGCCAGAGCGGGTTCACCTAGAGCAGGTTACAGAGGATGGTATCCGGGAAAGTTTTGAGTGACTTTAGAGATGGAAACTCTGCCACCTCTCTGGGCAGCCTGTTCTAGTGCTCTACCACCCTCAAAGTAAAGAATTTCCTCCTCATGTTAGGTGGAACTTCCTGTATTCAAGTTTTTGGTTGTCCTGCCACTGGGCACCACTGAAAAGAGACTGGTCCCATCTTCCTGACACCCACTCTTCTTTGTTTGTTACCACAAGGTCCAGTAACCACCTCTCCTCAAGTGACAGTTTAGGCTAACTATGATCCTCCACCACTTGTGTCAAAAAAGTTATCACCAAGGTACTGCAGGAACCTCCTGGGTTGTTTGTCCCTCATTGTGCTGCCTTTCCAGCAACGATCAGGGTGGCTGAAGTCTCCTATGAAAATCAGGGCATGTGATGGTGTGGCTACTTTAAGCTGTCTGTATAAGGCCTTACTGATTTCCTCTTCCTGATCAGGTGGCCAACAATAAATGCCCACTACAATGTCACCCATAATAGCCTGACTCTATTCTTACCCACACTCTCTCAATTCATTCTTCTTCCCCACCCAGGTAGAGATAAATACATTGCAGTTGGTCTCTCACATAAAGAGCAGCTCCACCAACTCACCTTGCTGGCTTGTTCTTCTTTAAAATTACATAGCCATCCATTGTAGTACTCCAGTCATGACACTCATCACACCATGTTTCTGTGATGGTGACTAAGTCATAGCTATCCTGCTGCAGAATGGCTTCCAGCAAATCTTATTTGTTGCCCATGTTTCGTGCACTGCTGTAGATGCACTTTCAGCTCAGCTATTGATTTCATTCTAGTACTAGCATGCCATCCCTAGGCTCATCTCTAGTGACCTGGTTTGTCTCCCTTCCCACATCAAACCTATTTTAAAGCCATCTGAATGAACCTTGCCAGCTCATGGGCAAGAGTCCATTTTCCCCTTGGAGATAGATGGGTCCCATCTGTTGCAATCCAACCTGGTGCCATGTCAGACTCCCCATCACCAAAGAAACCAGAATTCTACCAATGGCACCAGCCTCTGAGTCACATGTTAATCAAACATGTTATCCTGTTCCTTTCAGTGTTCTTCCCTGCCACTGAAGGGACTTAGGAAAACATGCTCGTGATCTTACAACCAACACTTCCAGCACCCTGAAGTTCCTTTTGATAATATTCAAATTTCTCTCTGCAACCTCATCACTGACCACCTGCATTACCAATAGCTGGTAATAGTCAGGTTATCTGTGAATGCAAAATGTGCTGCCAGCAAGCAAACCAAGCAGTTAGAGGCTCTGTGGTATGGAGGGTGATGGCTGAAATACAGATACTGGGAGGTCTGGCATTCTGACTGCATCATACTCCCACAAACCTGCCAAGGCAAATGCCATGTGCTCACAATGGTGGAAGCAATGACTAAATGGCTGGAAACATATCTAGTGCCCTGTGCCACCACCTAGAACACCACTCTGGGCCTTAAAAAGCAAGTCTTCAGGTGACATGGCACCTTAGAAAGAACTGAGTGTGACAAGGGAACTCCTTTTGAAACAGCCTCATAAAATACCTGCACCAAGAAGCACGGCATCAAGTAGATGTATCACATCCCCTGTCATGCATCAGCTCCTGGGAAGATTAAATGTTACAGTGGACTGATGAAAACTACATTGAAAGCAATGGGAGGAGGGATCTTTAAAAACTAGGGCACACATTTAGTACAAGCCCCCTGGTTAGTTAACAGCAGAGGAACTTCCAGACAAGCTGGCCCTGGCCAATCCAAATTCCCACATACTGTAGAATGGGTTAAAGTCTCCATAGTGCATATGAAGGTGATGCAGGAGGATGGAGAAGTCTGTTGTGTGCATCTCATTTTGGGTGAGGACAGTAAATGATGTACATTATACGAGGTATCTTATTTGTTGTATGTTGTATGATGTTAATTGATGAGAACTCTGATGGGCATGGCATAGATGGCACAGAATAAGAGGTGGATAAGAGGAGTTCAACTAGAATAGAGTTAAGTGTTTTTTTTTCCCTCACAAGAGGCTGGGAGGGAATATAGCCAACACAGCCAGCTGAACCAGCCAACAAGTATTCAATACCATGTTGACATGGTGTCTGCTATATAAGGGAAGAACCAGCCAGGGCAAACCACAGGGCTTTGAGCTTGTGACTGCAACATGGAGATGCTTCCTTCTTCCTATTTTTCTCTCTTCTTCTGTTTCCTCTCTGCTTCCATGTCAGGCAAGGCAGGGACAGGCATATATCTCTTTGTACTATTCTCTTGAACTCTATCTCAAACTGCGGGGCTTTGTTGTTCTGTGTGATTTTTTTTCCATCCCGATTCTCCTTCCCTTTCCACTGGGGAAAAGGCAGGGGGACAATTGTGTGAGCAGTTGTGTGAAGCCTGGCTGCCACCTGGACTTGAACCATGCCAAGAATGTACAGAGACTTGAACATATAACACAGTGCTGGCTCAAGCACATTACTAGATAGCATTCAGCTGGCAAAGGCAGTGAAGAGCAAAGAGACCATTTGCCTTAGAGTGATAATTATTGGACCGCAGAATGGTCTCCCAAGAGAAAATTGTTGGAAACCAATACTTGGCACATCTAAAATCACACTGAATAAAGCACTAGAAACTCCACGGTAGGGAATGGACTTGCATTCTCATGCTAGTATTCTAACTTTCCACCCTGCTACACCCAAAGTCCTACTAAGCCCTACCTACAGACACCCTAAATTATGGCATCCAAAATGCTAATTTTTAAACTTGTGTCTTAACACTTCTTTTTCAAGTCATTTCCATGTTTGCATAAATACAGGATGGCATCCAAGGTTGCTTGGCATTTTGCTTACCAAGAAATGTTTCAAAACTGTTCCTGCATTTTAAAAAAACTGCTGTCTCTCTGGAGTAAGGGGCTGAGACCTAAGGACCAGTTGATATTTCAGTAAAGTGCACTCTCTTTTCTGTGCTACTTCCATTTATGGAAGGCAAATTCTTATCTCCCAGAACATCCTTCAGCATTTCACTTATGTAGTGTACATTCACCCTGTTGGATTTTAGACATTGTGAAAGTGGGTGTATTTACCTGAAAATATGCTGAATGGGTTGTTGTAAATACATAACTGACTGTTTGACCTTGAAGCTCAATCTCAGTCCAAGAAGGTGGATTCTTTGGAGGTTTGCGTGCTTTCTTGACTGCAGAGTGTGACAACATTGAGAAATGCAGAATAATAAGAACATGCAACAGCATTTTGACCTAGGCTTAAAGCAAACCAATGAATATAATGACAGCATCATGCCAAGAGTAACACTGGAGTGTTCTTAATAGAGGCCTGGGGCAGCAGTGTAAGTCAGGCTGTGCTGAGCCTGCAGAGCTATCTTTATTGACAGCGTCAGTATCTCTGTCTGGCACTAGAAACTGTGCTCCTCACAAAAGATACAGTAAGACAAAGGACCTGACTCAACAATTAATTACTCTACTTCTGTGTTATGGAAATTCCTCTGAAAAAAAAAAAAAAAAACACAAAACAAACAAACAAACAAAAACCCAGAGACAATAAGCTGTAACTAGGGAAACAGAGGTGCTAATCTAGTTCAAGGCAGACATGCCTTGCCAGTTTTGTTTAGTAAAAACATCTTACTTTGCTGAAATAGAACACTAAACAATATTCCACAGTGTATTTTCTAAACTACACTCTGTTAGAAATGTCATAGCAAACTACAGAGATTAGATTCTATCTGTCTTAATTATGTTTTATAGCAGTTGTCATACAGGACTACCAATACACTGTCTTCAAACTATTTTTCTTATCACACTAGCAGAGGAGGATACACTACAATTTGAGGGAGATTCTGTATAAAGGCAAATGACCTTGATAGAGAAGTTTTTACTTCTGACACAAAATGAAGGCAATTTCCGAAGAAAAGTTGCATTTGAAAGTAGGAAGAAGTATTGCTACCAATTGCTGAAAGAAGAGGTTGGCTGTATGCTGTTTAAAGACCTTTAGGCAAGGATGAGCTTTAATACAAAATACATGCATCGGAGCAGCCCTCGCTTTGTAACTCGCTCACTTTATCACCTGAAAGACCCATGGTATGTGTTACCTCATACCAAAGGAGGTTTCTGGGATTACAATGAGTCACAGATACTGGGAAAATTAGGCAAAAGTATTAGCTATTTGTGGTGGTTTAGGCTGGGTGCTGGCCCAGATGCCACTGCATAGACCACACCTGGGAGGTCCCAAAAGGGTCCAGCCCACTGGGTCGTCAAAAAACAGCAAACCAGGTATTTCAGCCACAATTCCCTGCTCCCCTATAAAACATCAGCGTGGGGTCTTCACTTTCTCTTTCGTCCCCTGCTGCTGCCTAGGTAAAATGGCATGAGCCGCCTCCCTTGGGCCTGCCCAGGCCCAAGGCTGGGTTGGGGCAGGGGAAGAAAGAGCCCTGGGAGGGGGGCTTTTGGGTGTACCCCCAGGTGGTGATGGGATCTCTCTCTCTTTGTCACAGTGCTTGTGGTTCTCTATAAAACATTCATTGTTGCTGTTCCTTTTTGTTTTTCTATTTAAACTTTCCATTACTTTTGCAATCCGTTTGTCTGAGTCGTTATTTCTGCCCATGGTGGGGAGGGGGTCTGCTTCAACCCACTACACTACTTCAACTATATTTTCTGTGAGACTGGAGAAATTTTCCTTGTAATGAAAGACAATTACTTAAGTCACTGAGTTCCAGGCATTCCTGAGGGTTTGTCAATGTAACCTTCAGTCAAGGTGCTCAATGATGAATGACCAGGGCAAAACCAGTGGGGCCTAGAGGGTGGCTGCTGTCAAGAGTTGCCAAGAGCCCAAAAGCCTAGAGACCCCAGTTCCCAAATTCAGAGTGATTATCAAAACATCCAAATGCAATGTTAAGTAACTTCCCAAAAAAATGTATCTGGTTTCAGAGCCAGGCCATAAACCCAGAACCACATGGACTGCTGCACTCAGATGCACAAGCTGAGTTGTTGGTTTAATTTTTACTCCTTTGTTTTTTCCTAAAAGCACAATTTTGTCCCATGAATGAAATCTGCATCTCCAAATAAACATGTTTCTGTGTTACTACAACTCCTCCCAGCAGACTAAAGAAAAGAGTGGTTTGCTGCACATGAAGCCACAGAATCAACAATTCTAATCCTACTTTATTGAGGAAATTCTGACTGATTTGAAACCAATGAGAAAGTTTTTACTAGTGTTTGCAGGACCAAAATTGAAATTCAGTCACACAGGACCAGTGTAAGGTCTCCTGCACATTTCAGGGAGGGGCTGATGACCTTTGTTTCTAAAATTTTTAAACTTTGTTCCAGAGTGCACCTAAACTATGAAAAATAGGCACTGTCCTCACTTGCCTTCTTAAATTTTTTCACCATCCCTGCACCTCATTCACCTTCAATACTTAGAAATAATTTTTGGACTATTTGAATTTCATTCAGCAGAATGGGTTTTCTAATGACACATTCCCATGCGTCGTGTGCAAAGCATTCCTGTTACCCTGTGCAGACCAAATCTTGTAACAGAAGGAAATTAAAATTCCCGTAAATGTTGATCAGGTTTCTCTCAAGCCAGGGCAAACTCATGGAAATGTTTATAACTGTATCAAATACTGCTTGCCTATGCATGGTGTGATCCTCTTTCCTGAGTCAGAAACCTGAAGGTTTGGCTTACAGGCTGCAAGCTGGCCTCCTGCACAAAGCTGACATCACCATTAATTAAAAGGAAGTCAATGTACTACTTGTATTCTTGAGATGAGGCATTAGCATAGCACATTCTGGACAGCATCCATGCCTGCAAATGATACCACAAATTGCTTTTCACAAATACAAGCTCTCATTATCAAGGGAAAGTGCAAGAATGCTATTGTGATTCTTGGTGTAGTATGAAACCCAACAAAACAAAACAAAACAAATTCAGTCTTCAGGGATGAAAATTGTGGAGACTATGTCAACAAGTACCTGGTGGCAAGGTGTAAAATGCATAAGTTTGCACCAGATTATGCTAAGAGGTAGTAACTGTTTCAAATCCCTCTGCAGAAATAGGAGTCACACTCCTCTCCTATCACGAATCTCCTGTAATGTGATATGTTCATTCATTTTCAGGATAAGTCTGAGCACAGCTGATATTTTCCTATTGATTCCTTTATTCTGTATTTGTAGGCATTTTGCTTAACAGCAATAGCAAATGGATGAATAATAATTGCAATCTCTTCTCAGTTGAGTGTTCACAGCTCTATGTCAGTTACTGATGTCTGTTGTTTCTTCGTTTAGATCAGAGCTTCCTGGTAGGCCTGATGTCTATGACAAGCCTTTTTTTGACTCTGTGATTCCCAGAAGATGCAGAGAATAGACACTCCAGTGACTATGACTCATGCTTGGAGGCTGCTGCAGGTCCTGGCTCAGAAGCTCTCTTTGTTTGGCTTCACACGTCAGCCAAAAAGGCCATTACAGCCAAACTGGAAAGTGGAAAGAAAATAAAAACATGATCACTTCCTTTCACAAAGGTGTTTTCACTGCAATAATCAGAGTTACTAGATCTCTGCCATACTATGTTGGGGTTTGGTTTGGTTTTTCTTGTTGGGTTTTTTGGTTGGTTAGCTGGTTGGTTGGACAGAGATCCTAATTGCTTAAGGGAATAAACTGATTTCTTTAGTTGTTTTTAAGGACTAAATTTACTAAAATATCCCATTAAATGAGTTGTTGCATTTTCCTGGATCTACCTTGTGTTCTATCTAATACAGAGAGAAAAGTTTGATTGCCAAAGAACAGAGCATTTAGATTTTGCTCAATGTCTTTGTCTAGTCAATAATTCTGTTAATAGGTAAGAGATGGAATAGTCCTCTGTCTATAATCATAGAATCAAGTGATAAGCACATAGGTTTACAGCTTTTCTCACTGGGGTGGTGAAGGACAGCAGGTACTTCTACGTTACAGATGAACTGATTAGGAACATTTATAACTGACACATACTCTTTTATGTATCCCTTTAAGAGAATACTAGATTCCTTGAACCGTCTCTTGGTCAGGAATTGCAGGTACACTTCTCAGATCTTCTGCAAGCACATGCACTTAACCAGTCATGTTTTCCCTGCCTTGCAGTTCTGGCATCTGCAAAGGAAACCCAAGGCACAGGTGATCCCAGAAGGTCCCAAATCTGGGCAGCTGCGTTCCTCCAGATTTAGCTGTGAGATCCAGAATGGCATTTAACATTTTTCCTCAGATCTTGACAGTGGCTGAGAATAGAATAGAATAGAATAGAATAGAATAGAATAGAATAGAATAGAATAGAATAGAATAGAATAGAATAGAATAGAATAGAATAGAATAGAATAGACCAGGTTGAAAGAGACCTTCAAGATCATTGCATCCAACCCATCATCCAACATGACCTAATCGACTAAACCATGCAACCAAGCACCCTATCAAGTCTCCTCCTGAACACCTCCAATGATGGGGACTCCACCACCCCCCAGGCAACCCATTCCAATGGGCAATCACTCTCTCTGTGGAGAACTTCTTCCTAACTTCCTGCCTAAACCTCCCCTGGCACAGCTTGAGACTGTGTCCTCTTGTTCTGGTGCTGGCTGCCTGGGAGAAGAGACCAACCTCTGCCTGGCTACAACCTCCCTTCAGGTAGTTGTAGACAGCAATAAGGGTCACCCCTCAGTCTCCTCTTCTCCAGGCTAAGCAACCCCAGCTCCCTCAGCCTCTCCTCATAGGGCTTGTGTTCCAAACCCCTCACCAACTTCGTTGCCCTTCTCTGGACACTCTCCAGCAACTTAACATCTTTCCTAAACTCAGAGGCCCAGAACTGGACACAGGACTCGAGGTGTGGCCTAACCAGTGCAGTGTACAGGGGCAGAATGACCTCCCTGCTCCTGCTGGCCACACTGTTCCTGATGCAGGCCAGAATGCCATTAGCCCTCTTGGCTGCCTGGCCCATCAGTCCAGCCTGTGGAGGTCCCTCTGCAAAGCCTCCAGCAGATCAACTCCTGCCCCCAGCTTGGTGTCGTCCACAAATTTACTGATGATGGACTCAATGCCCTCATCCAGACCATCAATAAAGATGTTAAAGGTGGGTCACCTGATCATACAAGGAGATCAGGTTGGTCAGGCAGGACCTGCCCTTCCTAAATCCATGCTGGCTGAGCCTGATCCCTTGGCCATCCTGTAAGTGCTGTGTGATTGCACTCAAGATGACCTGTTCCATAATCTTGCCTGGCACTGTGGTCAGGCTGACAGGCCTATAATTCCCTGGCTCATCCAATGGACCCTTCTTCTGGGACCTCTCTGGTGAGCCAGGACTGATGAAAAATGATGGAGAGTAGCCCAGCCAGCTCATCTGCCAGCTCTCTTAGAACCCTAGGATGGATCCCATCTAGTCCCATGGACTTGTGGGGGTCCAAGCAGCTGAGGAGAGCTCAACCTCCCTCCCCCTGATTTTTTTTTTTTTTTAAATGGGGCAAGAAGATAATTTATTAATTAGAGCTGTGCCAAGATGTGCAGATGTGCCAGGGAGGCCCAGGAGGCCCCAACAGCTTCTGGCAACAGCTTCATCCTCTTGGCGCTTAGTCCAGCTTGATAAAGCTGATATCCTCGGCGTACTAACAGAAGCACAGCCAACACATGTTGAGGCCGTATTTGTGGATGAGGCCGTGTCAGTTGGAGCACATATGGCATGAGCAAGAGTCCTGGCCGAATTTCCTGGGGTGACTCCAATAGAGTTGCTGGTGGCCCATGCTGCCTGCTACGTGCGGGGCTGCAAGAGGTGGTGCAGTCCTTCAAACCTGTGATATTAACCATCTCTATACTTCTTGGAGTCCTCTGCAGTTGTATGGACTAGTTTAGGATGAGGAGAATGAAATGACAAGAAAGGAGGGAAGATTAAAAATTGCAAACATGATTCCTGAAGCCACTGTTCTGAGGCCAGCTTCTGGATGCGTGCGGATTGCATGATTCCTTAACTGACCAATTCCTTAGCACACTGCATATAGCAAAACAAGTGTGCCAAGAACAAGATCCTCACGTTGACACACTTTGATTGAGACATGCTGCAGAAGCCACCTTCTTGACATGCTGGCACCTCTTATTAGGAAAAGATTTTAGCTTATATATGTGGTTGCGTTTTACTGGTTAATGCATTGATAACGAAGAGTATACTAACAGCTACTCTGAGCTATAAGGTGAAATTGAAGGGTTAGGGCTGCTAGGGACTTCTGCTTCTGTTAGTTAGCTACTTCTTCTGGCTAGGACTTCAGTGTAGGGATGCTGAGAGGGATATGCTCAGGACTTCTGTTAGCTGCTTTGTCTGTTAAAGGCTTTGTCTGTAAGTGGGACTCTGAGACTCTGCAATGCAAAGGATTCTACAATGCAGCAATAAAGGATTTCTGAGAGGACTTCTGAGATTCTCTGCTCTCTGTATTCCTGGAATCTCATTGTTATATAGCAGTGGGGTTCATGCCTTCATTCGTCACCCAATGATGGCCCAGACTCGGAGAAGAAAAACAACACATGATCTTGTATTGTTAAAGGCCTAGATTTCTATGGTTGCTCAAAGAAGAAAAAGAGAAGTTGCACAGCCTTTTCTTAAAAGCACACAGAAAATTATATAAAATCAATAATACTTATTTGGAAGAAAATTAACAAAAGGAGGTTTCATAAACTAGGATGTATTCCTTTCACAGACAATGTTTCAAGCTATTTACATTTTCAAAAGATTCTTTGACTCTGTAGTTCACTTGAGTGAGTCAAAATTACTGTTCAGCCATGCTGAATTCCTCACACTTATCAGATATGACAGATAAAATTGAAAAGGGAAAAAAAAAGCAAAACCAAAATCCAAATAATGGATAGCAAGTTATGCTTCAAACAGAGAAGTGGATTTTAATTTTATTTTTCCTAAACTGTGCAACTGTAACACAATATAAAATAGCTAAAAGTCTAACTCACGCTACACAGCAATCCTCTTTCCACTTCACCATTTAAGTCAACACCAATTGATGAGTTCAGCTAAAAATGCCCAGAGCTCTCTCAAACTGCTAATAATCCAGCCAGAACATCTTCAGGGGTTTTATTTCACCATTTCACTACAGCTTTTTACAAGACACAAAAGCAGAAAGACAGTGGAAACAAATATACTTTGTTTTTCTGTATTCTGGTTCCATTTCACAGAATCAGAGAATTACTGAGGCTGGAATAGACCTCTGAGATCATCAAGTCCAGCCTATGACCTAACACCACCACACTGACTAGACCATGTCACTAAGTGCCACATCCAATCTTTCCTTAAACATTTCCAGGGACAGCGACTCCACCACCTCCCTGGAAAGTCCATTCCAATGACTAATTACCCTTTCAATGAGGAAGTCCTTTCTAACATCCAACTTAAACCTCCCCTGGTGCAGCTTCAGTCCATGCCCTCTCATCCTGTCACAATTTGCCTGGGAGAAGCGCCTGACCCCTACCTTGCTACAACTTCCCTTCAGGTAGTTGTAGAGTGTGATGAGGTCCCCTGCCAAGTCTCCTCTTCTCCAGGCTAAAAAACCCCAGCTCCCTCAACCTCTCCTCATGAGACTTTCCCTCCAGACCCTTCACCAGTCTTGTCACTCTCCTCTGGACCCCCTCCAGCACCTCAATATCTTTCTTGAATTGAGTGGCCCAGAAGTGCACACAGTGCTCAAGGTGAAGCCTCTCCAGTGCTGAGTACGGAGCCAGAATTACATCCCTAGTCCTGCTGGCCACACCATTCCTGATAAAGGACAAAAATGCCATTGGCCTTCCATGCCATCTGGGCACACTGCTGTGGTTTTGGATGTTAGGTTGGGGGTTTATTTGAAGAGTATTAACTGACATTTGGAGTACTTAGGAACAGTGATCACGAAAATAGAAGCATCTATGACTTCCAATAAAATACTTAAACAAAGTGTGAAATAGTGTCAGTTTTCACATCAGATCTGGACAGTTCAGTGAAGTCCACACTCTGCATATTTTTAATCTTGTTAAAAATTTAAAGGCAAGCTTTTAATATCTCAGTATTAACTTAAGTTGTAGCCAATCAGTAAAACAATTAGAGAGATGCCGTGAAAAGCATACTAATAATAAAACAGATGCTTTAAAGTAAGCTTATTATCATAGCAATTTCAGTCTTCTTTGCTTTCCATTTAAGTGGCCCTGGCTGAGAATTAAGCTTGCTTCTGTCAAGCTTAAGAGTGGAGCTTCATGTGGAAGATTCTAACTCTTCCCTAAAAAATGTGGTGTGAGTATCCTGTTTATGTTACTTTTTTTTTTTAAGGGAGATGTCACAAGTCTTTGATTGAACTTCTGAAATCAGTTATTGCAGTCATAATTTACATCTAAACAACATTAAGACCCAACTATGAAATAGAGACCCATGGAGGATCAGACAGTAATATCTAAGCTGAGCAGAAGGGTTTTGCTATCACAGAATTATGGTAGAAGAAAGAGAAGATGTGGTTGTTAATCCTTAGCATTTTCAATAGCAAGAATAATTCAAAAAGTCTGGCTTGATCAGGATCAGAATAGTACCAGGCTAGTCTGGATCTGAATATCAGGGTGCAGAGAGGTGTAGCCTGTTGTAAGCAGAAGCATCCTCAAGCATGGCCACAAACTTGCATTTACAATACAATACACCAGGTTGGAAGAGACCTTCAAGATCATCGCGTCCAACCCATCAAACAATCCAACCCACCCAACAACTAGACCATACAGCCAAGCACCCCATCAAGTCTTCTCCTGAACACCTCCAGTGAAGGTGACTCCACCACCTCCCTGGGTAGCCGATTCCAATGGCCAATCACTCTCTCCGTGTAGAACTTCTTCCTAACATCCAGCCGAAACCTGCCCTGGCGCAGCCTGAGACTGTGTCCTCTTGTTCTGGTGCTGGCTGCCTGGGAGAAGAGGCCAACCTCTGCCTGGCTACAACCTCCCTTCAGGTAGTTGTAGACAGCAATAAGGTCATCCCTGAGTCTCCTCTTCTTGAGGCTAAGCAACCCCAGCTCCCTCAGCCTTTCCTCATAGGGCTTGTGTTCCAAACCCCTCACCAGCTTTGTTGCCCTTCTCTGGACACGTTCCAGCAAGTCAACATCCTTCCTAAACTGAGGGGCCCAGAACTGGACACAGTACTCAAGGTGTGGCCTAACCAGTGCAGTGTACAGGGGAGAATGACCTCCCTGCTCCTGCTGGCCGCACTGTTCCTGATGCAAGCCAGGATGCCATTGGCCTTCTTGGCTGCCTGGGCACACTGCTGGCTCATGTTCAGCCTACAATCAACCAGTACCCCCAGGTCCCTCTCTGCCTGGCCACTCTCCAGCCACTCTGACCCCAGCCTGTAGCACTGCCTGGGGTTGTTGTGGCCAATGTGCAGAATCCGGCACTTGGATGTGTTAAATCTCATGCCATTGGACTCTGCCCATCTGTCCAGCCTGTCGAGGTCCCTCTGCAAAGCCTCTCTGCCCTCCAGCAAACCAACTGCTGCCCCCAGCTTGGTGTCATCTGCAAATTTACTGATGATGGACTCAATGCCCTCATCCAGATCATCAATAAAGATGTTGAAGAGCATGGGGCCCAGTACTGATCCCTGGGGCACACCACTAGTGACAGGCCGCCAGCTGGATGTGGTGCCATTCACCGTTACTCTCTGGGCTCGGCCCTCCAGCCAGTTCCTAACCCAATGCAGTGTGCTCCTGTCCAAGCCATGGGCTGCCAGCTTAGCCAGGAGTTTGCTGTGGGGGACGGTGTCAAAGGCCTTGCTGAGGTCCAGGTAGACCACATCCACAGGCCTCCCCACATCCACCAGGCGGGTCACCTGATCATAGAAGGAGATCAGGTTGTTCAGGCAGGACCTGCCCCTCCTAAATCCATGCTGGCTAGGCCTGAGCGCCTGGCCATCCTGTAAGTGCTGTGTGATCGCACTCGAGATGAGCCGTTCCATAATCTTGCCTGGCACTGAGGTCAGGCTGACAGGCCTATAATTCCCTGGCTCATCCAACCGGCCCTTCTTGTGGATGGGCACCACGCTGGCCAGCTTCCAGTCTTCTGGGACCTCTCCAGTGAGCCAGGACTGCTGAAAAATGATGGAGAGCGGCCTGGACAGCTCATCTGTCAGCAAGCTCAGCACCCTAGGATGGATCCCATCCGGTCCCATGGCCTTGTGGGGGTCCAAGCAGCTCAGTAGATCTCTAACTTCCTCCTGGAGCAGTGGGAAACTATGCAGCTCTCTGGCTCCTTCTGCCAGCTCTGCAGGCCAGCTGTCTGGAAGACGTTCTGCCCTGCTAGTGAAGACTGAGGCAAAGAAGGTGTTAAGTACCTCTGCCTTTTCCTCATCCTTTGTTACAACGTTCCCCTCCGTGTCAACCAAGGAGTGGAGGTTGTCCTTGCCCTTCTTCTTGTTATTGATGTATTTATAGAAGGACTTTTTGTTGTCCTTCACAGCAGAGGCCAGTCTAAGTTCTAAATGGGCTTTTGCCTCCCTAATTTTCTTCCTACACAACCGAGCAACATCCCTAAACATTCTGTAGGTTGCCTCCCTTTCTTCCAAAGATGATACACCCTCTTTTTTCCCTAAGTTCTATTAAAAGTTCATTGCCCATCCAGGCTGGCCGTCTGCCCCAGCGGCTCATCTTCCGGCACACCGGCACAGCCTGTTCTTGCACCTTCAATAGTTCTTCCTTGAAGTAGGTCCAGCTCTCCTGGACCCCTTTGTTTTTAAGGGCTGATTCCCAAGGAACCTTCTGAATTAGTTCCTTGAGTAGCCTGAAGTCTGCCCTCCTGAAGTCCAGAGTGGAGGTCTTCTTGCTCCCCCTCTTGGCTTGGCTGCATACTGAAAACTCTATTATGTCGTGGTCACTGGTGCCTAAACACCCTCCGACCACCACATCACCCACCAGCCCTTCCCTGTTGGTGAAGAGGAGGTCAAGCATAGCCTTACCCCTGGTAGGCTCACGCAGCACCTGGGATAAGAAGCTGTCCTCCATGCACTCTAAGAACCTCCTAGACTGCCTCCTCTCTGCTGTGTTGAGATCCCAGCAGATATCAGGCAGGTTGAAGTCACCCATGAATGAGGTCAGGTGATCTTGAGACAGCCTTAAGCTGCCTATAGAATGCCTCATCGACATCCTCCTCCTGGTTGGGTGGTCTACAACAGACGCCAACCAGGATGTCTGCCCTGTTGGTCTTCCCTCTAATTCTCACCCACAAGCACTCAACCCTATCATCCCTGATCTCCATCTCAACAGCATCCAGTGCCTCCCTGATGTACAGGGCCACCCCTCCACCCCTTCTTCCTTGCCTGTCTCTCCTGAAGAGCCTGTAGCCGTCAATTGCAGCGCTCCAGTCATGCGAGTCGTCCCACCACGTCTCTGTGATGGCAACTACATCATAACTTTCTTGCTGCAACAAGGCTTCCAGCTCCTCTTGTTTGTTACCCATGCTTCGTGCATTAGTGTACATGCACTGCAGCTGGGCTGCTGGTTTCACCTCTAGGTCTAGCTTATCACCTCCAGACTCCTGCCTGAGGGCACTGGTTTCCGACCCTCCCCCCTTCAAAGCTAGTTTAAAGCCCTGTCAATGAGACTTGCTAATTCCCTTCCCAGAATCTTTTTACCTTTGGGGGACAGGCCATTCTCATGTATTGTGACCTTTCCCCTCCTCTGGGACAAATGTACTCCATCTGTTACCAGCTGACCTGGTGCAGTAGAAAGTTCCCCAAGATCGAAAAACCCAAAATTCATTCGTCTGCACCAGCCCCTAAGCCACTTGTTGACTACAGCGGCTGACCTGTTCCTTATTGTGTTCCCTCCTGCAACTAACGGTATTGATGTAAAAATTGTTTGTGCACCTGACCCCTCAACCAGATCTCCCAGGGCCCTGAGGTCATTTTTGATAGCCCTGGGAGGCCTGGTACCAACATCATCATTCCCTAACTGCATGACCAATAAGGGATAATAATCAGAGGGCTGTACCAGACTGGGCAGCCTTCTGGTAACATCTCCAACTTGGACTCCTGCTAGGCTAATAACTTCCCTATGAGATGGGTCCGGCCTACATATGGGACCTTCTGTTCCCCTCAGGAGGGAATCACCAATAACAATTACCCTCCTTTTCTTTTTAGGGAGCAAGTCCTGATGCCAGGGGAAGGCTGTTTAACCTTAGGCTGCATTGCCTTAGGCTGCTTTACCTTAGGCTGCTTTACCTTAGGCTGTTTAACCTTAGGATGTTTAACCTTATGCTGTTTAACCTTATGCTGTTTAACCTTAGGCTGTTTAGCCTCAGGGAAGACCCCAGATGGTGTGTCCTCCGGCATCAGTATCACCTCACCCTCGATCTCCAGCGCCCCATACCTGTTTTCCAAGGGCAGTGCGGGAGGTGGGGGGAGGCAAGGAGGTTTTGTGTCCTTTGAGAGGAACCTGTATTCATTCCCCTCTGCTTTTCGAACAACCAGTCTCTGCTGGGGAGCCTGGGGAGCCTGCTTACTCGGGATCATCTCTTTCCTCCTGTGGCTCATCACTTTTCTACAATCCCATACATCTCTAAGACTAGCAACCTCATCCTTTAGTCTGGCCACAAGGTCGAGCAGATGGCCAATCTGCTCACACCTAATGCAAGAGTTGCCCCCACTACCCTGCATCTCAAGAGCCAGGCCCCAGCACTCACTACAGCCAGATACCTGGACAGCTACCTGCTTGTGTTCTACCTCAGTCTGGGTCGACACTGATTTTTAAAGGCGATTTTGCTGCGCGTTATAACCATGCTGCCCCTGGCCACGGCCGTGGCTGCCCCTGGACACACCACCCACTGGACAAAAATTTAGAAAAAGTGCGGCGGCGTGCGAGAGCGCCAGAGAGTACCAGAGAAGGGGCTGCTGCCCAGCGGAGCCCCCGCGAAGCGCTGTCCGCTGTTCAAATTCCGCCGCCGAAGGCGCTGGCCCCTCACGAGCCGTAGGCTCCAGAGTTAGGACTGCTGATTAATAAGTTTTGTAGAAAGCTTTAGAGTCAGCATTATTTAGAAACAGCTTCCTTAGCTATAGTCAAGTTACTCTATTATAATCTACTAAAACTTTATTAAAATCTTACACCAGAATTTAATATGATATAGTGACTATTTCCATGTTTCCACTGCCTGTAGTATCCATTTTCTGATACACAGCCTTTCCAATTCCACACATGCACATGGTACTTTTGGCATGCATGTATAGTTGTACAGAGACATCATTATCAGCTTCATATCCATTCTAAAGAGGTGGCCAGGCCGTTCTCCATCATTTTTCAGCAGTCCTGGCTCACTGGAGAGGTCCCAGAAGACTGGAAGCTAGCCAACGTGGTGCCCATCCACAAGAAGGGCCGGTTGGATGAGCCAGGGAATTATAGGCCTGTCAGCCTAGACCTCAGTGCCAGGCAAGATTATGGAACAGGTCATCTCAAGTGCAATCACACAGCACCTGCAGGATGGCCAAGGGATCAGGCCATCATGGATTTAGGAAGGGCATCATGGATTTAGGAAGGGCAGGTCCTGCCTGACCAACCTGATTTCCTTCTATGATCAGGTGACCCGCCTGGTGGATGTGGGGAGGCCTGTGGATGTAGTCTACTTGGACGCCAGCAAGTCCTTTGACACTGTCCCCCACAGCAAACTCCTGGCCAAGCTATCAGCCCATGGCTTGGACAGCAACACGCTGTGCTGGGTTAGGAACTGGCTGGAGGGCCGGGCCCAGAGAGTGGTGGTGAATGGTGCCACATCCAGTTGGCAGCCAGTCACTAGTGGTGTGCCCCAAGGATCAGTGCTGGGCCCTATCCTGTTCAATATCTTTATTGATGATCTGGATGAGGGCATTGAGTCCATCATCAGTAAATTAGCAGATGACACCAAGTTGGGGACACGTGTTGATGTGTTAGAGGGTAGGAGCACTCTGCAGAGGCTGGACAGATGGGCAGAGTCCAAGGGCAGGAGACTGAACACATCCCAGTGCCGGGGTCTGCACACTGGCCACAGCAACCCCATGCAGTGCTACAAGCTGGGGTCAGAGTGGCTGGAGAGCAGCCAGGCAGAGAGGCACCTGGGGGTACTGGTTGATGGTAGGCTGAACATGAGCCTGCAGTGTGCCCAGGCAGCCAAGAGAGCCAATGACATCCTGGCTTGCATCAGGAACAGTGTGGCCAGCAGGAGCAGGGAGGTCATTCTCCCCCTGTACACTGCATTGGTTAGGCCACACCTTGAGTCCTGTGTCCAGTTCTGGGCCTCTGAGTTTAGGAAAGATGTTAAGTTGCTGGAGAGTGTCCAGAGAAGGGCAACGAAGTTGGTGAGGGGTTTGGAACACAAGCCCTATGAGGAGAGGCTGAGGGAACTGGGGTTGCTTAGCCTGGAGAAGAGGAGACTCAGGGATGACCTTATTGCTGTCTACAACTACCTGAAGGGAGGCTGTAGCCAGGCAGAGGTTGGTCTCTTCTCCCAGGCAGCCAGCACCAGAACAAGAGGACACAGTCTCAAGCTGTGCCAGGGGAGGTTTAGGCAGGAGGTTAGGAAGAAGTTCTCCACAGAGAGAGTGATTGCCCATTGGAATGGGCTGCCCATGGAGGTGGTAGAGTCCCCATCATTGGAGGTGTTTAGGAGGAGACTTCATAGGATGCTTGATTGCATGGTTTGGTTGATTTGGTGGGTTGGATAATAGGTTGGACGCAATGATCTTGAAGGTCTCTTTCAACCTGGTCTATTCTATTCTATTCTATTCTATTCTATTCTATTCTATTCTATTCTATTCTGTTCTGTTCTATTCTAAAGAAAACAATCTGCATTATGGATAGCATGTTCTTGTGCATAGCTTAAACTGACACCTAACTTTAAAAATAGATATTCATTTAGAGAACTTTTATCTTCATGTTAGCTATTTCTACATCTACAATGTCTGCTTTGTTCAGACTTCTGCAGACCTATTTATCCTGTCTGCTGTTGCCAGTAATAAAGGTTTATTAAGTACAACCATAGGTCAGTTTCGCTCAAACATCTATAAAGCTTACAATGAATACAGAAGCAAAAATAAATTATTTTTAACAGTTACAGAAAATGAGGCCAAAATATCCATATTTTCCTTTCTTAAAAAAGGCTGGATTCATCTCAGTAATGGATATCTAAATTAGTTCTTATGTTACATGCATTCTTACTTCTTTAACTACAGATGCAAATATATATTGAATATATTTTGGGTGGAATGCTCTTGAGGCAATTCATACAATCAAGATTTTTTTCTCAGGGCTGCAGTGAAATTACTTATCATGTTTGTAGTAACACATTGTATCTGGCCTGTAGAAGGGAACACACAGTTACTGCATTGAGTACACAGATTTATAACCTACATTTCTTTTAACAGCTTTAAAGAGCAGTAGGACCTAAGCACATACTTCTAAATCTATTGAACAGTATCCCACTGACTCAGACCAGCTCAAGTTTTACAGTAAAAATGTTCTTCAGTGTTCTGACTAGAAGCCAGTCGTAAACAGGTTACTCCTCTTCTTTCCTGTCTGACACCATGTTTACTACAGAGGCATGAGTCAAAGAGAGATAAAAAGCTCAGGCATGAACCAAGCACCCTCCTTGACATGCAGAAAAAAAAAATCTCTTCTTCTCTGAGTATGTTTAAAACTTCATCCCTCCTACGTGGCAAGAGAGGCTCTTTATTCCAGTGGCAATTTCATAGCTCCCTTACCTTCTGCTCCAGCACAATCTTTCTAATTTGCACAGTCCATGGGATAAACATGAGGCAAAGGCAGGGGAAGGAATGAATGTTCTAGAGAAAATCCCCTTTCACACTATTTCATAAGCCTGAGCCCTTACTGACAAGGCCACCTTCTTTGACAGCTGTGCTGTTACGACTTGCTCCTGCCTCACCTTGCTGTGCAGAGGCAGCCCTAGCCACCTCTTCAGACCTTCACTTCCTGATACTCATTAAAAGGAGTGATGCCTAAATCTTGGAGCAGGCCTCTGGACTGTGTATCTGAAATACCAAAGCTTTGCAAAGTCTGGATGCAAAGCAGCTGTGTCAGCATCACAAGGATACCAGTGTCCACCATCCTGAATTTTAAGAGTAACACTGTTTCATATTTACATATTTTCAGAAAATAACAGTGAGAGAAATCCCAGAGTTTCTTCAGAGGATTACAAGTTACAGAGGAGAAGCAGGGTCCTAGCAAATCCTGTTTGTAAAACTAAAATGTTTACAAATGGTGGCAGATCAAATGATATACAGTATTTTGTAGTGATCTCTTTCTCCACCTGCACTGAATGCTGTTAATCCTGCAGCCAGCTGTCACTGGTGACCAGGCACTCCAAGCAAGTTTTGACAGATAAAGTGACAGATGCTTTGCCAAATACAAAGGAAGAAAGGAAGAAAGGAAGAAAGGAAGAAAGGAAGAAAGGAAGAAAGGAAGAAAGGAAGAAAGGAAGAAAGGAAGAAAGGAAGAAAGGAAAAAGAAAGGAAGAAATGAAGAAAGGATGAAAGGAAGAAAGGAAGGAAGAAAGGAAGAAAGAAAGGAAGGAAGAAAGAAAGGAAGGAGGGAAGGAAGAAAGAAAGGAAGGAAGGAAGGAAGGAAGGAAGGAAGGAAGGAAGGAAGGAAGGAAGGAAGGAAGGAAGGAAGGAAGGAAGGAAGGAAGGAAGGAAGGAAGGAAGGAAGGAAGGAAGGAAGGAAGGAAGGAAGGAAGGAAGGAAGGAAGGAAGGAAGGAAGGAAGGAAGGAAAGAAAGACTGTGTCCTGCACTCCTTACCTTACTAGACTGAAATTAGAAACCAAGCCAGGGCAAAGAGTCCTGAAAGGGAGTTTGAAACAATGAAGGGGTAACACCAACTGGGGGGTAGCTTGGAAGTTACCAGCTTGACTTACAGGTAATGTCAGCACTGGGAGCTAGTCCCAAGCACTTTAATGGGTCAGGCAGAAGAACTCACATCATCTCTGGATCCAAGGACAGAAAGAATTGATGTTCAGAGACACAGAAATATTTGAGGATTCTGATAACTCTACAATCACTCTTAGGAAAAATAAATAAAATGGTTCCATTTTTCACCTTTTGAACAAAAAAGAAACATGGTATAATATACAAGGACAACAAGAACTAAAAAAAATAAATAAATTGGTTAGGGTTAAACACAGTTTATGTTTGCATTTTCAAATCCATATTTCTACTGTTCCTGATAGCCAAGGAAATATGGAAAATACAAGGTAGCATTGAAAGATCCTTTTCCTCTGACTTGCTCTTTCCTCCCATTCTGAATTTCAAATACTTACAGACTGTGATGGGATAGGAACAGGCTTTGTTAACAGGATAGCTAAACAACTTTTTGGCCTGTCTTCAGTATCAGCTTGCCTTCTCATAGCTCCTGAGTTCATGAACCACAAGATGAGAACCAGGGGTACAAAGTCTTTCCCACTGTAAGAGATCAGATTTGTGACCAGCTGAGGAACCTGAACATACACAAATCTATGGGACCTGATGAGATGCATCCCAGAGTCCTGAGGTAATTGGCCACTGTAGTTGCCAAGCCACTCTCCACAGCATTTGAAAAGTCCTGGCAGTCAGGTGAAGTCCCTGGTGACTGGAAGGCAGGAAATATTACATACATTTTTTAAAAGGGTGGAAATGTCAGCCGCATTTCTGTACCTCAGAAGGTCCTGGAACAGATCCTTCTAGAAGCTATGCGATGGCTAATACACAACAGGGAGATTTGAGACAGCCATTGTGGCTTTACCAAATGCAAGTCCTGACTGACCAACCTATGATGAAACAAACAAAGGAAGAGCTATGGATGCCGTATGTGTGGACTTCTGTAAAGTCATCAACAAGATGCCCCACAATATTCTTCTCTCTAAATTGTAGAGAGATGGATTTGATGAGTAGACTGTTCAATGGATAATGAATTGGTTGGATGGTTGCATCCAGAGGTTAGTGGTCGATGTTTCAATATCTAGAGAGAAACTGATGTAGTAGTGTCTGTACTGGGACCAGTGCTGTAGACAATGGGATCAAGTGCACCCTCAGCAAATCTGCAGATGACACCAAGCTGAATGGTGTGGTTGACATGACAGGGGTATGTCATCCAGAGGGACCTGGGCAAACTCAAGGAATGGGCCTGTGTGAGCCTCATGAGGTTCAACAAGGCCAAGTGCAAGGTCCTGCAACCAGGTCAGAACTGTCCTCATTATCAGTAGAGGCTGGGGGAAAGATGTGGTAGGGAGCAGCCCTCATGAAAAGAACTTGTGGGTATAGTTGTAAAGCTGGACATGTGCCAACAATGTGTGCTTGCAGTCCAGAAGACCAATCACATCCTGGGCTGATGATTAAAGGTGTCTTCCAATCTAAAGCTTTATATGATTCTATGTTTCAAATACACTGCTCTTGCTCCTTGTCTCTTTCACATAATTCTTTTATCCCTTTGATGAGATACCAAGATGTTTTACAACAAAGGTTGCTCACAGATGAGATGGAACTTGTTAAAGAGACAAAGTCACAATCCCTTGAGGATTAACCCAGCACTGTTGCCATTTAAATATGAAAACTTTTGGGCCTATATAGAGAAGTTATAAAGTAGATTCTACATTTATGGAAGGAAAAAAGCAATTTCATACAGAAATCTATTCTTGTGAAATACCAAACAAAAATAAGAGGCTGATCTTTTCCTGAACTGCATTACATGCTGCTATGTACATGATGATTGGCAACTTCATCTGTGTCTTACTTCGGTAAGAATTTCCAGAAGAGTTTTTAGAACAGAGGGATGCAGAAGCAAAAAAAATAGAAAACCAAACACAAACAAGCAAACAAACCCCAAAAACCAAAACACAAACAAAAAACCCACCCCATTTTCAATTAAGCCAAACTATATTTAAACCTAAACTTTAGTGCTAAACTGAAAGAGAGTGCAACTTTGGGGTTTGTGCATTAAAAATACTGAAAATGACAGGCAAAAAAAAAACCAAAACAACTGTGGGCATGTGATAGCAATGCAATTATAATTATATAACAAGCATGCAAACACAAGAATGAAAGGCTTGAATTTTCTTTGGAAGAAAAGTAGATGAGTGTGGCTGAAGCTGTTTTTCTAATAACAAAGCATACATATACAAGGTTTGTAATGCAGGAACTCAAGGAAAAAAATAGCCTTTGATGTTTCTACATAATGGCTTTCATTTTGAGTTATGCACAAAAAGATCTAGTATGATTTTAGCTATTAATTTACTAATTATTACTAATTATAGCACATTTTAAAATTCTTTTCATAAAAAGTTACTTATTGGGTACTTTCTGTATAGACAGGTATCCTGAAGAACTATTTTCATCTTATCTGCTCTATTCTTGATTTTCATAGTAACTTCAAGACAAACTGCAGGATTTAAAATATGTAGATAGAACTTTACAACAGGGAACATTAGTAGTGAATTGTAACACCCTTATAGACTCTAGATGCCTTTCTGTTTGTTCCAGGGGAGGGAAAAGAGGGGGAAAAAAAAAAAAAGGAAAAAAAAAAAAAAAGCAAGCCTACAACTGAAGCAGTGACAAGCCTGAAGATAACATACAAGAGATTCCTGGAAGTTAACTAGCCAACTTCAGCTTCACTTGCACAAAACTTTTATGGAAGTCAATGAAATTACTGAGTTCTAAACGTGAAAAATTTCACCCTTCTGTGAGGTTGGCCCTGCCTCTCTATTTCCTCTCCATCCCCCATCTCAGTTATGTCTTCCTCACCTCCTTTAGGCTGCAGTTCCTCAGATATAGGATAATTTTGCTGTGCCTCTGCAGATTAGCACAGCTGGGTCCTGACTGAGATTGGGCCCTTTGGCTACCATAACAAGGCAAAAATATGCTAGAAATATCCTTTTTATTTTCTCTTAAAAATCTTTCCAAATGGGACTGCCATATGGCATGTACAAGCAGGCATCTTGCTAATAAAATATTGTTATTTCTGCAATAGAAACTCTTCTTTTTAGAAAGTCAGTAAAAGTATTACTATCCCAGACCAGAGGCAGTATGAAAATTACCAGATGTTTAATCATCCACAGCAGTAAGATGCTGTGCAGTATTAAGCATAAGATGAACCACCGCTGATCCTTTCTGGTGAATAAGTCTATCACTATGTTCAGCATTTCACTTTAGCCCAGTAGCACAAGTGCACAAGTGATTATTATTTTATTATACAGACACATAAATAATGTAATATTTTTAATGATCTGTAGCCTTTAAAACACCACACTAAAAACTGTCTGGTACAAGAATATATCTTGTTCTGTGCAATTTTCACTGACTTTAGATCAGTAAGGAACATAAAGAAATGTCAAAGCTTTAAACAGAAACAAAAACAAAAAACATTGTAACAATGAAGTTTTCTAGCATTTCACAGCACATATCAATAGATATATGAATTGTTAATCAGGAAAGGAATATGAATCACAAAAAGAAAGTAAATACATCATAATAATAAAGTTTGGATTTACATAGTGTTTATTCCACTGTTATACCAAACCTAGCATCTAATGGATGTAAAATATTTGGAAATTTAACAATGAATCATAGAATCAACAAGGTTGGAAAAGACCTCAAAGATTATCAAGTCCAACCTGGCACCTCATGCCTACTAGACCATGGCACCAAATTCCATGTCCAATCTCCTCTTGAACACCTCCAGGGATGGTGACTCCACCGCCTCCCTGGGCAGCACATTATGACAGCTAACAACTCTCTCTGTGAAGAACTTTCTCCTCACCTCGAGCCTAAACTTCCCCTGGTGCAGCTTGAGACTGTGTCCTCTTGTTCTGGTGCTGGTTGCCTGGGACAAGAGACCAAACCCCTCCTGGCTACAACCACCCTTCTGGTAGTTGTAGACAGCAGTAAGGTCTCCCCTGAGCCTCCTCTTCTCCAGGCTAAACAATTCCAGCTCCCTCAGTCTCTCCTTCACTGCCCTTCTCTGGACACATTCAAGAGTCTCAGTGTCCTTCTTAAATTGAGGGGCCCAGAACTGGACTCAGGACTCAAGGTGTGGCCTAACCAGTGCTGACTACAGGGGCAGAATGACTTCCCTGCTCCTGCTGGCGACATTATTGCTAATATAGGCCAGGATGCCGTTGGCCTTCTTGGCCACCTGGGCACACTGCTGGCTCATGTTCAGCTGGCTCTCAATCAGTACCCCCAGGGCCCTTTCAGTTTGGCAGTTCTCCAGCCACCTTGACCCCAGCCCATAGCGCTGCCTGGGGTTGTTAGAATAGAATAGAATAGAATAGAATAGAATAGAATAGAATAGAATAGAATAGAATAGAATAGAATAGAATAGAATAAACCAGGGTTAAAGAGACCTTCAAGATCACCATGTCCAACCCATCAACCAGTACCCAGCACTTGGACTTGTTGAATGCCATCATGTTGGACTCTGCACATCTATCCAGCCTGACAAGATCCCTCTGGAGCGCCTTTCCACCCTCTAACTGATCAAAACCTGCTCCCAACTTGATGTCATTCACAAATTTACTGGTGACTGACTCAATCCCCTCATCCAGATTGTCAATGAATATATTGAACAGGATGGGGCCCAGCTCTGATCCCTGGGGGACACCACTAGTGCCTGGATGCCAGCTGGATGTGGCACCATTCACTACGACTCTCTGCACTTGGCCCTCCAGCCAGTTCCTAACCCAGCTCGGAGTGCTGCTGTCCAAGCCACGAGCTGACAACTTGGCCAGGAGTTTACTGTGGGGGACGGTATCAAAGGCCTTGTTGAAGTCCATGTAGACTACATCCAGAGCCTTCCCACATCCACCAGGTGGGTCACCTGATCATAGAAGGAGATCAGGTTGGAGAGGCAGGATCTGCCCTTCCTAAATCCATGTTGGCTGGACCTGACCCCTTGGCCATTCTTCAGGTGTGCAGTGATCGCCCCCAAGATAATCTGTTCCACAATTTTCCCTGGCACTCAGGTAAGGCTGACAGGTCTGTAGTTTCCAGGATCCTGCATCTGACCCTTCTTGTGGATGGGGATCACATTGGCCAGTTTCCAGTCATCTGGGACCTCTCTGGTGAGCCAGGACTGGTGGGAAATGATGGAGAGTGGCTTGGCCAGCTCATCTGCCAGCTCTCTCAGCACCCTAGGATGGATCCCATCCAGTGCCATGGACTTGTGAGTATCCAAGTGGCTCAGCAAGTCCCAGACTAATTCCTTGTGGATTTCATGGGTACTACACTTCTCCCTGACCCCATCACCCAGCTCAGGAGGCCAGTTATCCTGGAGACCTCCTGCCTTACTGTTGAAAATTGAGGTAAAGAAGGTATTTAGAACCTTAGCCTTTTCCTCATCTTTAGTTACAATGTTACCTTCCATGTCCACTAAGGAGTGGAGGTTCTTCTTGCCCCTCTTTTTAGCATTAATATATTTATAAAAATGCTTTTTATTATCTTTCACAGAGGTGGCCAGCTTCAGTTCTAACTGGGCTTTAGCCTCTCTAATTTTTCTCCTACATGTTCTAACAACATCCTTAAACGTATCTCAAGTTGCCTCCCCACCTTTCCAAAGGCCATGCAGCCTCTTTTTTCCCTTAATTCCTCCAGGAGCTGCTTGCTCATCCAGGCCGATCGCCTTCCCCACCGGCTCATCTTTTGGCACATGGGAACCACCAGTTCCTGTGCCTTCAAAAGTTCCTGTTTGAAGCAGGTCCAACCATCCTGGACCCCTTGGTTCTTAGAGGCTGCTACCCAGGGTACTTTCCCAATATGGTGCATGGACAAGTTGAATTTTGCCCTCTGGAAGTCCAAGGTGAAGGTTCTGTTAGTGTTCCTCCCTATCTCACTTCATATTAAAAACTTCACTATCTCACAGTAGCTGCACCCCAGGCAACGTCCCACCGTCACATCTCCCACCAGCCCTTCTCTATTGGAGAACAGCAGGTCAAGCAGAGCCTGACCCCTAGTAGGCTTACTTAACAGCTGCATCAGGAAGCTGTCCTCCATATGCTCTAGGAACCTTTTAGACTGCTTCTTCTCTGCTGAATTAAGTTTCCAGCAGACGTCTGGCAGGTTAAAGTCACCCACAAGGACAAGATCTGATGATCTTGAAACTCCCTCCAGTTGCTTATAGAATATTTCTTCTGCCTCCTCATCCTGGTTGGGTGATCTATAGCAGACTCCAACCAGGATGTCAGTTTTGTTAGGCCTCCCTCTGATTTTAACCCACAGGCACTCAACCCTTTCATCTGCAACCTCAAGTTCTGCAGCATCTAGTGATTCCCTAATGTACAGGGCTACCCCTGCTCCTCTTCTCCCTTGCCTGTCTCTCCTAAAGAGCTTGTAACCCGCCCAGTGCAGTACTCCAATTATGTGAATCATCCCACCATGTTTCTGTAATGGCAATTATATCATAGTACTCCTGGTGGACCAAGACTTCCAGTTCTTCTTGTTTGTTACCCACACTGCTTGTGTTGGTGTACATGCACTTCAGCTGGGCTTCTGATTTCTCAATTAACCCTAATTTATCCTCCACTCTCTCCTCTCCAGAGAGTCTGGTTTCCTCACCCACCCCCTTCAGACCTAGTTTAAAGCCCTCCCAATGAGCCCTGCCAACTCCAGTGCTAGTACCCTCTTGCCCTTTCTAGATAATTTCACCCCATCAAGGTCCAGCAGGTCAGGTGCAGTAAAAGTTTCCCCTTGATCAAAGAACTCAAAATTCTGTTGCTGGCACCATCCGTTGAGCCAATTGTTGATAGCATGGGTTCTGGATATTGACTACTTGGACTTCTGTAAATCCCTTGTCACTGTTTCCTATGGAATTCTCAGGAAAAAAAAACAGTCTGATGATAGCTTGGATGAGCTGGTGGCTGGTCACAAGTATTGTTCCTCAGAGCTCAGTTTTAGGACCACTTCTGTTTACATCTTTATCAGTGACGAGAAATTTCTTCACTGTGAGGGTGATAGAACACTGGAACAGGCTGCCCAGGGGGGTTGTGGAATTTCCTTCTCTGGAGATATTCAAAACCCGCCTAGATACATTCCCATGTGATCTAGTCTAGGTGATCCTACTCTGGCAGGGGCATTGAACTAGATGATTTTTCAAGGTGCCTTCCAAACCCTAGCATTCTGTGATTATGAGATCTTGATGTGGAGCTACAGTGTGCAAGAAACATTCTCAGATACTCTATGTGTCCATTTTTGACAACGCTTTCACAGAATGGAGACAGAATTGGGTGGGTGAACTAAATGGTTATCCAGTCAGTGAGTGTATAGATTGACTATAGTTTTGTAGTTGCCCCACAATGCACAAGGACACAGGGGCTTTATCCTCTAAATTTCTCTGCTTTACTACAGGTATGACAAATACCACAGAAGTCAGCACTAGCAAGTAAACTGCCACCAAAAAGAAAAAAAATTAAAAATAACATCTAGCAAGTATACCTATGATAAGTGAAGTGAATATAAGAATCATAGAATCATAGAATCAACAAGGTTGGAAAAGACCTCAAAGATCATTAAGTCCAACCTGTCACCCAAGACCTCATGCCTACTAGACTATGGCACCAAGTGCCACGTCCAATCTCCTCTTGAACACCTCCAGGGATGGCGACTCCACCACCTCACTGGGCAGCCCATTCCAATGCTTAGCAACTCTCTCTGTGATGAACTTTCTCCTCACCTTGAGCCTAAACTTCCCCTGGTGCAGCTTGAGACTGTGTCCTCTCATTCCAGTGCTGGTTTCCTAGGAGAAGAGACCATTACAAATTAATGCCAGCAATCAATAATATACTATCAACCAATACTGTGGCAGAAGTCAATAACAGCATCAATCAATACATAGCAAAACTCAATAACACAACAACCCATTAGATACATACTATTACTGGCTACTGTGAACTTTTCATTAGTGAAGAATCTTCTCAAAAATATATTAGATAAAACAGCGTACTTACATGATTTTATAGGATTAGTATCAAGTAAATTACATTTCAGAAGGTGACAGACCATGCAAAGGAGGAGGCAAATTGATCCTGGAGTTAGATCCAGCCATCCTAGAAGTAAAAGAACAGATTAAACTGAGCCCAAAAGTGGGCCCAAAATTGGGGACCAGTGAAATCAGAGTCTCACTTCAAAGGTGACCCATTACACTGTGTCTGGAGTCAGCTGAAAGTCCCCAGTGAAAGCCCAAGGTCTCCCGGAAAGTTTGTGTGGAGAATGCAACATGTTTAGGAAGTTCTCAGGGTAAGAAGTTCCACTTTGGATAAAAATTACATTCTTTTTATAGCATAGATTCAAAAGACAGGACAGAACATTGCTAATTTGAGCAGCCAATAGATGCTGATAATTTTGATTTTTCACCTGTAACAGCCAATGGATGACGAAGTTCTTGCTCTTCAAGAGCAAATTTTATTTTCCAGGCAGTTTTCCACCTTCTCAGATGATAATGTACCACTTCAGTCCCTTATTTTGGCACCCTAACAGTGATATCTCAAGCTATCTTGGCTTTCTATATATCCTAACTATATTTCCAAGATGCTAGCTGTCCATTTCAAGAATGTTTCTGACACACAAGTCTAGTTCCCAGGCTCTCAGATCCCAGTCTGGTAGACATTTCTGTCAGTATTTTTCAGTAGGCAGTAATTTTTCCCCTACCCAGACTGTGCTTCTGGCTTCTCACATCAGTTTTAAGCACAAGTCTAGTTGCCAGTCTGACAGGAAAACTTACAACTCTCTTCCCAGAGTTAGAGTTTGGTTTTGTCAGATGTTTCTTACATATCTTGTGCATCCCACTTGATGGAATCTTAAATGTACATTCCCCTGAGACAACTCTTCTCCAGGCTAAATAGCATTTGCTTTCTCATCCTGTTTTCACATGAAAGATGCTGCTGCCTTACTTGTCTTTATGGCTCTTTGGTAAGCTTACTCCAGTATATTCACCTCTCCAGACTGTCCATGGCCCTCTGAATGGCAACAGAGCCGTCTGTCATGTCAAACATTCCCCCCAGTTTTTGTCATTTGCACAGTTCCTGATGGTACATACTATTTTCCAGGCCATGGAATCATAGAATCACCATGTGGTGGTTCAAGGCACAGGTACATTTAAGATGACCACAATGACAAAGTCCTCCAAAAGACAGAGTCCTAAGGGAGGACCTGGCCATCCCAGGATATTGTGCCATTTTACTCAGTTCCCATTGGTGGTATCACCCTACGTAGGGCAATGCCTGGCTGACATCACCCTCTTCTCTCCTCCTCTCCCCCTGAGAAGAGCTCTCATGCCTCTTTAAGCTCATGGTTTGTGCAGCTGAGACACCTCTGGCTGGCAGGAGGAATTTTGAGCTGTGCCACAAGACCTAGTAGCCTGAGAGAGGGGCAAGGGTCTGCTGTTGTGGCCTAGTCTTGGGCCTGCTGAGGCTGGTAGGAGTGGAAGGTCTGGAAGGATTAGGTCTGGTAGACTCAGACCAGTTTGTGAACGTATTCATTCTACCTGAATGCCTTCCATATGTGCATTTGTAAACAGACGTTCCATTTAAACTTACGGTCTAGCTGTGCAGCCCTTTGGTCTCTACTCTCCAAAAAGGAGTAGAATATTTTTCTGTCCTCTGTCCCAGAGCAGCCTGTGTCTCTAAACCAAGACACACAGAATCATAAAAATGAAGAATTACAGACATGTTTTCACTAGAAAAGACCTTTAAGATCAGGAGGTCCAGGTGTTATCTAATTTGGTGCTAAATCACGTCCCCCAGCACCACATGTATGCATCTTTTAAACACTTCTGGGGCAGAGGGATCCAAACACCTCCCTGAGCCTATTCAGTGTTTGATAACATTTTCAGTGAAGATCTTCTAATATTCAATCTAGACCCTCCTTGGTACAACCTGAAGCCATTTCCTCTCATTCCATCACTTGTTTCTAGGGATAAGAGACTGACACCTACCTCACCTTATTGCAGAGAGCAAAAGGGTCTCCCCTCAGGCCTCCTTTGCTTCAGACTAAACAATCCCAGTTCTCACAGCCACTCCTCATAAGACCCAAGATTTGGCCTCGTTGATCACTGATCCAACCTGTCCAGGTTTCTCGGTAAAGCCTCCCTACTTTCAAGTAAATCTACATTACTGCCCACCTACAGACTTACTGAGGGTGCACTCAATCCCCTTGTCTGAATCACTGATAGAGATATTTGTTTTAAATGGCCCAAATACTGAGCCCTGGGCAGCAACATTTGTGACTGGCCACCAAATGGTTTTGACTCCATTTACCACCACTCTTTGGACCCAGCCATCCAGCCTGTTTTCACCCAGCAAAGCATCTACCTACCCAAGTCCTGAACCGTGGGTTTCTCCAGGACGATGTTGTGGGAAGCAATGTCAGATGCTTTATTAAAGTCTAGGTAAACATTGTCCACAACCTTTCCCTCAGCCACTAAGCAGATCACCTTGTTGTAGAAGGAGATTAGTTTTGTCAAGCAGGCTTGCTTCCCCAATCCTGCTTCCAGTCCTTCATATAGGCTTCACATTTGCCAATCTCCAGTCAGCTGGGACCTCCCCAGTTAGCCAGGACTGCTGGTAAATGATGAAAAGTGGCTTGTTGAGCACTTCTGCCAGCTCACATAGTACCCTTGGGTGTATGCCATCTGGTGCCATAGACCTTTGTATGTCTAATTGATGCAGCAGGTCAATGTGCTTCATTGTGTCATAAATGGAGATGTGACCCGATAGCACTACTGTATTTGTTATGTCTGCTTTACTACGTTGCTGTTAGCAAACCGATCTGTCACAGATTTGGGGAGCGGAGAGATGTTCTTTACCCCTCCCCAAAGGAGTGTAAGAAAACACTCCACACAGGATTGGAAAGAATTGGAAATTTAAATGGGAGTACTATTCACAACTATATACAATACAAAACCATACAAAAATACCCAGCAATTCATATTCATGAGCCCAGCTCTCCAGCCTGGGCTTCCCAAAATGAATGCTGGGGGACAAACTTTAACCCACCACACCTCACTAGGCCATCACCTTCTAAAGCCTCCCCCTCAACCAGTTCTCAATACCCCAGGGCTCAAAGCACTCCCCATTACCTCCCTCCCCAGGCCTGAATGACACAGGAAGAAAATCAGTTTGCCCAAAACAGGCCCCAGTTCCCAGCAAATACCAAAGAGATAAGAGTCCATGTGCACTGGGAGAAGAGAGGGAGGAAAAGCCAGTTTATATAGGGGAGATGCAGGCATGGTCAGATGAAATAACAAAAGATTATATTTTCTGATGTCCAGGGGGCAATCCAGAAGGGGCAATCCAGAAGGGCAATATCATCCATCCTGAAGGAGCTTAAGGAACTCTATGGTTCTAAAGGCATTTAAGTCTTAAACCCATTACACAATGTCATTGGCATTTGAGCGAAATGCTGCATTTTGAGAGAGATCTCTTCACAGGGTCATTCCTGCTTATTTCACTGAGCACTTTTATGAAACATAGCCTAGTTAGACTCACAGAAGGACGGGTATTCTACACATCTTGAAAACACAAAATTCAAACACATGCGATTTTCATTGTAGCGCAGTTTTTTGGGGGTCTGCCTAACAAGTTTGTCTTGCAAACACAGATTTTGTGTTAAGTAAAAGTTATTTATATTTAGTACACAAGTCTTATGTATGTTGACTTTGTAAATTATTCTGACACTAAACTTTCACACTTCTTTTTGTCACCTAAAAAAGCATTAAACTTTCCTTCTGCAAGTGACATAAAACCCAGTCATGACCATGTATCTTAAACTATTAGTGCACATCTGGTAAAAAGTTTTAAAGCACTATTTTCAGTTTTGGTCCTAAGGGATAAAATATCCCTAGTGATATTTTGGTCAACTTCATGATTCAGAAACTATAAAATTCATTAGCATAGGTTCCTCAGACTCAAATGGAGTTTCTGTCTTCCTTTATAATCTGCAGCTGTAGATTCCTATAACCTGAAGAAATGCAAATTATTTCCATTAGACAACAGCTGTTATTTTATCCTATTATCTTTGCTTCTCTTTTTTTCTCAGAGAACTTTTGGTCCAAACTGAACATGTGTAAGTAAATGAACATTATTCATTATCATTTCCCTTAGTCATGACACAGGTAGTCAATCTCTTGCCAACGCCCCCCTCAAAAACAAAACAAAACAAAACAAAACAAAACAAAACAAAACAAAACAAAACAAAACACCCAAGATATTTAGGAAAATGTTCAGTATATAAACACAAATTTTATTCCTGGCACCTACTTCATTCTCAACAATCTAGGCAAGTCATGTACTTTGGTACTTTGGTCTATATAGCAAAGTTTAGAAGATAAAATACCCACACCAGCCTTTAAGGGAAAAACAACTGAGAACTGAATCATATTGCCTTATCCATTCAAGGCAACTGTTATACATTCATCAGCTTAATACATTTCCTTAAGACTGCCAGCAGTAGCAAAATGACAAGATAACAGAATGTAATCATTTTAATTATCTAGAATATTTCCACAGTGGAAGTTAATTTTAGTGAAGAGATGAAGAAACTAATTGCTTTTTAGCTAGGTCTATGTGAATAAACAAATGCTGCACGGTCATCTACAAAAAGACAGTTTTTCATAAACTTAATTGTTTGTGGGTTTTTTTTGGTTAGCTGGGTTGAGTTTTTGGTTTTAATATGGTACTCCATCTTAGAAGTAAGATCTTTTAGTAACTTTGTGAATTTTGCTTTTTTGTCCCCTATATTTAACATCACTGATCTAGACTTGATGTATTGCCAAATACTAAATTGGTGTAGTATTTCCCTTTTTTGTACTTTTGAAATCTTTAATTTAATAAACTTTTCTGACTGTGAGTGTAGATCATATGATCATAAGATCTATGTAGGCTGTTGTATTCTGATGGCCACCACTCCAGATTCACACACTTAATGGAGCATTTATATTGCACTGCCCACTGAACACCCATCTTGCAGTGGGTTGAAATTCCCCACCACCACCATTAAATTTGACAGGCCAGCTCAGTTGGAAGCAAATGAAAGCTGCATTTACAAGCAAAACTGAAATCTACAATGAAATGCAATGAATATGAACAAAATATACAGTATTTACAATATTTACAGATTATTTATGGTTATAAACAGCACAAGATCCCCTCTGGCCAAGAACCAGGGGAAGCTACTAGCTTCTCCCTACCTGCCTCCCCCTTGCCCCCTGTACAAAATGGACAAGAGACAGAAGCGGAAAAGTTAATACCAGTCACAACAAAAGCAGTCAAGGTCAAAGTCAAAGCCAAGGTCAAGCAGAAGCAAGTTAGTATCTCCCAGCCTGAGGAAGGGAGAAGAGAGGGAAATTGTTTACATTACTATCTTTAGTTCCTTGTCTTTCCAATGGGATTGTTTAGAAGTATCGTTATTTTCCTTTAACTCCCAGTGGTGATTTATTTACATTTTACTATTTTCTGTTCAAGGTCTGTGAAAAATTTTTAAAGGCATAACCTAAAACTACCACAGATCTGTAATCTCCTATTCAGTTACTATCATCATAAAGAATTTTAATTGCTCTGAGAAACTGCAAATACAAATGAGCACAAAGAAATCCCAGCTGAGGAGACTTACTCCTACCTATTTCCAGTGATCATTTTATCAGACCCTGTTGAAAAATGACAGAGACAAGAATTCTGAAAGTTTCTACTGAAAGACAGATTTTGATAAAACAAAAATAAATTGTAAATATGGCTTTCACTCGTGGTATTTAAGATTGCTGATGAAAAGTAACATGAAAGAACACGGTAAGTGCAGGCTTTGGCTTAGTAAAGGAGGCCTTGAATAGTATGTGATTTGCACCAAATGCACATTAGTGACGTACATTTCCTGTTTATATTTCACAGAATCATGGAATCACTGAATATTAGGGGCTGAAAGGGACCTCAAGAGATCATCCAGTCCAACCTCCCTGCCAGTGCAGGATCACCTATACCAGATCACACAGGAACTCATCCAGGCGGGTCTTGAATATCTTCAGAAAGGGAGACTCCACAACTCCACCAGGCAGCCTGTTCCAGTGTTCTGTCACCCTCACAGTGAAATATTTCTTCCTCCTATTTCCATGGAGCTTTCTATATCTCATCTTCCACCCATTGCCCCTTGTCCTGTCATTGGGCATCACCAAGAATAGTCTGGTTCCAACCTCTTGGCACTCACCCTTTCCATATTTATAAACATTAATGAGGTCACCCCTCAGTTTCCTCTTCTCCAAGCTGAAGAGCCCCAGCTCCCTCAGTCTGTCCTCATAAGGAAGATGTTCCGCTCCCTTAATAATTTTGAGGCTCTGCACTGGACTCAAGCTGTTCAAGCAGTTCCCTATCCTTCTTGACCTGAGGAACCCAAAACTAGACACAATATTCCAGATGTGGCCTGACCAGGGCAAAGTAGAGGGGGAGGAGAATCTCTCTCAACCTACTAACCACGCCCCTTCTAATCCACCCCAGGTTACCATTGGCCTTCTTGGCCAAAGAGTGCATTACTGGCTCATGGTCAACCTTCCATCCACTAGGACTCCCAGGTCTTTTTCCCCTTCACTGCCCTTCAGCAGGTCAGTCCCCAGCCTATACTGCTCTATGGAGTTGTTCTTTAGCAGGTGCAAGACTCTACATTTACCCTTGTTGAATTTAACTAAATTTCTTCCTGCCCAGCTCTCCAGCCTGTCCAAGTCTCACTGAATGGCAGCACAACCCTCTGGTGTGTCAGCCACTCTGCCCAGTTTGGTGTCATCAGCAAACTTGCTGACAGTGTACTTGGTGCCCTCATCTAGGTCATTCATGAATATATTGAACAGTATTGATCCCAGTACTGACCCCTGAGGGACTCCACTAGCTACAGGCCTTCAACTAGATTCTGTCTTATTGAACACAAGTGTCCAACTTCTTCCCTTCCACCAGTTCTCAATCCACCTCACTTCCTGATCATCCAGACCATACTGCCTCAGCTTAGCTGCAAGTCCTGGGTACTGCTTCTTACCCTTTTTGAAGACTGGAGTGATATTTGTCCTCCTCCAGTTCCCAGGCACTTCTCCTGTCCACCATGACTTACCAAAGATGATGGAAAATGGTCTGCAAATTACCTCTGCCAGCTTCCTCAACACCATCATATTTCTAGCACAGTTTCCTAAACCAGGAATAACTTAATTAAACCATGATAATTAAAGCATAAATCCAAGGTAGATGACAGGTAACACACTTTTTCAGTTGGATGAAGGATTCTGTCCAGTTTAAGGCTCTTAGTTAAGCTGAGCGCTCCAGCAATGGCTAATGTTTCCAAGGAGGGCTACCAAAACACAGCACATCTGCTGCCTGTTAGCAGCTGCCACATTCAGCCAGCCAAACTCAAAGCTGTACGGAATGAGAGCAGTCAGGAAGAGAAGAATGAGAGAACCCTTGTCACATAAACCATAACTAAACAGCTGACACACTGAAAATCTCTGTAGCAAACACAATAGAGTCTGTCTGATAAAGCTGGTTTTGATCTTGGAATTCTGACTAAAAGCGCAGAGAAGTATTTTATCACACAGATTATACCAGTATTAGGATGATGCATTAGACATGACAACGAGAGATGAATGTATTTCATTCAAAGGTAAGAAATTCCACCTTCTGCTCATCATTCTTACAGCTGGTAGAATGGGAATTGAGTTAAGAATGGAGCTATTTACCACAGCCTCCTCCTGGACAAACCAGCAAGATACAGATTGAATGGGTGGTCTGTAAGATGGATAGGAAATTGTCTAATAGGTCACATTCAAAGGGTGGTGATCAATGGTTTTCACTCAGGCTGCAACCTTTCACAAGTGGGGTCCCCTAGGGACTGATGCTGGGCCCCACACTGTTCAACATCTTCACAAATGTAATGGATTATGAGATTGAAAACACCCTCAGTGAGTCACCATCATTGGAGGTGTTTAGAAGGAGACTTGATAGGGTGCTGGGTTGCATGGTTTAGTTGATTAGGCAGTGTTGGATGATGGGTTGGACGCTATGATCTTCAAGGTGTCTTCCAACCTGCTCTATTCTATTCTATTCTATTCTATTCTATTCTATTCTATTCTATTCTATTGCATTTGGTCATGAGAGTGATTGAGTTTTATATCAAATTGATAAGCCAGAAATATGATAAAATATGAATATGATTTATTAAATATCCACCCCAATAGCATTGGGCAGTTCTATGTTTTATAAGCTGGGAATTATTATTACTTAATTACCTTTATGTGTGCTCCCTGTAGCAGAGGACAACTTAGCTATACAGATATTTTTCAAACAACATTATACAACCATATAACAACCACTAAGTCTATAGCAGGGTCTTAATTAGAGCAATGTAACTCTGAGTCCAATCAGGTTTTGTCCAATGCTGAATGGGTCTCTGATGGGGAGTTGTCTCTTCCATTTGCCCATTGTCAATGAGTCTCTGAAGAAGCGTCCTCTCTAGTTGTCCACCCCGACAGTGGTCTCTGGTCCCTGGATGATTGGTCTTCCTCATTCTCGGTCTTGGCCTCCCTGTTCCTGGTGCTAGGTGGGACTGGACTCCATCCTGTATGGAAGCAAAACTGGCCTCAGTGTGTAGCAACCGGGCAGGTAAAATTAATGGTCAGGAACAATCCATCCCACACCAATGCAATGGGTCCTTGCATTGGCATCCAGTGCTTCTCATGTGTGTAACCCTTGGGGTTTTGCCAATATCATGGGCACTATACCAACTGATGGCAGCTTCACTATTACAGGTTGGCCCACTTGTAATTGTAGAAATGAATGTGTTGGTTTGCCCTCTGGCCCACCTAGCATGCAAATAGCATCTACCATTGGTTCAGCTGGACAGAATGCCTTGATTTTGGGGCTACCATAACTTCCCCATCAATTATTTACAGTATAAACCTCATGGGCTAAATGCTTGTCCCAATTTCCTTTAGAGACATTGGTATGTCTCTTGATGAGGCCATTTGCATCAATTATTTACAGTATAAACCTCATGGGCTAAATGCTTGTCCTAATTTCCTTTAGAGACATTGGTGTGTCTCTTGATGAGGCCATTTGTCCTTTCAACTATGACATTTGCCTGGGGGTAGTACTGGGGTATGGAACACCCACTTGACCCCTTCATCTTGTGTCCAGTCTTGTACTACGACTGTGGTGAAATGTGACCCGTTATCACTCTGTATGCACTCAGGCATCGGCAAAATGCTACACCAATATTTTAGAACCTCAATGGTCTGGACTCCTGTAGCACTACTGGTGGCTGTGGCCATGGTTAAGCCAGATACTACTTCTACACCAACCAGTATGCATTTCTTTCCGTGTGATGGTTTGAGGAGACCAACATAATCAATCTGCCAGGTACTCCATAGAGTTTTCTCCTGCGTGATATGTTGGGCTAATGCTAGGTTCAGGTGATTGACCTTGCATGAGTGACCCCTTTTGATGTGAAGCCACTCAGCCAAGCTTTCCCAATCTTTCCCCTTGCTACTTACCACATGGAGGCATGCCAGGTCATCCACCTGCTGGTTCCACTTCGCAGCAAGGGTGTCTTGCTTGGAGTGTCCTTTGACATGAAGGCGAACTGGGCTTTGTCCTCTTCTTGCAGTTGAACCATGAAATACACATTCTTGATGTCCATTGTGGCCATCCAGGTGTGGGATGCATCTTGAATGGCTGCTACCAAGGAGGTCAGGCTTGGGACTGCTGCAGTGAGAAGAGCTGCATTCTTGTTCTGTCGTCGGTAGTCAACTGTTAGTTGCCACTGTCCATTAAGCTTTCGCACTGGCCAAATTGGAGAATTGTAGGGAGCATGCATCCTGTAGATGATCTGCCTCTGCTCCAGGTCTGCAATTACTCCTGAGATGCCTTGTCTGGCTGCTACTGGTAATGGATACTGGCTAATGCAGGTAATGGTAGACTGGGGTAAAGCAGGAGCAATTTGCAAAGTGTTAATATAAACAGTCTTTGCCCTTTTGTCCCCCTGCCATAGAAACCAAAAGACCACAGGGAACCATCAGGGAGATACCACCTTTTGACGGCTAGAACATCAAATCCTAAAATGTTCCCAGGGTAAGGGCTCAAGGCAACCTCTACCAAGGTGCTACGTTTGTCACCTGGGAGCCATAGCCTTGCCTTAGCCAAATGGCAAATAGTAGGTGTGCCTGGGACACCACTAATTTTAATTCTCCTACAGGATGGCTGTGCTCTCAGTCTCTTTGCTTGCTGCACATTTAAAACACTGATTTGTGCAAGGAGGAATTTAATGGCGGTTAGGGTTGGTCCTGTTGGAATTAAAACAGAATCACAGAATCACCAAGGTTGGAAGAGACCTCAAAGATCATCAAGTCCAACCTGTCACCACAGACCTCATGACTAAACCACAGCACCAACTGCCATGTCCAATCCCCTCTTGAACACCTCCAGGGATGGTGACTCCACCACCTCCCTGGGCAGCCCATTCCAATGGCGAACGACTCAGTCAAGAACTTTCACAAAAGGTTCCAAATTATCAGACCATTGCAAGGCATACACCATGAGAGAGGCCTGTGACAATGATCACAGTATTTATTTTTTTGGCACCACCTTGTAGATTTAGTGATGAGACGTGAATGGGTTTTTCACAACAGCGGGGGAATCTGCAGTGGAAGAACTGCTACTATTACTCTGGTCACCACTGCTGCCACTACTGCTTTGCTTCCATTTACCAGTTCTGTTCAAAGTCTTAAGCACAATTGACTTAATATGCCCCATGGTCAGGCTCTTTAATACATGCTCAGGTATCCCCTAAGGAAGGAGCTTGCTGAAACCAGTCTCTAGTCAGTGAAGCTTGTTTCCGGCTGGAGTTACATCCTTGAGTTTTCCTGGGGTGACACCTGGAATGGTTTGAGCTGCTGTTTGGACTTTTGTGGGGAACTGCCTGTGTTTGGCACACTTCTCATTTTTTACTACGAGGTGACGCTATGTGGCTGGCTTTGTGGATACCAGCATGATATCGATTCCCAGAGGGTGCATGAACTGGATAACCAACAATATCCCAATAGTCTGCTAAGTCCCTTAACAGTTCTTTCCATATTGGGATGTGCTCACAGGAATCATCAGAGTGCTTATTTCTTGTAACTGCCTGTTTGATCTGCTCCATTCAGTCAATTAAACGTCCCTTAAAGGCATTGGGCACTCCTCGAATGAGAGGTTTAAGCCTCTTAGGGTTAATGGGTGCATTTAAAGAGGATGCATGTGTGACCGTTTTAGGCTGTGCCTGTAAGAAAGGGACAGTTGCTGGAACACTCTGGCTGAATGTATTGAAAAGAAAGATAAGGTCTAAACGAATTTCATTGGTAGATTGGTAGAATGCAACTTTAAGTTTAAGTTCAGTTTGAGTCTCAGTCAGCTCAGTCTGTTTCTCTCTGTTCCTGTGGGCCTGTCTGTTTCTTTCTCTCTGAAGCAACAGCTGCTGGACGGAGGCGACCTTGAATTAACAAAGCAAACCAGATAAGAAAACTAATTCTTGCACACGCTTTGAGCTAACAGAATTTTCTCCTTAATTGACTGGTTTAGGCTGTGCCTTTAAGAAAGGGACACTTTCTGAACACTCTGGCCGAATATTTTGGTATATAAATGAAAACAACGATATGCTAATCCAATTTCATTGGTGGAACCCGGCTGAAGGTTCTTGTTTAGTCTTTCAGTCGGGGGGGTCAGTCGGTCGTCTTCTTTTTCCCCCTGTACTGTGAGCTGGCTCGTTTCTCTCTACGATTCTTGCTAACCAGATAAGAAAACTAACTTTTTGCATTCGCTTTGAGCTTTAACAAAGTTTTCCCCTTTTAATTACCTTCCTTTCTCTCTCTCTCTAACCCTTTTGGGAAAAAGGGGAGGTAGGGAGGGAGAAGGGGGAAAAGGCCGAACCCCCTGGCCGCAGGGGGGGGGTTGGGGAAAGGTTTCCTGTATTACATACTTTGCTGTATACTTCTGTATATATTGTAAATATTGTATATTTTTGTACATATTCATTGCATTCCATATCTGCTTGTAAAATACAGCTTTCATCTGCTTCTCCGGCTGAGTTAGCTGTGGAATTCTTTTGGGGGGGGGGGGGGGAACCTTCCTACTCCACCACACTCTTTCTAACCCTTTTTGGGAAAAAGGGAGAGTAGGGAGGGAGAGAGTGTACAGGGCCCGGGGGGGCGACACCCTCCTCTGGCTGGAGGTCTTCTGTATTACGGTCATTGCTGTATATTTCTGTATATATTGTAAATACTGTATATTGTGTACATATTCATTGCATTTCATTACTGCTTGTAAATACAGCTTATTTCATCTGCTTCTCCGACTGAGTTAGCTGTGGTTTCTTTGTGTGTGGGGGGAGAACTTTCTCTCACCCTGCCACCGCATGGAGCCCTCCTTCATGCATGGCTTGAACGGTGACATTTTCCTAACTGCTGCAGACAGTTCAGCTGAGGTCTCTATATGTATGACCATGGGTTCATCTCTCTCAGAGGCATCTATGCCCCCAGCCCAATAAGCAATTCAGGCAGTCAGGCAATAATTCCCGTCAGGACCTGGACTCAGGAATACATTCAGCCCCCAGTCTGTATCAGCCTCTACAGCGCTCAGGAAAACAAGATCCCTGCCTGTGGCTGAAACTCTGTACAGAAATAACTGTTTCATTTGGCTCAGAGGAGAATTTTTCCTGCAATTCACTTAACTGAGCTCCAGAATAAGGGCAAATCTGCATTCTGGTGGTCCGGCGGCCACTACAGGCTGCCATGACTTCCCGCCTAATTGTAGGATGAATGTGCTGTAAAATTACTTCCTCCTCAGAGCTTGAAGCGTCTGTGTCGCTAAACCTACAGGAAGTCCATGATGGCCAAAAACTTGCCGCTTGTCCACAGCTGCTGACCAATGCTAGGTCAGGTTGAGCTGGGTGGCTACTCTGCAGATAGGCTGGTTGCAGAGTTGGTGTGGCACAGGATAAGCAGTCACTGAGACTAGGTCTGGATGTGTGGCTGGTGGCAAAATGCATAGGGCCAGGCTCAGTGGTGCCAATGCAAAGTTGTAGTGGGTTGAGGCAGCCCCTTCCCCACCACAGGCAAAATAACGACTCTGACAAACGGATTGCAGAAGTGATGGAAAAGTTTAAACAGAAAAAAGTGAATGTGCACAAAGAACCAGAAACAGTGAAAGAAGAAACCCCAAAACACACCCGGAAGCATCCCATCCCCACCTGAGGGTGGGCCCAAGACCCCCAGGGCTCTTTCTTCCCCACCCCCCACCCCCCACTGCTAGGCTAGTCTCAGCTGGCCAGGCCCGAGACTGCCCATCCCCCTGCCTTGGGCCCAGCCAGGCCCAAGGCTGGGAGACGTCTCCCCCAGTTACCGGGTGCTGGCGAGGGAAGAAAGAGCAAGAGGCGGACCCCACACAAGATCTTATAGCGGTGCAGGGGGTTGTGGTAGGAGATACACGGTTTTCCTGTGTACACCCACTGGGCTGGACTTCTGGACACAGGAAGTACACCGTGCAGCAGAGGGCACCCAGCCCAAACCACCACAAAAGTCCAGTTCAGAATTCATTACTGAAAAGCCTCTCTCAGCTGAGCCATGGGTGGACTTGTCCCACATCCAGTGGCTGGGCTAAGTGCATGAGTGACTGGGTTCTGAGCCATTTTGTGTGGCATGTGTGGGCTCAGCACTGAATACACTGCATGTGGATTGGCTAAATTGCTATCTGCCACCCATGGGATGTAAGGGCTTGTCCCAGGATAGGTTACGTGTGCAGCTGGTGGAGCAGTTAAATTATCTGCTGCCCACGGGACATAAGGGCTTCTCCCCAGATAGGCTGAGTACGCAGCCAGTGGCATGGCTAAATTATAATCTGCTGCCTGTGGGACATGACGGCTTGGCACAGGGTATGCTATGGGCAGAGCCAGTGGAGCAGCCAGTCTCAGTGACACAGGACCCAAATGAGTTCTTGGTGCCTGGCTTTGTTTATCTTTAAAGGTGCATGCTGCAGTAAGGCTCGTTCGTGCTGTGTCTTGAGCTATGAACAAAACTGATGTGCCCTCAGCGATAAGGTGCTCAAAATGTTGTGCTCCCCCAAAAGACACTATTTTAGGGTCTGCCCCTTCAAAGCCATAGAATCATAGAATCAACAAGGTTGGAAAAGAGCTCAAAGATTATCAAGTCCAACCTGTCACCCAAGAACTCATGACTACTAGACCATGGCACCAAGTGCCACGTCCAACCCCTCTTGAACACCTCCAGGGACAGTGACTCCACCACCTCCCTGGGCAGCCCATTCCAATAGCTAGCAACTCTCTCTGTGAAGAACTTTCTCCTCACCTTGAGCCTAAACTTCCCCTGGCGCAGCTTGAGACTGTGTCTTCTTATTCTGGTGCTGGTTGCCTGGGAGAGTCCTGTTTGTGGGATTGTGGTTCAGGCTGTTTGTAAAAAGACAGCGCCAGGGACCAAGCTCCGGCGGTCTAGACCACGTCAGAGCTGCTCAGTCTGGAAGAGATTTTGCTTGAGCTTTTGGATGAGCTCAGATTAGAACCAGCACTCGATTCTGCAATTGCTCTAATAGCAGCACTACATTTCCTGCTTTGTAGCACAAATAAATCAGCAAGTTCCATATGTTTCTCCTCTGACCTTTCTAGCTCTTTTTCCAAACACAAAACCCTCTCCTCAAATTTTTTTCCTCATAAGTACTAAATTCAGCTAGCCCTTGGATAATACAGGGTCCCAAAATTATGGCGGGGATGCTATCAGCATCAGCTAATTTACCAGCAATGTTCTCTGCATTTTCACAATTTTATTTCACCCATTCCAAGTCTGAGACTGTTAATTCATATCCTAATTTGTGTAAAACCTTCACAATTGGACACTCTGCTCTTCGCTGTACCATTTGATTTTGTTTTATATCAAATTGATATGCTGGAAATGTAAAATATTAATATGACTTATTAAATTTTAAAAAAAAATCCAAGACAATTTGATTCAGGTTCATTTGCCTGGCTGATGATAGGTTAAGTACACATGATAGGAGGCAAATAAACAGCAGAATAACAGTCTAGAAGAATCAGAACTTGGAATACAGAGGAACAAACTGGAAATTTCTTATACCTGTGAAACAAACAGCAATACTGCCTTGGGTGGCAAGACAGACCACCCCAAGTTCACAATGCAGCTAATCAACAGGTAAACAAGCTATAAACCTTAGAAATAACCAGGTAAATTAGCATAAGTTACTTACAAGCTGCTGAGCTGTTAACTACCAAAATCTTTGCTGAATGAAGCAATGCTATGAGTTCATATTTATAGTCCAAAAGGGCAATATCCAAAATTAGGGGAAGTGAGAGAGAGGGAGACACGTTGCTGTGGCAAAGATCTAGGCACTGTGCTGCTAGGACAAAAGAAGCTAATTGCCCTGAAGACAGGAGCAAGTAGGTGCTTGAATCCCATTAACGAACAGGGGGGAAGAAGACAAGAGAGAGGAAGAGAACAATGAACAAGTGGGCTCTCAAAATCTTCCCCTATAAATTCCCTTTTTGAAAACTGAATGGACCAATGGCACATTAGCTATTCAAATCCTGCCAATCAGTCCAAAATGTAGTATGGCAGGCAAAACTGCACACGCCTTCTCTCATAGCCTTTGACATGTGCAGGTGCCTCTCTGAAACGTGAGGTTCGGGGTCCAGCTTCCACCCCTTCCAGACAGCCTTAATGGCACCTGCCTATTGGCACCTCGACCTCAATCCAGACCCTGCAACAGAGAGGGAGGAGAGAGGGCAGTGGCTCAAACAGGTTTAGTTGTCTTGTTAATGCATCTTCCAGGACAGACACCAAACTGGATAGTGAAGTGGACGTGTGTCCTGGTTGGGGATGACTAGGCCCAAAACAGGTTTCAGTAAGAGCCCTAAGAAGCCAGGGGAGATAGACAAAAGAAAACATGTACCAGTAAAAAGCCAGCCAAACCTGTTTGGCAGGTATTCTGACCGCTCACCGCTGTGCTGATGCCCAGAAGGTGGTTGGCTAAATTTAAAATCACTTCTCTGAGAGTGGTCAGTTTTGTTTCAAAAAAGCAGTTAAATAGAGGGGTTCTTCAGTAACCCCGCCCTTTTTAACTTTGGTTCCGGCTCGTCTCCAGCTGGTGAGGTGTGCTAGACTGAAAGAGTTGCGCCTGATCAGTCTGGAGAAGGCTCTGAGGTGACCTAATTGTGGCCTTCCAGTATCAGAGGGGGCCTACAAGAAGGCTGGGGAGGGACTTCTCAGGATATCAGGTAGTGACAGGACTAGGGGGAATGGAATGAAGCTGGAGGTGGGGAGATTCAGGTTGAACATGAGGAGTGGTGAAGCCCTGGAATGGGTTGTCCAGGGAGGTGGTTGAGGCCCCGTCCCTAGAGGTGTTTAAGTCCAGGCTGGATGAGGCTCTGGCCAGCCTGATCTAGTGTGGGGTGTCCCTGCCCATGGCAGGGGAGTTGGAACTAGATGATCCTTGTGGTCCTTTCCAACCCTGACTGATACTATGATATGATACTATGATACTCACCCATCCCACTTCTCCAGCATCCACCACGTGTACTCCAGTTTTGCTGTCAGTGTTGGGCAACGTGCTTGGATCCTATTTTTACTTTTCCTTGGCTTTACAAAAATTATACTGAGAACAGAATTCTGGATTATAAACTTTCCTGACTGCTGCTCTCAACATGTTTTGGACTGATTCAGAATCCCTGGACTGAATAGTGCTTCGTAAGTGATTCTGATTATTGACTTCATAAAGCATATTGGACATTAATTCCCTTCTCCCCCTCCATCTTTGCTCCATCAGAGAGCAAAGGAGACCCACCTTGGTATTGAATCAGGAATTGCGGCTCCTTGCTCTCCCTTCAACTTTGAGTTTGATATCAGGAGTGTAGTTACTCTAGATTGAATCCTTCCTCTATCTAAAGTGTTCACATCATTAGTATTACCTACATTTTGTGTAAGTGATTTCCCACCGGATACCCAAACCTAAACAAATTTTAAATAAGTTTATTATTTATTGTTAATAAAATAAATTAATTACTTTTATTGATTAATCATCCCACTTATCAAGTGTTAGTAGCCTTATTTTCTGAATTAATCCAATTCAACGCGTCAGAAGGGAGAGCCATCTTAAAGAGCAAAGAGAGACCTATCTTACAGAGAGATCAGGACAGACTGGAAATGTGGGATAACAAAGACAAGTGCAAAATCCTGTACCTGGGATGACCCAACCAAAGAGCCCAGCAATTCAGGATTCCTGGTGAACAGCAAGCAGAACATAAATCAGCATTGCATAACAGCAGCACCAAAGGCAAATCACATCCTGAGCTGCATCCACTGGGGCATTACTAGCAGAGACAGAGACATGATCACCCCATTCTATTCAGTGCTTGTCAGTCAGGCTGCACCTGGAGTTTTGTCCCTGTGATTCAAGACAGACTGAAGAGGGTCTAAAGGAGGGCCTTAAAGACAATCCTGCCTTGTGAGGAAAGATTAAAGGATCTAGATGTCTTGGAATCATAGAATCATAGAATGGTCCAAGCTGGAAGGGACCTCCAAAGGCTGTCTAGTGCAGCCTCCCTGCAGTTAGCAGGGACATCCCCAACTAGACCAGGCTGCACAGGGACTCATCATGCCTCACTTGGAGTATCTCCAGGGAGGAGCCTCAACCACCTCCCTGTGCAACCTGTTCCAGTGTTCCACCACCATCACTGTAAAGAACTTCTTCCTAACATCCAAACTAAATCTGCTCTTCTCCAGCTTAAAGCCATTGCTCCTCATCCTGTCACTGCAGGCCTTTGTAAACAGACTCTCCCCATCCTTTTTGTATGCCCCCTTCAGGTACTGGAAGGCAGCTATTAGGTCTCCCTGGAGCCTCCTCTTCTCCAGCTGAACAACCCCAGTTCACTCAGCCTGTCCTCACAGCAGAGGTGCTCCAACCCCTTGATCACCCTTGTGGCCATCCTCTGGACCTACTCCATCAGGTGTATGTCCTTATATTGAGGGCCTCAGACCTGTACACTGTACTCCAGGTAAGGTCTCACTGCAGCTAAGTGGTAGCATCACCTGGATCTGCTGGCAGTGCATCTTTTGATGCAGCCCAGGATGTGATTTGCGTTCTGGGCTGCAAGCACACACTGTCTACTCATGTCCAGCTTCTCATCCATCAGCATCCCCAAGACCTTTTCCACAGGGCTGCTTTCATCCCCCAGCCTGTATTGATAGTGAGGATTGTTCCATGTGCAGAACCTTGCACTTGCTCTTGTTGAACCTCATGAGGCTCACTTGGGCCCACTTCTCCAGCTTGTCCAGGTCCCTCTGGATGACATCCTGTCCCTCTGGTGTATTGACAGCACCACACAGCTTGGTGTCATCTGCAAACCTGCTGATGGTGCACTCGATCCCTCTGTCTATATCATGGATACAAATATTAAACAGTACAGGTCACAGCACAAACCCCTGAGGGACACCACTTGTCACTGCCCTCCATCTGGACTACAAGCCATTGAGCACTACCCTCTGGATGTGACCATCCAGCCAATTTCTTATCCACTGAACAGTCCACCCATCAAATCTGTATCCCTCCAATTTGGTGAGCAGGATGTTGTGGGGGACCATGTCAAAGGCCTTGCAGAAGTCCAGATAGATCATATGTGTAGGTTGTCCCTTGTCCTCTGACATAGTCACTCTTTCAAAGAAGGCTACTAGGTTGGTCAGGCAGGACCTGCCCCTAGTAAATCTAAGCTGGCTGTCTTGAACCATTACTCTATTCCCCATGTGCTTCAGCATGGCATCTAGGAGGATCTGTTCCATGATGTTCCCAGGCACAGAGCTGAGGCTAACAGGTTGGTGGTTCCCAGGATCCTCCTTTATACCCTTTTTAAAAATAGCTGTAATGTTTCCTTTCTTCCAGTCATCAGTGTGGTGGAGTAGGAAGGTTCCCCCCACACACAGAAGAATTCCACAGCTAACTCAGCCGGAGAAGCAGATGAAAGCTGTATTTTACAAGCAGATATGGAATGCAATGAATATGTACAAAAATATACAATATTTACAATATATACAGAAATATACAGCAATGTATGTAATACAGGAAAACCTTTCCCCAACCCCCCTGCGGCCAGGGGGTTCGGCCTTTTCCCCCTTCTCCCTCCCTACCTCCCCTTTTTCCCAAAAGGGTTAGAGAGAGAGAGAAAGGAAGGTAATTAAAAGGGGAAAACTTTGTTAAAGCTCAAAGCGAATGCAAAAAGTTAGTTTTCTTATCTGGTTAGAGAGGAATCGTAGAGAGAAACGAGCCAGCTCACAGCACAGGGGAAAAAAAAGAAGACGACTGCCTGACTGACTCCCCGACTGAAAGACTAAACAAAAAAATTGCAACTGGGTCTCACCAATGAAATTGAATTAGCATATCTCTTGTTTTCATTCTAATATCAAAACATTCGCCCAGAGTGTTCAGAAAGTGTCCCTTTCTTAAAGGCACAGCCTAAACCGGTCACAATCAGGGACCTCACCTGACCACCAGGACTTTTCAAATACCATGAAGAGTGGCTTGATAACTACATCAACGAGTTCCCTCAGGACTCAGATGTATTTCAACAGGTCCTATGGACTTGTATATCTTCAGGCTCCTCAGCTGATTATGCACCCTGTCTTCACTTACAGTGGGAGGGACTTTGTCACCTTGGTCTCCACCTTGTGGGCCATCAACATGAGATCCATGAGGAGAGGGCTTGCCAGTGAAGACTGAGGTGAAAAAGTTGTTGAGAATGTCAGCCTTCTCTTGGTCCATTGATACAAGTTCCCCACTGCTGTTCATTGTGGGGTACATTTTCTTTAACCTTCCTTTTCTGGTTAATGTACCTGTAGAAGCCTTTCTTGTTTTTCCTTACATCCCTTGCCAAATTCAGTTCCAGCTGTGCCTTGGCCTTCCTGACCTTGTCCCTGCACATCCAGGCACTGTCCCTATACTCTTCCCAGGATGTCTGTCCCTCCTTCTGCTTCCTGCGTAGCCCCATCTTGCCCTTTAGTTTGACCAGCAGGTCATCGCTCAATGATGGTGGTTTCTTGCCCTCCTTGCCCAATATCTTACGTGTAGGGATTGAGATCTTTTGTGCTCTATAGAGTGCATCCTTAAATATTCACCAGCTTTGTTCAGCTCCCTTGTCCCTAAGGGCCATTTCCCACAGGATCCTATTTACTAACTCCTTGAACAGTGTAGTGGGTTGAGGCAGCCCCCCTCCCCACCACAGGTAAAATGACGACTCTGACAAACGGATTGCAGAAGTGATGGAAAAGTTTAAATAGAAAAACGTGAAGGTGCACAAAGGAACCAGAAACAGTGAAAGAAGAAACCCCAAAACACACCCAGATGAACCCCATCCCCACCTGAGGGTGGGCCCAAGACCCCAGGGCTCTTTCTTCCCCACCCCCACCCCCCACTGCTAGGCTAGTCTCAGCTGGCCAGGCCTGAGACTGCCCATCCCCCTGCCTTGGGCCCAGCCAGGCCCAAGGCTGGGAGACGTCTCCCCCAGTTACCGGGTGCTGGCGAGGGAAGAAAGAGCAAGAGGCGGACCCCACACAAGATCTTATAACGGTGCAGGGGGTTGTGGTAGGAGATACATGGTTTTCCTGTGTACACCCACTGGGCTGGACTTCTGGACACAGGAAGTGTGCCATGCAGCATAAGGGCACCCAGCCCAAACCACCACAAACAGCTGGACTTTTGCTTTCTTAACATCTGGAGTTCTGACTATGCTTCTTGTGGGCTTCATACTCCTTAGGACAGTGAACTGCACTAGCATATGATCACTGCAGCCCAGGCTGCCTTCAACTTTATCTTCTTAGGTGGGACCTCATCACAGTATACCAGGATTGAGAAGGTAGCTGCAAAGAATACAGAATACAAAGTCACTCTCTTCACAAGGAATCACAGAGCGAAAACAAGGCACAAAATGGGCAAGTTGTACCAGGAGAGGTATTGCTTTGACTTAATAAAGAGATTTTTTGACAGTGAGAACAATCATTCACTGAAACAACCTAACCAGAGTCCTCATCACTGGAGCATTTCAAGATGCATTTAGAGAAAATGCTACATAATCTCACCTAGGCTCCCTTTCCCATAAAAATATGGACCAGATGATCTCCCAAGGCCCCCTTCAACTGCAATTATTCTGTGATTTTATTTTTGTTTGTTTGATTAGGGGTATTTTGTGTTTGTTTTGCTGCATTGTTTGGGTTTTTGTTTGTTCGAATGTTTGTTGGGGTTTTTTGTTCGTGGGTTTTGTTGTTGTTGGGTTTTTTTATTAGTGACCACATCAGTTCTAGCTTATTTTCTCTCAAACTGGAAGGATTGCCCTCAGAGCCTCTGAATATTGTTACTGATGTCTACTCTAGTACACATTGGAATTTCTTCATTGAAATAGGAAGTATGAGGAATCTGGAATAAGAAAAAGGAGGAATTAAAAGTATCAGATGGAAGTTATTTCAAGCAATTATTCTTTTAGCATTCAGCTAATTGATGAATATTAATGATCATATCTCAAAGTAAAAATAAATGTATCAACTACTTTCCAGAGAAATAACAACTAACACAGACTTGATTCTGGGAGCTCTGTCTGATTGTAATTACCTTACAAAAATTCAAGGTACCTCTGTTGAACTGCAAAAGCTTCCTTGAGATTGCACACAGTGAGATCAGGATCTACATCCCCCATTTTAATGGGGTAACATGTAATTTACAACAGCATGACATTAGGGTCAGGCCTTGGATGTGAAGAAACAGATGAGGTAGAATTTTAAAATATAGTAGTCTGTGTATCCCTGCCCATGCCAGGTGAGTTGGAACTAGATGATCTTTAAGGTCCCTTCTAACCCAAAACCATGCTATGAATCTATGATGAATAATAGGAGACCAGATTGCCCGGTACACAGGGTAAAATATGAAAAATGCATGCTCACGCCTGAAATGCAAATGTACAACAGATGTTTAGCTCTCACCTTTCATTCTATCAACCTTGCACTCATCACAGTACAAAAATATGTAGCACATCATAACCGAACTGATGGAAAGCATGTATTATACAGGTAACTGTAAGGAGTTTTTGGTTAATTTGAAACTGTGAAGCTGGGTCTTCCCTTGGAGCTGGTCCAAACCAATTTTAACTGAGAAATCACTCAGTGTGAAATATACTGACTATTACTTTTAAAACCCCAAAGCTCTCAAAAAGTAAGGCTTCAGTGAATTACAAACCTATTTATACAGGGTATGAGTTTACACTTACATATTCATGTATAAATCTAAATACACATTTAACTTCCATTTATTCATATTGCATCTAAATTTCTATTCCTTCACTGTTCTTTGGCTGAATCCCCTGTTAAATTACTTGTCTGGTACAATATGGGTTTCTTACAGCAGGCCACAGTGGATTAGGAAAAGAAGGAAATTAACAATGTTAGAATACATGAATTATTTACTCTGTGACTAAAGTGAGGCAGCCAGAGCTTCACCCAAGTTTCTTTTCTCATTATTCCACCCAAGAGAATCACCAGTGTCTTTGTATCATAGGATACACACCCACATGGAGCTTAGAAAATGTCAGTACACCTCTTCATAAGACAGTAGTCCGCGTATTTAATAAGACACTAAAAAACTTCTGAAGTGTATTTTTAAAGCCTTCAGTTTACTTTGTGGTGTACTTCTCATGTTCTCTAGGGTTTTGCAATATTTCCTATCTTAGTCTCCCAGTAAAATAAAAGATTGATATTATTTTGTGAGGTTCAAGTAACCTCATGATTCATGATCTCCTACAAGTAGATCATGCAAGAGACTTCACTGACCAGAGGAGAATGTGATAAAGACAGGTGGAGTAGAGTTCCCAATACATGGTGCAGTGAGCACCATGCAGAAAAAGCCAGAATTTATTGAGAAGAGAAAATGTTCTTACCTTCAGAACTTAATGACACAAGTAACCAAAACACAGGTTGCAAAATAAAAATCAGTTTTTCAGGGATGGACAATAGAAGAATATCACGAAAGAGAGAACTCAAGTTAAACAACCTGAAGGATAAAAGTTCTCATGTCAGGAAAGACTATCTGACAAGGCATTGAGACCAGCCCAAAGCATTGTTTTCTTAGCACCTTGTTTTGATGTCGTCAGGTTTTGGATACATCATATTTTGAGCAGGGAGGAAATTCAGGGCTTTTTCTTACTCTGCAGGTGTTCTACCAGCAATCCAAAAGGCCTTACTCCAGCATTACTCACTGCTTAGGGGTTCACTAGTCTGTTAGCTATTACATCTGCATTCCAGCATTTTCATAAGAAATGCCACAGCTGTGAATCTCTAAAGTGTATCCAAAAGCAATGACTCACTTTGGGGATTATTTCTCCCTTTTTGCTTAGGACAGGATGGATCTTCCCCAATGGCTTCATGCCACTGGAAAATATTCTGGATAATCTCTGTTTAATCCCTGCAAACCTTAGGAGCAGTGCAAGTGTTGGTGGTAAATGGAAGAAAAAGTGTTCCTACTTAGTTCTGAGAATCATAACCTTTCAAATGCTCCCTCTTTTCCAGGAGTGTCAGTGATTTGCTGTCAGTATTTTCAGGGAACTCTCAAAAGAAAATATTTTCCATTATGCTGAGATAAACCCCATGTCTCAGAGGTGCAAAAGCAAGCCCAAAAAAGGCTGGAGGGAGCCAGGAACCTGCATAAAGCATCTATAACTTTTTAAGAAAGAAAAAAAGAAAAAAAAATAGAAAAAAAAAAGGCAACTTAATTTGTTAGATAAATTTATTCTAAGAAATTACTTATACACTAAAAGCATGCTAAGCATATGAACAAAGAGGAACTGAGATAAAATTATTTTATATTAATAAATAACATTTATGCTATTTTTATCAATGCAATACATGTAAAAAAATATTAATTTGCTTACTTAAAGTGCATTTATGAAACTCATCAAGAACAGACATGAGACTCTGCATTGGGTTAGGAACTGGATGGAGGGCCGAGCCCAGAGAGTGGTGGTGAATGGTGCCACATCCAGCTGGCGGCCAGTCCCTAGTGGTGTCCCCCAGGGATCAGTGCTGGGCCTCATCCTGTTCAATAACTTTATTGATGATCTGGATGAGGGGATTGAGTCCATCATCAGTAAATTTGCAGATGACACTAAGCTGGGGGCAGGTGTTGATCTGTTAGAGGGTGGGAGAGCTCTGCAGAGGGACCTCAACAGGCTGGACAGATGGGCAGACTCCAAGGGCATGAGATTTAACACATCTAAATGCCGGGTTCAACACATTGGCCACAACAACCCCATGCAGTGTTACAGGCTGGGGTCAGAGTGGCTGGAGAGCAGCCAGGCAGAGAGGGACCTGGGGGTACTGGTTGAGCATGAGCCTGCAGTGTGTCCAGGGGGCCAAGAAGGCCAATGGCATCCTGGCCTGTATCAGGAACAGCGTGGCCGGAAGGAACAGAGAAGTCATTCTGCCCCTGTACACTGCACTGGTTAGGCCACACCTCGAGTCCTGTGTCCAGTTCTGGGCCCCTCAGTTGAGGAAAGATGTTGAGTTGCTGGGACATGTCCAGAGAATGGCAACAAAGCTGGTGAGGGATTTGGAGCACAAGCCCTCTGAGGAGAGGCTGAGGGAGCTGGGGTTGCGTGGAGCCTGGAGAAAAGGAGGCTCTGAGGAGACCTTATTGCCATCTACAACTACCTGAAGGGAGGTTGTAGCCAGGTGGGGGTTGGTCTCTTCTCCCAGGCAGCCAGCACCAGAACAAGAGGACAGAGTCTCAAGCTGCACCAGGGGAAGTTTAGGATGGATGTTAGGAAGAAGTTCTTCATAGAAGGAGTGATTGGCCATTGGAATGGACTGCCCAGGGAGGTGGTGGAGTCACCATCACTGGAGGTGTTTAGGAGGAGACTGGATGGGGTGCTTGGTGCAATGGTTTAGTTGATTAGATGGTGTTGGATGATAGGTTGGACTCAATGATCTTGAAGGTCTTTTCCAACCTATTCTATTCTATTCTATTCTATTCTATTCTATTCTATTCTATTCTATTCTACTCTACTCTACTCTACTCTACTCTACTCTACTCTACTCTACTCTACTCTACTCTACTCTACTCCTATTCTATCACTAGTAAAAAACATTTTCTGCAATGGATACCTAAACCACACTCTGGGCTTTTAAAACAATTCTTTCTTCTTTACCTTTAATCTTTGCCCTTTGTCTTTAAAAAAAGATCTTATAGAAGTCCTTCAAGCTTTTGTCAGAACTAAGTTTCAGATAATAAAGGCAACAATAGTTTGCACCGCTTTTTGAAAATTATGATCTCTGCTCTCTTGGACACTAGGGCAAAGCAAAGACAAGCAGCATATTTATCCTGTTTACCATCTTCCTTCTGACAAAACATAGAGCAGAAGTTCATGCTGAGACTTTGGTCAACAGTTAAGTGAGTTTCGTTCAAACCTGAATGTCTATCACAAATTGTACTTTTTCTGGAAGAGAATTTCAGGCCAGGTTTCATTAGGCTTTCAGCAGAAGGACCCAATTCTTTTTCTTCGGCATACATCTGTGTGAATGAAGGCACAAACACACATGAAGACTTTGATGGCCAAAACTCATGTTGATGCCCCATCCTTGGAGATGTTGGAAGCCAGGTTGGATGGGGCCTTGAGTAACCTTGTCTAGTTGAGACGCGTCCCTGCCTAAGACACGCAGGTTGGTTTAGATGATCTTAAAGGTCTCTTCCAGCCTAAGCTATGCTATGGTTCTATGATTATAACCCAAGGTGCAACCCAACTGGAAAATTATATTAAGCAAATAAGGATAATTACTATAAAAACAATTATGTATTCACCTTGTACCTCTAGCTGTGAAATACTTGCCTTATAAAAATCGTTTAATCTGAGACATTCTGGTTCATTGGCAAGACATTTACCATTAAGGGTTCCCATTAAGATTAGCTCTTGAGATTGTTGACACTGCTTTCTACTGTGATGTTTCCTTCTCTGTGATGTCTCTCTTTCTGGAGATATTCAAAACCTGCCTGGATGCATTCCTTTGTGGTCTGTTACAGTTCATTGTGCTCTCACAGGGGCGTTGGACTAGATGATCTTTCAAGATCCCTTCCTTAACATTCTGTGATTTGTTATTCTGTGATTCCTTCCTCTGTCAGGGAAGGAGGCAGAAGAACAGGAGTGAGAGGACTAAAATGTAGTTTCTGGGCATCATAGCAAGTAACTGAGTGTCAAATTCACAGATCCACTGAAAGAAAGTGTGATGATCATTTAACAGGTATGAAAAGAAATACTGCTCCAAAGCAGCACAGTTTGTTTTACTGGTGAGTTCTGTAAATCAGCATGGTGTCTCATATGCTTAAAGATTTTGATTTGGGTTGTATCATTCTTAGTTATGGTGGATAGAGATCATTTTAGCATGTGTAATATGACTGAATTCAACAACCACTTCTGTGTTTCCTACTCACAGCAAATTTTCCAGAGGACTAGAAGATACCATCACTTTCTTTAGACTCAGCTGCCAAATTTATGTGTTCATGTTAGCTTATGTTATGTCTAAACCATCTAAGACCTATCTAGGAAGAATAAAAAATTATTTATGTTTTTCAGGATCTGCATCTGCATTGGATTTATGGAGCTTGTGAAAAACCTAACATCCAATGAAGCTTCATACCTTCAGCAGTGAAGGATAAAGAAAAATTACTTAGAGGAACATATATTAGTTTAGAGCAATTTATGCAACTTCACTACTTTGTAAAACATTCAAGCTATTCCCTTTTGCTTAATTGATAGAGCAGATGAACAAAAGGACACAGAGCAGAGAGAGAAGCTGTTGCCACAGAAGAAAAAGTTAGTAATGTTAAAATATTACATTAAAACTGATGTTGCTAAGTTTAAATATAAAATATTCAATTAAAATTTCAGGAACAGATGTATGCAGCAATATTTACGGTTCCATAATTAGATATCCATATACACAGCCCAGCTTTCAAAGTTGTTAGCTATCCAGATGCTCCAGATGATCTCCAGGATTATGTCTAGATAGTTGGAAAGTTTGCAAATTATACTAGCTTCTAATATTTCTGCCCACACTGCAGAAGGAGGTCCCATTAGAAGCATTTTCAAAAGCTTTAATAGTACAAATGTGGTAAGCACATCTTCTACTTATTAATATCAAATCATATTAATTGCTCTCTCAATACAGTCTGCTAATATAGGAATGCATTATCCAGCTTAAATGAGGTACCAAAAACTGCACAGTGGGCAACAGTGTGCAAAGCATAAATACCAATAGGCCAGATTTGTTGTCTTTGTAGCTTTACATCAGTCTGTTCTGTTACTGCAAATATTGTGATATCAAGTGAACTGAGAGCACAAGGGAAGCAGATGCTTTCCTCTACCAAAACATCAGTGTAGGACAGAGAAGGGAAGAGCAAAATGTAGTTCAAGATTATATCAGGCAGATTGAAGCAGACATGATCTTGGCTCATACGCAACTCAGAGAATTAGAGCATTTGCACTACAGGTTCCCTCTGTTAATAGCCATAGGAAGCTATCTGGATATAAAATAAAGGGAGGGAACATACAAGAGGAAGAAATCTCATTGTAGGGAATGGTTTTCACTGTGTTGCTGTTTCAGCAATGCTGTTGGCATGAGCATAGTGTTAATATTGCAAATCCTCACAGTGTACTTTTGGTTTATGGTCTTTTTTAACTTTATGCTTTCTAGTTGCTTTATTATAGAGGGGTTTATGTCATACTTTTCCAGCTATGAATGTATAAACTTATAGCTGGGAATGTGCTTGTTTAAAATGTTTCAGTTTGATACAATAAAGTAAAAATCATTATATGTTTCAAGATGCTTCTCCTCACAGATTCTTGCTTGCTTCACCTTTTAACATTGAACACCCCTAGTTTTCTGCAACTGTACTGAAAAGAAAAACACTTTTTTTTTTTTTAATAGCCTTGAACTCTCTGCTCTTGTTATAGAGTATTCTTTATGCTGTTTGACCTGGTTATAATTTATTGTACTTTTATAATGGTTTAATTAGCCTTTTTGTAGATGCTAATGAAATTTATTCTGGAAGGCTATTGCTGTTTTATCATTGTCCATGAACTTTTCCTGTGTCTGTGCCCTTACACATATATCCATGCTGTTTCACAGAACATTCACAAACCATGCTGCATCACACTTTCTGGTCCTCATCCTGCTGCTGCAACTAATCCTTGGTCTTGCTGGCCTACTGACATCAGATAAGGAGAAGAAAAAAAAAGGGGGCAAAAAAAGAAGCATTTGTACTGCTTTGTCAGCTTCCAAATATGTTGGGCCAGTGTTAAAGGGATGAGCTTCAACAAGGCCAAAAGTCAGGTCTCGCACTTGGGTCGCTATCAACCCCAAGCAGTGCTACAGACTTGGGGAAGTGTGGTTGGAAAGCTGTCTGGCAGAGTCCAATGGAATGACGTTCAACAAGTCCAAGTGCCGGGTGCTGCGCTTTGGCCACAACAACCCCATGCGGAGCTATAGGCTGGGGTTGGAGTGGCTGGAGAGCGGCCAAACAGAGAGGGACCTGGGGGTGCTGATTGACAGCTGCCTGAGCATGAGCCAGCAGTGTGCCCAGGTGGCCAAGAAGGCCAAAGGCATCCTGGCCTGCATTAGGAATAGTGTGGCCAGCAGGAGCAGGGAGGTCATTGTGCCCCTGTACTCTGCTTTGGTTAGGCCGCACCTTGAGTCCTGTGTCCAGTTCTGGGCCCCTCAGTTTAAGAAGGACATTGAGAGACTTGAACGTGTCCAGAGAAGGGCAACAAGGCTGGTGAGAGGCCTTGAGCACAAGCCCTATGAGGAGAGGCTGAGGGAGCTGGGATTGTTTAGCCTGGAGAAGAGGAGGCTCATTGCTCTCTGCAACTACCTAAAGGGTGGTTGTAGCCAGGTGGGGGTTGACCTCTTCTCCCTAGCAACCAGCACCAGAACAAGGGGACACAGTCTCAAGCTGCACCAGGGGAAGTTTAGGCTGGAGGTGAGGAGAAAGTTCTTCATGGAGAGAGTCATTCGCCATTGGAATGGGCTGCCTGGGGAGGTGGTGGAGTCACCGACTAGAGGTGTTCAAGAAGGGATTGGACGTGGCACTTGGTGCCATGGTCTAGTCATGGGGTCTGAGGTGACAGGTTGGACTTGATGATCTTTGAGGTCTCTTCCAACCTTAGCGATACGGTGATACTGTGATACTATGAAACGGACCTGCCCTGAATATGAGCAAGTAGCGTGCCCAGGTGGCCAAGAAAGCAAATGGCATCCTGGCCTGTATTAGAAATGTTGTGTTCAGCAGGAGTAGGGAGGTGATTGTCCCCTTGTACTCAGCTCTGGTGAGGCCACACCTTGAGTCCAGTTTGGGGCACCTCAATACAAGAGAGATGTGGAGGTGCTGGAGCAGGGGCAGAGGAGGGCAACGAAGCTGGTGAAGGGCCTGGAGAATAAATCTTATGAAGAGTGACTGAAGGAGCTGGGGCTATTTAGTTTGAAGAAGAGGAGGCTGAGGGAAGACCTCATTGCATTCTACAACTACCTGAAACAACACTGTTGAGAGTTTAGTGCCAGTCTCTTCTCACAGTCAATTAGTTATAGAACAAGAGGGATGGCCTCAAGCTACAACTGGGTAGGTTTAGACTGGCTATTAGGAAAATATTTTTCATGGAAAGAGTGGTCAGGTATTGGAATGTACTGCCCAGGGAGGTGGTTGAGCCACCAATCCTGTAGGGTTATCAGCTGTACTTGGTGATCTTGAGGGTCTTTTCCTACATGAACATTTCTGTGGTTCTGTGCAATTGTGTCATGTGCAAGGGCAGGAGGGAGAAGTTGAGCAAAGATGGGCTCATTGAAACTCCTATCCTTGGCACCACACTATTCCATACTGGGTGTCTCCCCACCCTCCTGCTCACACTGTCCTGGCCCCTGCAACAGGAAGGCCCTGCATAGGACAAGCAGAGTGGCCAGGCAGAGAGGGACCTGGGGGTGCTGGTTGATTGTAGGCTGAACATGAGCCTGCAGTGTGCCCAGGCAGCCAGGAAGGCCAGTGGCATCCTGGCTTGCATCAGGAACAGTGTGGCCAGCAGGAGCAGGGAGGTCATTGTGCCCCTGTACACTGCACTGGTTAGGCCACACCTTGAGTACTGTGTCCAGTTCTGGGCCCCTCAGTTTAGGAAGGATGTTGACTTGCTGGAACGTGTCCAGAGGAGGGCAACAAAGCTGGTGAGGGGTTTGGAACACAAGCCCTATGGGGAAAGGCTGAGGGAGCTGGGGTTGCTTAGCCTGGAGAAGAGGAGACTGAGGGGTGACCTTATTGCTCTCTACAACTACCTGAAGGGAGGTTGTAGCCAGGCAGAGGTTGGCCTCTTCTCCCAGGCATCCAGCACCAGAACAAGAGGACACAGTCTCAGGCTGCGCCAGGGCAGGTTTAGGCTGGATGTTAGGAAGAAGTTCTACACGGAGAGAGTGATTGCCCATTGGAATCAGCTACCCGTGGAGGTGGTGGAGTCACCTTCACTGGAGGTGTTCAGGAGAAGACTTGATGGGGTGCTTGGCTGTATGGTCTAGTTGTTGGGTGGGTTGGATTGTTTGATGGGTTGGACGCGATGATCTTGAAGGTCTCTTCCAACCTGGTGTATTGTATTGTATTGTATTGTAAGCACAGGTCACAGGTCACCCAGAAATTCTGCACTGGACTACAACTGTCATGGGGCCCACATTCACTCACTGCTCTCAGCCACTGTGCTTTGTCTAAAACCATGGCTGGAAAGGAAGGAAGAGCAGTTCATGAGTGGCCACCCAAGACAAATCAGCTAATCACCATTCAACCAGATTGTTCTAACCAGATCCAAAGCAGTGCACAGTTGTTTCAAGAGAAACTGGATTATTTTTTTTACTTTTGACAGTGACTTATATACTGAGTGAGGGCATGTAGTTATGGGTGGGTGAGGGTTCACTTAGACCAGTAATACAAAATTTTGTCCAGGCAATAATTCTATTAATCTTATCCAATTAGTGAATTGACAAATTCTCCAGAATTTGTCAATTCCAGAGAAACAAATTTATTTACAGCTGGAGCTAGCACCAGGAACAATGCCTGGCATTATTTCACGCACACCTCCCATCATGCCCCCAAAAAAGAAAACTTTAAAACATGTATGTAGCTTTTCTGTAGCATCAGAGTTACTGCTAATTAGCAGTTTTCATTCTCTATATTTGAAAGCCCATACAGTCCACAAGGTACATAGATAAAATTGTTTACCATTCTACTAAAAGTAGAGTATCAAGCTAGAGGCTAAGACATGAAGACAGAGGAATTCTTAAGAAATTTACAAGCCCTTAAAATGAGGGTTTAACTGCAATGTAAAATGATTTGTGATGAGAACAAGGCCAATAAAGGAACTATTCTACCTTGTACCAGCTCTTCCTTTTTCGTATCGATAAAAAGTTATCCCACAGACTATGCCAGATCCCAACAACAGTGTGTGAGATGGCTGCTGCTGAATATCCTTCACCCTGATAGCTGTGATGGATTCCTGTGGAAAAACTCCTTCCATGAAAAGCAGTTCAGGGCCTTAAAGCAACATAATCCACTCTAGATTCCTTTGAGGTTTGAAGTATGCAACTGACTGTGCTTTGGCTGCTATTTTTACTAGCACTCCTGCATCTTCATGGTTCAAACCAAAGCACAAACACTTTCACAGTGTCCAGAATGTATTTACCAAAAATGGCAAGTGTTAAAACAGCTCCTAAGAGATTGATTTCTTCCCCTCTTTTCTGTCAAGCCACTGAAATTACCCTGATGCTTGACTTTTATCTTCCAGATTAAAAATTCAAGGGAAATAAAAGATAGATATGATTATGTAACTGAATGATCTGACATTTTCAATACCAAAATAGATTGTGTTTATTGGGTAATCGAACTGTTCAAATTCTATACCATTTCTGTAATTGGAGAACCTGAAAAATGTATCCATTTACAGAAAGCTTTACACAGTTCAGAAGATAAATGTACTCACCACAACTTCATGAAAGCTCATTAAAAGTTTACATAAAGCAAAAGTATGAATTCATGAGAATTTAAATCAGCTCTTACTTGGATAAATTTTCCAATCTTCGAGGCTTTCCAATCCCATAGGATACAGTGGTGTTGTTGAAGAATGGCATAGCTTTGTGGAAAAAAAATAAATTTCAAAAAAAGAACTAAAAATAATTGGCTCTTAAATATTGTCAAGTAGTTTATAGTAACCACATAAACATATTTGATTATAAGCATTCAAATGGAAAAAATAAATTGCTTCATGATGCAGAAAGATAAATGTTACCTGTCAAAAATTAAGAGGCTGATTGGGTAACCTCAGCAACCCTTCTTCTTCTATACAATCTGAGGCAGACTCTTCTCATCAACAATGAAAACAACAGCCTCTTACAAAGACCTCATACCGAGCTTTAATAATTGCTTTAGTAATTCCTCTGATACCAAATGAATTACATCAATAATGCATCCTCCCTAAATATAAGCTGCCAAAATCTGCCCACCTCCTGAGTGAAGAGAGTGCTTTCCAACACTGATGTTGGGAAAAGCAGCTGGCATTAACCCATTGTCTAACTGTGTATAGAGAACCAGTCTGTCCTGGGATTATTCAATTTGACGAAAAAAATTAAAGGTACAGCTGTAAACTACCACAACAGTACTGGGAAAAGTAAGACCACTGTTTTCAAAATCCTCATAGGGTTAAGAACATACTAAGCATATCCGACTTTTTACATAAGGGAGAATCACAGATAGAAGGCTGGTGATGGCTGCAAGGTGGGTTTGGAATTGACTTATTGCTGTGAATCATGGAATCATGGAATTGTTTTGGCTGGAAAAGACCTTTAAGATCATTGAGTCCTGCCATTATCTCACTCTACTAAATTTTGTGCTAAGCCATGTCCCTTAGAACCACGTCTATACTTCTTTTAAATACCACCAAGGATGGTTATTCTACCACCTCCCAGGGGAGGCAATTACAGTGTTTGATAATCTTTCCAGCAAAGAAGTTTCTTCTAATATCCAATCTAAACCTCCTCTGGTGCACTTGAGGTCATATCCCCTCATCCTAAAAGTGGTGACACTCACCCTGGAGCTGAACAAGGACTGGAGCCACAGCTTAGGGGGAAGCTTAAGAGGTTTTAAAAAAAAAAAAAAAAATTAAAAATCTTAGTTTGTCCCTTATGTAGAATCATAGAATCATACACCCATAGAATGCAGTGGGTTAAAAGGGACATGTACAAGCCCACCTAGTCCAGCCCCCTGCAGTAAGCAAGGACATCGCCAGCTAGACCAGCTGCTTGCAGCCCCATCAAGCAAGCAATGAAAATGAGTTCTGGCCATGTCAGCTTGCACAGAGATCTGGATCCTGCATTTGCCCCAGTCCTAGCCAGGGTGGTGAAGCATTTCAGTGGGTTGGATGTGGTTTGAAAAAAAAATTACTACTAAAACATCACTTGGAAGCTTGAGCCAGAAGTCTCATACTGGCCCTCCCACCATTGCTGGCTAATAGCAATTTAGTGAACAGCCTGGATTGAAATAGCTATGAAGGCTTTATGCCAATTTGTTAGTAGATAATGCTGTGGGAGCAAGATCTCTAAGACTATTTGATTTTAACAGTGGTGCCAGGACAGTCAGCCTGATGCAGTTTAAGTTTTATACTTGGCAGTTAATAAAAACAATTGACCATTTCTGACAGATGTTGTTAAGGGTATGTAAAAAACCATTTAGCAGAGTCATCCAGTTCAGCCCTGATATCTTTCCTGTATGTGACAAAACCAGATGTGCCAATGATAATATAAGATAATTGACTCAACACCCCACACTACAGAACTATGTACAGCAAAGATGGGAATTCCTCTGTGTAAAGATAAGAAAAGTTCAGTGCATCATATGTGCACTGAAACATGAAATCGGAAGGGTCTTGTTTCTCCTGCATTGTGGGAGTTTGGTATTTCTTGGAATAGCTTCACTGTCAAAGGGCTTGTAGGTAGCTATTGTCAACTTACATGGATTTCCAGCTTAAGCAGGTAACACCTAGAAAATAGTAAACCCCATCTTTCCTATTAATGTCTCCAGGAATTTTCACTGGAATAATTAGGTTTAGTGGGGTTTCAAGGGCAAATTTGATCTTTTATACATTGAATCTCTTGCCAGCACATTGATGATACAGCATGCACATGAATTAAAAATCGCAACTAGCTTGAGGATTTTACTTTAAAAAAAAAAAAAAAAAAAAAAAAGAACAGAAACCCATATAAGTTCACCAAACTTGTATGAGAGCTTAATGACTGTGATTTGAATAATGAGGCACATAACAGTGATCAACTGAAAACAAAAGTTTAGTATTCCTGGTAAGTAATTTTCAGTTTAAAGCTAGACCTACTTTTCCATACTCTGTCTCCAAGACAATTTGTTAAAGGAAGTTCCTCTTTAAGTTTACATTATGCTTATGGTACACTGAAATATCTTTTTCTGTCATCTGCAGTTAATAATCAGTATTGTCAAGCTTTTTGATACTTGAAGTGAAGAGTCTTTTGATCAATAAGCCCTAGGAAGCTCATATAATCTCAGGATGATTTTTCAAGACTTTAATAAGCTGTACTCCTAGCCTGTCACGCAAATTTATTGCTGCTTCCCATCAATCATGCATAAGTGTGCTAGCAGAGTCTCAGAAATATTGTCACTTTTGAATAAAATGGAATTGAGATTTCAGTTTTCTCAAGGCCTAGATCTGTATTGTCAATAGTCTTTGATTACAAAAAGCTTCCAACAAATCCACCTTTTTATAATGATCAGTATAGAGAAATAAATTAAAGGTTGGAGAATTTCACAGAGTTTTTTCATGACAGTTTAAAGAGCTAGAAATGCCAAGAACATGTCTTGTTTTATCCAGAAGGTTTTGACGTCAGAACCATAAGCTCTTTTTAAAATCCCCACTCAGTTGTTTGTTGATAAGATCACCACTGTTGCTAAAAACATTCCATTCATATTCAGCTTTTGTCAGTGGCATTTCAGCTGCATGCATATGAGCTTCTCAGACATGTTTCAGAAATTCATCTGCATGCAAAATTCTTTGGAATGGAAACTATTCTACTGCAAAAACAAAGCTTGCAGAACTGAGGTCTGTGGTTGTGTGTTTCCCTGAGTCTTAAACTGCTTCTAAGCATATAAGCAAAGTATTCTAATGGAGAAACAGGTTTTGATGTTGCTATTTTTTTCTTATGTACTGATAACTTACTGCACTCTTAGGGGAAAATAGTTCAAAAGAAGAAAACACAAACATTCAAAAATTAGTACTATGCAAACTGTCCACTCTGTTGTGACATGTGTCAAGAGCTACATACTCTATGGGGTAGAAAAAATGAGTGGGATTATTAACTTAATTTTTTTGGTGCTGTTTATTATTGTAAGGAGTTATGTTTGTTTCCCTTATGTTTGCCTCCACATTGTTTGTCCTTAGGTGTTTTCACACCACTGTTCCAGGAAGAATCCCGCTTATCTACAAGACCACAAGCTCTACCATTTTAGCAGCTGATAACCAGACAAGGCCACAGCTTCCACTTTACATTGGAATGCAAACTGGGGCTCACTTGGAGAAACTTTGATGCATCTTTCATAAAGAGGAACCTCACAGGTGACAGACACAGAAGTTTAGAGCCAAAAGACACCTCAGCTTACTGTAAGACTGGGACTGACACATGTATCTAACAATGGGACAGGGGCTGATGCATGTGCCTAACCTTGGGACTGGCGCTGACGCCAGTCAAACATGCTATAACCATGGCAATGGAATGAGCACCTGTAACCATGTATGGGATTGTAAAAGGTATAAAACCTCAAAGGTAACAGGGAAGTTGGTAGCTCTCCCACTGATCAAGGCCTTCAGGACCAGCGAGACATCATCTAGATCCTCAGTGGTAACTGTATACTGGTATACTTTCCTATATTTCTATATATACTGGTATACTTTTCCATATTTCTAACTTTTCCTGCTGCACATATAAGCAAAATGAAATCCAGGTGCTTTTCTCCATCAGTTATTTGGCTCCTTCTTGGTTTCACCTGGGAGAATCCATAAAAGAATCTCTTCCTCAAAAGTGGATCAAGACAGTTATCCATATAACTATGGTATTATCTATTGCTTGCCTTAAAAACATGACTTTATTGTTGATGAGAGGAATTGCATCATATGACATCTGTAACATCAAACTCCCATTTCACCATTTACCTTGGCTTTTTACTAGTCCCCAGCCAAAATGAAAGGTAAGTATTATTCTGAGTATATACTTGTGGAATATATTTAGGTATATGGTATCCTCTCCTATGATACAATGAATCAAGTTTTGTCTTCTAGTGCAATTCCTATACATCAAAATATTCTGTATGTTATTGCCATATGCAGTGATGATGTGCAAATAAACCTCTGAGTTTAAATCACTGGAAAAGAATGAGTTTTAAAACTACTGGATAAAGTTTTAATTCAAGAATGTTACTTTATTTCTAAATAGTCACAGGGCTCCTTTCAACCCTTGCTAAGGGTTTTATATCTAAGAGTGAAGACAAAACTTAACCATTTTAAATACTATTTCTGGAAACCCTGAAGGACAGCAGCTCTGTCACAGGTGGCAAGTAGAACTAACCATAGCTTCTGGTATTGCCTTTGACTGGGTATATGAGCAAACTGATAGACTGGATCAGGGACCTCCAAACACCTCAATGAACTTAATGTTATCAGCACCTTGTCATCTTACTTGCTTTCTCTTCCATTCCTGTACAAAGACCCCCTTTCCAATTAGATTTTCTATCACCAAGGAAAATGTTTGTTGCAGTTTGGGCTGGGTGCCCTCTGCTCCATGAGGTGCTTCCTGTGTCCAGAGGTCCAGCCCAGTGGGTGGACACAGGAAACTAGGTATTTCTACCATAATTCTCTGCACCACTATAAGATCTAGTGCGAGGTCTAAGCACCTCCTCTTTCTTCCTCGCCGTCACCCGGTAATGGGGGAGATGTTGTCTCCCGGCCATGGGCCTGGCTAGGCCCAAGGCCACGGGGGGATGGGCAGTCTCAGATCTGGCCAGCTGAGACTAGCCTAGCAGTGGGGAGGGGGGAAGAAGGAGCCCTGGGGGTCTTGGATGTACCCCCAGGTGGGGATAGGATCTTCCTGGGACTGTTTTGGGATTTCTTTTGTCACTCTGATTCTGGCTCTCTGTAAACATTCACTGCTTTTCACTTAAACTTTCCATCACTTTTGCAATCCGTTTGTCTGAGTAGTTGTTATTTTGCCCGTAGTGGAGAGGGGGGAGCTGCCTCAACCCATCACAATGCTGATGTTTCACTACTTACAAGCAGAGTGACCTGCTTGAGGTCAATACTTATTTAGGATAATAAACAAATATTGCCACAGCATGCTGATTTAAGACATCCTGATAGTTATTAACTGGACCTCTAAATTGACACAGTCAGCTAGACCCAGTGAAGAAACTGCTCCTATCCCTTCAGTATTTCCTAAGTCTGGTAAAGTTATGTTGTTCCTCTAATGGAAAACATTTCAGCAAAAAAGTTATGAAAATATTTAACTATGAAATTGTACCTAATGAAGAAGTTACACCATCTTCTTCTAACTTTGAACAGGGATACAGCTGCTCTGTAGAGATAAATGCTGAACAGAGGACATACCTTCCTTATAATACCTTGTCAAGTACAAGATTGAATTCAAAATCTCAAATCACATTTTCCCCAAATTGCCTTTAAGTGTGGAGGTTTCGTGTATAAATGTTTGACAGCAAGATTAAAAGACAATTCTTCTACTGTTCCAAATAACTTCTAAGGATTTAATCCTGAGGTTAGCCGCACTCTTTTAGAGGCAGGCTATCTCACGGGGGCAATTCCCTCCTGGTTTAGAGGGAAGGGGGAGAGAGAATCTCTGAAGTATGTCATTGCTTCATGAGGCATTTAAAGGGTTCAGCTGTAGAATTTCTAACAAAAATCCTGGAATGCAGATGTAATAGCTAGTGGATTAGTAAATGCCTGAGCATCTGGTAATCTAATGCTGGGGTTAGGCCTTTACGGATTGCTGGGAGCACAACTGCATCACAGAGGTGCTTTGCACTTCCTCCCTCTTCATACAGCCACAACATTTATCTAAACAAGGCAAATCACTATGTGGGCTTATTTGCAAGTTTACTCCTACTTAATTCTGTAAGGCCTTTTCCCTTGTCTGGTCAGATGCTTTGCACAGCTGTAACTTCCATAAGATCTTCAAGGTTAACTCCATGTGGAGGATATTACAATAATCCCATCAGGAAGTAGGTGCTCTGAGCCTGGAGCATCAACTCAGGGCACTAATTTTCTTATGCTTCTTCCTGTAGAATTGCAGATTGAAGTCTTTGTCCTCATGAGCTGACCTCTGTCTGCAGCTGGTCTGAAAGATGCCCTTCTTCCAGTGTGTAAAGATGAAAGGTGCTGAATTTCCTTGGCCTGATTCATGCACTGCCATTGGCGGGGAAGCCCTTGCCTTCCAGCTGGCACCAGACCATGTGTCTGGTGGAGGAAGAGTAGGTTAACAGGACTGACATTTCAAGTGACACTTGGTGTCTGCTCCATGGGGACCTGAGGCTGTCCCACCACCCCAGCCAGAGTGCATGGCAACTGAAGAAGAGCTGTGCACCAGCTTAAAAACAGCTCCCAGAAGAAAGGTACGTGTTTTGGCCACCACCTCCTTGCACACATCTGGTAGCTATTTCTCATGGTACTAGGGTGGCATGGCTGCCAGCTGAGCTAGCCCTGGACCTTGGCAGCCAAAATTCCTAGAGAGAAGCAATGTCTCCAAGCCCTCACATAAAGTGAAAGAGGTGTAAAGCCCATGGTCCTGATCTGCAGTGAAGACCAGAAAGAGTGGCTTCCCAGCCCTCAGTTCAGATACCATCTAATAATCCAGTCCTCTTTTAAAAATTATTTAGTGTGCTCAAGTGTAGATTTTAAGTATCACAACATTACATATCAGACTCTAGACTTCTTGGAACTGATTTGTGGTGTTAGATATTAATTAGGACATGCTTTGTGTTTGGCTAAGATACAAAAACAACAAAAAAGCAAAATTTTTAAAAATTCCCCTCAATTTTTTGGATCTTTGTAATTGTGAAGATTCCAACAAAAAAATGTGTACTTTTCAATCCCAAGTCTCCTTTGTTTGCTTTTAATCTTTTCTGAGAAATTTAATACATTGAAAGTACAAAGAATACTTTCCTACAGCTTTAAGCTTTCAGAATTAAACTTTCCTTAGCATGCCCTGTCCATTACAAAGAGATGGAAAAAGAAATTCCTCCCTTTGGCTTGAGCCCAATCAATGAAGACAAGAGAATCAGGACCATGTTCTCATAGCCTCAGTAGGTTGCAAATAAAGCCTGATAGTAAGGAAGTACAAAAGTTGGACTACTGGTCTAAAAAGCGTGCCTATGGATCTTGAATGCAGATCTTGAGAGTTCTGATACTGTTGTGCATGTCTGCAGGATTCCATCATAAAACTCAGGCAGTTTGCATTCCTTGAAGTCCATGTTTACCCAAAGTTCATAGGTTACTGTAAGACTTCTGGCACACAGGACAGTGGCTCAGTAAGCTACAGGAAGACACTTCCATCCCTTCAGAGCCTTACTGACTGTATTCTCAATGAAGGAGAGAAATCATATGAGAATAAAAACTACACTAGAGGCAAGACTGCGCAGTTCCACTTAAATTCCAAGTATCTCCTGACTACTTGTATAAATATGGGCTTCCTGTGGATTTCACTGCAGAGTTTGTAACCTTATTGCACTGTGACCTGAAAATGTTGTTCAGGCACCTTGATACTTTGCATCTGTTACACATTTACTTTTCAAGGCTTTCCAGGAAAATAAAAATGTCAGTTTTCATCTTGTACACCATATGTTGCAAGCATTTTAGATCTGGCAGATTAATCTCAAAATTCTGGCAGTTCACACTCAACTGTGTTGTTTTCCACTTTTAAAACAAAATCCACCCCTTTAATACATGGCATGGTACTAAATTAAAAACTCCATGCAGTATCCAGTGAGGTCCCAGTTATAAAAGTTGGCACACAGATATGTGCTGAAGAAAAGGACTTCTGGATTCTTAGGCAGAAGGCAACTGTAATTCACACATGGAGATCGTATCATAAGGGATACATCTCAACACAGTGCTGTATCATTCTGCTCAGTCAACAACATCCTTTCTTAACATATAAATTCCTGGGAGCTTAGATGCTTTTGTGTTACTCATACAGACATAGCTTTGCACAACTGGACTGTGATCTCCACTGGGTGCTATGAAGGTGAAAATTACAAGAGTTTAGATTTACAGCTCTAGTGGCTTCATCATCCTTCCCTTATATGTTATATACTCTTGCTAAGAGAAAACTGGCATTTGGGTATCATAGAATCACAGAATCAATAAGGTTGGAAGAGACCTCGAAGATCATCAAGTACAAACTGTCATCCAAGACCTCATGACTGCTAAACCATGGCACCAAGTGCCATGTCCAATCCCCTCTTGAACACCTCCAGGGATGGTGACTCCACCACCTCTCTGGGCAGCCCATTCCAATGGCTAACGACTCTCTCTGTGAAGAACTTTCTCCTCACCTCGAGCCTAAACTTCCCCTGGTGCAGCTTGAGAATGTGTCCTCTTGTTCTGGTGCTGGTTGCCTGGGAGAAGAGACCAACCCCCTCCTGGCTACAACCACCCTTCAGGTAGTTGTAGAGAGCAATGAGGTCTCCCCTGAGCCTCCTCTTCTCCAGGCTAAACACCCCCAGCTCCCTCAGCCTCTCCTCATAGGGCTTGTGCTCAAGGCCTCTCACCAGCCTTGTTGCCCTTCTCTGGACACATTCAAGTGTCTCAATGTCCTTCTTAAATTAAAGGGCCCAGAACTGGACACAGTACTCAACTGATACACACTATCAGTTGTTGTATATGGAGAGCTGTGTGTTCTTATGAACCAGGTCCATCTGAGAAGACAGATAAAACTTTGCTGTACCTGAACTCAAAATTTCCATAGACTAGCAAGATGGAGATGTATCCCTAAATCTACATTTTTATCTGCTTGCTGTGACATAGCTTTCCTCTGACACATAGCAATAATAAGGGCCAAAAGGCACATTTTCTATTTGTATCTTTTCATTACAAGCCTGCAGTAAATGCAAACAAAATTGTAGTTTTCATCTGCTGCTTGTTAGCTGATATGGTAAATTTAACTGGACCTGTGATACAATGAATATTCTGCATTGTTCATTGTTAGTGTCTGCTTTATATTACTCATAGGCATCAGAAATATACAATTCTGGGCAAGTTTATAAAATCAGAAATATAAAACTCTGTGTATGGTAGTTGTATGACAATGATTACAATCCATCATGTATCGAACAACATAACATGGACTTTGTTTCCTATGAGTTAACTATATTCACTCATAATTAATTATTTATATTTTACAAAGAAGCAAACAAGAACACTTCCCAACCCAAAAATGTGGTAGAGAAGGTGTGGGAAGGAGACAATTAAAATCACAGCTGTGATATATAATATATCAGGGTATTCACATTGGGGCAGAGAGTTGGATTATAATCTTAAAAAGTAAGAATTGCTTTAAAATGAGATCTTTAGGCCCTCTAAGCCATCTTTCCATTTCTCAGTCTGAGATACATCAGAGGAACATATAAGAACTAACAATATGCTAAGTGTCAATAGAGAAAAAAATCCTTTACAGCTGTACTTGTCTAAGCTCTTGTAGGTAAAATTAATCTTAAAGTGTGGAATCTCTGTTTAACAAACCCTTTCCTTTCTAAGTACCTGCAGTTGTGACAACTCTAAATTTTGAGATTGTAACTATCTAGTCTTGATTTTAAACTTGCTAAGCTATAGTATTTGATTACTTGCTGTACAATGAATTCCACAAGCTCAATATATCACACCTCTGAGAAAGACAGTCTATTAGTAAGGAATTTTATGCTTTCTCATAAAATTGAATAGTTCTACTTCTGGTAGAGAAAGGATATAACAGCTGGTCTAATTTACCTCACTGATCATTTTGTCCCCACGCATATTAAAAAAGCACCTCTTTTTTGTCTCCTTTCAATGGTGAGATGTATTTTCTCTTCAGGAAAACCAAAACCAAAACAAAACAAAAAGGCACAACATCTCTTTCATGTCTTTGTCTTAAAGCAACTAATACTACACACAGGTGAAGATATGCCACTGTGTATATCAGTACTGTTGTGCTTTTCATAATGATGTTAGTTTCTTTTTCTTTATATCTTGCTTTTTTCTGTTGTGTTTTGGTTGGTTGGCTTTTTCTTGCTATAACTCCATACTGAATGGTCAATACAGATTCATAGAATTATGTGCCCTTCTCCTTGTCCCACAATTAAAAAGAACTCACTAAAATAGGGAAGTTAAATAATCAATAGATGATGCATTTCTTTATAGTTGGATGATGTCTGCCACCTGCCTGCTGTTGAGGGGAGGTGACAGATCTTCAATATATTAATTTGATTCTTGTTCAAGCCTCTCAGTTCAAAGGTTAATTAGAGCTCAACACAACAAATGAGTTCAGGCAAGCAAAGGTAGTGTCTTCTTCTGCTTGTCTATACTTTTGCTGTCTTAGGAAAGAGGTGGGTATCTTGCTTTCTGCTGATCTCCCATTCCAAAAACTTAAACTGTCTCCCAACCCGTCTGAAGCCACTCTACTTGAAAGGCTGATAATTCTGCCAGTATTCTCAACAGAAACAACCTACCTTTTTTCCACATGGTGTGGAAGAAGGGATCATATCAGTATACGCGATGATCTTGAAGGTCTCTTTCAACCTGGTGTATTGTATTGTATTGTATTGTACTTCTGTAGTAACACAGCTCTTACTGCCTTGCAAAATAGTATTATATATTTATGTTGCCTTACAAAGCAGGTGTTTCAAACAGCTCCTGCAAAAGAAAGTATCTAAGCCTGTGCTTAACTATTAATGCCCTTTGTTGGCTTTTTAAAATTAAGAAATCTATCAACCATTTCAAACTGCCATATTAGAAAAGAAATTACTAAGCTGTGCAGCCCCTTAGTTTAAAAGCTTCATCAGTTTGTCATTTTGGTATTTCATGTCCATCAGGCTTATCACTGAAACATGTTATGCTCTCAACAATCAATGAGTTGTCCTGCCTATAGGAGAGTAATGGCTTCTAGAAATCTGAGACCACTATTATAGATAGTGGTTACTATAAACTAATAGAAAAGAAATAGAAGAGGAAAAAGAAGCACAGGGCAACTCATAGGAAAAGGATAAGATCAAACCAAAAAGTCTTGTCAGGTAAAAAGCAGAAATGAAATAGTATAAGTAAGAGAAATTGTCACAGTGGGTACCTGCAGGGTGACAGAAAAATATGCAATTGAAAGAAAACATTAAATATATCTAGTCCAAATAACAACATGCAGACTTCTGGCAGACTTTGCAATTTGGGGATTTTTTTTGGAACTGAAAACTAATCAGTTTGCAACACAATCTCACACAAATCACTTCTCCCATGCTGTTTCTCAGCTCCGAAGATGGCGAATGTAACAAAACACCTGAAAAAGGAAAAAATAATACTATTCTGTGAAAGCTGTAGTGGGTTCTTTGGCATAATATTTTTATCAGCATTAACTTTGCATTAAAAATTGTGCATAAGAGTAACAGTGGATGGATGGCACTGAATAGTGTAGTGATCTTTACCTACTCATGAGGTGATATGAGCTTTTCCCCATACAAATGTATCCCAGACATGCTCTAGAAGAACTGCTGTGGGTGAGACAAGTCAGTGAGATAGTCAGCCCTTGCATTTTATGACTAATTTTTAAGAATCACTTAATTAGTAAAAGTTACAGGTACTCATCAGTCAGTAATTTTAAAATTACTGCAAATAACCAAGAGCATTATTATTTTTAGTTTTTCCTCATTTAACAAGCACAGCCAGCATTCAGTTTGCATAGAAAAAAACCACAATTTGGAATTAGTTTTTAATCAGTGAGATGAACTAGCGATCACAAAGGGAGGTTCTCTCCCCACCAACTATCTAATTCTGCAGCTACAGAAAAAGACTCTTACTAACGTGGTATTTGGAAGCCTAGTTGCTGTTCACCTTCACTAGGAATTAAAACTTTAATAAGCATCTGTGCCTCAGAAATTTGATTTCTATCAAAAAGTTAATGGTATTTGCCTCCTAAAAACCAATTCCCCAGATGATTCTTCTTTCCTTGTGGATTCTCCTCTAGAATCTTAAAAAAAAATACATTACACTTTGTAAATTTTATGTAATTTAGAGGATTATACAGTGATGCATTTATTTACTCTCTCATGCATTATCAACTGATAAAATCAAATGTTACTTCATGCTCTGTTAGCTAGAATCCCTTAGAACAAAGACATTTTCATAAGGAAATCACTTTTGGCTTTCATTAAAATCTGCAAGTACAAAACTTGCAGATTCTACCAGGTTGTCTGTGGTAATTCTTTTTATTTTGTTTTTGCAGGGCAAGAACATTGATTTGTTTCACTTAGGTAGGATAGGAACACCACAAGAACAGATTTTGTGTTTGGAGATCACTGGCATCCAGTCAAAGGTTGGCATGTAAGTGTTTTCATCTAGTAAAGAGAGAATATTGATACCTCATCTTATAAATAATTGTAAAGGGTGCAGTAAATTCAATAAAAGCCACATGTAAAGAGCTGTCATGCTTTAGAAAAGTGGTATTTGAAAACCACAGTAACTAACAAATGTGATTCATTGACACAATCTGTGGAAGGCAGAGTTGCATCTAGTCTTCGTGTGCCTAATCCTCTGATAAAACAATGGCTTTGTCTTTTTTTGCATAACTACAGAATCACAGAAACATTGATGGTGGAAAAGACCCTCAGGATCACCACATCCAAGCAATAACCCTATTCTACAAGGTTCACCTCTAAACCATATCCCCAGGCACCACACCCAAACAACTTTTAAACACATACAGGGTCAGTGACTCAACCACCTCCCTGGGCAGCCCCTTCCAATGCCTGACCACTCTTACTGTGAAAAAATTCTTCCTAATGTCCAGTCTAAACCTACCCAGTCAGCTCTTGTGGCCGTTCCCTCTTGTTCTATCACTATAATCAAAGATATTCATTGTGTGCTTCCAGTGATGTGGTTTGAGGTCATTCTCAGGTTTAGAATAGAATACTATTACCAAGGTTGGATGAGACCTTGAAGATCATCGAGTCCAACCTGTAACCAAAAACCTCACGACTAGACCATGGCACCAAGTGCCACATCCAGTCCCCTCTTGAACGCCTCCAGGGACGGAGACTCAACCACCTCCCGGGCAGCCCATTCCAATGACGAATCAATCTCTCGGTGAAGAATTTTCTCCTCACCTCCAGCCTAAACTTCCCCTGGTGCAGCTTGAGACTGTGTCCCCTTGTTCTGGTGCTGGTTGCTAGGGAGAAGAGGCCAACCCCTTCCTGGCTACAACCACCCTTCAGGTAGTTATAGAGAGCAATGAGGTCGCCCCTGAGCCTCCTCTTTTCCAGGCTAAACAGCCCCAGCTCCCTCAGCCTCTCCTCATAGGGCTTGTGCTCAAGGCCTCTCACCAGCCTTGTTGCCCTTCTCTGGACACGTTCAAGTCTCTCAATGTCCTTCTTAAACTGAGGGGCCCAGAACTGGACACAGTACTCAAGGTGCGGCCTAACCAAAGCAGAGTACAGGGGCACAATGACCTCCCTGCTCCTGCTGGCCATACTATTCCTAATGCAGGCCAGGATGCCATTGGCCCTCTTGGCTGCCTGGGCACACTGCAGGCTCATGTTCAGCTTCCCATCAACCAGCACCCCCAGGTCCCTCTCTGCCTGGCCGCTCTCCAGCCACTCTGACCCCAGCCTGTAGCGCTGCATGGGGTTGTTGTGGCCAATGTGCAGAACCCGGCACTTGGATGTGTTCAATCTCATGCCATTGGACTCTGCCCATCTGTCCAGCCTGTCGAGGTCCCTCTGCAAAGCCTCTCTGCCCTCCAGCAGATCAACACCTGCTCCCAGCTTGGTGTCATCTGCAAATTTACTGATGATGGACTCAATGCCCTCATCCAGATCATCAATAAAGATGTTGAAGAGCATGGGGCCCAGCACTGATCCCTGGGGCACACCACTAGTGACAGGCCGCCAGCTGGATGTGGCACCATTCACCACCACTCTCTGGGCTTGGCCCTCCAGCCAGTTCCTAATCCAACGCAGTGTGCTCCTGTCCAAGCCATGGGCTGCCAGCTTAGCCAGGAGTTTGCTGTGGGGGACTGTGTCAAAGGCCTTGCTGAGGTCCAGGTAGACCACATCCACAGGCCTCCCCACATCCACCAGGCGGGTCAGCTGATCATAGAAGGAGATCAGGTTGGTCAGGCAGGACCTGCCCCTCCTAAATCCATGCTGGCTAGGCCTGAGCCCCTGGCCATCCTGTAAGTGCTGTGTGATCGCACTCGAGATGACCCGTTCCATAATCTTGCCTGGCACCGAGGTCAGGCTGACAGGCCTATAATTCCCCGGCTCTTCCAACTGGCCCTTCTTATGGATGGGCACCACGTTGGCCAGCTTCCAATCTTCTGGGACCTCTCCAGTGAGCCAGGACTGCTGAAAAATGATGGAGAGCGGCCTGGACAGCTCATCCGCCAGCTCCCTCAGCACCCTAGGATGGATCCCATCCGGTCCCATGGACTTGTGGGGGTCCAAGCGGCTGAGAAGATCTCTAACTGTCCCATCCTGGAACAGGGGAAAACTATGCTGCTCCCTGGCTCCTTCTGCCAGCTCTGCAGGCCAGCTGTCTGGAAGCCGTTCTGTCCTGCTAGTAAAAATTGAGGTAAAGAAGGTGTTAAGCACCTCTGCCTTTTCCTCATCCTTTGTTACAATATTCCCCTCCATGCCCACCAAGGAGTGGAGCTTCTCCTTGCCCTTCCTCTTGCTATTAATAGATTTATAGAAGGACTTTTTGTTGTCCTTCACAGCAGAGGCCAGTCTGAGCTCCAAATGTGCTTTTGCCTCCCTAATTTTCTTCCTACAAGACCTAGCAACATCCCTAAACATTCCATGGGTTGCCTCCCCTTTTTTCCAAAGATAATACACCCTCTTTTTTTCCCTTAGTTCCTTTAGAAGTTCATTGCCCATCCAGGCTGGCCGTCTGCCCCGGCGGCTCATCTTCCGGCACACCGGCACAGCCTGTTCCTGCGCCTTCAAGAGTTCTTTCTTGAAGTAGGTCCAGCTCTCCTGGACCCCTTTGTTTTTAAGGGCTGTTTCCCAAGGAACCTTCTGAATTAGTTCCTTGAGTAGCCTGAAGTCCGCCCTCCGGAAGTCCAGAGTGGAGGTCTTCTTCCTCCCCCTCTTGGCTTGGCTGAATACTGAAAACTCTATTATGTCGTGGTCACTGGTGCCTAAACACCCTCCGACCACCACATCACCCACCAGCCCTTCCCTGTTGGTGAAGAGGAGGTCAAGCATAGCCTTACCCCTGGTAGGCTCGCACAGCACCTGGGATAAGAAGCTGTCCTCCATGCACTCTAAGAACCTCTTAGATTGCCTCCTCTCTGCTATGTTGTGATCCCAGCAGATATCAGGCAGGTTGAAGTCACCCACGAGAACAAGGTTAGGCGATCTTGAGACAGCCTTAAGCTGCCTATAGAATGCTTCATCAAGATCATCCTCCTGGTTGGGTGGTCTATAACAGACTCCAACCAGGATGTCTGCCCTGCTGGTCTTCCCTCTAATTCTTACCCACACGCACTCAACCCGATCATCCCTGATCTCTAGCTCAATGGCATCAAGAGCCTCCTTGATGTACAGGGCCACCCCTCCACCCCTTCTTCCCTGCCTGTCTCTCCTGAATAGCCTGTAGCCGTCAATTGCAGCGCCCCAGTCATGCGAGTCATCCCACCACGTCTCCGTGATGGCAACTACATCATATCTTTCCTGCTGCAACAAGGCTTAGAATGGAATAGAATAGAATAGAATAGAATAGAATAGAATAGAATAGAATAGAATAGAATAGAATAGAATAGAATAGAATAGAATAGAATAATAGAATAGAATAGAATAGAATAGAATTACCAAGGTTGGAAGAGACCTTGAAGATCATCGAGTCCAACCTGTAACCACAACCTCACAACTAGACCATGGCACCAAGTGCCACATCCAGTCCCCTCCTGAACGCCTCCAGGGATGGAGACTCAACCACCTCCCCGGGCAGCCCATTCCAATGACGAATCACTCTCTCAGTGAAGAACTTTCTCCTCACCTCGAGCCTAAACTTCCCCTGGTGCAGCTTGAGACTGTGTCCCCTTGTTCTGGTGCTGGTTGCTAGGGAGAAGAGGCCAACCCCTTCCTGGCTACAACCACCCTTCAGGTAGTTGTAGAGAGCAATGAGGTCGCCCCTGAGCCTCCTCTTCTCCAGGCTAAACAGCCCCAGCTCCCTCAGCCTCTCCTCATAGGGCTTGTGCTCAAGGCCTCTCACCAGCCTTGTTGCCCTTCTCTGGACACGTTCAAGTCTCTCAATGTCCTTCTTAAACTGAGGGGCCCAGAACTGGACACAGTACTCAAGGTGCGGCCTAACCAAAGCAGAGTACAGGGGCACAATGACCTCCCTGCTCCTGCTGGCCATACTATTCCTAATGCAGGCCAGGATGCGGTTGGCCCTCTTGGCTGCCTGGGCACACTGCTGGCTCATGTTCAGCCTACAATCAACCAGTACCCCCAGGTCCCTCTCTGCCTGGCCGCTCTCCAGCCACTCTGACCCCAGCCTGTAGCGCTGCCTGGGGTTGTTGTGGCCAATGTGCAGAACCCGGCACTTGGATGTGTTCAATCTCATGCCATTGGACTCTGCCCATCTGTCCAGCCTGTCGAGGTCCCTCTGCAAAGCCTCTCTGCCCTCCAGCAGATCAACTCCTGCCCCCAGCTTGGTGTCATCTGCAAGTTTACTGATGATGGACTCAATGCCCTCATCCAGATCATCAATAAAGATGTTGAAAAGCATGGGGCCCAGCACTGATCCCTGGGGCACACCACTAGTGACAGGCCGCCAGCTGGATGTGGCACCATTCACCACCACTCTCTGGGCTCGGCCCTCCAGCCAGTTCCTAACCCAACGCAGTGTGCTCCTGTCCAAGCCATGGGCTGCCAGCTTGGCCAGGAGTTTGCTGTGGGGGACGGTGTCAAAGGCCTTGCTGAGGTCCAGGTAGACCACATCCACAGGCCTCTCCACATCCACCAGGCGGGTCAGCTGATCATAGAAGGAGATCAGGTTGGTCAGGCAGGACCTGCCCCTCCTAAATCCATGCTGGCTAGGCCTGAGCCCCTGGCCATCCTGTAAGTGCTGTGCGATCGCACTCGAGATGACCTGCTCCATAATCTTGCCTGGCACTGAGGTCAGGCTGACAGGCCTATAATTCCCCGGCTCTTCCAACTGGCCCTTCTTATGGATGGGCACCACGTTGGCCAGCTTCCAATCTTCTGGGACCTCTCCAGTGAGCCAGGACTGCTGAAAAATGATGGAGAGCGGCCTGGACAGCTCATCCGCCAGCTCCCTCAGCACCCTAGGATGGATCCCATCCGGTCCCATGGACTTGTGGGGGTCCAAGCAGCTGAGAAGATCTCTAACTGTCCCATCCTGGAACAGGGGAAAACTATGCTGCTCCCTGGCTCCTTCTGCCAGCTCTGCAGGCCAGCTGTCTGGAAGCCGTTCTGTCCTGCTAGTAAAAATTGAGGTAAAGAAGGTGTTAAGCACCTCTGCCTTTTCCTCATCCTTTGTTACAATATTCCCCTCCATGCCCACCAAGGAGTGGAGCTTCTCCTTGCCCTTCCTCTTGCTATTAATAGATTTATAGAAGGACTTTTTGTTGTCCTTCACAGCAGAGGCCAGTCTGAGCTCCAAATGTGCTTTTGCCTCCCTAATTTTCTTCCTACAAGACCTAGCAACATCCCTAAACATTCCATGGGTTGCCTCCCCTTTTTTCAAAGATAATACACCCTCTTTTTTTCCCTTAGTTCCTTTAGAAGTTCATTGCCCATCCAGGCTGGCCGTCTGCCCCGGCGGCTCATCTTCCAGCACACTGGCACAGCCTGTTCCTGCGCCTTCAAGAGTTCTTTCTTGAAGTAGGTCCAGCTCTCCTGAACCCCTTTGTTTTTAAGGGCTGTTTCCCAAGGAACCTTCTGAATTAGTTCCTTGAGTAGCCTGAAGTCCGCCCTCCGGAAGTCCAGAGTGGAGGTCTTCTTGCTCCCCCTCTTGGCTTGGCTGAATACTGAAAACTCAATTATCTCATGGTCACTGGTGCCTAATCACCCTCCGACCACCACATCACCCACCAGCCCTTCCCTGTTGGTGAAGAGGAGGTCAAGCATAGCCTTACCCCTGGTAGGCTCACGCAGCACCTGGGATAAGAAGCTGTCCTCCATGCACTCTAAGAACCTCCTAGACTGCCTCCTCTCTGCTATGTTGTGATCCCAGCAGATATCAGGCAGGTTGAAGTCTCCCACGAGAACAAGGTTAGGCGATCTTGAGACAGCCTTAAGCTGCCTATAGAATGCTTCATCAAGATCATCCTCCTGGTTGGGTGGTCTATAACAGACTCCAACCAGGATGTCTGCCCTGCTGGTCTTCCCTCTAATTCTTACCCACACGCACTCAACCCGATCATCCCTGATCTCTAGCTCAATGGCATCAAGAGCCTCCCTGATGTACAGGGCCACCCCTCCACCCCTTCTTCCCTGCCTGTCTCTCCTGAATAGCCTGTAGCCGTCAATTGCAGCGCTTCCAGCTCCTCATGTTTGTTGCCCATACTTCGTGCATTAGTGTACATGTACTTCAGCTGGGCTGCTGGTTTTGCCCCTGACTCCAGCTTACCACCCTCAGACTCCTGTCTGGGGGGACTGGTTTCAGCCCCTTCCCCCTTCAAAGCTAGTTTAAAGCCCTGTCAATGAGACTTGCTAATTCCCTTCCCAGAATCTTTTTACCTTTGGGGGACAGGCCATTCTCATGTACTGTGACCTTTCCCCTCCTCTGGGACAGATGTACTCCATCTGTTACCAGCTGACCTGGTGCAGTAGAAAGTTTTTCAAGATCAAAAAACCCAAAATTCTTCTGACTGCACCAACCTCTAAGTCACCTGTTGACTACAGCTGCTGACCTGTTCCTTCTCATATTCCCTCCTGCAACTAAGGGTATAGACAAAAAAATTATTTGTGCACCTGAGTCCTCCACTAGATCCCCCAGGACCTTGAGGTCATTCTTGATAGCCCTGGGAGTTCTAGTTGCAACATCATCATTCCCTAACTGCATAATTATTAATGGATAGTAGTCAGAGGGCTGCACCAGACTAGGCAGCCTTCTGGTAACATCAGCAACTTGAGCTCCTGGGAGACAGCAAAGTTCCCTGTGAGCAGGGTCTGGCTGATATATGGGGCCCTCTGTTCCCCTCAGTAGGGAATCACCAATAACAATCACCCTCCTCTTTTTTTTTTTTAGGGAGCAAGTCTTGATGCCAGGGGAAGGCTGTTTAACCCCAGGCTGACTCACCCCAAGCTGACTCACCCCAGGCTTACCCACCCTGGGATGACTCACCCCAGGCTGCCTGACCCCAGGCTGACCCACCCCAGGCTGACCCACCCCAAGCTGACTCTCCCTAGGCCGACCCACCCTAGGCTGACTCACCCTGGGCTGACTCACCCTGGGCTGACCCACCCCGGGCCAACCCACCCTGGGCTGTTTTGCCTCATGGAAAACCCCAGATGGTGTGTCCTCCAGCATCAGAATCACCTCCCCCTCGACCTCCAGTGCCCCATACCTGTTCTCCAAGGGCAGTGGGGGAGGTGAAGGGAGACAGGGAGGTTTTAATTTGTGTCTTTTGAGAGGAACCTTTGTCCATTCCCCTCTGCTTTTTGGATAATCAGCCTCTGCTGGGGGAGCCTGCAGAGCCTGGTTACTCAAGTTGGTCTCTCTTCTACAATCCCTGACATCTCTAAGTCTAGTCACCTCATCTTTCAATCTGGCCACCAGGTTCAGCAGATAGTCAATCTGCTCACATCTGATGCAGGAGTTGTCCCCACTACCCTGCATCTCAAGTGCCAGGCTCCAGCACTCTCTGCAGCCATAAGCCTGGACACCCACCTCTTGCTTGTGACACTTGCCTACCTGCTTGTATTCCCCCTCAGTCTGAGTCGAGACTGATGTTTTGAAGGAGCGGTTGCGGCGCGTCACCACCATGGTGCCCTGCCCGCGGGACCCGCTGGACAAAATTTAGAAAAAGTGTGTGTGTGCCGAGCGAGAGCAGGCGGCAAGATCCCCGCTGGAACAGGGGCTGCACGAGCCGCCACTGGCTTTTAAACGAGCCGCCGGCAGTGACGCGGGGAGCCCGAGCGATCCCGAGCAGCAAGCACATGGAGAAACGGTCGTGCCAAATCTAGCCGAGTGCTGAGAGCCTGGGGTGCCCTGCCGTCCCCCGTAGGTTGAAGAGGAAGCAGCTAGTGTTCCCGAGGGTGCCGGTCGCGGTGTGCTCCCGAGCAAGATCCCCGCTGGAACCACCCACTGAGTGGCAGCAGAGAAAATTCTTTCCTTGTTCAGGCCAGCTTCACTGAAGAAGGTGACTAACCAGGAATTTCTAACAGCTTCAGAGGATCATCTAAGTATTCTGTTTCCAAATTAAATATATATATATATTTATACTTTGTTCTAGGCTCAAAAACAAGACAAAACACAACACAACACATAAACCGACACCAAAAACCAATAACCTAAAGAGGTAAGCACCCCATCAGTCTCTCAGTCTCTGCCACACATTTGTATATTTTATACATCATTACAGCTGGCAAGATCAGGGGTTTTATGTGGAATATGGCTCTGTGGTAAATTTGGCTCTATCTTTTATATGTGATTGTAACAGGAAAGAGTTGACTGCAGTTTGATTAGAGGTACCCAGCTGCCGAGGGCTCCCTAGCAATAATTGGTGTTTGTACCCAGTTGCCTGGGGGTGCCTGGGGATGCCTGGTGTTTGATCAGAGGCTCCCAGGTGCACAATAGGAGTAATGAATAACACATATCTCTAGGTTCCTCTGTTTATAAAACTAAGTGGGGATGGGAATGTACTGAATGTGTTGACGTCCTGAGCTAACAGCAAAAGTCCTTCAAGCCCTCAATTGATCTCTGATGGACCTGAGGAAGATGATGATGAGGAAGGCTACTGCTGGGCAGGGGACATGAGACCCCCTGAATGGGCTGCGTGCATGAGCAGGAGGGTGAGGAGCTACATAACACGACTGCAAAATATGGGTGGGGCTTTGGCCTCAAGACCCAGCCTCCTGTGTGATGTCCTGGCCTGATGTAACACAACGTGGGACACATAAGCTGGAGCTTGCTACTGGCAGGGTCCTGCTGCTTCTCTGATCTGACAAGATTTGGCCTCGCAGGGACACCTGCCTGGATGGCAGATGGTCAGCTCTGCCATTTCATGATCTTCGGTACTGCCATGTCTCTTACAGGGTGTTTAGGGTAAGTTAGCTGCGCTCCACTGGAGATCAGGCTCTGCATTTGGGTTGCGGGTAGCTTGCGGGGTTGTGCCTTGCTTTCGGGTTTTGTGCCTTACGGTGCTCTGGCGTAACCTTGTCTGCCTTTATAATAAATAAAGATGTACCTATTGGCAGTTGTGGGACCTGTAATTCATTAATTCCTTATCGAAAAGGACTCATTAATACAGTGGTATAGCACCTGTGGGGGTGGACTTAGGGGTACTGGTAGATGAAAAGCTGGACATGAGCCAGCAATGTGCACTCACGGTCCAGAAAGGTAAACATATCCTAGTCTGCCTCAAAGGAACCATGACCAACAGGTGAAGGGAGATTATTCTTCCACTACAGTAAGAACCCACTGGAGCACTGTGTTCAACTCTGGAGTCCTCAGTACAGGAAAGACACAGACCTGCTTGAATGGTTCCAGATGAGGGCTGTTAAAAGAATCAAGAGTCTAGAACACATTCTTTACAAGGGTGAACTGAAATGGCTGGGGGTTTTCAGCCTGAAGAGAAGTCTGTGGGGAGACCTTATAGCATCTTTCCAGTTTTAAAAGACAACCTACAGGAGAGAAGGCTTGGGATTCTTTATCAAAGAGAGGTACAGGATGAGGAGTAACAATTTTAAACTGAAAGAGGAGAGATTTAGGTTAAATATTAGAATGAGATTCTTAACTATGAGCATGGTGAGACACTGAAAAAGGTTGCCTGGAGAGGTTGCAGATGCTCTCTCCCTGGAATTGTTCAAAGCCAGATTGGGCAGGGCTTTGAGCAGCTATCAGCTTGATGTGACAGACATGTCCTTGCCCATGGCATGGGTGTTGGAACCAGGTAATCTTGCTTCCAATCCAAAGCAACCTGTGATTCTATGATTCTATATTGGAGCTGAAATTGTGATTTCTAAAATGGAGACACTCCTAAACCAAGTTTAACCTGTACAGCCCAACACAGCAACTGGTGCTGGACTATATCTCTAGCACATATTCTTGTTTCAGTTGCCACATTTTGTCACATTTTCCTTCAGTCAGAGAACCCAGTGTGAGTATTGTGTAAGGCAAAAAATACATCCTTTTCTAGGTTTGGCTTCCATTTATCAAATTCCAACATTGTTCATGATCATCATGAAGACAACTAATGTTCAATCTAAGTCCATTTCAAGAAGTAAAGCCTGCTGTCTGCATCTTGATCATCTACAGATGATTCTTCTTTAGACCATCATAGAATTGAATCCTTCTTCCTCCTTCTGCCAGTGCATCTGATACACACACCTACCAAGACTAGTGAATCTGGTTTTTATTCAGCCCAAGAACTAATTGCTTTCACTGTTTACCTCTCCTCTCAGGCAAGGAAAGAGTTCTTCATCTAGGATTAAAACCTCTGTGTGCCCACAACTCTGAGAACTGAATTTCATCAAGCATAGCTTTAGGAGAATTTTGACATGCATGGCACTGACCTTAGCAAGAAATACCTCAGGTTTCTCTTTTTGGAATTACAATTCCTCCCTTCTTTTATCATAAGAGTCAGTGCATACAGGTGCCATGCTGCAGGATATTTTAGTTCCAGGTTTATGGCAACATGACTGTGAAAGGCATAGCATTTATATATGTACATCCAGCAATATCTATGACTAGAGAGTGTAACATCGTAACACTACCAGACATTGGCTAAAACATTTTTCCCATATGAATTCAGGCAGGTTTTCTAAGCAAAAGTGCATCTGCCTCTAGAAGAAAGGGAGTAGAACTGGAAGGATGTGGACTCTCCACTGGTCAGTCAGGACTGGGTTAGAGATCTCTTATAACAACTGAAGACACACACATCCACAAGTGCCGAGAGAACTGCCAGACAACGTTGCTGAACCTCTCTCCATCATTGTTGAAAAGTCATGGAGAACAGGAAGGTGCCTGATGACTGGAAGAATACAAATGTCACTTCAGTCTTCAAAAAAGGCAAGAAGGAGAACCCAGGCAACTGCAGACCAGTCAGCCTCACCTCCATCCCTGGAAAGATGATGGAGCAGCTCATCCCGGAGGTCATCTCGAACCACATGGAAGACCAGAAGGTTATCAGGAGTAGCCAACATGGATTTGCCAAGGGGAGATCCTGCCTGATTAATCTGATAGTCTTCTATGAAACCATGAATAAATGGGTAGATGAGGGAAGAGCAGTGGATGTCATATACCTTGACTTCAGTAAGCTTTTTGTTACTGTCTCCCATAACATCCTTGTAGAAAAGCTCAGGAGATGTGGCACAGACAGCTGGTCTGTGAGGTGGATTGAAAACTGGCTTGACAACAGAGTTCAGAGGGTCATCATCAGTGGCATAGAGTCAACTTGGTGGCCTGTGGCCAGTGGTATTCCCCACAGATCAGTACTGGGTTCAATATCTTTATCAACAACCTGGATGAGGGGATTGAGAGTACCCTCATCAAGTTCACTGATGATACACTGGGGATGGGGGTTGGCTGACACCCCGTCAGACTGTGCAGCCATCCAATGAGATCTGGACAGGCTAGAGAGCTGGGTGAAAACAAACCTCAAATGACAACATTGTTGTACCACTGATTTTTCTGATTAAGAATGGTAACAAACCTTGTCCCTTTTGTCTGAGAAAAGAAATACACCAAAGAAAAACCAACCAACCAAAACTCAAGCAAAGAAAAAAAATCACAGTATAAACCCCAAAACCAGACAAACAACAACAACAACAAAAACACCCATTATGTAAAGAACTTTATTTACTCAATGTGAGGAAATAACAGTTCTGTAATTTTTGCACTAATGCAGCAGAATCTCCAGCCATCCTCACTGTGCCTAGCTAAGGTTTAGAGTCCACTGTTAAAAATTTCAAATTAAAAACACAGGCATCACTTAACTGGAAACAGTCATTTCATGTACAGTCTGTCATAAAGACAAGATTTACCCTAGGTAAGTATTAATGCTTCCTTCAGCTACAAGACGAAAGCTGTTATTTTTTTCAGTTTCCAGATCTCAAGAGCTAGAAGAGGAGAATTAGGAGATAATAGGCAGAAACTGTTCATTCTCTTCTCACTCACGTTGCGGTAACATAGCTTTACAGACTGAGAGGTTCTCTTAATTTACAACCTAACTCTCCCTCTTGTTGCAGAATTGTATAGATTAGATGCCCAGGTGATGCAAATCACAGCGATTCGATGCTTTATTGGAGCTGCACACTTTAAGAGTCAAAATATTCTATTTTTGAAATGGTCCCATTGCATGTCAGTGAAATCCATATGTGTTTTGCTGGTGACCACTCTGGAGCCATAGTGCTCCACATTCAAGGAATCCAATTCATTGGATGTGAGATTACATTTAAAAATAACCTCCACGTATTAGATGTTATTCTGTTTTTATGACAAATTAATGACTCTACGAGAGAAATTGAAGTCTGTTTTCAGTATTACTTAGTGCTTCTTTTCAATTTCTTCTTGGTGATGATGTACTAATCTATGCAAATCACTTCAAACATTAAGACTATCCCAAAATAATTATTCACCTCACATGTAAGTTTTCTATGTTTCCTTCGAAATATTTCACTATCCTAACAATTTTTTTACTGATTCAAAGGTAGTAAAAACTGAACATGCTACTTTTTTTTTTTTTATGTGTGTGTATGAGTTTCAGTTTCTAATGTAGTTATTAAAGGAAAGCCTTGCATTATTTATATGAAAAAAAATGAGGAAATAATAATTTATGCATACATATGGTATCAGATGTATTTTAAACTGAGAAATCTCTTAATTCCTCCCTGAAAAACAATTCCAGATGATTCTAACAGCCAAAGTCCACCTCTCTCAAGCTAGTCAGAGGCAATACAACATTAGGACTACTATCTTTGACACTTCTGAAATCCAAGTATGAAACCTTTGTCGGGAAATGAGATTACTGAGACAGAGTGTTATCCTCAGATGACTTTAGAAACATTGCTGAGTTTCATTTCTCTTTTGATCAGCATGCACTTAGCTCCCCACCTGATCTGAATCTCAGTTCTCTTTGAAATTAATCTTGCTGCTGATGGTGAATGTAGCTAAATCTTTTCTGGGTGGATATAAAAAGGATATAACAGATTAAGGCTGCTTTTTCAGGGATATTCTGAAGGGTGAAGACATCAAAATTACTTCTATTTTGACTGCTTTTTGGATTCAATCTCCCTCCTTCCAATCCTTCCCTATGATTTGCAGTGCTATTGGATGGAGAGAGAACACCAGACTTTTCTCTGCAAGTCCAAGAAACAGTATATGATGGCAATGTCTAAGGAGCTTCCCAACTCTTGACATAGGAAGTGATACAGTTTGACATATTCTGCTCCATTTAGTTCTAAGAAGACAGCTACACCTATCCGTTTTTCATACTAACCTCTTAAAGAGAGTGTTTCATCATACATGATTTTTGAAGCATTTTGTTAAGCTTTTGCTTTACAGATTATAGGGTATTCATATCCTGTTAGCTTTCTTATATCAAATTAAATTCACGTTATGAAATGTAATATGATATCTGCAGAGATACAAATGTCGCTGTAATGGGTGACGACCAAAGCAACAAAAACATACACTCATGGCAAGCAGAGTATAGAGACAAAGAGACTTCACTTATTCCAGCAAAGCGACACATAATTGTGCATATGTATGTTAGTGCGGCTGCGTGTGATTGGTTAACAAACTTCTCTCAAGATTCTTACTGGTTAGTGAGAGCATTGCTATGGTTACTTGTTAAGCTAGCCCAGGTGGCTCCTCTATCTCATCTTGCAGTTTCTCATCCTCAAACATTCAGTCCAGGGACTTTCCAGAGACTCAAGGGCACAATGCTCTTCTCATAGGAATACAGTGATGTTTTTGAGGTCAGACTCTTCCTGGCTCATCAAAGCATCTGCAGATTCATCACAGTTTCCCACAACAAGTATAATTTATCTATTTCCTGTGAAAACACTGTTGAGATTTCTGTGCAAACAGTGACTTAATACTCCTCTCACACAAATGTTACATCAATGAAATTCTTCCAGTTTCAATAGTTTTTTTTTTCCTAATGTTCATTCACAGAGGTACATGACAATGAGGAATATTTTCCCTTTTCAGTGCACAAGAAACGGGTTCCTGGTGTACTGTTTCAAAGATGGTGGCATTATAAGAACCAAAATTTAAATGCCTGAAATTGTATCCCTTTTGAAGATTAAACAGTTGTTTTTTCACTTTCGAACCCTACAGCTGGAGCTAAGTGGGGTGGAAAAAAATCCACTCCTAAAACTAACATGATTGCCATCCACAGCTATATTAATAGAGCTCAACATCTGTACTATCCCCCATTTCCCATTATAAAAGGTCTCCCACTTCTGCCAGCACAAGTTAGTGTTGGTATCTTAGGAAATAAACAATTCTTCACATTTCATGCTCCTCATGGTAACACTGGTCTGTGAAAATAATATACAGCACTTGGTCTGGATTAGCCTGCTTCGAATCTTTTCAGAACTTCAAAGAAAGGGAAGTAGACCTATAAGAGTTTTATTTACTTTTTTGTTAGGGCTTAGTTAACTAAACCTTATTAATAGCTATTACCATGAATAAAGTCAGGATATTGTTTGCTTCTACAAGACTTCAGTAAGTACCAACATTCCTATTAACTTCCATGGTATGTTATCACTTTGATTAAATGTAGGCATCAGAACTGTAAGCTTTTATTAAGACAATTTTGAAGAAATTCTGTAATCTCATGTAGTCAGTTCATTTGTGAACACAGTTTAGATGCAAAATATATATGTAAGGGAAGCAATAAGCAATGTAGAAGTAGTCCTACATGGTACTTATACATTTCATGTATCTATATGAGGTAGAAAAAAGTCATGTATATTTCTGATGGAAACCATCATCATAAAACTTTATTCACAGTTGAGATGTGAGCCAGAGGTTACATGACCAATTACATGCCCACAAAAGCCCACTGGGCAATTTTCCAGTCAGATACATCTAAAGTGACCATTGCTGAAGCTCAGTGGTATCTGAAATGTACACCATGTTCACAAAATATAAAATGACTCCAAGAAATCTTGCAGCTCAAGGAAACAAAAACAGATTGTCTGCCCAGAATTGCCCATGGCTTTTTTTGCAGAATCATGTATCATCCAGCCTTGCAGCTAAATTATATAATTTGCTAAATATAACCTTAATATAAACACTTGTTTAAGAATTAGTGAATGGGACCCCCTGGGAAACTGCCCTCAGAGACAAAGATGCTGGAAAGAGATGGCAGCTCTTTAAGGACATTTTTCTTATACCACAAGAGCTCTCATTTCCCACACTTCAGTAATCAGACACAGAGGGTAGGAAACCAGCATGGCTCACTAAGGACCTCCTGGTCAAACTAAAGTGTAGGATGGAAATGCGCAGGCAGCAGAACCAGGGATGTGTATCCTCGGAAGAACATAGGAATAGAACCTGCATGAGTAGGGATGGATCAGAAAATGCACAACTGGAGAAGAATTTGGAAGGGAATGTAAAGAATATTTTACAAGGCTTCTACAGATACATTGGCCAGAAAAAGAAGATTAAAGAACATGTAACCTCCTGTTTCGGTCTATAAAAGGATAAATTAATGTTCAATAAATGGAGCGATTAATAAAAAATATTAATAATCTTATTAATCACAAAAATCCCACAAAAAATATTAAAGAAAACCTATTTACAGGTTCGAGGGGTTTCGGTCGTGGAACAGATACCTCACCAGCAGGAACAAATAACAATTTAAACAACATGCACAAAAATCCAGAAACAACAAACAGCACTTTAAACTGTAAAGAACAGAAACCTCGGCAATGAAACCGGCAGTTGCCCACAACGGGGGGGTGGGAACCCCAGATTTCCCCAGGGCAACAGACCTGCAATAGATGCTTATAAAAAATCAGGTATTGTAATTACTCACTGATCCAAATATCTCGTCACACACGTTAAGATCTAGGCAAACCAAAATGGCGCTGACCACGTGGAAGCTGCAGGAGCAGAGTTTCACTTTCTGTTGGGGTCTGCAGCTTATTGCTGAGACAGGATTTGCTCCCAAAGGGTTTGTAGCTAAAAGCTTTGTAGAGAGGAGGTTTCTTGGCTGTGGTCCTTTTGCAGCAGCGCTCGCTCCTTGCTCCAATCAAACGAAACTGTCCCAGGGACTCGGCTCCTCTGGGGTTTCGCCTCTCGGCCCAGCAAGACAAGTATCTGTCCTCTGGGCTTTACAACGCTGAGAATAGCGAGGGGTCTTTGCTGTCTTGTCTGGGTAAACTGGAACACAGTTCAGCTTCCAAGCGAAGCTTGTGGCTCCTTCCAGAGCGTGGACAATGGCAAGACAAAGCTCTGGCCCTTTGGGCTGATATTTATAGGTTTCCCAAGACAATAATGGCCAGGAGCAACACAGGTCTAGGGGTAAACCCTGGTATTGCAACCTATAGAAAGCCTTCTTTCCAAACGTGACCAAAAGCACATCCACCTGGCTCATCCTGGCTCTGAAACATGTCCAGGCAAGCCTAAAGAAGCAGATCTACTAGCTTCTGCCTCATTGTCTGGTTCAGAGCCATTTTGAGGCTTTTTTGTCCATCCAGGACACCTCCCTCACAAATTGAAAAAGAGAGATGGTGACAACTGACATGTGGAAGGCCAAAATACTCAACAATGTATTTTCCTTCAGTTTTCAAAGGTAATCTCTCTTTCCATGTCTCTCAAACCCTTGAATCTCAAGGCAGGGACCAGGGGGATGAAGTCTTTCCCTTGCAGGAGATCAGATTCAAGATACCTGAGGAACCTGAACATACACATAAGTCTATGGTACATGATAAGATACATCCCAGAGCTCTGAGGGAATTGGCTGATGTAATTCCCAAGCCACCCTCCATCACATTGGGAAAGTCATGGCAGTCAAGTCCCTGGAGACAGGAAAAAGTAAAATATAAAACAATTTCAAAGGGGAAAAGGAAAGACCTTTGGAACTACCAACTGGTCAACCTCATCTCTGTGCCTGGTAAGACCATGAAACAAATCCTCCTGGAAGATATGGAGTATAGGAAGGTGATTAGTGTTAGCCAGTATGGCATTACCAAGGACAGATCATGCCTGGCTGATCTCATGGCCTTCTACAATGGAGTAACTGCATCAGTGAACAAGGGAAGAGCTACACATGTCATCTACCTAGACTTCTATAAGGCCTTTGATATGGTCCTCCACAAGATTCTTGTCCCAAAATTAGAGAGATATCAATTTTATGGATGGACTGTTAGTCAAATGAGGAACTAACTGGAGGGCTACATCAAAAGAGTTTGTCAGTCCCAGAGTGACTGTCCCTCAAGGATACATACCAGGACCAGAACTGTTTAACACCTTCATAAATTACATGGTGGGATCAAGTGCACCATCAGCAAGGTTGCAGATAATGTCAAGCTGAAAGGTATAGTTGATGTGACAGTGGGAAGGATGCCACCCAGAAGAGCCCAGATAAGCTTGAGAAGTGGGCTCATATGAATCTCAAGAAGTTCAACAAGGCCATGTGCAAGGTCCTGCACTGGAAAGAGTCAAATAATTGGTATCAGTTCAGGCTGGTGATGAAGGGATTGAGATGAGTCCTGCAAAAAAAGACTTGGAAATACGGGTGGATGAAACATTAGACATTAGCTAGCAATGTACACTTGCAGCCCACAATATGCAGGACTGCATCAAAAGAAGTGTGACAGGCACACTGACAGGAGAGATTCTCCCCTTCATCCAGAGGAGTTCCGGAGGGCGAACTTCAGCTTGTTTAAAAAAATTATTTGCAAAGTTCCCTGGGTATCAAGAACTGAGGGGTCCAGGATGGTTGGACCTACTTCAAACAGGAGCTCTTGAAGGCACAGGAACTGGCAGTTCCCATGTGCCAAAAGACGAGCCGGTGGGGAATTCGACCGGCCTGGATGAGCAAGCAGCTCGTGGAGGAACTAAGGCAAAAAAAGAGGCTGTATCACCTTTGGAAGGAGGGGAAGGCTTCTCGAGGTATGTTTAAGGAAGTTGTTAGATTATGTAGGAAAAAATTAGAGAGGCAAAGGCCCAGTTGAGCATTTTTACAAATATGTTAATGCCAAAAAGAAGGGCAGGAAGAACCTGCACTCCCTATTGGACCTGGAGGGGAACACGGTGACTAAAGACGAGGAAAAGGCTGAGGTCCTGAACACCTTCTTTGCCTCAATTTTTAACAGCAAGGCAGGAGGAGTTCAGGACGAGTGGCCTCCTGAGCTGGGTGATGGGGTCAGGGAGCAGTGTAATGCCCTGGATATCCACGAGGAATTAGTTCAGGACCTGCTGAGCCACTTGGACACTCACAAGTCCATGGGGCTGCATGGGATTCATCCTAGGGTGCTGAGAGAGCTGGCAGATGAGCTGGCCAAGCCGCTCTCCATCATTTTCCTCCAGTCCTGCCTCACTGGTTAGGTCCCAGATGACTGGAAACTGGACAATGTGGTCCCCATCCACAGAAGGGCCGGATGAAGGAACCCAGAAACTATAGGCCAGTCAGCCTGACCTCTTCTTTCTAGCAACCAGCACCAGAACGAGGGGACACAGTCTCAAGCTGCACCAGGGGAAGTTTAGGCTGGAGGTGAGGAGAAAGTTCTTCATCGAGAGAGTCATTCGTCATTGGAATGGGCTGCCCGGGGAGGTGGTGGAATCACCGTCCCTGGAGGTGTTTAAGAGGGGACTGGACTTGGCACTTGGTGCCATGGTCTAGTTGTGGGGTCTGTGGTGACAGGTTGGACTCAATGATCTTCGAGGTCTCTTCCAACCTTAGCGATACTGTGATACTGTGATACTGTGATCTATGGTCTTGTGAAACTGCACTTGGAGGATTGCATCCAGCTTTAGGGTCCCCAGTACAAGAAATAAATAGACCTCTTACTGCAGGTCCAGAGGAAGGCCACAAAATGATCAGAGGGCTATAAAAACACTCTTCTTTTCCATGAAGAAAAGGCTGAAAGATTTGAAGTTGTTCAGCCTGGATAAGAGAAGACTCCAAGGGCACATTGTTGGATCCTTTCAACAATGGGGCTTATAAGAAAGATGGAAAGAGACATTTTACTGAGACAGGCAACCAATAATAGTGTTAAACTGAAGAGGACAGATTTTTTTATTAAAGGTGGTGAGACACTAGAACAGGTTGCCCAAAGAAGTGGTTTATGGTTCACAGTATCACAGTATCACAGTATCACAGTATAACCAAGGTTGGAAGAGACCCCAAGGATCATCAAGTCCAACCCGTCCCAACAGACCTCACAACTAGACCATGGCACCAAGTGCCATGTCCAGTCTCCTCTTGAACACCTCCAGGGACGGTGACTCCACCACCTCCCCAGGCAGCCCATTCCAATGACGAATGACTCGCTCAGTGAAGAACTTCCTCCTCACCTCGAGTCTAAACCTCCCCTGGCACAGCTTGAGACTGTGTCCCCTTGTTCTGGTGCTGGTTGCCTGGGAGAAGAGACCAACCCCCTCCTGTTCACAACCACCCTTCAGGTAGTTGTAGAGGGCAATGAGGTCACCCCTGGTCCTTCTCTTCTCCAGGCTAAACAACCCCAGCTCCCTCAGCCTCTCCTCATAGGGCTTGTGCTCAAGGCCTCTCACCAGCCTTGTTGCCCTCCTCTGGACACGTTCAAGTGTCTCGATGTCCTTCTTAAACTGAGGGGCCCAGAACTGGACACAGGACTCAAGGTGTGGCCTAACCAATGCAGAGTACAGGGGCACAATGACCTCCCTGCTCCTGCTGGCCACACTATTCTTAATACAGGCCAGGATGCCATTGGCCCTCTTGGCCACCTGGGCACACTGCTGGCTCATGTTTAGGCGGGTGTCGATCAGCACCCCCAGGTCCCTCTCTGTTTGGCAGCTCTCCAGCCACTCTGACCCCAGCCTGTAGCTCTGCATGGGGTTGCTGTGGCCAAAGTGCAGCACCCGGCACTTGGACTTGTTGAATGTCATCCCATTGGACTCCGCCCATCTGTCCAGTCGGTCGAGGTCCCTCTGCAGAGCCTTTCTACCCTCTAACTGACTAACATCTATTCCCAACTTGGTGTCATCTGCAAACTTGCTGATGACTGAATCAATTCCCTCATCCATATCATCAATGAAGATGTTAAAGAGGATGGGGCCCAGCACTGATCCCTGGGGGACACCACTGGTGACTGGCCGCCAGCTGGATGTGGCACCATTCACCACCACTCTCTGGGTTCGGCCCTCCAGCCAGTTCCTAACCCAGCACAGAGTGTTACTGACCAAACCATGAGCTGACAACTTAGCCAGCAGTTTACTGTGGGGGACGGCGTCAAAGGCCTTGCTGAAGTTCAGGTAGACCACATCCACAGGCCTCCCCACGTCCACCAGACGGGTCACCTGATCATAGAAGGAGATCAGGTTGGAGAGGCAGGACCTGCCCTTCCTAAATCCATGTTGGCTGGACCTGAGCCCTTGGCCATCCTGCAGGTGTGCAATTATTGCCGCCAGGATAATCTGTTCCATCACTTTCCCTGGCACTGAGGTCAGGCTGACTGGCCTGTAGTTTCCGGGTTCCTCCATCCGTCCCTTCTTGTGGATGGGGACCACATTGGCCAGTTTCCAGTCATCTGGGACCTCTCCAGTGAGCCAGGACTGGAGGAAAATGATGGAGAGCGGCTTGGCCAGCTCACCTGCCAGCTCTCTCAGCACCCTAGGATGGATCCCATCCGGTCCCATGGACTTGTGGGTGTCCAAGTGGCTCAGCAGGTCCCGAACTAATTCCTCATGGATTTCTGGGGTACTACACTGCTCCCCAACCCTATTACCCAGCTCAGGAGGCCACTCATCCTGGACTCCTACCTTGCTGTTAAACATCGAGGCAAAGAAGGCGTTCAGGACCTCAGCCTTTTCCTGATCTTCGGTCACCGTGTTCCCCTCCAGGTCCAGTAAGGAGTGGAGATTCTTTTGCCCTTCTTTTTAGCATTGATATATTTGTAAAATTGCTTTTTATTTTCTTTCACAGAGGTGGCCAGTTTCAGTTCCAACTGGGCCTTTGCCTCTAATTTTATTCCTACATAATCTAACCACTTCCTTGAACATACCTCGAGAAGCCTTCCCCTCCTTCCAAAGGTGATACAGCCTCTTTTTTTCCCTTAATTCCTCCAGGAGCTGTTTGCTCATCCAGGCCGGTCGCCTTCCCCGCCGGCTCATCTTTCGGCAGATGGGAACCGCCAGTTCCTGTGCCTTCAAGAGCTCCTTTTTGAAGTAGGTCCAACCCTCCCGGACCCCTCGGTTCATGAGGGTTGGTACCCAGGGAACTTTACAAATAAGTTTCTTAAAGAGGCTGAAGTTTGCCCTCCGGAAGTCCAAGGTGAAGGTTCTGTTGGTACTCCTCCCTATCTCCCTGCATATTGAAAACTTCACTATCTCGTGGTCACTGCACCCTAGGCAGCCTCCCACGGTCACATCTCCCACCAGCCCTTCCCTATTGGAGAGCAGCAGGTCGAGCAGAGCCTGTCCCCTGGTAGGCTCGCTTAACAGCTGCGTCAGGAAGCAGTCCTCTATTCGCTCCAGGAATCTTCTGGACTGCCTTCTCTCTGCTGAATTAAGTTCCCAGCAGATATCTGGCAGGTTGAAGTCACCCACGAGGACAAGATCTGATGATCTTGAAACAGCCTCCAGTTGTTTGTAGAATAATTCATCAACCTCCTCATCCTGGTTGGGTGGTCTGTAACAGACTCCAACCAGGATGTCAGATTTGTTGGGCTGCCCTCTGATTTTAACCCACAGGCTCTCAATTCCCTCATCTTCCACCTCAAGTTCAGAGGCAGAAAGTGTCTCCCTAATATACAAAGCCACCCCTCCTCCTCTTCTCCCTCGCCTATCCCTCCTAAAGAGCCTGTAACCCCCCAGTGTAGCACTCCAATCGTGCCTGTTGTCCCACCATGTTTCTGAGATGGCAACTATATCATAGTTGCCCTGGTGGATTAGGACCTCCAGCTCATCTTGCTTATTGCCCAGGCTGCGTGCATTGGTGTACATGCACTGCAGCTGGGCTCCCGACCTCTCAGTTGACCCTACCTTGTGCCCTACTCTTACCTCTGCAGAGGGACCGATGTCTTCACCCACCCCCTTCAGACCTAGTTTAAAGCCCTCCTAATGAGCCCTGCCAACTCTAGTGCTAGGACTCTCTTGCCCCTTCTAGATAAATGTACCCCATCAGGACCCAGCAGGTCAGGTGCCGTAAAAGTTGCCCCATGATCAAAGAAACCAAAGTTCCTCCGCTGGCACCATTCCCTGAGCCAATTGTTGATGGTGTGGGTTCTCCCGTTCCTCTCAGTGTACTCCCCTGCCACTGAGGGAACTGAGCAGAACACCACTTGCGCGCCTGCCCCATCGATCAACTGTCCAAGGGCCCTGAACTCCTTCTTAATTGCCCTGGTGCCCTTCCTGTCGATCTCATCACTCCCAGCCTGTATCACCAGTAGAGGGTAATAGTCAGAGGGACTGATGAGCTTGGGGATTCCCCTTGCAATGTCCCTTACTCGCGCCCCGGGTAGAGAGCAGACCTCCCTGTGGGATGGGTCGGGACGACATATGGGTCCCTCAGCACCCCCCAGGAGAGAGTCCCCAACAACTATAACCCTTCTCGTTTTCTTTGTGGAGCTTGTCGTTATAGCTGTTGGGAACTGCTTGGCCTTAGGCTGCCCCCGGAGCTGGTCGTTACAGCCGGCGGGGACTGCTTGGCCTTGATCTCCCCCCCCAGATGGCTGCTCCTCAGCCCTCTCATCCCCACCGCCCTCAGCCTGCAGGGCCTCATACTTATTATGCAAGGGCAGCGGAGGAGGAGGAGAGGGCCGGGGCGGATTTCTCTTGCCACCCTTGGCAGGGACCCGTGTCCATCCCTCTCCGTTCTCAGGGGCCCGTCCCTCAGCAGGGGAGATCTGCAGAGCCTTCTCCCACAAGTCCAACTCCCTTTCGCTTTCCCTTATTGACCTCAGCCTAGACACCTCCTCCTTCAGCTCGGCCACTTCATCCTTCAGCTCAGCCAGCAGACTGAGGAGAAAGTTCACCTGCTCACACCTGACACAGGTGTCCTCTCTCTCTGCCTCTATTCCAACTGCCAGGCTGAAGCACTCTCTGCAGCTGGCAGCCTGGACTCCAGCATGCTGGAGAAACAACTCTGTCTGGGTAGATGCTATTTTTCTACCCTTGGTCCGAGTAATGACCATGGTGCAGCGTGTGAGTGAAAACAATTTTTTTTTTTTTTTTTTTTTTTTTTGCAAAGCAGCCGAAGGGCTATCGAGCCAAAATGGCGCCGCGCGCACAGCCCAGCCGGGATTTAAATCTCCCGCGGCTGACGTCAGGCACTCGCTCCCATGCACGCTCGCGAGAGCACGAGCCTGCCTCAATCCCTGCCCCCCAGGAGTCCTCCCGACCCGCTAAACCCCGAAAGCAAGGCAAAAACCCAAGCAGAAACTCACAAAGCAAGCGGTGCTGTCCCGAAGGAGCGGTTCTGATCGGCTATCGAGCCAAAATTCATCACTGGAAGGTCTCAAGGTCAAACTGGGGAGGGGTTTGTGCAACCTGACCTAGTAAAAGGTGTTGTAGTTGGACTAGATGATCTTCAAAGGTCCCAACTGAAACCATTCTACAATTCTATGACACTGTGAACTTTGTTCTTTACAGCAGCATTGTATTTTCTGTATGGTTAACATGTCATAAAGGACCTGACAATATCCTATTTAGGGAAGTTACAAAATTAACATAAGTGTACTTAACTCCCTAGCAGCAGTGCCCAGCAATGGCCCAGGCAGTGAGGTTGTGCTCTTATGCCACCTCCCAGATCTTAAAACAGGATTAGAGATTCAGATGAAGTGGGTGAACTAGCATAGCTGGTCACTTACCCGCTTCTCATGTCTCCAGGCACCTGCATTCTCACATTTGTCCCCAAAATACCCAATGCTCTTTTGCAACTGTGTGGCAAACCAGATTAGGGAAGGAACCTGGTGGGAAAAATAACCTTTCATTTTAACTGAGTTATTTTTCAGTTCACCACGTGGCCAAACACAATGCAGAGATGGTAGCAAATGGCCAGGGAAACAGCTAGGCAAGATGTTAGAAAGTTCCTGAAAAACTGATGCAGGCCTTTCAGTGGCAGTTTTACATTTGACCATTTCATCCTGGAAATTCTGATGCTGCTGCCTTGGGAAGAAAAACACTTGATTTAATATTCACGTACACTAGTAAGGAAGCATGTAATTAGTATACATTTCTTGTCTATTATATGTGAAAGCAGTCAAAGAGAACCTACATAAGGAAAGGGGCTGTTTAGAAAATCCACTGTTTTTTTCATTATCTCATACTCAGCACAACTCACTTCACAGCTCTGCACTGTGTAATGTGCATCTTTTGGCCATGTTTACACCGGAAGTGATATGATCTCTACTATTATCACACAATACTCATGCACACTAAGCATTTACAGGGGCAATGTAGTTTCATGCCACCACAGCTGCCAACTTACAGTCTGGTCATTTTGATTTGGACCTTCTATATCAGCTATAAGTAAGAAGTGAAATAATATGACAGGTAAGGAGAAACGTAATCTGAGGTGGCTTGGGATTGATTTTTCTTAATGTCTTTTCTGTGTTTTTCTTTCTGGAGGAGAAAAGTTTTCACATAGTCAGGATTCTCTCAGAGACCAGTGAGCCACACAAATCCAGAAATCCAGTCAGTTTCTCAGTTTGATTAGCACAACATGATGCTGTGGTCTCTGAACTGGCATATGGTTTTGCCTTGATGTTTTATGTTTTACTCCCTGAGCCTCCATAAATAATAAGACTCTATAAGCCCATTTGTTTAATTTGAGGCATTTTAAAAGAATATTGAAAAATGCATTATTTCCTCAAAGAGAACTGCTGCATAATACATTTATGGATTTAAAAATTGATATATGCTGAGATTGTATGGATTTACATGCTTGAGGAAAGAAAGGCCTAATGGATGTAGTTTATAGTAGGCATGTGAGATTGATAGTCTTGTTTATTGATGGCAATAATCTATTAATAATTGAAATACAGTTCCACCTTATTATTTATATATATTCTACAACATTATTTGCATTTATTCTGTGATGGTGTATCAGTATCATCTGCACAGTACTACTAATTATGTTTTTATAATGATATATTTTGAGGGCTACACTGGATATGCTTCCAACTTTGAAATCTGTCTGCAACCTTCAATTCAGAAGTTTAACATGGCAGTTTATTTTATCTTAAGAGGACAGAGGAATTTTAAATATGGAAAATCTCTCTCTAAAAAAAAAAAAAAAAAAAAAAAACAGAAAAGAAACAAAGAAGGAAAGAAATTAAAGGGGGGAAGTCAAATAAATGTGAAGTGAGGAATCAAAGGTTTAAAAATCTCACCAGACAACCAATGGAGGGACGGAATAGGATTACAATATATACATTCTAGCTGCAAATATATTTTTGGGACAAGTTTTACCAAGGGAGGTTTAGGCTAGACATTAACCATTTCTTTACTGAGCAGGTTGTCAAAGACTGGAACAGGCTACCCAAGGAAGTGGTTGAATTGCCTTCCCTAGATGTGTTTAAAAGCCATCTAGACATGCTGCTCAAGGACACAGTCTATTAGTGGATCCAGCTGAGTTAGATAATGGTTGGACTCCATGATTCTGAGATACTTGTATTATTTTGCTCATCTTGCTCGTCTCAGACTGCAAAGAACTAGTATAAACTAGTATATATCAAACTTCTCGATGTGACATCTGTCTTACGGGTATGCTTAACTAGGATTTACATCCAGGATCTGGAGTGAATGTATTCACATCTAAATTTTCATTCAAATGGAAAAGTGATGCAAGGAAAGATATATTAACCATCACAGCCTGTTTGACCTGAGACTTTGCAAGACCTCAGAGTTTTGTTGCTGAACTTGACCGCAACTATTTTAGACTGAACGGTTAGATGCCTAATTGCTATGAAAAGTTGCAAGAAAAAGTAGAGGAATTTTTAAGTTCTTTGACTAGACCCATTCACTTGGATGCTGAGAGTGAATTTCTTACCTACAAATTCTAGCCAAAATTTGTTAGCTGCATTCTCTTAGAATGCAGCCAAAAAATATCCCTTTATTTTATGTAACAACCCAGAAAATAAAGAAGTCCTACAGGTGATACAGAATAAGTTTCTAGCCCTTCTCTTACAAGGTTCAAGCCATGAACATGCTCTGATCACCAGGTTACAGCTCATCAGAAAACATACAGAAAGAAGTTAGGAATATGGACTGGCATCCCTTTCTCCTACCAACTTAACCAAGAAGCTACCTCTTTCTGTCCCAAGAAATTCCATACTCACAGTATCACAGTATCACCAAGGTTGGAAGAGACCTCAAAGATCATCAAGTCCAACCTGTCACCATAGACCTCATGACTAGACCATGGCACCAAGTGCCACATCCAATCCCCTCTTGAACATCTCCAGGGATGGTGACTCCACCACCTCTCTGGGCAGCCCATTCCAATGACAAAAATCTCTCTCCATGAAGAACTTTCTCCTTACCTCAAGCCTAAACTTCCCCTGGTGCAGCTTCAGACTGTGTCCTCTTGTTCTGGTGCTGGTTGCTAGAGAGAAGAGACCAACCCCTTCCTGGCTACAACCACCTTTCATGTAGTTGTAGAGAGCAATGAGGTCTCCCCTGAGCCTCCTCTTCTCCAGGTTAATTGGCTTCTACCCAATCACAAAATGTCCACAGGAGTCAAGAAATCATTGTAAACAAATACAAAGTTGAGGATCTGTACAACCCAAACCTTCTATGCTAAGAAGTCCTTAACATCACTGAGGAAACTCACATTAAGATTGCTTCTATCAAGGCCTTAACCCTTTCATAAAGGGATAAGTTTTCACTACTTTCAAGTATTTTCTACTGACTTGTTCAGGATACAGACTTTCTGGAGCATTTCTCTGAAGTATCCACTGTTCTTACAGACTATAAAAGGCAAAAAGGGCCTTCAACTCTGAGGTTTATATTTCAGTCTTGCACTACACACTTGACTTACAAGTGTTCATGCTTACAGATTTGAATTCTCAATGTTAAGTCACACCAGGTCAGCTGCTAAACATACTCCCACAGAATATGCCAGAAGAGAGCTAAAAAGACCATCCTTCAAGAACAATCTCATGTGAACAGTATTGTAATTACTTTACTACCTTATTTCACAGTGATTCAGTTTCTAGCTCACTTTAAAGTTGCCTTTAATGAGGCGCTAAATATTTCAATTAAAGACAAAAGCTGCAGAGAGACCTTTGCTCTTCCCAGATGCGCCGCCTAAAGACCTCCCCCCAGGCCCCAGCTGTTAGTCACAGCTTGCCTGGGGCAGTTTGCTACCTTTGTAGAATAGTGTGTGTGAACGAAATCCACTGCCAGCAAACCATCTTGCATTAAACAGCTCATGTAATGGTTTAAATTAACGTGGTTTATTTTGCCTGATCTGGATTAGGGAGTGTTCCAAGATTACTTTAACCAACCACAACTGTGGGAGATAGAAATTTCAAACCAGCCACGAAAGACATCCAGAGGAACTGAGGAATAATGTATTCGATTAATGCTAGCACACTCCAAAACCAACATCTGTCTACAAAATAAAAGGGAATTCCACAGACAGCAATACTAGAGATTTTCAGTAGTGAATTATAAGGTATTATTCATTTACAATACAATACACCAAGTTGAAAGAGACCTTCAAGATCATCGCGTCCAACCCATCAACCAATCCAACCCACCTAAATAACTAAACCATGCAACCAAGCACCCCATCAAGTCTACTCCTGAACAACAAGGCTGGGGAGAGGCCTTGAGCACAAGCTTTATGAGGAGAGGCTGAGGGAGCTGGGGTTGTTTAGCCTGGAGAAGAGGAGGCTCAGGGGCGACCTCATTGCTCTCTACAACTACCTGAAGGGTGGTTGTAGCCAGGAAGGGGTTGGCCTCTTCTCCCTAGCAACCAGCACCAGAACAAGGGGACACAGTCTCAAGCTGCACCAGGGGAAGTTTAGGCTGGAGGTGAGGAGAAAGTTCTTCATCGAGAGAGTGATTCGTCATTGGAATGGGCTGCCCGGGGAGGTGGTGGAGTCGCGGTCCCTGGAGGTGTTCAAGAGGGGACTGGATGTGGCACTTGGTGCCATGGTCTAGTCGTGAGGTCTGTGGTTACAGGTTAGACTCGATGATCTTCGAGATCTCTTCCAGCTTTAGTCATTCTGTGATACTGTGATACTGTGATACCTCCAAGGAAGGTGACTCCACCACCTCCACGAGTAGCTGATTCCAATGGGCAATCACTCTCTCTGTATAGAACTTCTTCCTAACATCCAGACTAAACCTCCCCTGGCACAGCCTGAGACTGTGTCCTCTTGTTCTGGTACTAGCTGCCTGGGAGATGAGACCAGCCTCTGCCTGTCTACAACCTCCTTAAGGTAGTTATAGAGAGCAATAAGGTCATCCCTGAGTCTCCTCTTCTCCAGGCTAAGCAACCCCAGCTCCCTCAGCCTCTCTTCATAGGGCTTGTGTTCCAAACCCCTCACCAACTTCATTGCCCTTCTCTGGACATGTTCCAACAAGTCAACATCCTTCCTAAACTGAGGGGCCCAGAACTGGACACAGGACTCGAGGTGTGGCCTAACCAGTGCAGTGTACAGGGGCAGAATGACCTCCCTGCTCCTGCTGGCCACACTGTTCCTGATGCAGGCCAGGATGCCATTGGCCTTCTTGGCCTCCTGGGCACACTGCAGGCTCATGTTCAGCTTCCCATCAACCAGTATCCCCAGGTCCCTCTCTGCCTGGCCGCTCTCCAGCCACTCTGACCGCAGCCTGTAGCACTGCATGGGGTTGTTGTGGCCAATGTGCAAAACCCGGTACTTGGATGTGTTAAATCTCATGCTGTTGGATTCTGCCCATCTGTCCAGCCTGTCAAGGCCCCTCTGCAAAGCCTCTCTACCCTCCAGCAGACCAACTCCTGCCCCCAGCTTGGTGTCGTCCGCAAATTTACTGATGATGGACTCAATGCCCTCATCCAGATCATCAATAAAGATGTTGAAGATCATGGGGCCCAGCACTGATCCTTGGGGCACACCACTAGTGACAGGCTGCCAGCTGGATGTGGCACCATTCACCACCACTCTCTGGGATCGGCCCTCCAGCCAGTTCCTAACCCAACGCAGTATGATCCTGTCCAAGCCATGGGCTGATAGCTTGGCCAGGAGTTTGCTGTGGGGGACAGTGTCAAAGGCCTTGCTGAGGTCCAGGTAGACCACATCCACAGGCCTCCCCACATCCACCAGGCGGGTCACCTGATCATAGAAGGTGATCAGGTTGGTGAGGCAGGACCTGCCCTTCCTAAATCTATGCTGGCTAGGCCTGATCCCTTGGCCATCCTGCAAGTGCTGTGTGATTGCACTCAAGAGGACTTGTTCCATAATCTTGCCTGGCACTGAGGTCAGGCAGACAGGCCTATAATTCCCTGGCTCATCCAACCGGCCCTTCTTGTGGATGGCCACCATGTTGGCCAGCTTCCAGTCATCTGGGACCTCTCCAGTGAGCCAGGACTGCTGAAAAATGATGGAGAGTGGCTTGGCCAGCTCATCTGCCAGCTCTCTCAGCACCCTAGGATGGATCCCATCCGTTCCCATGGACTTGTGGGGGTCCAAGCAGCTGAGAAGATCTCTAACTGCCTCCTGGAACAGCGGGAAACTATGCAGCTCCCTGGCTCCTTCTGCGAGCTCTGCAGGCCAGCTGTCTGGAAGACGTTTTGCCCTGCTAGTAAAAATTGAGGCAAAGAAGGTGTTAAGTATCTCTAAATTACATATGAACACATAATTTCATTTTTATCAAATTAACCAATGTAAGCAATCTGTGATCCAATAGAAAATTAGAGAATTATCACGTATTATGTTTGATGTTAAATAAAATTGGCCTGGCAATCCACAGACAACATACATTAAAATCACCTTGGCTGAAGAAAATTAAATTTATTTTGCTTTGGTGATTTGTATCATAGTAGTGCAGCTTTTCTGATCCACATACAAGTATCCTGAATCAAATCTATCATCTTATGGGACAACATCTTAACAGAAGCTTATCCTGAACTATTTGGGGTTTGGAGCTTGGTTTGTTTTGTTGGTGGTTTGGGGTCTGGGGTTTTTTGAGGGTTTGGGTGGGGTTTTTTATTTGTTTGTTTGGGTTTGCTTTATTTTATTTTATTTTTTTGGGTTCTTTTGATTTTGGGTTTTGGGGTTTTTTGGGGGTGGGTTGTAAATGGGTTTTGTTGAGTTTGTTTGTTGGTTTGGGTTTGCCTTTTACAGTTTATTACAAAAGGATCCATACTTCCTATGTTTTTGAAGGAGCCAGAGGTCCACTTCTGTAGAGAAAAAAGTGATTTCGCAGAACAAGCAGGGGAGAGGCAGACCCTGTTTGTCAATGGAGCTAAGCAGATTAGGGTTCTAACTGTAGGAAAATCTGCCAAGGCCTTGCTTGTATGAAATAACTGCCTTACTTTCTAATCAAAGGCATGATAATGAAACATATTTTGATCACTGGGACCACAATTGGAGTAAGAAGCATCTTACAACAAGCAAAAGGAGTGCAACCTTAGTAGTACTGTGATACTGTGATACTGAACTTGACACAGCATTCACACCTTAATGCAGGTCTTGCTTTACTCTGTATGGAAATCTTTCCATGTTACTGTCCTTTTTATATTATTTTGAAGCCAAGAGCCAATACTTCCATTATCGCTGTCGTTGTGAGGTTCATTATTGATCATATGTGTAAGTAAGACAGTGGATTAAGCATCAATTCAAGAATCTGTTTTTGAAGTTACATCTTGAAGATGAAACTTTCTAAAGCTTTCATTATCAAAAATAATAATGCTGCTTTGGGCAGACGCTTGCAAAAAAAGACTTAGATTTCCCTTAAGCATTGCTTCCCTTAGATATTTTGCCTTAACAGTTATCATTAGGCTAAAATACCCACATTGAACCAAAATCAAGCCATTCATTCCTGATGTATAATAGAAACCAAATTCAGATCAGAATTTTGAATTGACCACTGTAAAAACCAAAGATCTGAGATGAACATTTCTGACACCGTTTAAAACCCATGTCCAGTTTAAGATCAGAAATTTATCTCAACATTTGGACCAGGTTCTCAACCACACTGCAACTCCTTTAAAAACCCAAGATTAAAGAATATCTATAAAACTCAATTAACCAGGCAGCTAAGGATGCCTTTAGATGATGACTTCCTTTGTAAGGAGAAAAGCCCTGTCTTGGTTGTATAAATGTGCTGAGAAACAGTGAAGGGCTTTTGCAAGAATGTGACTGCTTCCTAGTGATCCAAATCAGTTTTTAATTGGCAGGTGAGACAAAATTTTCAGCTTCTTGGATGTTGGTTTATGCTCCTCTCTGTGCAAATTCGGAAGCTAAACAAAGCAAATACTTTTTTTTTTTAATTACCATGTAAAATTACAGTTATGTAGGTCACTTTCTACCCATGAAAAGCAGAAAAACAAAGAACTATTTCAGCGCTGCAAATATTCCAGCTTCCAGAGGCTTGAGGGTTTTTGTTTATTTATTTTAAACAATTTTTTAAAAAAAATATTTCCTAGAGGCACTAAGGAGTATCTGGGCTAGAGTAAATAAATTTATCCAAATACACAAGAAAACACTCCCTCAACCCCAGAAGATGTTTGAAAACTCACAGCCAATTTCTAATGACCTTTAAATTAAATTACTGGGAGCTATGTATAGTGCAAATCAAGTCATGATCATCTTTGCACTCAAGAAGGTAATGGGGCACTCCACCCAAGATCCTTTTCTACTGTAAAAAAAGCAACAGGTATTTCTGCTGAAAATAGCATTACATACTCTGGAGCACCATCTGCTGGTACCCAAACAATTCTTTAGCTGCTGGAGCATTGGTTTGCTTTGCTTTGTTTTCACAGAATCAGAATCACAACTCAACATCTTCCTTGAACTGGTTTTTAATTTCTTGAATTGGTTTGCTTTGCTTTGGCTTAGTTTTCTTAGTGAGCAGCTTTGTATCTTCTGTGATTTGGAGTCTTGGGGAGGGAGCAAGGCTGGGGTGGGAGCTGGTGTTTTAATATAAAGCAGTTTACTGAAGCAAGAAAATGTGCTGCATTTCACAAAAAGTTTCATATAATTTCTAGTCACCCTCAGCATATGCACTACACACCTATCTTGATTTTGCAGTTGACCCTTATAACGCACCTGTACCTCAGGATGCCAGGACAACTCAGAAGCTGTAATAACTGGCCTTTAAAGGCAGCTCAGGGCCTTGGCTATGTAGAATAGAATAGAATAGAATAGAATAGAATAGAATAGAATAGAATAGAATAGAATAGAATAGAATAGAATAGACCAGACCAGGTTGGAAGAGACCTTCAAGATCATCACTAGGGAGGACTGCAAGAAAAGATTAAATGAAACATGAGAGAATAAATGTGGAATGCAGTCTTAATAATCTATGTAGGTGTGTATCACAATGACCATTGTCATTAAAGCTCCAGCATGGAGCAATAATCCACTTTTCAAAAGTGGTTCCTAGGGAGAAAACAGGGGCCACTGTTACAGTGTTGTCCTTCTGATGTCACCAAAAATACACCTGCCTATTTAAAACAATAGTCTGCAAGTGTCTATTGAAAATGGTGTTTCATAAGATATTTTAAAATGCAGCTTGTGAAAACTGAAATATTGAATTGTCTTAGTCCAACAAAACAGGCAGGCTTCTGCTGTCTCTAGGCTCAACAACCTAAAGCACTTGGGCCACCATGAACTGCAGTTCTGGCGTGATATCATTTTTCTTTCTCGCTAGTGAGGGCTGGAGAGAAACTCAGCTGTATGTTTCAGAACAGCTAACCCTCTCCGTGGGAGAGATATAGCTAAGTCAAGAAGCACACAGTGTGGACTCCCCAAAAAAATAGTGAAAAACCGCCACAACCGTATCCTAAAAAACTGTAATCACTACTAAACAAAGATCCTAAAAATCTTCATGCTACAGGAGGTGCTGGTATAGCTGTTTCCCTTTTCCCGGCACAGATAGCATTTTTAGAAATTTCCATGGAAGGTAATTTCAGTTCCAAACTATTCTGGCACTGAGCAAGATTGCTCAGTGAATTGATGTCTTTCTGAATCCTGCCATTGCTAATGATTCCATTGGGAAAGTAAAAGGGGCTGAAACTCCCCTCCCTCCCCGAATACACACAAACAAGCACATTCTAATATCTCTTGGAGCCATGGTGGTTTCAGCAAATGTTTTCAATGGGCCCTGCAACTTCTGAGTTTTGATTAGTTCAACCCCCAACTCCCAGAAGTATTGCTTTACTTAGCATAAATTATTAATTTATCACAGAACATTTCAAGGGGACGGGGGAATAACTCAGCTGGATAAAAACATCAACTGCAACAAGGAGAATGAACTTACCATGCAGAGAGAGGGTAAATTTTCTGGTTTGGTGCTTTTTTTTTTTTTCTCAAATGAAAACAGCTGGAAATTTACTCAATCAGATGTGAAAACTCCCCAAATTCATCTCTACATTAATTACTTGACAGATCACATCCACAGCTGGTAAAAATAGGCAATATAAATTTATGTTGCTCTACACCACCTGAGGACTTCTCTCATCATTTGAGGGCAACTGCGTGACTGAGTTTTTCTTATGTGACTTTCTTTTGCTTCCTGACTTTATTTCTTAGAACAAAAATCCAGTTGAAATCATCCTGAGAAAAGCCATGCTATAATGTGATTTTACTGCATACCCAAAGCTGATGAGACCAACAACTGTTCTTTTCAGAAACAAGTAGGAAAAAGAGAAACAAAATTGAGGTGTGTACCCTAAAATATTTTTTTTTCTTGATCTAATCCAGTGCAGATGCTGATTGGAAAAGCATCTACCCAGAATAGATACCTGTCATTTCACAGTTTCACCAGAGCACTAGAATGCAGTTTTTACTAAAAACAAACAACCAAAGCAAAACAAAATGAAAACCAGAAGGCATTTCCAGAAATATTATGTCATAGTAGGGTAAGACTGGAAATATGCCATAGCCTGCAATTTTCAGAACACAGAAGGGGGTGAATTTAGATATCGGTATTCGTATGCCTAAGTACTTTACGTGTTCTTCTTGGCTGCAACACTTACATTGAGCTAGAGTACACTCACCAATCTCCCCAAAACCTCTTCTTTCCACCTTTATACCTCTGATATTTGTGTGCAGTATTAGCAGGGGATTTTACCTGTACAGGATAGGCAGCCTCAGGTAACCATTTCCAAAGGTTTTATCTGTGTCAGGACAGCAGTAAGTCGTGCAGGAGTCTGCCTCTCTTTGCACTTGGGGACTGCTCTCACCTACTCACCTGTTTAGAGATATTTTGCAGCACCAGCAAGTTGCCAAGCACTTCAGCCACTGGTGAGACATTGTAGCCTCTTGAAGGCAGTAATTATTGGAAGATAATGCTATTTTAAGTATCCTATAATCTGTTCTAACCAAAACAACACAGATCAATGTTATCAGCTGTGTTGTGTTGGATTTCAAATAACTATTCACTTGACTTTTGTCCTGAGATTGAGCAGATAGGGTCTGTGAGAGCTCCTGAGACAGAAAGCCTACAATAAAAGGGAAAATTACATATTAAAAGCAAAACTGTGTCTAACAACTGTGGTAATAGGACTGAAAAGAGTAGGTCATACCTACCCTCCTTCCAGTCCTCTTCCTCTGTGCTTCTCTCTTTCCCCTCTTTCCCCACCCCCTGCTCTCCAGGCAGCAAAATCTGCCCAGAGCAAATGCAGTTACTGGTGCTAGAACCCAATGCAAATACTGCCATCAAGTGCTGAACAGACCTGTTCACAGTGCAATACTCCATCTACAGATGTGCAAAGAAATGTAGATGTTATTAAACTGCATACACCAGTCATGGATGCTCGTATACAAGTCTGTCTGGTATAGTGTCAAGTTAATGGATCTGTACGTACAACTAAACACAACCATTCTCCTGGAGACAGAAAAGCTGCATTAGAGTTTTTAAAAGTATAACCAGGATGGTAAATTATTTTCCCCATGTTCTGGAATCTGTTACTGCAAAGTCTATTCCACTTCCTTGCATGCCCCAAAATAAAATATAAACCCTCTGGTTTCATTCAGCGCTTAGGTGTGCCAGCAAGAGCTTCAGAAGAAAATACATTTAAACGTGTGAGATTGTTGAAGGCGCCCTCATGGGGATCTCCAAAGGTCACCTAGTCCAACTCGCCTGCCGTGAGCAGGGACATCCTCATGGGCTGGCATTAATGTGAAGGTCTCAGTCAATATCTTAACCACAGAACAACATGGCCCCATGATGTCTGGAGGGAGCCCTCAGCCTGCTGGTGGCCCCCAGGGCAGAGCTCACCTGAAGGTAAGGACTAGCTCCTGGGCCTTACAGCTTCTTCCTGATGGGCTAACCACACAAGATGAGACTGCTGCCTGCCTGGCCCGCCGGCTCAGTGGCTCAAAATGCCTTTCCTCTTTTTAACTTTTGAGCTTACAGGTCAATTTCACCTAAATCTAATTGAATGCACATGCACTTTGAAAATTGATGATTTTTCAGTGCAAAAGACAAATCCTGCCTGAGGCTTTTCTCATTATTCTTGTGAGCCAGCTGATCCATAATGAGGATCAGGATCAGATGTCCTCCCATTATCAGTATTAGGCTTACATTTTTAATTCTGCGTACTTTAAGCAGCCAAAGTACAAAGGGTTCTTTGCAGCCACCAAAAAAAGCGTGTCCTTCAGCCATGTTAACTGTCACACTGTAAATTACTGTACTAGCAATGTAAAACAAAGTTTTGATGGAACTCAGTGGAAACAGCAACTATCAGTAAGAAAAGCAACAGTGGGAAAGATTTCTGGCTAAACAGCCTCTAGAGACGCTTGAAGGGAACTGCTTGTGGACAGAACTTTTGAAACTTTTTGAAGCCTAGAAAGCACCAGAGCAGGAGTTAGGAAGTTGAGAAGCAGAGAAAGAAATTCAAAAAAGAAAAGGTGAAATGAAAATAATATGAAAACCAAATAATCTGTGAAGAAATTACACCAAATAAAGCTGGAGATTCAAACAAAGCACACCTGTGTGAGATACTTGAGGAAAAAAATAGAAGATATAAGAGGGAATGAATAGCTTCAATATTATCTATGGCTTAAAGGTGAAAACTGAAAGTTTGAATATGATGTAGGGTGATAATCAATATAATGTTTGTCAATGTGATCCAAGACACTGAACAAGAAGATGATTTCATAGACAAGTGGGTTATTCTATGTGTCTAAATAAAATACAATTAATAATAATAATAGTAGTACTAATAGTAGTAATGAAACATTTTACTGACAAAGATGAGACTACATATATAAAAAAGCTAAAATATGATATCATATATGTGCTGGAAGAGCACAGTTAACTCAAGGAGGAGACACCATGGCAAAACAGAAGGGGGCTCTCTGTGCCAGCAGAGGAGGAGGTGAGCAGGAAGTTGGCTGCTGCTGTGCCTCTGCAGAGGATTTAGGACCAGGGATGGTCACGCACAGGCAGTGGGGAAAGCCATCACTGTGTCAAACTTCAACTCTTGGCAGGAAATGTTGTTGAAATGCATCTGTCTATATGTACGGACCAAATATTTTTGTCTGTTATTTTGCCAGGGACTGAGGTCATTATCTATGAATAATCACATACTTCTTTTATGTATGCTTATGTTCACAGAATCATTAAATGGTTTGGGTTAGAAGGGACCTCCAAAGGATGTCTGCTCCAACCCCTGTTGGATTAGGTTGCTCAGAGCCTTGTCAAGCCTCACTTTGAATATCTCCAGGGATGGTGTCTGAGCTACCTCCCTGGACAGCCTATTCCAGTGTTCCACCACTGTCATGGTAAAGAACTTGTTCCTAATAGCCATTCTAAATCTACTCTTCTCCAATTTTAAACCATTACCTCTTCTCCTATTACTACAGGCAAACTTCAAAGACAGCTCAAAACACCAGTGCTAACTACAGTATCACTTCTGAATAAACGGAGGCTTCCTGCTCTCTGGTGTATGGCCTGTCTAGAGAACACCATGCATATAATGAATTTCTGCTACAAACTGATGTTACTCATCTGCTTAGAATGAGATAATTTATTGGAGCTTATTCCCCCTCCAAGAAAGAAAGGGGTTAGAGAGTGCCCCTGACCTTTGCTACTTCTCAGTCGTTGCCAGGACTGTAATACCATTCCCAAACACCAGTTTGATATTAATCTCATGTATTGCAGGGGCAGGGCAGGTCTGCAAGGAAATTTGTGTCCTTTAAAGTACGCAAGTGTAAAGCTTTGTAAAATGAATAATCCATCATAAATAATTAGAGCTGCTCCTTGAAGAGCTGGGTAGTCAGCCACAAACCTGTGTGTCATGCATTTAACTTCTTGTTTATGTTGGCCTGAGGAGTCAGATTTCCTGATAGAGGCTCCGACTTAGACGGTAGTTAGCAAGTCCAGAGGGTGCCAATGGGCAATTTGTTCACAGGAGAAAAGGCCACAAAACCGTGATGATCTTGCAGGTCTCTTTCAACCTGGTGTATTGTATTGTATTGTAAGAATGGAAAAGGAAGTAGCAAGTACTTTTAGAGTACTTATAGGCAGATGTGTCATTCTATTTATCCAGGGTTGTTTCTTTTTTCACATGGCTTTCACTATTCAATTGACATTTCCTTGTTTTCTGGCACACAAGATCTTTTTCTCATTATCTCCCATAATTAAACAGAACACCTTGCTCAACTGCATGGTTACCATTTCTTCCTGTTTTGAAATTATTTCTTTACTTTTTAGTACAATGGTAAATAATTGCATTTTTCCACCACTGCTTAATTTTAAGCAACATGTTACTCATACATAGTATCATAATATCAGTCAGGGTTGGAAGGGACCACAAGGATCAGCTAGTTCCAACCCCTCTGCCACGAGCAGGGACACCCCGCACTAGATCAGGCTGGCCAGAGCCTCATCCAGCCAGGGCTTCAACCACCTCCCTGGACAACCCACTCCATGGCTTCACCACTCTCATAGTGAAGAACTTCCTCCTCATGTCCAGCCTGAATGTCCCCACCTCCATCTTCATTCCATTCCCTCTAGTCCTATCACTACCTGATAGCCTGAGAAATCCCTCCCCAGCCTTCTTGTAGGCCCCCTTCAGATACTGGAAGGCCACAATGAGGTCACCTCGGAGCCTTCTCTTCTCCAGAATGAACAGCCCCAACTCCTTCAGTCTGTCCTCATAGGAGAGGTGCTCCAGCCCTCTGATCATCCTCATGGCCCTTCTCTGGACACCTTCCAGCACATCCATATCCCTCTTGTAATAGGGGCTCCAGAACCGGACGCAATACTCCAGATGGGGTGTCACCAGAGCTGAGTAGAGGGGGAGAATCACCTCCCTTGACCTGCTGGCCACACTTCTCTTGATGCAGCCCAGGATCTGATTGGCTTTCCGGGCTGCAAGTGCACATTGAGAGCTCATGTTGAGCTTCTCGTCCACCAGCACCCCCAAGTCTCTCTCCTCTGGGCTGCTTTCCAGCCAGTCACTGCCCAGCCTGGAATTGTGCCTGGGATTGCCTCGACCCAGATGCAGGACCCTGCACTTGGACTTGTTGAAGCTCATGAGGTTGGCTTGTGCCCACCTCTCCAGCTTGTCAAGGTCCCTCTGGATGGCATCCCTTCTCCCCAGTGTGTCTGCTGCACCACATAGCTTGGTGTCATCAGCAAACTTGCTGAGGGTGCACTCAATGCCACTGTCCATGTCACCCACAAAGATGTCGGTGTTTCAGCAGTCCTGGCTCACTGGAGAGGTCCCAGAAGACTGGAAGCTGGCCAACATGGTGCCCATCCACAAGAAGGGCCGGTTGGATGAGCCAGGGAATTATAGGCCTGTCAGCCTGACCTCAGTGCCAGGCAAGATTATGGAACAAGTCATCTTGAGTGTGATCACACAGCACTTACAGGATGGCCAAGGCATCAGGCCCAGCCAGAATGGATTTAAGAAGGGCAGGTCCTGCCTCACCAACCTGATCTCCTTCTATGATAGGTGACCCACCTGGTGGATGTGGGGAGGCCTGTGGATGTGGTCTACCTGGACCTCAGCAAGGCCTTTGACACTGTCCCCCACAGCAAACTCCTGGCCAAGCTGGCAGCCCATGGCTTGGACAGGATCATACTGCGTTGGGTTAGGAACTGGCTGGAGGGCCGAGCCCAAAGAGTGGTGGTGAATGGTGCCACATCCAGCTGGCAGCCTGTCACTAGTGGTGTGCCTTAAGGATCAGTGCTGGGCCCCATGATCTTCAACATCTTTATTGATGATCTGGATGAGGGCATTGAGTCCATCATCAGTAAATTTGCAGACGACACCAAGCTGGGGGCAGGAGTTGATCTGCTGGAGGGTAGAGAGGCTTTGCAGAGGGGCCTTGACAGGCTGGACAGATGGGCAGAATCCAACAGCATGAGATTTAACACATCCAAGTACCGGGTTTCGCACATTGGCCACAACAACCCCATGCAGTGCTACAGGCTGGGGTCAGAGTGGCTGGAGAGTGGCCAGGCAGAAAGGGACCTGGGGGTACTGGTTGATGGTAGGATGAAAATGAGCCTGCAGTGTGCCCAGGCAGCCAAGAGGGCCAATGGCATCCTGGCCTGCATCAGGACCAGTGTGGCCAGCAGGAGCAGGGAGGTCATTCTGCCCCTGTACACTGCACTGGTTAGGCCACACCTCGAGTCCTGTGTCCAGTTCTGGGCTCCTCAGTTTAGGAAAGATGTTGACTTGCTGGAAGGTGTCCAGAGAAGGGCAACAAAGTTGGTGAGGGGTTTGGAACACAAGCCCTATGAAGAGAGGCTGAGGGAGCTGGGGTTGCTTAGCCTGGAGAACAGGAGACTCAGGGATGACCTTATTGCTCTCTACAACTACCTGAAGGGAGGTTGTAGCCAGGCAGAGGTTGGTCTCTTCTCCCAGGCAGCCAGCACCAGAACAAGAGGACACAGTCTCAAGCTGCACCAGGGGAGGTATAGGCTGGAGATTAGGAAGAAGTTCTAAACAGAGAGAGTGATTCCCCATTGGAATGGGCTGCCTGGGGAGGTGGTGGAGTCACCGTCATTGGAGGTGTTCAGGAGGAGACTTGATGGGGTGCTTGGTGACATGATCTAGTTGTTTGATGGGTTGGACGTGATGATCTTGAAGGTCTCTTCCAACCTGGTTTATTGTATTGTATGTTGAACAAGCCTGGTCCCAGGACTGATCCCTGAGGGACTCTGCTTGTCACTGGCCTACACTGGGACATGGACCTATTGACAGCCACTCTTTGGGTGCGGCCATCAAGCCAGTTCCTTATCCATCTAGTGGTCCACCCATCAAACCCATGCTTCACCAGCTTGGAGACCAGGATGTGGTGAGGGACAGTGTCGAAGGCTTTGCTCGGGTCCAGGTAAACGACATCAGTTGCTCGCCCCTCATCTATTAATGTTGTGACCTTTTCATAGAAGGCCACCAGGATTTGCCCTTGGTGAAGCCATGCTGACTGTTCCAAATCACCTCTTCACTGTTCTTCTGAGTCATTAGTGCCTCCAGGAGGATCTGCTCCATGATCTTTCTGGGCACAGAGGTGAGACTGACTGGCCTGCAGTTTCCTGGTTCCTCCTTCTTACCCTGCATTAGGAATAGTGTGGCCAGCAGGAGCAGGGAGGTCATTGTGCCCCTGTACTCTGCTTTGGTTAGGCCGCACCTTGAGTACTGTGTCCAGTTCTGGGCCCCTCAATTTAAGAAGGACATCGAGACACTTGAACAAGTCCAGAGAAGGGCAACAAGGCTGGGGAGAGGCCTTAAGCACAAGCCCTATAAGGAGAGGCTAAGGGAGCTGGGGTTGTTTAGCCTGGAGAAGAGGAGGCTCAGGGGTGACCTTATTGCTCTCTACAACTACCTGAAAGGTGGTTGTAGCCAGGAAGGGGTTGGCCTCTTCTCCCTAGCAACCAGCACCAGAACAAGGGGACACAGTCTCAAGCTGCACCAGGGGAAGTTTAGGCTGGAGGTGAGGAGAAAGTTCTTCACGGAGAGAGTGATTCGTCATTGGAATGGGCTGCCCGGGAGGTGGTGGAGTCGCCGTCCCTGGAGGCATTCAAGAGGGGACTGGATGTGGCACTTGGTGCCATGGTCTAGTCGTGAGGTTTGTGGTTACAGGTTGGACTCAATGATCTTCGAGGTCTCTTCCAACCTTGGTAATACTGTGATACTGTGAAAATGGGAGCAATGTTTCCCCTTTTCCAGTCTGTGGAAACTTCCCCAGACTGCCATGACTTTTGGAATATAATAGAGAGGGATTTAACAACCTCATCTGCAACCTCATTTCATATTAGATATGTCCCAATCCTATCCCACTGTGGTATGTTTGAATGGGGTTCTGATTGTAGACAGGTGAATGTTGGTCTCTTCTCCCAGGCAGCCAGCACCAGAACAAGAGGACACAGTCTCAGGCTGCGCCAGGGGAGGTTTAGATTGGATGTTAGGAAGAAGTTCTATACAGAGAGAGGGATTGCCCATTGGAATGGACTGCCCAGGGAGGTGGTGGATAGGTTGACGCGATGGTTGATAGGTTGGACGCGATGATCTTGAAGGTCTCTTCCAACCGCCTATTCTATTCTATTCTAGTCTAGTCTAGTCTAGTCTAGTCTAGTCTAGTCTAGTCTAAATGGAGCCTGGAAGTGTTAGAGATTGATTTTATTGTACTCTCCTTCCTTTATTAATTCTTCAGAAGTTTTGATTTATACACTAGTAGCCTTCAAGAATCCCATAGACCTATATGAGTCACAGTATATGGAATTTAAAGACATACAAAGAAATCACAACCTTTAATGAGATATGCCAAAATTAAAAGGAACTTCATGAATACAGGGGATCAGAAGACTAGAGTGAAAAAAAGATTTCCCTGTTTTGAGCAATATCTGTTGACAAATTACAGAGGGATTTCTAGTGTAAGCTAGATCATGGAATGGCTTAGATTGAAAGAGACCTTAGAGGTCATCTACTCCAACCTCCCTGCCATTGGCCAGGGATGCCTCTCATCTCGACTCATCTGCTCAAGGCTTCATTCAACCTGGTCTCAAACACCCCCAGGGAAGAGGCATCCACAACCTCCCTGCGCAACCTAATCCAGAGTCCCACCACCCCGGTAGTGAAGAACTTATAACAACCAGTCTAAACCTATTATCCCTCAGCTTAAAACCATTCCTCCATGTCCTATCACTAAACACTCTTATGAAAAACTATTGGAAGGCACCTATAAGGTCACCCTGATGTCTTCTCTAGGCTGAACTAACCCCAGCCACCTCAGCCTATCCTCATAGAAGAGGTGTTCCATCCCTTGGATCACCCTTGTGGCCCTTCTGTGGAGGTACTCCAACAGCTCTGTGTCCTTCTTATCATGGGAACACCAGAACTGGACATAATATTTGAGGCGGGGTCTCTTGTGGACTAACTAATTCTTTTGCACTAATGTTGTGTGTCATCAGCCATTGGATCTAGGTGGATGAGTGAGCAAGAGCATCTCTGTTGTTGAAAAAGTTGGGAGAAAAATTAACTTGTAATTGAAGTGGGATAAATGTCCTTGTCTGCCAGAAACATATAGATAATTTGTCTTCAGGTTTGTTGTGGTTTGAGCCTTAACTGGGAATTAAGAACTCAGATGGGAGCAAGACTGAGAACTCCTCCCCCCGCTCCCCCTTCCTCTTTCCTGATAGAAGAAAAAAGGGAAGGGGAAAGAGTAGGGAAAAAAATAAGGGAAGAGGGGGAAAGAGGAAAGAAAGGGGCATAAGGTAAAAGAGGAGGAGGCAAATCTACCAAGAAATAATTTGGAGTTGGTGTGGAAGTAGAGAGGTAATTTTTTTTTTTCTTAAACAAAACAAACAAACAAGCAAAAAAAATAATATATAAAACAGGAAAGGGTCCACAAGGGTAAGGAACAAGGATGGATAGGGAGATATACAAAACCAACAGTCCTTTGAGGAAACAGAGATGCAGCAGGGAGAAAGACCAGGCCTGACCACGTGGCAGAGAAACAGGAAGCCAGCAGTGACTCTTGGTCCTCTTGCCCAGGTGAGGAAGGAGCAAAAGAGAGGGAAAATGTCGCAGTACCCTCCCCTTTATAGATTTACTAGGCAGGAAGGGGGAGTGGGACAGACTAACTCGGTTTCCCAGGGTGGGGAAGGAAGGAACCAAGTCCAAATGGATCAGGTTTCCTTAATCCCCAGGGAGAGCAGGGCTCTGACAAGCCCTACCCCTTCTCAGGATGGGCTAACCCACCGCAAGGTTACATCAGCTTTATTATTAGGTTGCTTTACCTAGCAGTATATGTAAGAAATATTAAAAGGTCACTAGGTTAGAAAACATCGAGCTGAAGAGGTACATACACCCTGCAATATGGAAGCATAAAAATAATCATGAAAAGTTGAAACTTTGGAATTTTTTTTGGTTGGTTTGGTTTTGGGGTTGGTTTGATTTTGTTCGTTTGTATTTTTGTTGTTGTTGGAAGCATAGTTAAACACAATCTGCAAAAGAGACTGCAACTCCTCATACTAAACAGTGCTTAGAGCATGTTTTTTTAATCTTAGATGTGACTTCAGGCTTGACATCTTGCAAGAGCAATTGGACTGTTTAACAAAGAAACCTTGGTGATGGGGATAGGTGAATTGGTCCTGCTGCAAGCACACAGGAAATAAACATCTCCAGGCTCCAACATTGGTTCATTTAATCTTGGAAAGGTGGTCTGAGCAACCCTAATGTGATGCTGGAGCAATATAGAGCTTCCCAAAACTGTTTGCTAGGCCAAGCAATCCCTGACATGCTCATCTGAGACAGCTGAGAGGCTGTCTGGGGTCCAGCAACCATGAGATAATTGAGTTTTCAATATGCAGTCAAGCTAAGAGGGGCAGCAACAAAACCTCCACTCTGGACTTCCAGAGAGCAGACTTCAGGTTACTTAAGGAACTAACTCAGAAGGTTCCTTGGGAAACAGCCCTTAAAAATAAAGGGGTCCAGGAGAGCTGGAGCTGCTTCAAGAAAGAATTCTTGAAGGCTCAGGAACAGGCTGTGCCAATGTGCTGGAAGATGAGCCGCAGGGGCAGACGGTCAGCCTGGATGGGCAATGAACTTCTGGGTGAATTAAGGGAAAAAAAGAGGGTGTATCATCTTTGGAAGGAAGGTGAAGTAACCGATGGAATGTCTAAGGATGCTGCTAGGCCATGTAGGAAAAAAATTAGAGAGGCAAAAGCTCATTTAGAGCTTAGATTGGCCTCTAGAAGGACGACAAAAAATCCTTCTATAAATATATTAATGGCAAGAGGAGGGGCAAGGACAAGCTCCACTCCTTGGTGGACATGGAGGAGAACAGAGTAACGAAAGATGAGGAAAAGGCAGAGGTTCTTAACACTCTCTTTGCCTCCATTTTTAATAGCAGGATAGGTTGTCTTCCAGACAGCTGGCCTCCTGAGCTGGCAGATGGAGCCACGGAGGAGTATAGCTCCCCTGTGATCCAGGAGGAAGTAATTAGAGTCCTCCTTAGCCATTGGATCCTCATAAGCCCATGGGACCAGATGGGATCCATCCTGGGGTGCTGAGAGAGCTGGCAGATGCTCTCCATCATTTTTCAACAGTCCTGGCTCACTGGAGAGGTCCCAGATGACTGGAAGCTGGCCAACATGATGCCCATCCACAGGAAGGGCCAGAGGAGGAGCCAGGGAATTCCAGACCTTTCAGCCTGAGCTCAGTGCCAGGCAGGGTTATGGAACAGGTCATCTTGAGTGCAATCACACAGCACTTGCAGGATGGCCAAGGGATCAGGCCCAGCCAGCATGGATTTAGGAAGGGCAGGTCCTGCCTCACCAACCTGATTTCCTTCTATGATCAGGTGACTCACCTGGGGGATGTGGGCAAGGCTATAGATGTGGTCTACCTGGACTTCAGCAAGGCCTTTGACACTGTCCCCCACAGCAAACTCCTGGCCAAGCTGGCAGCCCGTGGCTTGGACAACAGCACTCGGCACTGGGTTAGGAACTGGCTGAAGGGCAGAGCCCAGAGAGTGGTGGTGAATGGTGCCACATCCAGCTGGCAGCCAGTCACTAGTGGTGTCCCCCAAGGATCAGTGTTGGGCCCCATGCTCTTTAACATCTTTATTGATGATCTGGATGAGGGCATTGAGTCCATCATCAGTAAATTAGCAGATGACACCAAGCTGGGAGCAGGTGTTGATCTGCTGGAGGGTAGGAGAGCTCTGCAGAGGGACCCTGACAGGCTGGACAGATGGACAGAGTCCAACGGCATGAGATTTAACACATCTATGTGATGGGTTCTACACATTGGCCACAACAACCCCATGCAGTGCTACAGGCTGGGGTCAGGGTGGCTGAGAGGGTCAGCCAAGCAGAGAGGGACTTGGGGGACCTGGGGAAGGACATCGAGATACTAGAACATGTCCAGAGAAGGGCAACAAGGCTGGTGAGAGGCCTTGAGCACAAGCCCTATGAGGAGAGGCTGAGGGAGCTGGGATTGTTTAGCCTAGAGAAAAGGAGGGTCAGGGGAGACCTCATTGCTCTCTACAACTACCTGAAAGGTGGTTGTAGCCAGGAAGGGGTTGGTCTCGTCACTCTAGCAACCAGCACCAGAACAAGAGGACACAGTCTCAAGCTGCACCAAGGGAAGTTTAGGCTTGAGGTGAGGAAGAAGTTCTTCACAGAGAGAGTCGTTCATCATTGGAATGGGCTGCCCAGGGAGGTGGTGGAGTCACTGTCCCTGGAGGTGTTCAAGAGGGGGTTGGATGTGGCACTTGGTGCCATGGTCTAGTCATGGGGTCTGTAGTGATAGGTTGGACTCAATGATCTTTGAGGTCTCTTCCAACCTTGGCGATACGGTGATACTGGTTGATAGTAGGCTGAACATGAGCCTGCATTGTGCCCAGGGGGCCAAGAAGGCCAATGGCATCCTGGCCTGTATCAGAAATAGCGTGGCCGGAAGGAACAGAGAAGTCATTCTGCCCCTGTACACTGCACTGGTTAGGCCACACCTCGAGTCCTGTGTCCAGTTCTGGGCCCCTCAGTTGAGGAAAGATGTTGAGTTGCTGGGACATGTCCAGAGAATGGCAACAAAGCTGGTGAGGGATTTGGAGCACAAGCCCTCTGAGGAGAGGCTGAGGGAGCTGGGGTTGCTTAGCCTGGAGAAGAGGAGGCTCAGGGGCAACCTCATTGCTGTCTACCTGAAGGGAGGTTGTAGCCAGGTGGGGGTTGGTCTCTTCTCCCAGGCAACCAGCACCAGAACAAGAGGACAGAGTCTCAAGCTGCACCAGGGGAGGTTTAAGCAGGATGTTAGGAAGAAGTTCTTCATAGAAAGAGTGATTGCCCATTTGAATGGATTGGCCAAGGAGGTGGTGGAGTCACCATCACTGGAGGTGTTTAGGAGGAGACTGGATGGGGTACTTGGTGCCATGGTTTAGTTGATTAGATGGTATTGGATGATAGGTTGGACTCAATGATCTTGAAGGTCTTTTCCAACCTAGTTTAGTCTATTCTATTCTATTCTATTCTGTTCTATTCTATTCTATTCTATTCTATTCTATTCTATTCTATTCTATTCTATCAGGAAGATAACAGCTCTAACTTTGTTAACAGCAGGATGTTATCAGTGGTATTTAGCCCCTCTTAACTTCTTCATTTCCTCAGCTACAGCAAAGTGCTCAACTTCTAAATATTAAAAACTTCACTGAGCATTTTGAATGCTTCTTCTTCCTCCCTAGTTGGCAACAATTTGGAAAAATGCCCTGGACTTCAAACTGAGTGCACAGTATAGTATCACAAATCAAGGATTTATTTTCTGTTCTGAGGCTTGTTTGGCTACCACTTCTGTATTTGGTCAATAAATGCAAAATATGTCTAGGTGTAAAATACCATAGCTCCTCAATCCTGTTTACATACCTCAGCAAAGTGATTTCCCAATATTCAAAGGACAGGTTTCTTTCTCTTAAAAGGTTTTGATGTTCGTATTTCTTTTAAACTGCATTCCACGCTCCAGAGATGACCTTTAACAGCATCACGCATTCCATTGCATCAAGCAGAGAGACTTTGTATCATCTCTAGTACACATGTGAAACCAGCATGGGGGAGAGGTTTAGCTCAGTCACTTCAAGTCCATAGGTTATATTCAACCTTTTTGGTCTCAAAGACCAAATTCTCCATATTTGGCTCATTTTTGAAGTCTAATTATTGATGTAGACATATGGAATATTTACTTAAAGCCACAGTATGTCTTTGCCCTGCTTCAAAGTCATTCATTCCACTGAACTTGAGACATGTTTCAAAGTAGTATTGTTTAATGAAGATGTATGAGTAGTGTACTTTCCACCCCTCAGAGGAAGTATCAATCTCTATAAATATCAGTCAAGCAAAAAAACCAACCAACCAAACAAAAAACCAAACTGAAACACAAACACCCAAGACAAAGACATTTACTCAAAAAGGTCTTGTAGTAGAATAGTTCTTTAGTCTAATTAAGTCCAAGATCTTTCTTTGTCTTGAAGCACTTGCACAGTTCACATGAGATAGAGTTTGTTACATGTACTGGATGAAAAGTACTTTCTAGTACTAGTACACGAGATGAAAGGTACACCCTATTACTCTTCTTCCTACCACAGTTCTTGTGTTAGTAAGGAAGCTCTGAGGTTGGAGGAATGGAAGCTGGAGGTCCTGGTTAGCGTAGTAAATTAGGAGCAATCTTTAGCTCTGTTATTTTGTAACATAACCATGATGAATTGACAGTAAGCAAAAACAGATGAACCAGTAGATGGGTAAAAAGAAAGGTAGGACCTCTTGTTGGCACTTCACAGAGAAGTCTTTACAGGTGGTCTTACAGAGAGACTGAGGTTAAATCTCTCACAGTTAAGCTGGGTTTTAAATCCAGGTATTTTGGATTGCAGGTAAGTTTACAGTTTAAAAGTGTGGTAAAAAGTTTAAATTTACTGTGCTGGTGCCAGCCCAGAGTCAGTAGAGTTCTTGAAGTAGAATAAGCTATTTTTTTTAATAGCATATGCTCCCTGCATAATGAGCATCTCTAAAGGGAACCACACTGAGCACTGCATATTCAGTTTCTAAATTACCAATAATATCACTGAGTGATTTATCATTAAACATAAAGGAGTATAAGCACAGAGCTTTACATGATGTCCTCTTCATTCTCCAGGAAGAATTCCCACTGGCTTGTTTAAGCTCCTCCATATCAATGTCCTCCTGCAGTTCCAAGCTCCAGAAACACTGCTGTCAGGAAAGCAATAATCACTGAAAAATAAATGTTGTTTTATGTGTATAGCTTTTTCTTGTAGACAGAGATTTCTGATTCATGTCTGCCCTCTTTTCAGTCCTTTTGAAATAATTTTATTGCAAGAAAAACACTTATTTCTGTTCATACAGCTACCATACTTTAGCTTATACTGAATTGGCAGTTCAGTGCAGGACCATTTTATCTACATATGTAAAAAACACTTCAGGAAGTAGGTAAGTATCTGTGCTTGGGTCATTTCTCCTCCTCGGGGTGCGGTGGCGGCTGGGTTCGCCACGCTTCCTGAACACACAGCGGCACTCGGGCGGCCCTGTCTTCACGTGCTTGCGGCTCGTGAGGCCAGCACCTTCGGCGGCGGAATTTAAACAGCGGACAGCGGTTCGCGCGGCTCCGCTCGGCGGCAGCCCCTTCTCTGGTACTCTCTGGCGCTCTCGCGCGCCGCCGCTTTTTTTCTAAATTTTTGTCCAGTGGGTGGCGTGTCCAGGGGCAGCCACGGCCGTGGCCAGGGGCAGCATGGTTATAACGCGCAGCAAAATCTCCTTTAAAAATCAGTGTCGACCCAGACTGAGGTAGAACACAAGCAGGTAGCTGTCCAGGTATCTGGCTGTAGTGAGTGCTGGGGCCTGGCTCTTGAGATGCAGGGTAGTGGGGGCAACTCTTGCATTAGGTGTGAGCAGATTGGCCATCTGCTCGACCTTGTGGCCAGACTAAAGGATGAGGTTGCTAGTCTTAGAGATGTATGGGATTGTAGAAAAGTGATGAGCCACAGGAGGAAAGAGATGAACTCGAGTAAGCAGGCTCCACAGGCTCCCCCAGCAGAGACTGGTTGTTCAAAAAGCAGAGGGGAATGAATACAGGTTCCTCTCAAAGGACACAAATTAAAACCTCCTTGCCTCCCCCACCTCCCGCACTGCCCTTGGAAAACAGGTATGGGGCGCTGGAGATCGAGGGTGAGGTGATACTGATGCCGGAGGACACACCATCTGGGGTCTTCCCTGAGGCTAAACAGCATAAGGTTAAACAGCATAAGGTTAAACAGCATAAGGTTAAACAGCCTAAGGTAAAGCAGCCTAAGGTAAAGCAGCCTAAGGCAACGCAGCCTAAGGTTAAACAGCCTTCCCCTGGCATCAGGACTTGCTCCCTAAAAAGAAAAGGAGGGTAATTGTTATTGGTGATTCCCTCCTGAGGGGAACAGAAGGTCCCATATGTAGGCCGGACCCATCTCATAGGGAAGTTATTAGCCTAGCAGGAGTCCAAGTTGGAGATGTTACCAGAAGGCTGCCCAGTCTGGTACAGCCCTCTGATTATTATCCCTTATTGGTCATGCAGTTAGGGAATGATGATGTTGGTACCAGGCCTCCCAGGGCTATCAAAAATGACCTCAGGGCCCTGGGAGATCTGGTTGAGGGGTCAGGTGCACAAATAATTTTTACATTGATACCGTTAGTTGCAGGAGGGAACACAATAAGGAACAGGTCAGCCGCTGTAGTCAACAAGTGGCTTAGGGGCTGGTGCAGACGAATGAATTTTGGGTTTTTCGATCTTGGGGAACTTTCTACTGCACCAGGTCAGCTGGTAACAGATGGAGTACATCTGTCCCAGAGGAGGGGAAAGGTCATAATACATGAGAATGGCCTGTCCCCCAAAGGTAAAAAGATTCTGGGAAGGGAATTAGCAAGTCTCATTGACAGGGCTTTAAACTAGCTTCGAAGGGGGAGGGTCGGAAACCAGTGCCCTCAGGCAGGAGTCTGGAGGTGATAAGCTAGACCTAGAGGTGAAACCAGCAGCCCAGCTGAAGTGCATGTACACTAATGCACGAAGCATGGGTAACAAACAAGAGGAGCTGGAAGCCTTGTTGCAGCAAGAAAGTTATGATGTAGTAGCCATCACAGAGACGTGGTGGGACGACTCGCATGACTGGAGCGCTGCAATTGATGGCTACAGGCTCTTCAGGAGAGACAGGCAAGGAAGAAGGGGTGGAGGGGTGGCCCTGTACGTCGGGGAGGCACTGGATGCTGTTGAGATGGAGATCAGGGATGATCGGGTTGAGTGCTTGTGGGTGAGAATTAGAGGGAAGACCAACAGGGCAGACATCCTGGTTGGCGTCTGTTATAGACCACCCAACCAGGAGGAGGATGTCGATGAGGCATTCTATAGGCAGCTTAAGTCTGTCTCAAGATCACCTGACCTCATTCTCATGGGTGACTTCAACCTGCCTGATATCTGTTGGGATCTCAACACAGCAGAGAGGAGGCAGTCTAGGAGGTTCTTAGAGTGCATGGAGGACAGCTTCTTATCTCAGGTGCTGCGTGAGCCTACCAGGGGTAAGGCTATGCTTGACCTCCTCTTCACCAACAGGGAAGGGCTGGTGGGTGATGTGGTGGTCGGAGGGTGTTTAGGCACCAGTGACCACGACATAATAGAGTTTTCAGTATGCAGCCAAGCCAAGAGGGGGAGCAAGAAGACCTCCACTCTGGACTTCAGGAGGGCAGACTTCAGGCTACTCAAGGAACTAATTCAGAAGGTTCCTTGGGAATCAGCCCTTAAAACAAAGGGGTCCAGGAGAGCTGGACCTACTTCAAGGAAGAACTATTGAAGGTGCAAGAACAGGCTGTGCCGGTGTGCCGGAAGATGAGCCGCCGGGGCAGACGGCCAGCCTGGATGGGCAATGAACTTTTAATAGAACTTAGGGAAAAAAAGAGGGTGTATCATCTTTGGAAGAAAGGGGAGGCAACCTACAGAATGTTTAGGGATGTTGCTAGGTTGTGTAGGAAGAAAATTAGGGAGGCAAAAGCCCATTTAGAACTTAGACTGGCCTCTGCTGTGAAGGACAACAAAAAGTCCTTCTATAAATACATCAATAGCAAGAAGAAGGGCAAGGACAACCTCCACTCCTTGGTTGACACGGAGGGGAACGTTGTAACAAAGGATGAGGAAAAGGCAGAGGTACTTAACACCTTCTTTGCCTCAGTCTTCACTAGCAGGGCAGAACGTCTTCCAGACAGCTGGCCTGCAGAGCTGGCAGAAGGAGCCAGAGAGCTGCATAGTTTCCCACTGCTCCAAGAGGAAGTTAGAGATCTACTGAGCTGCTTGGACCCCCACAAGGCCATGGGACCGGATGGGATCCATCCTAGGGTGCTGAGATTGCTGACAGATGAGCTGTCCAAGCCACTCTCCATCATTTTTCAGCAGTCCTGGCTCACTGGAGAGGTCCCAGAAGACTGGAAGCTGGCTAACGTGGTGCCCATCCACAAGAAGGGCCGGTTGGATGAGCCAGGGAATTATAGGCCTGTCAGCCTGACCTCAGTGCCAGGCAAGATTACGGAACGGCTCATCTCGAGTGCGATCACACAGCACTTACAGGATGGCCAGGGCTCAGGCCTAGCCAGCATAGATTTAGGAAGGGCAGGTCCTGCCTGACCAACCTGATCTCCTTCTATGATCAGGTGACCCGCCGGGTGGATGTGGGGAGGCCTGTGGATGTGGTCTGCCTGGACCTCAGCAAGGCCTTTGACACTGTCCCCACAGCAAACTCCTGGCCAAGCTGGCAGCCCATGGCTTGGACAGGAGCACACTGCGTTGGGTTAGGAACTGGCTGGAGGGCAGAGCCCAGAGAGTAATGGTGAATGGCACCACATCCAGCTGGCGGCCTGTCACTAGTGGTGTGCCCCAGGGATCAGTACTGGGCCCCATGCTCTTTAACATCTTTATTGATGATCTGGATGAGGGCATTGAGTCCATCATCAGTAAATTTGCAGATGACACCAAGCTGGGGGCAGCAGTTGATTTGCTGGAGGGCAGAGAGGCTTTGCAGAGGGACCTCGACAGGCTGGACAGATGGACAGAGTCCAATGGCATGAGATTTAACACATCCAAGTGCCAGATTCTGCACATTGGCCACAACAACCCCATGCAGTGCTACAGGCTGGGGTCAGAGTGGCTGGAGAGTGGCCAGGCAGAGAGGGACCTGGGGGTACTGGTTGATTGTAGGCTGAACATGAGCCTGCAGTGTGCCCAGGCAGCCAAGAAGGCCAATGGCATCCTGGCTTGCATCAGGAACAGGGTGGCCAGCAGGAGCAGGGAGGTCATTCTGCCCCTGTACACGGCACTGGTTAGGCCACACCTTGAGTACTGTGTCCAGTTCTGGGCCCCTCAGTTTAGGAAGGATGTTGACTTGCTGGAACGTGTCCAGAGAAGGGCAACAAAGCTGGTGAGGGGTTTGGAACACAAGCCCTATGAGGAAAGGCTGAGGGAGCTGGGGTTGCTTAGCCTCAAGAAGAGGAGACTGAGGGGTGACCTTATTGCTCTCTACAACTACCTGAAGGGAGGTTGTAGCCAGGCAGAGGCTGGCCTCTTCTCCCAGGCAGCCAGCACCAGAACAAGAGGACACAGTCTCAGGCTGCGCCAGGGCAGGTTTCGGCTGGATGTTAGGAAGAAGTTCTACACGGAGAGAGTGATTGGCCATTGGAATCGGCTACCCGTGGAGGTGGTGGAGTCACCTTCACTGGAGGTGTTCAGGAGAAGACTTGATGGGGTGCTTGGCTGTATGGTCTAGTTGTTGGGTGGGTTGGATTGTTTGATGGGTTGGACGCGATGATCTTGAAGGTCTCTTCCAACCTGGTGTATTGTATTGTATTGTATTGTATTGTATTGTATAACAGGAACAATCATATAATACAGTTAAACAAGTGAAAATAATAAACATTGTTCTATAACAGAAAATCTTGCTTCTGGAGCTATACAGACAGTTACAGATGAAGTGCTAGTTAAAGACCAAAAAAAAAAAAAAAAAAAAAAAAAAACCAAATATAGTGATCTTTTGCATAAAGAGGGTAGTACTTATGTGGGAAACTGAATCTCCCAAACAGGACTGTCAGTGAGGCTCGATAGAACTCTGGGCAGCCTGATCTAGTTGAGGATTTCCCTGCTTACTGCAGAGGGTGTTGGACTAGAGGACCTTCAAAGGCCCCTTCCAACCCAACCATTCTATCATTCTGTGTAGATGATGCAGGATTCCTCACTGTAAGTGTTACAATGTCATCTTCTTTGGATCAGATGAAACTCACAGAAGGGAATTCTTAGAGCTCTATCATCCTACTAGTATTACAAGTGCCTTGCTCAGTCCCATTAGCAGGACAAATACTCCAGCAAATGGATCATGCCTTTGTAGCCTTGGGCTACTTTTAAGTACCTGTGAGATATACTCTCTTAGCCATACACAAAAGACTATCATACTTTACTATCCCTGCATACACAGGAAGAGTTTCAAATTTTCTCATATATGCACATTTTGGTCAGCTCCTTTCCCTGCTGTGGCAGCTGCCCAGGGAAGGTCCTAGGATTAGTCAGTTTCTCCGCACAGGGTGCTAATCGACGCATCGCCAGGTGCTCATAGTTACTTACTAGCCTCAGACCTGCAGGAAATGCCGGGTTAAACCTGGGCGCCGCAGGGAATCAGCACATGGAGAGATCCAGGACCAATTAGGCAGCTACTCTGAGACAAAACAAGCTAGGAATTCAGTGATTTGTCACAAATTAGTCCACTCCCGTCTGCACAGATAGGGACTGGGAGATTACCTCAACTAAACATTCCGGGTATGAACTCGGGCACAGCCTTTGTATATAAAGCCTTGCATATGCCAGCCACACCACAGTGATCACTACAGAAATAACCTCGATTTCCTACTTACATCACAATTATAAATCAATTTCTATCTATTTTGCCATATCTGCCTTCACAGAAAGTGCAGCGTCTGTGCATTAGTTCACCTTTCTATCTCAGAAGTCTAGTTTTCACCATCAGCAGTAACTGGTTATCTTGTTGACTCTCTAAAGCATTTCATCCCACTGAATAGAAGTGCAAAGATATTATAATGTACAAAAAAAACTACAACAAAAAACAACCAAGCAAACAAACCCAATGAGTCTCCACACATGCCTAAAACTAAACTACATCCTATTTAAGTCTCCTGCGATAATCAGTTGTCTTTACACCCTCTGTAAGCTTTATTACAACATCTAAGCAATGTCCAAAGGTAGTATTGGAAAGGTTTCAGCACACAGAAGGTGTAATTTAACAGGCAGAATTAAAAACAAACAAACTAAACCAAAAGAGAACAAGCAAAAAACCCAAACTTACTGCCCAAGGGAAATATGACATGTTAACATTTCAGCTCATCTTTGCATCTGGCTTTTACAGATTGGTGCCAGTTTTATTTCTATACAGAAACAGTTAGGAGAAACATTCCGAGTGACAGAGAGATAAAGACTTATGCATTCTTTTCCTCAAAATAAGATAAATATATGCACATATAATCCATTTTTTGGAGATGTTTTAGATTAATAAGACAATCATATATATATATATACACACACACATATATATAAGACAATCATATATATATATATGCAATATATATATATAAAGACAAAAATGAAAATGAAAACAACTCAGCCTTGTAAGCCTAAATGCACTTCTCTGTCTTTGATCTTATGTTCATGCAAAGGTTCCCACCTGCAGATGGCCAAAATCTTTCTGAAAGTTATTGAACTTAGATAAGCTTTCTAATCTAATTAAGTAGGTTCCCTGTTAATATTCTTTGAAATAATCTTTCCTATTATGTAAGTGTACATCTTTCTTCTTTGCTTTGCATTTTGTTAGTTTTCATTCTTTATTGACATGAATGTGCTATGGAAGCATCTGTAGTGTTACTTTTATCTACTTAGCCTGTCTTGCATGATTAAGTTATAATACTTTTTTTCTCTGTTTCTCAGAAAGACAGCTCCCTTTAGGGTGGTGTCTTTGAAGTCTGCTGACATTCTTGCCAATATCTGAGAATCAACAGCTGTCAGACTCCTGCTGTTTAGTCTTGCAATGGGTATTTGTCACAAAGTAAAATACAATAGCTCTCGAAGGCCCTTGAATTTCCTCCCAAGAAAACTTTCCTCCTTAATTCATTGCATTTGTTAAACAAGAACTTCTTTTATATTACTGTTTCACTCCTGCCAAGGGACAAATTTAGAACAACTGGGAATCATGAAAGAAGTTTGTTTCTACTGCCACAGAAAAACAAGGAAAGGAATAATTTTCTCAGTAGTTAGTCTGCTCAGATATTCACACATTTTGAAAATATTTCAGAGGGAAATCTGGGAGACAGAGCAGAAGCTGAAGATTTAGAGGGCAAGAGGCTTTGACAAGTGTGGATCAAAGACTGAACTCGTAGTGAACCTAGGAGAGAAGGCAGTAGCACCTGGTCACTTGTCCACTTTATAAACTGGAGAGACAGAAGGCTACTGTGTAAAAACATAAAATTAGTCTGAAAATGCTAATGGTTTCCCCACAATTTATCTATAATGTAAAGAAGTTTCAGGAGCATATTTGTAAGTATTCAAACAGGTTAGATTCCAGGCTTCAGATGTGAGGTGCTCTAGGCTGACCAGCTCACACACACACCACCACCATTAGCGACTATTTTCTCAAAGGATTAAAAAATTATTTTTTATCTTAGCAAAAGAATTGAGATGAAGGAATACAACACTTCAATTAAGATCAGTGATTTGTGAGATATAAAACATATGGGCAAAAATGTTCAAAAATACATAATGTTTCTTTAATAGTGTTTACTGTCTCTGTATAGATGTAATTTTTTTTTTTTTTTATGGAGGTTTAGGGGTCCACATTTCAAATGGACATATATTACAAGGGAAGGGGTTTCCAAGGAAAACATGCTGAGGATGATTTTACACACAAAGAATAAAGGGAAGATGTTGTCTTCTGGGAAAGAAACACAGTTCTTTGTGTGTAAAATCATCCCTCAGCATGTTTTCCTTGGAAACCCTTCCCTTGTAATATGTGTCCAGCTGAAATGTGGACCCCTAAACCTCCATAAAAAAAAAAAAAAAATTACATCTATACAGAGACAGTAAACACTATTAAAGAAACATTATGTATTTTTGCAGACATTTTTGTACATATGTTTTGTATATCTCACAAATCACTGATCTTAATTGAAGTGTTGTATTCCTTCATCTCAATTCTTTTGCTAAGATAAAAAATAATTTTTTAATCCTTTTGGAAAACTGAGTAAGCTAATGGTGGTGGTGTGTGTGTAGACTGGTCAGCCTAGAGCACCTCACATCTGAAGCCTGGAATCTAGCCTGTTTGGAATACTTTGAATTCCTTCATAATGTATGCTGGAGAGCTTCTTTGCATTATAGATAAATTGTGGGGGAAACCATTAGCATTTTCAGACTAATTTTATGTTTTTGCATGATGGCCTTTATGAAAATGTACTGCTCCCACAGTTATGAGGTGGACAAGTGACCAGGTGCTACTGCCTTCTCTCCTAGGTTCTGCTACGAGTTCAGTCTTTGATCCACACTTGTCAAAGCCTCTTGCCCTCTAAATCTTCAGCTTCTGCTCTGTCTCCCCCAGATTTCCCTCTGAAATATTTTCAAAATCTGTGTGAATATCTGAGCAGACTAACTACTGAGAAAATTATTCCTTTCCTTGTTTTTCTGTGGCAGTAGAAACAAAACTTCTTTCATGATTCCCAGTTGTTCTAAATTTGTCCCTTGGCAGGAGTGAAACAGTAATATAAAAGAAGTTCTTGTTTAACAAATGCAATGAATTAAGGAGGAAAGTTTTCTTGGAGGAAATTCAAGGCCTTCGAGAGCTATTGTATTTTACTTTGTGACAAATACCCATTGCAAGACTAAACAGCAGGAGTCTGACAGCTGTTGATTCTCAGATATTGGCAAGAATGTCAGCAGACTTCAAAGACACCACCCTAAAGGGAGCTGTCTTTCTGAGAAACAGAGAAAAAAAGTATTATAACTTAATCATGCAAGACAGGCTAAGTAGATAAAAGTAACACTACACAGATGCTTCCATAGCACATTCATGTCAATAAAGAATGAAAAAAACTAACAAAATGCAAAGCAAAGAAGAAAGATGTACACTTACATAATAGGAAAGATTATTTCAAAGAATATTAACAGGGAACCTACTTAATTAGATTAGAAAGCTTATCTAAGTTCAATAACTTTCAGAAAGATTTTGGCCATCTGCAGGTGGGAACCTTTGCATGAACATAAGATCAAAGACAGAGAAGTGCATTTAGGCTTACAAGGCTGAGTTGTTTTCATTTTCATTTTTGTCTTTATATATATATATTGCATATATATATATATGATTGTCTTATATATATGTGTGTGTGTATATATATATATATGATTGTCTTATTAATCTAAAACATCTCCAAAAAATGGATTATATGTGCATATATTTATCTTATTTTGAGGAAAAGAATGCATAAGTCTTTATCTCTCTGTCACTCGGAATGTTTCTCCTAACTGTTTCTGTATAGAAATAAAACTGGCACCAATCTGTAAAAGCCAGATGCAAAGATGAGCTGAAATGTTAACATGTCATATTTCCCTTGGGCAGTAAGTTTGGGTTTTTTGCTTGTTCTCTTTTGGTTTAGTTTGTTTGTTTTTAATTCTGCCTGTTAAATTACACCTTCTGTGTGCTGGAAACCTTTCCAATACTACCTTTGGACATTGCTTAGATGTTGTAATAAAGCTTACAGAGGGTGTAAAGACAACTGATTATCGCAGGAGACTTAAATAGGATGTAGTTTAGTTTTAGGCATGTGTGGAGACTCATTGGGTTTGTTTGCTTGGTTGTTTTTTGTTGTAGTTTTTTGTACATTATAATATCTTTGCACTTCTATTCAGTGGGATGAAATGCTTTAGAGAGTCAACAAGATAACCAGTTACTGCTGATGGTGAAAACTAGACTTCTGAGATAGAAAGGTGAACTAATGCACAGACGCTGCACTTTCTGTGAAGGCAGATATGGCAAAATAGATAGAAATTGATTTATAATTGTGATGTAAGTAGGAAATCGAGGTTATTTCTGTAGTGATCACTGTGGTGTGGCTGGCATATGCAAGGCTTTATATACAAAGGCTGTGCCCGAGTTCATACCCGGAATGTTTAGTTGAGGTAATCTCCCAGTCCCTATCTGTGCAGACGGGAGTGGACTAATTTGTGACAAATCACTGAATTCCTAGCTTGTTTTGTCTCAGAGTAGCTGCCTAATTGGTCCTGGATCTCTCCATGTGCTGATTCCTGCGGCGCCCAGGTTTAACCCGGCATTTCCTGCAGGTCTGAGGCTAGTAAGTAACTATGAGCACCTGGCGATGCGTCGATTAGCACCCTGTGCGGAGAAACTGACTAATCCTAGGACCTTCCCTGGGCAGCTGCCACAGCAGGGAAAAGGAGCTGACCAAAATGTGCATATATGAGAAAATTTGAAACTCTTCCTGTGTATGCAGGGATAGTAAAGTATGATAGTCTTTTGTGTATGGCTAAGAGAGTATATCTCACAGGTACTTAAAAGTAGCCCAAGGCTACAAAGGCATGATCCATTTGCTGGAGTATTTGTCCTGCTAATGGGACTGAGCAAGGCACTTGTAATACTAGTAGGATGATAGAGCTCTAAGAATTCCCTTCTGTGAGTTTCATCTGATCCAAAGAAGATGACATTGTAACACTTACAGTGAGGAATCCTGCATCATCTACACAGAATGATAGAATGGTTGGGTTGGAAGGGGCCTTTGAAGGTCCTCTAGTCCAACACCCTCTGCAGTAAGCAGGGAAATCCTCAACTAGATCAGGCTGCCCAGAGTTCTATCGAGCCTCACTGACAGTCCTGTTTGGGAGATTCAGTTTCCCACATAAGTACTACCCTCTTTATGCAAAAGATCACTATATTTGGTTTTTTTTTTTTTTTTTTGGTCTTTAACTAGCACTTCATCTGTAACTGTCTGTATAGCTCCAGAAGCAAGATTTTCTGTTATAGAACAATGTTTATTATTTTCACTTGTTTAACTGTATTATATGATTGTTCCTGTTATACAATACAATACAATACAATACAATACACCAGGTTGGAAGAGACCTTCAAGATCATCGCGTCCAACCCATCAAACAATCCAACCCACCCAACAACTAGACCATACAGCCAAGCACCCCATCAAGTCTTCTCCTGAACACCTCCAGTGAAGGTGACTCCACCACCTCCACGGGTAGCCGATTCCAATGGCCAATCACTCTCTCCGTGTAGAACTTCTTCCTAACATCCAGCCGAAACCTGCCCTGGCGCAGCCTGAGACTGTGTCCTCTTGTTCTGGTGCTGGCTGCCTGGGAGAAGAGGCCAGCCTCTGCCTGGCTACAACCTCCCTTCAGGTAGTTGTAGAGAGCAATAAGGTCACCCCTCAGTCTCCTCTTCTTGAGGCTAAAAGCAACCCCAGCTCCCTCAGCCTTTCCTCATAGGGCTTGTGTTCCAAACCCTCACCAGCTTTGTTGCCCTTCTCTGGACACGTTCCAGCAAGTCAACATCCTTCCTAAACTGAGGGGCCCAGAACTGGACACAGTACTCAAGGTGTGTGCCTAACCAGTGCCGTGTACAGGGGCAGAATGACCTCCCTGCTCCTGCTGGCCACCCTGTTCCTGATGCAAGCCAGATGCCATTGGCCTTCTTGGCTGCCTGGGCACACTGCAGGCTCATGTTCAGCCTACAATCAACCAGTACCCCCAGGTCCCTCTCTGCCTGGCCACTCTCCAGCCACTCTGACCCCAGCCTGTAGCACTGCATGGGGTTGTTGTGGCCAATGTGCAGAATCTGGCACTTCGATGTGTTAAATCTCATGCCATTGGACTCTGTCCATCTGTCCAGCCTGTCGAGGTCCCTCTGCAAAGCCTCTCTGCCCTCCAGCAAATCAACTGCTGCCCCCAGCTTGGTGTCATCTGCAAATTTACTGATGATGGACTCAATGCCCTCATCCAGATCATCAATAAAGATGTTAAAGAGCATGGGGCCCAGTACTGATCCCTGGGGCACACCACTAGTGACAGGCCGCCAGCTGGATGTGGTGCCATTCACCATTACTCTCTGGGCTCTGCCCTCCAGCCAGTTCCTAACCCAACGCAGTGTGCTCCTGTCCAAGCCATGGGCTGCCAGCTTGGCCAGGAGTTTGCTGTGGGGACAGTGTCAAAGGCCTTGCTGAGGTCCAGGCAGACCACATCCACAGGCCTCCCCACATCCACCCGGCGGGTCACCTGATCATAGAAGGAGATCAGGTTGGTCAGGCAGGACCTGCCCTTCCTAAATCTATGCTGGCTAGGCCTGAGCCCTGGCCATCCTGTAAGTGCTGTGTGATCGCACTCGAGATGAGCCGTTCCGTAATCTTGCCTGGCACTGAGGTCAGGCTGACAGGCCTATAATTCCCTGGCTCATCCAACCGGCCCTTCTTGTGGATGGGCACCACGTTAGCCAGCTTCCAGTCTTCTGGGACCTCTCCAGTGAGCCAGGACTGCTGAAAAATGATGGAGAGTGGCTTGGACAGCTCATCTGTCAGCAATCTCAGCACCCTAGGATGGATCCCATCCGGTCCCATGGCCTTGTGGGGGTCCAAGCAGCTCAGTAGATCTCTAACTTCCTCTTGGAGCAGTGGGAAACTATGCAGCTCTCTGGCTCCTTCTGCCAGCTCTGCAGGCCAGCTGTCTGGAAGACGTTCTGCCCTGCTAGTGAAGACTGAGGCAAAGAAGGTGTTAAGTACCTCTGCCTTTTCCTCATCCTTTGTTACAACGTTCCCCTCCGTGTCAACCAAGGAGTGGAGGTTGTCCTTGCCCTTCTTCTTGCTATTGATGTATTTATAGAAGGACTTTTGTTGTCCTTCACAGCAGAGGCCAGTCTAAGTTCTAAATGGGCTTTTGCCTCCCTAATTTTCTTCCTACACAACCTAGCAACATCCCTAAACATTCTGTAGGTTGCCTCCCCTTTCTTCCAAAGATGATACACCCTCTTTTTTTCCCCCTAAGTTCTATTAAAAGTTCATTGCCCATCCAGGCTGGCCGTCTGCCCCGGCGGCTCATCTTCCGGCACACCGGCACAGCCTGTTCTTGCACCTTCAATAGTTCTTCCTTGAAGTAGGTCCAGCTCTCCTGGACCCCTTTGTTTTTAAGGGCTGATTCCCAAGGAACCTTCTGAATTAGTTCCTTGAGTAGCCTGAAGTCTGCCCTCCTGAAGTCCAGAGTGGAGGTCTTCTTGCTCCCCCTCTTGGCTTGGCTGCATACTGAAAACTCTATTATGTCGTGGTCACTGGTGCCTAAACACCCTCCGACCACCACATCACCCACCAGCCCTTCCCTGTTGGTGAAGAGGAGGTCAAGCATAGCCTTACCCCTGGTAGGCTCACGCAGCACCTGAGATAAGAAGCTGTCCTCCATGCACTCTAAGAACCTCCTAGACTGCCTCCTCTCTGCTGTGTTGAGATCCCAACAGATATCAGGCAGGTTGAAGTCACCCATGAGAATGAGGTCAGGTGATCTTGAGACAGACTTAAGCTGCCTATAGAATGCCTCATCGACATCCTCCTCCTGGTTGGGTGGTCTATAACAGACGCCAACCAGGATGTCTGCCCTGTTGGTCTTCCCTCTAATTCTCACCCACAAGCACTCAACCCGATCATCCCTGATCTCCATCTCAACAGCATCCAGTGCCTCCCCGACGTACAGGGCCACCCCTCCACCCCTTCTTCCTTGCCTGTCTCTCCTGAAGAGCCTGTAGCCATCAATTGCAGCGCTCCAGTCATGCGAGTCGTCCCACCACGTCTCTGTGATGGCTACTACATCATAACTTTCTTGCTGCAACAAGGCTTCCAGCTCCTCTTGTTTGTTACCCATGCTTCGTGCATTAGTGTACATGCACTTCAGCTGGGCTGCTGGTTTCACCTCTAGGTCTAGCTTATCACCTCCAGACTCCTGCCTGAGGGCACTGGTTTCCGACCCTCCCCCTTCGAAGCTAGTTTAAAGCCCTGTCAATGAGACTTGCTAATTCCCTTCCCAGAATCTTTTTACCTTTGGGGGACAGGCCATTCTCATGTATTATGACCTTTCCCTCCTCTGGGACAGATGTACTCCATCTGTTACCAGCTGACCTGGTGCAGTAGAAAGTTCCCCAAGATCGAAAAACCCAAAATTCATTCGTCTGCACCAGCCCCTAAGCCACTTGTTGACTACAGCGGCTGACCTGTTCCTTATTGTGTTCCCTCCTGCAACTAACGGTATCAATGTAAAAATTATTTGTGCACCTGACCCTCAACCAGATCTCCCAGGGCCCTGAGGTCATTTTTGATAGCCCTGGGAGGCCTGGTACCAACATCATCATTCCCTAACTGCATGACCAATAAGGGATAATAATCAGAGGGCTGTACCAGACTGGGCAGCCTTCTGGTAACATCTCCAACTTGGACTCCTGCTAGGCTAATAACTTCCCTATGAGATGGGTCCGGCCTACATATGGGACCTTCTGTTCCCCTCAGGAGGGAATCACCAATAACAATTACCCTCCTTTTCTTTTTAGGGAGCAAGTCCTGATGCCAGGGGAAGGCTGTTTAACCTTAGGCTGCGTTGCCTTAGGCTGCTTTACCTTAGGCTGCTTTACCTTAGGCTGTTTAACCTTATGCTGTTTAACCTTATGCTGTTTAACCTTATGCTGTTTAGCCTCAGGGAAGACCCCAGATGGTGTGTCCTCCGGCATCAGTATCACCTCACCCTCGATCTCCAGCGCCCCATACCTGTTTTCCAAGGGCAGTGCGGGAGGTGGGGGGAGGCAAGGAGGTTTTAATTTGTGTCCTTTGAGAGGAACCTGTATTCATTCCCCTCTGCTTTTTGAACAACCAGTCTCTGCTGGGGGAGCCTGTGGAGCCTGCTTACTCGAGTTCATCTCTTTCCCTCCTGTGGCTCATCACTTTTCTACAATCCCATACATCTCTAAGACTAGCAACCTCATCCTTTAGTCTGGCCACAAGGTCGAGCAGATGGCCAATCTGCTCACACCTAATGCAAGAGTTGCCCCCACTACCCTGCATCTCAAGAGCCAGGCCCCAGCACTCACTACAGCCAGATACCTGGACAGCTACCTGCTTGTGTTCTACCTCAGTCTGGGTCGACACTGATTTTTTAAAGGAGATTTTGCTGCGCGTTATAACCATGCTGCCCCTGGCCACGGCCGTGGCTGCCCCTGGACACACCACCCACTGGACAAAAATTTAGAAAAAGTGCGGCGGCGCGCGAGAGCGCCAGAGAGTACCAGAGAAGGGGCTGCCGCCGAGCGGAGCCGCGCGAACCGCTGTCCGCTGTTTAAATTCCGCCGCTGAAGGTGCTGGCCTCACGAGCCGCAAGCACGTGAAGACAGGGCCGCCCGAGTGCCGCTGTGTGTTCAGGAAGCGTGGCGAACCCAGCCGCCACCGCACCCCGAGGAGGAGAAATGACCCAAGCACAGATACTTACCTACTTCCTGAAGTGTTTTTTACATATGTAGATAAAATGGTCCTGCACTGAACTGCCAATTCAGTATAAGCTAAAGTATGGTAGCTGTATGAACAGAAATAAGTGTTTTTCTTGCAATAAAATTATTTCAAAAGGACTGAAAAAGAGGGCAGACATGAATCAGAAATCTCTGTCTACAAGAAAAAGCTATACACATAAAACAACATTTATTTTTCAGTGATTATTGCTTTCCTGACAGCAGTGTTTCTGGAGCTTGGAACTGCAGGAGGACATTGATATGGAGGAGCTTAAACAAGCCAGTGGGAATTCTTCCTGGAGAATGAAGAGGACATCATGTAAAGCTCTGTGCTTATACTCCTTTATGTTTAATGATAAATCACTCAGTGATATTATTGGTAATTTAGAAACTGAATATGCAGTGCTCAGTGTGGTTCCCTTTAGAGATGCTCATTATGCAGGGAGCATATGCTATTAAAAAAATAGCTTATTCTACTTCAAGAACTCTACTGACTCTGGGCTGGCACCAGCACAGTAAATTTAAACTTTTACCACACTTTTAAACTGTAAACTTACCTGCAATCCAAAATACCTGGATTTAAAACCCAGCTTAACTGTGAGAGATTTAACCTCAGTCTCTCTGTAAGACCACCTGTAAAGACTTCTCTGTGAAGTGCCAACAAGAGGTCCTACCTTTCTTTTTACCCATCTACTGGTTCATCTGTTTTTGCTTACTGTCAATTCATCATGGTTATGTTACAAAATAACAGAGCTAAAGATTGCTCCCTAATTTACTACGCTAACCAGGACCTCCAGCTTCCATTCCTCCAACCTCAGAGCTTCCTTACTAACACAAGAACTGTGGTAGGAAGAAGAGTAATAGGGTGTACCTTTCATCTCGTGTACTAGTACTAGAAAGTACTTTTCATCCAGTACATGTAACAAACTCTATCTCATGTGAACTGTGCAAGTGCTTCAAGACAAAGAAAGATCTTGGACTTAATTAGACTAAAGAACTATTCTACTACAAGACCTTTTTGAGTAAATGTCTTTGTCTTGGGTGTTTGTGTTTCAGTTTGGTTTTTTGTTTGGTTGGTTGGTTTTTTTGCTTGACTGATATTTATAGAGATTGATACTTCCTCTGAGGGGGTGGAAAGTACACTACTCATACATCTTCATTAAACAATACTACTTTGAAACATGTCTCAAGTTCAGTGGAATGAATGACTTTGAAGCAGGGCAAAGACATACTGTGGCTTTAAGTAAATATTCCATATGTCTACATCAATAATTAGACTTCAAAAATGAGCCAAATATGGAGAATTTGGTCTTTGAGACCAAAAAGGTTGAATATAACCTATGGACTTGAAGTGACTGAGCTAAACCTCTCCCCCATGCTGGTTTCACATGTGTACTAGAGATGATACAAAGTCTCTCTGCTTGATGCAATGGAATGCGTGATGCTGTTAAAGGTCATCTCTGGAGCGTGGAATGCAGTTTAAAAGAAATACGAACATCAAAACCTTTTAAGAGAAAGAAACCTGTCCTTTGAATATTGGGAAATCACTTTGCTGAGGTATGTAAACAGGATTGAGGAGCTATGGTATTTTACACCTAGACATATTTTGCATTTATTGACCAAATACAGAAGTGGTAGCCAAACAAGCCTCAGAACAGAAAATAAATCCTTGATTTGTGATACTATACTGTGCACTCAGTTTGAAGTCCAGGGCATTTTTCCAAATTGTTGCCAACTAGGGAGGAAGAAGAAGCATTCAAAATGCTCAGTGAAGTTTTTAATATTTAGAAGTTGAGCACTTTGCTGTAGCTGAGGAAATGAAGAAGTTAAGAGGGGCTAAATACCACTGATAACATCCTGCTGTTAACAAAGTTAGAGCTGTTATCTTCCTGATAGAATAGAATAGAATAGAATAGAATAGAATAGAATAGAATAGAATAGAACAGAATAGAATAGAATAGAATAGAATAGACTAAACTAGGTTGGAAAAGACCTTCAAGATCATTGAGTCCAACCTATCATCCAATACCATCTAATCAACTAAACCATGGCACCAAGTACCCCATCCAGTCTCCTCCTAAACACCTCCAGTGATGGTGACTCCACCACCTCCTTGGCCAATCCATTCAAATGGGCAATCACTCTTTCTATGAAGAACTTCTTCCTAACATCCTGCTTAAACCTCCCCTGGTGCAGCTTGAGACTCTGTCCTCTTGTTCTGGTGCTGGTTGCCTGGGAGAAGAGACCAACCCCCACCTGGCTACAACCTCCTTCAGGTAGACAGCAATGAGGTTGCCCCTGAGCCTCCTCTTCTCCAGGCTAAGCAACCCCAGCTCCCTCAGCCTCTCCTCAGAGGGCTTGTGCTCCAAATCCCTCACCAGCTTTGTTGCCATTCTCTGGACATGTCCCAGCAACTCAACATCTTTCCTCAACTGAGGGGCCCAGAACTGGACACAGGACTCGAGGTGTGGCCTAACCAGTGCAGTGTACAGGGGCAGAATGACTTCTCTGTTCCTTCCGGCCACGCTATTTCTGATACAGGCCAGGATGCCATTGGCCTTCTTGGCCCCCTGGGCACAATGCAGGCTCATGTTCAGCCTACTATCAACCAGTATCACCGTATCGCCAAGGTTGGAAGAGACCTCAAAGATCATTGAGTCCAACCTATCACTACAGACCCCATGACTAGACCATGGCACCAAGTGCCACATCCAACCCCCTCTTGAACACCTCCAGGGACAGTGACTCCACCACCTCCCTGGGCAGCCCATTCCAATGATGAACGACTCTCTCTGTGAAGAACTTCTTCCTCACCTCAAGCCTAAACTTCCCTTGGTGCAGCTTGAGACTGTGTCCTCTTGTTCTGGTGCTGGTTGCTAGAGTGACGAGACCAACCCTTCCTGGCTACAACCACCTTTCAGGTAGTTGTAGAGAGCAATGAGGTCTCCCCTGACCCTCCTTTTCTCTAGGCTAAACAATCCCAGCTCCCTCAGCCTCTCCTCATAGGGCTTGTGCTCAAGGCCTCTCACCAGCCTTGTTGCCCTTCTCTGACATGTTCTAGTATCTCGATGTCCTTCCCCAGGTCCCCCAAGTCCCTCTCTGCTTGGCTGACCCTCTCAGCCACCCTGACCCCAGCCTGTAGCACTGCATGGGGTTGTTGTGGCCAATGTGTAGAACCCATCACATAGATGTGTTAAATCTCATGCCGTTGGACTCTGTCCATCTGTCCAGCCTGTCAGGGTCCCTCTGCAGAGCTCTCCTACCCTCCAGCAGATCAACACCTGCTCCCAGCTTGGTGTCATCTGCTAATTTACTGATGATGGACTCAATGCCCTCATCCAGATCATCAATAAAGATGTTAAAGAGCATGGGGCCCAACACTGATCCTTGGGGGACACCACTAGTGACTGGCTGCCAGCTGGATGTGGCACCATTCACCACCACTCTCTGGGCTCTGCCCTTCAGCCAGTTCCTAACCCAGTGCCGAGTGCTGTTGTCCAAGCCACGGGCTGCCAGCTTGGCCAGGAGTTTGCTGTGGGGGACAGTGTCAAAGGCCTTGCTGAAGTCCAGGTAGACCACATCTATAGCCTTGCCCACATCCCCCAGGTGGGTCACCTGATCATAGAAGGAAATCAGGTTGGTGAGGCAGGACCTGCCCTTCCTAAATCCATGCTGGCTGGGCCTGATCCCTTGGCCATCCTGCAAGTGCTGTGTGATTGCACTCAAGATGACCTGTTCCATAACCCTGCCTGGCACTGAGCTCAGGCTGAAAGGTCTGGAATTCCCTGGCTCCTCCTCTGGCCCTTCCTGTGGATGGGCATCATGTTGGCCAGCTTCCAGTCATCTGGGACCTCTCCAGTGAGCCAGGACTGTTGAAAAATGATGGAGAGCATCTGCCAGCTCTCTCAGCACCCCAGGATGGATCCCATCTGGTCCCATGGGCTTATGAGGATCCAATGGCTAAGGAGGACTCTAATTACTTCCTCCTGGATCACAGGGGAGCTATACTCCTCCGTGGCTCCATCTGCCAGCTCAGGAGGCCAGCTGTCTGGAAGACAACCTATCCTGCTATTAAAAATGGAGGCAAAGAGAGTGTTAAGAACCTCTGCCTTTTCCTCATCTTTCGTTACTCTGTTCTCCTCCATGTCCACCAAGGAGTGGAGCTTGTCCTTGCCCCTCCTCTTGCCATTAATATATTTATAGAAGGATTTTTTGTCGTCCTTCTAGAGGCCAATCTAAGCTCTAAATGAGCTTTTGCCTCTCTAATTTTTTTTCCTACATGGCCTAGCAGCATCCTTAGACATTCCATCGGTTACTTCACCTTCCTTCCAAAGATGATACACCCTCTTTTTTTCCCTTAATTCACCCAGAAGTTCATTGCCCATCCAGGCTGACCGTCTGCCCCTGCGGCTCATCTTCCAGCACATTGGCACAGCCTGTTCCTGAGCCTTCAAGAATTCTTTCTGAAGCAGCTCCAGCTCTCCTGGACCCCTTTATTTTTAAGGGCTGTTTCCCAAGGAACCTTCTGAGTTAGTTCCTTAAGTAACCTGAAGTCTGCTCTCTGGAAGTCCAGAGTGGAGGTTTTGTTGCTGCCCTCTTAGCTTGACTGCATATTGAAAACTCAATTATCTCATGGTTGCTGGACCCCAGACAGCCTCTCAGCTGTCTCAGATGAGCATGTCAGGGATTGCTTGGCCTAGCAAACAGTTTTGGGAAGCTCTATATTGCTCCAGCATCACATTAGGGTTGCTCAGACCACCTTTCCAAGATTAAATGAACCAATGTTGGAGCCTGGAGATGTTTATTTCCTGTGTGCTTGCAGCAGGACCAATTCACCTATCCCCATCACCAAGGTTTCTTTGTTAAACAGTCCAATTGCTCTTGCAAGATGTCAAGCCTGAAGTCACATCTAAGATTAAAAAAACATGCTCTAAGCACTGTTTAGTATGAGGAGTTGCAGTCTCTTTTGCAGATTGTGTTTAACTATGCTTCCAACAACAACAAAAATACAAACGAACAAAATCAAACCAACCCCAAAACCAAACCAACCAAAAAATTCCAAAGTTTCAACTTTTCATGATTATTTTTATGCTTCCATATTGCAGGGTGTATGTACCTCTTCAGCTCGATGTTTTCTAACCTAGTGACCTTTTAATATTTCTTACATATACTGCTAGGTAAAGCAACCTAATAATAAAGCTGATGTAACCTTGCGGTGGGTTAGCCCATCCTGAGAAGGGGGTAGGGCTTGTCAGAGCCCTGCTCTCCCTGGGGATTAAGGAAACCTGATCCATTTGGACTTGGTTCCTTCCTTCCCCACCCTGGGAAACCGAGTTAGTCTGTCCCACTCCCCCTTCCTGCCTAGTAAATCTATAAAGGGGAGGGTACTGCGACATTTTCCCTCTCTTTTTGCTCCTTCCTCACCTGGGCAAGAGGACCAAGAGTCACTGCTGGCTTCCTGTTTCTCTGCCACGTGGTCAGGCCTGGTCTTTCTCCCTGCTGCATCTCTGTTTCCTCAAAGGACTGTTGGTTTTGTATATCTCCCTATCCATCCTGTTCCTTACCCTTGTGGACCCTTTCCTGTTTTATATATTATTTTTTTTGTTTGTTTGTTTGTTTTGTTTAAAGAAAAAAAACTACCTCTCTACTTCCACACCAACTCCAAATTATTTCTTGGTAGATTTGCCTCCTCCTCTTTTACCTTATGCCCCTTTCTTTCTCTTTCCCCTCTTCCCTTATTTTTTCCCTACTCTTTCCCCTTCCCTTTTTTCTTCTATCAGGAAAGAGGAAGGGGGAGCGGGGGAGGAGTTCTCAGTCTTGCTCCCATCTGAGTTCTTAATTCCCAGTTAAGGCTCAAACCACAACAAACCTGAAGACAAATTATCTATATGTTTCTGGCAGACAAGGACATTTATCCCACTTCAATTACAAGTTAATTTTTCTCCCAACTTTTTCAACAACAGAGATGCTCTTGCTCCTCATCCACCTAGATCCAATGGCTGATGACACACAACATTAGTGCAAAAGAATTAGTTAGTCCACAAGAGACCCCGCCTCAAATATTATGTCCAGTTCTGGTGTTCCCATGATAAGAAGGACACAGAGCTGTTGGAGTACCCCACAGAAGGGCCACAAGGGTGATCCAAGGGATGGAACACCTCTTCTATGAGATAGGCTGAGGTGGCTGGGGTTAGTTCAGCCTAGAGAAGACATCAGGTGACCTTATAGGTGCCTTCCAATAGTTTTTCATAAGAGTGTTTAGTGATAGGACATGGAGGAATGGTTTTAAGCTGAGGGATAATAGGTTTAGACTGGTTGTTATGTCTTCTTCACTACCGGGGTGGTGGGACTCTGGATTAGGTTGCGCAGGGAGGTTGTGGATGCCTCTTCCCTGGGGGTGTTTGAGACCAGGTTGAATGAAGCCTTGAGCAGATGAGTCGAGATGAGAGGCATCCCTGGCCAATGGCAGGGAGGTTGGAGTAGATGACCTCTAAGGTCTCTTTCAATCTAAGCCATTCCATGATCTAGCTTACACTAGAAATCCCTCTGTAATTTGTCAACAGATATTGCTCAAAACAGGGAAATCTTTTTTTCACTCTAGTCTTCTGATCCCCTGTATTCATGAAGTTCCTTTTAATTTTGGCATATCTCATTAAAGGTTGTGATTTCTTTGTATGTCTTTAAATTCCATATACTGTGACTCATATAGGTCTATGGGATTCTTGAAGGCTACTAGTGTATAAATCAAAACTTCTGAAGAATTAATAAAGGAAGGAGAGTACAATAAAATCAATCTCTAACACTTCCAGGCTCCATTTAGACTAGACTAGACTAGACTAGACTAGACTAGACTAGACTAGAATAGAATAGAATAGGCGGTTGGAAGAGACCTTCAAGATCATCGCGTCCAACCTATCAACCATCGCGTCAACCTATCCACCACCTCCCTGGGCAGTCCATTCCAATGGGCAATCCCTCTCTCTGTATAGAACTTCTTCCTAACATCCAATCTAAACCTCCCCTGGCGCAGCCTGAGACTGTGTCCTCTTGTTCTGGTGCTGGCTGCCTGGGAGAAGAGACCAACATTCACCTGTCTACAATCAGAACCCCATTCAAACATACCACAGTGGGATAGGATTGGGACATATCTAATATGAAATGAGGTTGCAGATGAGGTTGTTAAATCCCTCTCTATTATATTCCAAAAGTCATGGCAGTCTGGGGAAGTTTCCACAGACTGGAAAAGGGGAAACATTGCTCCCATTTTCACAGTATCACAGTATTACCAAGGTTGGAAGAGACCTCGAAGATCATTGAGTCCAACCTGTAACCACAAACCTCACGACTAGACCATGGCACCAAGTGCCACATCCAGTCCCCTCTTGAATGCCTCCAGGGACGGCGACTCCACCACCTCCCGGGCAGCCCATTCCAATGGCGAATCACTCTCTCTATGAAGAACTTTCTCCTCACCTCCAGCCTAAACTTCCCCTGGCACAGCTTGAGACTGTGTCCCCTTGTTCTGGTGCTGGGTGTCTGGGAGAAGAGACCAACCCTTCTCCTGGCTACAAACACCTTTCAGGTAGTTGTAGAGAGCAATAAGGTCACCCCTGAGCCTCCTCTTCTCCAGGCTAAACAACCCCAGCTCCCTTAGCCTCTCCTTAGGGCTTGTGCTTAAGACCTCTCCCAGCCTTGTTGCCCTTCTCTGGACTTGTTCAAGTGTCTCGATGTCCTCCTTAAATTGAGGGGCCCAGAACTGGACACAGTACTCAAGGTGCGGCCTAGCAAAGCAGAGTACAGGGGCACAATGACCTCCCTGCTCCTGCTGGCCACACTATTCCTAATGCAGGGTAAGAAGGAGGAACCAGAGAGCTGCAGGCCAGTCAGTCTCACCTCTGTGCCCAGAAAGATCATGGAGCAGATCCTCCTGGAGGCACTAATGACTCAGAAGAACAGTGAAGAGGTGATTTGGAACAGTCAGCATGGCTTCACCAAGGGCAAATCCTGGTGGCCTTCTATGAAAAGGTCACAACATTAATAGATGAGGGGCGAGCAACTGATGTCGTTTACCTGGACCCGAGCAAAGCCTTCGACACTGTCCCTCACCACATCCTGGTCTCCAAGCTGGTGAAGCATGGGTTTGATGGGTGGACCACTAGATGGATAAGGAACTGGCTTGATGGCCGCACCCAAAGAGTGGCTGTCAATAGGTCCATGTCCCAGTGTAGGCCAGTGACAAGCAGAGTCCCTCAGGGATCAGTCCTGGGACCAGGCTTGTTCAACATACAATACAATAAACCAGGTTGGAAGAGACCTTCAAGATCATCACGTCCAACCCATCAAACAACTAGATCATGTCACCAAGCACCCCATCAACCTGCATTCCTCTGCTATGGGAATAGAGAAGAAGGCATTAGCAATGTCTATGGTAGCATACCATTTGGCCTCTTTGGATTCCAGCTCATATTGGAGTTCCATCATGTCTGGTACTGCTGCACTCATAGGTGGAGTTACTTCATTCAGGGCTCGGTAGTCGACTGTCAGACGCCCGTCTCCATTCGGCTTTCGCACAGGCCACACTGGACTGTTGAAGGTGAATGAGTTTTGCTGATGACTTTCTGACTCTCCAGCTGACGAATCAGATTCTGAATGGGCAACAAAGAGTCACGGTTGGTTCTGTATTGTCTGTGATGCACAGTCTGAGAAGCAACCGGCAATTTAATGTCCTGAATCTTGTGTTGTCCCACAACTGCAGATTCATCAGAAAGCTCAGGTCTAACAGACAGCTTCAGCTTTTGTCCATCAGTTTCTACAGATGCTACTCCAAAAGCCCATTTGTAACCTCTAGGGTCTTTGAAATGCCCTTCTCTCAGAAAATCAATTCCCAGAATACAAGGTGCGTCAGGTCCGGTCACAACTGTATGCTTTCTCCAGTGTTTACCAGTTAAACTTATATCAACCTCCACCTTAGTTAACTCTTGAGATCCACCAGTGACTCCCAGAATAGTTATAGCTTCTGATCCCTGATAATTTGATGGCATTATGGTGCACTGAGCCCCTGTGTCAACCAAGGCCCTGTACTTCTGAAATTGTGAAGTGCCAGGCCACTGGATGTACACATCCCAATAGATTCTGTTATCTCTGTTACCCCTCTCCTCCCCCTGGCGGAGGCAGGGCACCCCTAATTATGGGGAACATGCCCACATGTGCAATGAGCACAGTGTGCAGTGTTGGAACTGGAGCCACTGTTGGAGCTATTAGAGTTGTCCTGGGGAACTGTAGAAGTAACAGCTACCCTTCTGGTATTGCTACCTCGGGTTCTGCCACTTTGCAGTTCCCTCAGTCTCCTGAAAAGATTAGCAGTTGGTTGACCATCCCATCTGTTCATGTTCTCACCAAACTGATCACGCAGAGTTATCCAGATACTCGCACGTGATTGCCTTGGTGGTCTGTTTTGGTTGGACCTGTTTTGGAATGACCTGTTTTGGAATGACCTGTTTTGGAATGACATCCTTGGAGGACGTCTATTCCTCACAGAGGAAACCTGTATCCATCTGGAGGAAGAATTGGAATTATCTCTTTGTGCCAATTGGGAGATGGTATTTTTAATTTCATCCTTCAGCTCTTTCATGTAATTCTTCATTTCACCAGACAGAGTTTCAATGGCTGAAACCAGAGAAACACGTGTCATGCTGTCCTCCAATTGTCTCATCTGATCAGTGAATTGGCCAACCGTAGGAGAAGCACCACCATAATTTCTTGCCACAATTCTGCTTGCCAGAATATTTGCATAATTAGGAGGAGCAAGTTTGATGAGCTTTTTAGCAAGACCAGTTCCTACAGGAATTTCATCAGGATTCAGAGTCTCATGGTTACCATAGAGTACCTCTCTAACAGCAAATTCTCTCAGACGCTTGATTCCCTCATCTATGGTAGTCCAGGGTTTGGCATTCCATGGAAGATCATCTCGGGAAGGATATCTCATGAGAGTTGCCATTAAAAGGCGTATCCACAGAGTAACCTTACCGAGAGTCCTGCCTAGATGTCTATCTATTCCATTATCCTTTGAGAGAGTTCCTAGTTGAGCTGCTGACTTGTCTCCAACTACCAGAGCTGGAGCACCTGTATCATAGCATCTACCAAGCCAAGCTAGGATTGGCTCCTTATCTGCTCTGATGTAATCTTTACGCACATTCCTCAATTCTTCCCTGGGTGACGAACAGCTTTCAATGTCATCTGACTCCTCCTCCTCTGCCTCATCTTCCTGAAGTTCTTGTCCCAATAATCTTACTGTCACTCTCCTAAGAATCTGCTTAAGGTCAGGAGTACCACCTTTGGTTGTTCTGCTATCAGCAATTTGCCCTGCATCTCCATCCAGTGATGATCTCAATAACTCAGCTATATCTTTAAGACAAACCTTTTCCTCCATCTCAGCAGGGTCTCTTTGAGCAGAAGTTCCCTCACCAGGATCCTGCTGCTCTCCCCCATCAGCATATGGATCAGCTTTGCCCTTTTTTCCTCTCGTACTTAAAACAGCTACCTGCTTAACTGGAGCTGTGTTTGGATTTACAGCTGGCTTAATAGAAGCTGACAGGTTTTGAGACGAATCAGCTGCTGTGGAGGACACTTCCGGTCCTGCCGAAGAAGAAGGAGGAAATGGCTTTGCCCCATTAATGGCTGCCGAGGGCGTGGAAGCCATGTTAGGAGCTGCCGCTGCCGCTGGCTGATTGCCAGAGCCACCAACAGCACCGTTCAGAGCAGCCTTTCCGATGGACTTTTTAGCCTTGTCGTTAACTGATACAGATTCTGCATTTTCCTCATCACTAGATACCTCTGGGGTAGAGTTAGAGCTGCGCTTTCTGCGTTTCGATCTACGCTTAATTACAAAGCACGCTTTCGACACTCTCTATATCTTCCTCTCTCGGTACAGCGTATATAACAAGTACGCAATCACCACCACCAGCAGCAGATTTAAACACATCACATAAATCACCTTTGGATCCCAGCCATCACTTAAAACAACCCTTTCGCCTACCGGGATCTTAAACTCCTTTATCTCTATGGGCAGAGTGCTGGAGGTCACATTCCCGTATCTGTTAAGCCAAAAGAATCCCAGGCACCGGTCGTAAAGAAGCTGAATCTTATACTTAAACCATAAATACAATCTATACATCAAGTATCTGCCTAAGCGATCGAAAATCATTCCCATGAAGTACTTGTAGACCAGTACCGAACAAACTGAAAAGACCAAACGTTCTAAAAGCCAAAACACTTTCATGTTTGCAACTCCGACTGGAGCAGGCAATAAATCAAGCAACCTTTTAGCCCAGCTTCTGGACAGCAATTATCCACAAGCCGCACGTTGGACCGCCAATTAAAAAAAATGGTGGTGGAGTAGGAAAGTTCCCCCACACACACAAAAGAATTCCACAGCTAACTCAGCCGGAGAAGCAGATGAAAGCTGTATTTTACAAGCAGATATGGAATGCAATGAATATGTACAAAAATATACAATATTTACAATATATACAGAAATATACAGCAATGTATGTAATACAGGAAACCTTTTCCCCCCCCCCCCCCCCCCCCGCGGCCAGGGGGGTTCGGCCTGCCCCTCCCCTTCTCCCTCCCTACCTCCCCTTTTTCCCAAAAGGGTTTAGAGAGAGAGAAAGGAAGGTAATTAAAAGGGGAAAAATTTGTTAAAGCTCAAAGCAAATGCAAAAAGTTAGTTTTCTTATCTGGTTAGAGAGGAATCGTAGAGAGAAACGAGCCAGCTCACAGCACAGGGAGAAGAAGAAGACGACTGCCTAACTGACTCCCTGACTGAAAGACTAAACAAAAAAACTGCAACTGGGTCTCACCAATGAAATTGAATTAGCATATCATTGTTTTCATTCTAATATCAAAACATTCGCCCAGAGTGTTCAGAAAGTGTCCCTTTCTTAAAGGCACAGCCTAAACCGGTCACAGTTACTGCTTTTAATTTCTTCTTTAATCTCCTAAAGCATGCTTAGGGCTCAGAATGCATGCAGACTGGGAGAATATTGAATGGGAAACATCACCTATTGTTGTAGGTTAAGGCTTAATTGTAAAAACATAGAGATAAAGTCCTCCAGGGGACTAGAAAGTCCCAGAGGGAGGCTTTTGTAAATAGTATTTCTATTTAACCTGCAGCTCTGTATGGGTGTTTTAATTTACTCCATTGGGATAAAATACTTTCTGTCCTCAGTCCAGAGCTGTTTCAGCTCAAACCGAGACACCTGTGTACCACCCATGCTTACACTCTTTTCTGCTCATGCACTCTTGGCCAGTTAGAGGTAGGATACTGATACAGATGGTTGTGATGTCACCTATCCAACTATATCATGTTATGTTCTAATGCTCAGCAGCAATAGAATTCTTTACTGATAGAAAGGTTTTCCTTGTGATCACCAAGCTATTCCCGATATCTATACAATAGCCTCTCATATTGTACATTGTTACACCCATGCACAGTGCTGCCTCCTTCTCAGCAGCATTAGTTTTTTGAGACCTTTGGAAAAGGTTCATGCTTCACAGGTTGTGATCACTGTTATTCTCCTCTGATGTCTTTCCAGCTAACCCATGTAGCAAAAATTTGGTGTTGTTCTCCTGTTGAGACCTTTTTACTGCTGAATGCAGTGGAAATTTGCATTAGATATTTCTGAGCCTGTACTCCTGCATAGATCCCAGTGTGATCTCTGCTTTGATGCCAAGATGATGATTCACACACTTCCAGATCTCTTCTTGAAAAATTACTATCTAGCCAGTTATTTCTCAACTAGTTAATCACACCTGCCTAAGTGTGGTATCTAATTAATGAGAATATGTTTTCATTAATTTGTGTCCTGCTTTTCTCTCCAAGTTTGCAATGCAGTTTTTAACTCTAAGCATGCAATTTCACTTGCTTGTGTCTATTTTCAGCTAGGTTTCAGCCATAAGTTTAATGAGAATATTACTAACTACAGCAGGGTTAACAACCAACATCCAAATAATTATGTGCCTATGACAGATCTTATGTTTGGCTTTGAACCCTAGGAAAACATTCTTTAGGTGTGGCTTTTCGCCTACATTACAACAGTTTTGTGGTATTTATTACTTCACTGTAGGATGGTTCATAGCTAGTTCCCTCAGTTATTATAAGGTGAATGTCTTTCCCTGCAAAACTCTTGATTAAATTTCTGGTAACTGTAATTCTAATGTAGAAAGTCTAGGAAAATAATTGTGTGCAATTATTTATAAGATTGAGGCAGTTCCTTTTTTTAAAATTATTTTTTATTTTTAACAGTCAGAAGCATCTATCTCATATTCGTCTTTTTAAGCAGTATAAAGCTGCTCTATTTTCTTACAGGTTGGAAGAGGGAACACTATACTTATTATTGGTTCATTTGTTTGCAATCGTGGATCTTAGTATTCTGATTGTAACAAATTGAATTAGGTTTTGATTACAATTATTTACATCTTAAAAGATCACACTTAGTGAAGGAGCTGATGTGCGTCACATGTTTCAGAGATTAATGCTGAGAGAACTGTTTCTAGTAGGTGATATAAATATACTCTTTTCATCATGCGTCCACCTCTTAAGAGGCTAACTGCCTGCTTAAAAAACACTAAGAATGAAATAGGTAGAAGAGTGGGAAGGATTTTCAGTACATTTTCCTGTTTCCTGCTCTGAATCACAATGTACTGAGATTCCAGAATGTGTTTAATAGGTAGCTATAGCAATATATTTTTGTTACTCTTTATGTTTCTTTAATAGAGCTTAGTGCTGTAAGAGCAACCATTTTGGTTTTGTTATTGTTCAGCTACATTCATCCAAGTGCCGGGTTCTGCACATTGGCCACAACAACCCCATGCAGTGCTACAGGCTGGGGTCAGAGTGGCTGGAGAGTGGCCAGGCAGAGAGGGACCTGGGAGTACTGGTCGATGGTAGGCTGAACATAAGCCTGCAGTGTGCCCAGGCAGCCAAGAGGGCCAATGGCATCCTGGCCTGCATCAGGAACAGTGTGGCCAGTAGGAGCAGGGAGGTCATTCTGCCCCTGTACACTGCACTGGTTAGGCCACACCTCGAGTCCTGTGTCCAGTTCTGGGCCACTCAGTTTAGGAAGGATGTTGACTTGGAGAGTGTCCAGAGAAGGGCGACGAGGTCGGTGAGGGGCTTGGAACACAAGCCCTATGAGGAGAGACTGAGGGAGCTGGGGGTGCTTAGCCTGGAGAGGAGGAGACTCAGGGGTTACCTTATTGCTCTCTACAGCTACCTGAATGGAGGTTGTAGACAGCTGGAGGTTGGTCTCTTCTCCCATGCAACCAGCACCAGAGCAAGAGGACACAGTCTCAGGCTGTGCCAGGGGAGGTTTAAGTTGGAGGTTAGGAGGAAGTTTTACACAGAGAGAGTGAGTGCCCATCAGAATGGGCTGTCCAGGGAGGTGGTGGAATCACTGTCAGTGGAGGTGTTCAGGAGGAGACTTAATAGGGTGCTTGGTTGCATGGTTTAGTTGATTAGATGGTGTTGGATGATAGGTTGGACGCGATGATCCTGAAGGTCTCTTCCAACTTGGTCTATTCTATTCTATTCTATTCTATTCTATTCTATTCTATTCTATTCTATTCTATTCTATTCTATTCTACAATGTGAACTTTTCAGCTGATTCTGAACTTAATATTTTTTCTGTAATGAAAATGGATTAGAATGCACTTCTGTTGACTACATATTTTAGGGATTTTTTTTATACTTGCTTGTTCATTATTTTTTTTTTTTTTTTTGGTGATTACGCTTAGCTTGATGTCCATCATAAGTTATGGGGATCACTTGGAGGGACTTTCCTGCTTGTGACTTCCTTCTGCTTTTATGACTCCAAGGAAGGCTTTCTGCACATGAAAGAATCAGATCAAATGTGTTTCCATTTATGTTGTATCTTTTATAAAGTAATTAGATTGCATGAATGCTCTAATCTAAAATAATTACACCAAATACTTTTGCAAAGATAGTCTGCTCTAGTTTGACTTCTAAAGAGAAGGAAAGAAAATCATACTATTTGTATATAGTATTGTGACCGTTTTAGGCTGTGCCTTTAAGAAAGGGACAGTTGATGGAACACTCTGGCTGAATGAAAAACATGATATTCTAAACTAATTTCATTGGTAGATTGGTAGAATGCAACTTTTAAATTTTAGCTCAGTCTGTCTCGGTCAGTGTTCAGTCTGTTCCCTCTGTTCCTGTGGGCCTGTTTCTCTCTCTCTGAAGCAACAGCTGCTGGAGAGAATCGACCTTGAATTAACAAAGCTAACCAGATAAGAAAACTAATCTTGCACACGCTTTGAGCTAACAGAATTTTCTCCTTAATTGCCTTTCTCTCTCTCTCTCTAACACTTTTTGGGAAAAAAAGGGGAGGTAGGGAGGGAGAGGGGGTACAGGGGCCCGGGGGGGCACACCCACCTCTGGCTGGAGGTCTTCTGTATTACGTTCATTGCTGTATATTTCTGTATATATTGTAAATACTGTATATTGTGTACATATTCATTGCATTCCATTTATGCTTGTAAATACAGCTTATTTCACTTGCCTCTCCGACTGAGTTAGCTGCGGTTTCTTTGTGTGTGTGTGAGAACGCACTCACCCTGCAACATATATTTTAATTGGTGCCCAGCGTGGGGCTTGTGGATAATTGCTGTCCAGAAGCAGGGCAAAATTTGCTTGATTTATTGTCTGCTCTAGTCGAGTTGCAAACATGAAAGTGTTTTGGATTTTAGAGAGTCTGTTTTTTTTTTCAATTTTCGGCGTCCTTATCTATAAGCATGTTCTAGGATTGATTTTTGATTGCTTAGGCAGATACTTAATGTTTTTCCTACATTTCCCTACATTTTAACAAGCAATAGATTTCCTGATTTATTTATGTGATTTATTCATGTGATTTTCTCATGCAAATAGCATATAATTCTGGAGGTGTATTTTGATGCGACTGCATATCTAGAATGGAATGTTCCTGCATTACATTTGACAAGAGCACAAATACTGGAAAGCTGTAGCTGCCTCCTTGTTTTCATCTCTGTTCCAGCTTTCTGTTTCATCCTTTCATCAGGTAGTAGAGAAAGATGACTCCTTTGCTTACCTATATGTGCCTTCCCTTCCACATTCTCCTTCTCTCTAGCCCTCTTACTCTCCTGTTGAAGCCACTAAGGCAGAACTTCTCATCTCATCTTTAAACTGCTGTGCTGATCAAAGTACTTAGATATTTCAAATTTTTTTTTTCTTTTTTTCATTGCAGGTGGGCTTATCATTGTTGATGTTTGGACTTACGGAGCTCAATATAAATGTCTTCTGAAGGTTATCCTTTCCAGTTTTATTTTTAAAAGTTGCTTTATGTGGCTTTGCTTATTCAGTAGATCATTACAGAGGTTTCTTTTCAGGACCTCACTTTATCTTCCAGATTTGTTGATCATATCTGTATCTCATGGTCTGCTGTCATTTGTTATTGTCAGTCATATAGTATTACTGCAAACAAGCACCTAGAATTTATTCCTGTTAATCAGATGCTTGGATACATCACACTTCATGGTAAGATTCTGTCAGTATTTAGAAAATTTCCTTTATTAACTCTGAATGTAAACAAATCCCTAATGGTTAAGTGTCACATGTTGACAGTTGTACACTTAGTTTGTTCTGATATTAGCATTGGAATATATGCATCTTTTTTTGAAGATACAGTGGAACCACAAGTCAGAGATCTGCATTTTTCCGTTAGTATTACTTCTCATGAATGATTCTATTGAATTATGGTGGTGTTATCATAGAAGTGGTAGTCATGCAGACTTGAAAATGCTTAGCTTTTTGAACTGCCTCATGCTTTTACATGCTTCCTCTTTAAGTGTAAAGAATCACAGTTCTAAAGAGCAGTGATTACTGTCTTTTTTATGAAGTGATAGGGCAGAAAAAATATCCCAGTTCTCGAGATAAAATCTCCCAGCCTAATCAATACAAAGCTTATTGTACCTCAATGGAATAATACACATGGTGTCTTTGAAACCTGTATACTTAAATCTTCCTGTTTTCCAAAAATGAAGGAGAAAATAAGAATATGTAGCCTTGAGCTACCTATCAGTAACTAAAGAGTAGCCAGAGCCAAATGTTGCCTCCTCTTAGTATCCTTCAGCAACTAATAGGACCACATTGTTCAAATTTTGTCAGCAGAATGACTTGAAGATTTTAAAATTTAACATGTAAGTTTTCTTACTGATCAGTATACCACATTTATTCTTTTAACAAATGCTACTACTGTCAGTGAGCATCTTTCAGAGATAATTTAATCACAAGAATATTTACACCTGAATTCACCCAATTACTTCATCCTGTTTTGATATCTTCATCATAAGAAGGACTCAGAGCTGTTGGAGTGAGTCCAGAGGAGGGCCACAAAGATGATCTGAGGGCTGGAACACCTCTGCTATGAGGATAGGCTGAGGAACCTGGGGTTGTTCAGCCTAGAGAAGAGAAGACTCTGGGGGAGCCTTACAGCTGCCTTGCAATATACGAAGGGATTATACAGCAAGGTGGGAGAAGGACTTTTCATAAGGGCATCTAGGAACAGGCAACAGAGGAATGTTTTTAAGCTGAGGGAAAGGAGGCTTAGACTGGAATTTAGGAAGAATTTCTTCAGTATGTGGGTGGTGGTACTCTGGAATAGGTTGCCCAGGGAGGCTGTGGATGCCTTCTCCCTGTGGGTGCTCAAAGCCGGGCTAGATGAGGCCCAGCTTATACTTAATTTCCCTTTCTTTCCCTCAATTTTTCTAAACCGCCCACTTGGGCGGGCTTTCGCGCTTCTCCTCCTCGGGCTGCGGTGGCGGCTGAGCTCGCCACGCTTCCTGAACGCACAGCGGCACTCGGGCGGCCCTGTCTTCACGTGCTTACGGCTCGTGAGGCCAGCGCCTTCGGCGGCGGAATTTGAACAGCGGACAGCGCTTCGCGGGGCTCCGCTGGGCAGCAGCCCCTTCGGAACAGCGCCGGGATCGGCGGCCACTTGGGCGGGCTTTCGCGCTTCTCCTCCTCGGGCTGCGGTGGCGGCTGAGCTCGCCACGCTTCCTGAACGCACAGCGGCACTCGGGCGGCCCTGTCTTCACGTGCTTACGGCTCGTGAGGCCAGCGCCTTCGGCGGCGGAATTTGAACAGCGGACAGCGGTTCGCGGGGCTCCGCTGGGCAGCAGCCCCTTCTCTGGTACTCTCTGGCGCTCTCGCGCGCCGCCGCACTTTTTCTAAATTTTTGTCCAGTGGGTGGTGTGTCCAGGGGCAGCCAGGGCCGTGGCCAGGGGCAGCATGGTTGTAACGCGCAGCAAAATCTCCTTTAAAAAATCAGTGTCGACCCAGACTGAGGTAGAACACAAGCAGGTAGCTGTCCAGGTATCTGGCTGTAGTGAGTGCTGGGGCCTGGCTCTTGAGATGCAGGGTAGTGGGGGCAACTCTTGCATTAGGTGTGAGCAGATTGGCCATCTGCTCGACCTTGTGGCCAGACTAAAGGATGAAGTTGCTAGTCTTAGAGATGTATGGGATTGTAGAAAAGTGATGAGCCACAGGAGGAAAGAGATGAACCCGAGTAAGCAGGCTCCACAGGCTCCCCCAGCAGAGACTGGTTGTTCGAAAAGCAGAGGGGAATGGATACACGTTCCTCTCAAAGGACACAAATTAAAACCTCCTTGCCTCCCCCCACCTCCCTCACTGCCCTTGGAAAACAGGTATGGGGCGCTGGAGATCGAGGGTGAGGTGATACTGATGCCGGAGGACACACCATCTGGGGTCTTCCCTGAGGCTAAACAGCCTAAGGTTAAACAGCATAAGGTTAAACAGCATAAGGTTAAACAGCCTAAGGTTAAACAGCCTAAGGCAACGCAGCCTAAGGCAACGCAGCCTAAGGCAACGCAGCCTAAGGTTAAACAGCCTTCCCCTGGCATCAGGACTTGCTCCCTAAAAAAGAAAAGGAGGGTAATTGTAATTGGTGATTCCCTCCTGAGGGGAACAGAAGGTCCCATATGTAGGCCGGACCCATCTCATAGGGAAGTTATTAGCCTAGCAGGAGTCCAAGTTGGAGATGTTACCAGAAGGCTGTCCAGTCTGGTACAGCCCTCAGATTATTATCCCTTATTGGTCATGCAGTTAGGGAATGATGATGTTGGTACCAGGCCTCCCAGGGCTATCAAAAATGACCTCAGGGCCCTGGGAGATCTGGTTGAGGGGTCAGGTGCACAAATAATTTTTACATCGATACCGTTAGTTGCAGGAGGGAACACAATAAGGAACAGGTCAGCCACTGTAGTCAACAAGTGGCTTAGGGGCTGGTGCAGACGAATGAATTTTGGGTTTTTCGATCTTGGGGAACTTTCTACTGCACCAGGTCAGCTGGTAACAGATGGAGTACATCTGTCGCAGAGGAGGGGAAAGGTCATAATACATGAGAATGGCCTGTCCCCAAAGGTAAAAAGATTCTGGGAAGGGAATTAGCAAGTCTCATTGACAGGGCTTTAAACTAGCTTCGAAGGGGAGGGTCGGAAACCAGTGCCCTTAGGCAGGAGTCTGGAGGTGATAAGCTAGAGCTAGAGGTGAAACCAGCAGCCCAGCTGCAGTGCATGTACACTAATGCACGAAGCATGGGTAACAAACAAGAGGAGCTGGAAGCCTTGTTGCAGCAAGAAAGTTATGATGTAGTTGCCATCACAGAGACGTGGTGGGACGACTCGCATGACTGGAGCGCTGCAATTGATGGCTACAGGCTCTTCAGGAGAGACAGGCAAGGAAGAAGGGGTGGAGGGGTGGCCCTGTACGTCAGGGAGGCACTGGATGCTGTTGAGATGGAGATCAGGGATGATAGGGTTGAGTGCTTGTGGGTGAGAATTAGAGGGAAGACCAACAGGGCAGACATCCTGGTTGGCGTCTGTTATAGACCACCCAACCAGGAGGAGGATGTCGATGAGGCATTCTATAGGCAGCTTAAGGCTGTCTCAAGATCACCTGACCTCGTTCTCATGGGTGACTTCAACCTGCCTGATATCTGTTGGGATCTCAACACAGCAGAGAGGAGGCAGTCTAGGAGGTTCTTGGAGTGCATGGAGGACAGCTTCTTATCCCAGGTGCTGCGTGAGCCTACCAGGGGTAAGGCTCTGCTTGACCTCCTCTTCACCAACAGGGAAGGGCTGGTGGGTGATGTGGTGGTCGGAGGGTATTTAGGCACCAGTGACCACGACATAATAGAGTTTTCAGTATGCAGCCAAGCCAAGAGGGGCAGCAAGAAGACCTCCACTCTGGACTTCCGGAGGGCAGACTTCAGGCTGCTCAAGGAACTAATTCAGAAGGTTCCTTGGGAATCAGCCCTTAAAAACAAAGGGGTCCAGGAGAGCTGGACCTACTTCAAGGAAGAACTATTGAAGGTGCAAGAACAGGCTGTGCCGGTGTGCCGGAAGATGAGCCGCCGGGGCAGACGGCCAGCCTGGATGGGCAATGAACTTTTAATAGAACTTAGGGAAAAAAGAGGGTGTATCATCTTTGGAAGAAAGGGGAGGCAACCTACAGAATGTTTAGGGATGTTGCTAGGTTGTGCAGGAAGAAAATTAGGGAGGCAAAAGCCCATTTAGAACTTAGACTGGCCTCTGCTGTGAAGGATAACAAAAAGTCCTTCTATAAATACATCAATAGCAAGAAGAAGGGCAAGGACAACCTCCACTCCTTGGTTGACACGGAGGGGAACGTTGTAACAAAGAATGAGGAAAAGGCAGAGGTACTTAACACCTTCTTTGCCTCAGTCTTCACTAGCAGGGCAGAACGTCTTCCAGACAGCTGGCCTGCAGAGCTGGCAGAAGGAGCCAGAGAGCTGCATAGTTTACCACTGCTCCAAGAGGAAGTTAGAGATCTACTGAGCCGCTTGGACCCCCACAAGGCCATGGGACCGGATGGGATCCATCCTAGGGTGCTGAGATTGCTGACAGATGAGCTGTCCAAGCCACTTTCCATCATTTTTCAGCAGTCCTGGCTCACTGGAGAGGTCCCAGAAGACTGGAAGCTGGCCAACGTGGTGCCCATCCACAAGAAGGGCCGGTTGGATGAGCCGGGGAATTATAGGCCTGTCAGCCTGACCTCAGTGCCAGGCAAGATTATGGAACGGGTCATCTCGAGTGCGATCACACAGCACTTACAGGATGACCAGGGGCTCAGGCCTAGCCAGCATGGATTTAGGAGGGGCAGGTCCTGCCTGACCAACCTGATCTCCTTCTATGATCAGGTGACCCGCCTGGTGGATGTGGGGAGGCCTGTGGATGTGGTCTACCTGGACCTCAGCAAGGCCTTTGACACCGTTCCCCACAGCAAACTCCTGGCCAAGCTGGCAGCCCGTGGCTTGGACAGGAGCACACTGCGTTGGGTTAGGAACTGGCTGGAGGGCCGAGCCCAGAGAGTAATGGTGAATGGCACCACATCCAGCTGGCGGCCTGTCACTAGTGGTGTGCCCCAGGGATCAGTACTGGGCCCCATGCTCTTCAACATCTTTATTGATGATCTGGATGAGGGCATTGAGTCCATCATCAGTAAATTTGCAGATGACACCAAGCTGGGGGCAGCAGTTGATTTGCTGGAGGGCAGAGAGGCTTTGCAGAGGGACCTCGACAGGCTGGACAGATGGGCAGAGTCCAATGGCATGAGATTTAACACATCCAAGTGCCGGATTCTGCACATTGGCCACAACAACCCCAGGCAGTGCTACAGGCTGGGGTCAGAGTGGCTGGAGAGTGGCCAGGCAGAGAGGGACCTGGGGGTACTGGTTGATTGTAGGCTGAACATGAGCCTGCAGTGTGCCCAGGCAGCCAAGAAGGCTAATGGCATCCTGGCTTGGATCAGGAACAGTGTGGCCAGCAGGAGCAGGGAGGTCATTGTGCCCCTGTACACTGCACTGGTTAGGCCGCACCTTGAGTCCTGTGTCCAGTTCTGGGCCCCTCAGTTTAGGAAGGATGTTGACTTGCTGGAACGTGTCCAGAGAAGGGCAACAAAGCTGGTGAGGGGTTTGGAACACAAGCCCTATGAGGAAAGGCTGAGGGAGCTGGGGTTGCTTAGCCTGGAGAAGAGGAGACTGAGGGGTGACCTTATTGCTCTCTACAACTACCTGAAGGGAGGTTGTAGCCAGGCAGAGGTTGGCCTCTTCTCCCAGGCATCCAGCACCAGAACAAGAGGACACAGTCTCAGGCTGCGCCAGGGCAGGTTTAGGCTGGATGTTAGGAAGAAGTTCTACACGGAGAGAGTGATTGCCCATTGGAATCGGCTACCCGTGGAGGTGGTGGAGTCACCTTCACAGGAGGTGTTCAGGAGAAGACTTGATGGGGTGCTTGGCTGTATGGTCTAGTTGTTGGGTGGGTTGGATTGTTTGATGGGTTGGACGCGATGATCTTGAAGGTCTCTTCCAACCTGGTGTATTGTATTGTATTGTATTATAGAACTTAATCAAAACTGCTAGGATTTGGAATTTAATATTTATTTATGGTTTTCCAGAAGTGAAGCTGAGTCAGCTTTTGATAATGATGTGGTTGTATATGTCTCCATGCCTGTAGAACCCATGAGGGTATTAATAGAATGGAATGGAATGGAACGGAATGGAATGGAATAGACTAGACTAGACTAGACTAGACTAGACTAGACTAGACTAGAATAGAATAGAATAGAATAGACGAGGTTGGAAGAGACCTTCAGGATCATCGCGTCCAACCTATCATCCAACACCATCTAATCAACTAAACCATGCAACCAAGCACCCTATTAAGTCGCCTCCTGAACACCTCCAGTGATGGTGACTCCACCACCTCCTCGGGCAGCCCATTCCAATGGGCAGTCACTCTCTCTGTGTAAAACTTCCTCCTAACCTCCAGCCTAAACCTCCCCTGGCACAGCCTGAGACTGTGTCCTCTTGTTCTGGTGCTGGCTGCATGGGAGAAGAGACCAACCTCCAGCTGTCTACAACCTCCCTTCAGGTAGTTGTAGAGAGCAAGAAGGTTACCCCTCAGTCTCCTCTTCTCCAGGCTAAGCACCCCCAGCTCCCTCAGTCTCTCCTCATAGGGCTTGTGTTCCAAGCCCCTCACCGACCTCGTCGCCCTTCTCTGGACACTCTCCAAGTCAACATCCTTCCTAAACTGAGGGGCCCAGAACTGGACACAGTACTCAAGGTGTGGCCTAACCAGTGCAGTGTACAGGGGCACAATGACCTCCCTGCTCCTGCTGGCCACACTGTTCCTGATGCAGGACAGGATGCCAATGCCCTCCTGGCCAGATATCTTAAAGATATCTGGGAGAATATAGGGTTAGCTTGCTTTTTATTTGTGAATCTCAGGTTGCACCTGTTGGACAGCTTTTGCTATGTCAGTCTGGAAAGTGTGAACCTCAATTTCTGCACAGGTATCACTTTGGAGACAAATAAAATAATGTAGTAACTGTCAACAAGTGTCTGCCTTTACAGAAATAAATGTCCTTTAGTCTTTACACCTGCAGTATTTCTTGTCAGATCCTGATCATTTAATGCAACTATGAAAGCATTATTATTCTCATTAAATACAAACTATATTTTCCAGGCCACTTAGAGCTAACTTAGAATGCATTCCATTTGTGTTACCTTCATAGGAAGTTTTCTGCATTACAGTGTTATAAATTGCATTTTATTAATTTATAGTGTCTGTTGTTAATATATTTACTTCTATAGGTTGTTCATTGCTTTCTCAAAATTACAGCTCTCAAGGACAGAATATTTTGCAGCATTATGATAAGTAGTATTTTTAATACAATATAGTACAGAAATTCATGAGGAATAAATTTGTTTGCAAAAGATTGCATTTTATTTTGATGCTGTGTTTTAAAAAAGTGTCATAAAAGGAAGATTGATTACATGCCTCTTTGACACTGTTGCAATGAATCATTTTCCAAATAATTTGTTAAATAAGACTGTGGTGGAGTAGGAAGTTTTCCCCCCACACACAAAAAGAATTCCACAGCTAACTCAGCTGGAGAAGCAGATGAAAGCTGTATTTTACAAGCAGATATGGAATGCAATGAATATGTACAAAAATATACAATATTTACAATATATACAGAAGTATACAGCAATGTATGTAATACAGGAAACCTTTCCCCAACTGCCCCCTGTGGCCAGGGGGGTTCGGCCTTTTCCCCCCTTCTCCCTCCCTACCTCCCCTTTTTCCCAAAAGGGTTAGAGAAAGAGAGAAAGGAAGGTAATTAAAAGGGGAAAACTTTGTTAAAGCTCAAAGCGAATGCAAAAAGTTAGTTTTCTTATCTGGTTAGCAAGAATCGTAGAGAGAAACGAGCCAGCTCACAGTACAGGGGGAAGAAGAAGACGACTGCCTAACTGCCCCCCCGACTGAAAGACTAAACAAGAACCTACAGCCGGGTTCCACCAATGAAATTGGATTAGCATATCGTTGTTTTCATTTATATACCAAAATATTCGGCCAGAGTGTTCAGAAAGTGTCCCTTTCTTAAAGGCACAGCCTAAACCGGTCACAAAGACCAATATTTTTTCTGTTGCTCTGGGTTGCTTGTGAACAGTTTCTTTTTCTCTCTCTTTTTCTTTTCTCAAATCCTTTTATTCAGAATTATCTACTGGATCATCTTTAGCTTTAGCTTGGAAGCTATCACTTGGTAATGACTGTTTGACACTAGAGCTGTCCTCATTTCTGCTGAAGACAAATCACATGAGATATGATCCTCCTTGATGATGTAGGTTAAGGATGGCCCATTTATGTTAAACCTCTCCCTGGTGCGCATTTTGTTAATAGTCACATAGCTACAAATTGGCACAAAATATAACATGAATGTATCCAACAGCTTTTAGCCCGGTAGTAAAGTTGACTTAAGAGCTCATCACTGCTGTCTACTCTAAGACTTCCAAGTGAACAGCACTGGGTTTCAGAAGTGAGGTGCTTTAGGAGGAGGATAAGCCTTCCATGAAAAGCACTTATTTCACATACATAGAACTAACTTGCCATAGATTTTCTTGAGCATTTGCTTGAAGTTTACTAATATATGAATGTCAGTATACTTTGTAAGAGATTTGTAGCAGAGGTAGGCAAATACAATTTGTTGAATAAATTGTATTGGAAATATGTGGGTTTTTGCAGTTTGAAGATCTGCAAGGTAATACACATCTGAAGGCTATATTATGGTTGTTAATGAATTGGCACTTATAAGAACACAATTTTTATTTATTTTTTTTAATGCTGTGGAGGTAGATGAGAGAGAACCAAGTTTTAGTAACCTTCTAGAGAAGGAAGCATTCAATAGAACTAATTATTTTTCTTTTCAAATTGTCTTTTTTCTGTAATTTGTATGACTAGAAAAGAGGATCTCCAAAACTGGAGAAACTGTCAGATTCCACCCCCTCCCCCTCCCATCCCCTAAGGCTAGGATAAAAATCTTACTCCTCTTGAATACTAACAAGCACAGTATTTTATCTTACATTCCAGAAGAGTTAGTATGGCTTTATAACATCATGACTCTTCTATTGTTTGTTTTACTTCACAGGTCTGCGTCATGTCACATTTAACCTCCTTTGGTTTAAAAGTCCCATGATTTTCTTTTAACACTTTCCTTGAGGAGATCCTTGAGGGATGCTTTACTACACCTTTCTTCTTGTCCAGCTTTCCCTTCTTTTATCATGATATTGTTTGGTTGTACATTGTAATAAATAATTATTTAATAGTTTTGAATGTACTTATTTTATTTCTCATGTGACACAGAATTAACCTTGCGTAGGTGGTAAAATGTCAAACCGTTTTATGTTCACATTTACTTAGGGGTTGAATCTGAACTATTTTCAGGGTACTATATATTGAGGAAGTAAATTCTAATAAGATTGTCATGTCAAATATTATTCTGACCTTTTATAAATTAAAAGACCTACACAGGCTATTTTTCTGTCCTAGTAAATTAAAAACACTAGAACTGCTCTCTGGCACTGAGACCAGTGGGCAGAGCAGTATCCTTATTGTTAAACCGGACCTACCTTCCAAAACAGGATGGCCACGGTGAATCTGTCTTACACTGTCTCCCAAACAACATCTGTTAGGACAGAAAGGTCTTTTGGGAAATGGCAGTTATCCTATATTCAGTGTCAGATGATTGTTCTAAATAATCTAACAGTATAGGTGGCTGAGTTTCAGTGCATTTGACAGTGATCTGGCACTTTTGAAATTGTTAGTTGTGGTCAAGGGGATCAAGACACCATCCAAAATGCCAAAGGGTCATTGGCCAGTTCTGTTTTCCTCAGGAAAATTGCCCAGAAGCCTGAAGTTGTGGGCAAGTCCACTACCCTGTTGGCACTGAATAGCTCAACAGCCAAAATCTTCTTTCTTTCCTCTTTCTGTAAGGACCTGCTCTGGTATCAATACACAGAGCTTGCCCAACAGGAGAAGGTTTTACACAATGAAAATCAACAGCAGCCACTTTTGCCCAAGATAAGGCAGAAGGAAGTACTGATTGTGTGTGTCTTTATAGAACAACATGAAGGTATGAGCATTACACATAAGTTTGGGGGGGTGGATTCAGATTTTCTCTCTGTCTGAATAGATTCAGATATTTCTTGCTCCATGCAAGATTTCATGTTCCTTAGGCTGCCTTACAGTTGCTCAAGCCATTGAATCTTCCATTTAGCCAGGGTGTGAAAAGTGTGTAAGATTTTTCAGACTGGACAGAGAGAATGATGTATTAGTAATGCACTGGCATAGGGAAAGGCAGCATTGAGCATCTATTAGAAGACTCTTTTATCTAGTCATAATGCATTGTAAAAATCAGGTATTTGAGCAGTGGCTCTGAGCAATTGGATGCTCCACCACTGTCCTCAGCAGCTTTAAAGTTAAGACATCTGAATAACAAAAATGCCCTGTAACTTTAAGCTGTTTCAGGCAGAGAAGTGAATTAAACTTCATTCTCCTGCTTCTGGAAAATGTTCCAACAAATTGACCAGGCAAGGGAGATAGCAAAAGGGTGAAACAGTACCCTTTCTCTTTGCAAGGAAAAGTCTGGACCTTGTTTTGTCTTTGAAAGAGCTTTGGCACCACTCTGCAGAAGATGTTCAAAGCTAATCCTAACTGGAAGGAGATAGGTCTGTTTGACCTAACTTTGCTTGTTTCTGTCCGGAAGATTGTGTATCTATCCTCTGTCTTCAGTACAGCTCATTGTTAACAAGATTTGCACATAGGGAATTGTATTTTGAGATGCTCATTTCTATAAAACCAGAGAGGGTTAATCAGTAAATGTAGTAGTACTAGAACTGGAAAAGTATGTAAACTTTCAAACACAAAGAAGGCTTGTGTCCCTGATAGCTTATATATCTGTAAGTTAAAAATACTATCTTAGCCTAATGCCCATTACAGCACTAGAAGTAACTCTTGGTTTCCGTAGGAAACCTAGGAGACTGATCAGTATGGATTTCACCATCTGTGACTGTGCATAAATGAATATCTAGACCATTGTGAAATTCAAACTCTACATTGAGCAGGATGTAATAATCTAATGTAACAAATGACTTTTCCATTCATACATTATATTTCTCTGTCAACAGTATGCTTTATTTTTCAGTTCTTTTTATGAATGGACTGTGGTGGATGTTTAAGGATGTTGCCAGGTCATACAGGAAAAACATTAGAGAAGCAAAAGCCCGTTTAGAGCTTAGACTGGCCTCTGCTGTGAAGGACAACAAAAAATCCTCCTACAAATATATTAATGGCAAGAGGAGGGGCAAGGACAACCTCCACTCCTTGGTGGACATGGAAGGGAACATAGTAACAAAAGATGAGGAAAAGGCAGATGTACTTAACACCTTCTTTGCCTCACTTTTTAATAGCTCTCTTTAACTCAGAGAGTTTTGCTTTATATTAATTTCTTCTATAATTTCTTCACTGTATCTATGACAGGGACAAAACCCATCTTTTCCTACTCAGTACAGTAGGATACTTTAGAAGTGATACCATGAACCCCTTTTTCTTCATGCATTATCTTAGGCCTCTCTGAAATTCCTTCTAAGAATAGATACGTAATTTTAGAACAAAGCACCGTTTTGCCATTGCCTGCTGGGAATCTTGCCCTCACAACTGACTCTGTACCGCAATCAACAGTTTTTGTTATCACTGCGCTGCTGTGGTGGAACCATTAAGGCACAGGAACAGGCTGTGCTAATGTGCCAGAAGATGAGCTGCCGGGGTAGATGGCCAGCCTGGATGGACAATGACCTTCTGGAGGAATTAAGGGTAAAAAAGAAGGTGTGTCATCTTTGGAAGGAAGGTGAGGTAACCCATGGAATGTTTAAGGATGTTGCCAGGTCATACAGGAAAAACATTAGAGAAGCAAAAGCCCGTTTAGAGCTTAGACTGGCCTCTGCTGTGAAGGACAACAAAAAATCCTCCTACAAATATATTAATGGCAAGAGGAGGGGCAAGGACAACCTCCACTCCTTGGTGGACATGGAAGGGAACATAGTAACAAAAGATGAGGAAAAGGCAGATGTACTTAACACCTTCTTTGCCTCACTTTTTAATAGCAGGATAGGTGGTCTTCCAGACAACTGGCCTCCTGAGCTCGCAGATGGAGTCAGGGAGCAGTATAGTTCCGCTGTGATCCAGGAGGAATAGAATAGAATAGAATAGAATAGAATAGAATAGAATAGAATAGAATAGAATAGAATAGAATAGAATAGAATAGAATAGAATAGAATAGAATAGAATAGACCAGGTTGGAAGACACCTTTGAGATCATCCAACCCACCTAATCAACTAAACCATGTAACCAAGTACCCCATCAATTCTCCTCCAGGCTGTACCTATGCCATAGCATTTCTAAATGAGAACTCTCTAAATGACACACTGTACTTCATGCCAGTGCCTGAGATTTGTTTGACACAACTTCTGTGACAGTGGAAATACAGGAAATGCCAAATGCAATGACATTCATTACACACAATGGATAGCCTACATGGGAATGCATAAAGCTGATCTTTAAACACATCCAGAGATTGTGTCTCAACCACCTCCCTGGGCAGCACATTCCAATGCGTGACCACTCTTTCTAGGATTTTTTTTCCCTAGTGTCCAGTCTAAACCTACCCAGTTGCAGCTTCAGGCCATCCCTCTTGTTCTATCACTAATTACATGTGAGAAGTGACCAACACCAGCCTCTCCACAATATCCTTTCAGGTAGTTGTAAACAGGGATGAGGTCACCCCTCAGCCTCCTTTTGCAATTTAAACAGCCCCAGCTCCTTCAGTTACTCTTCATAAGACTGATTCTCCAGGCCCTTCACCAGCTTCATTGCCCTTCTCTGCACTTGCTCCAGCACCTTGACATCTCTCTTGTATTGAGGTGCCCCAAACTGGACACAATACTTGAGGTGTGGCCTCAAGAGTGGAGTACAAGGGGACAATCACCTCCCTACTCCTGCTGGACACAGAATTCCTAATACAGGCCAGGATGCCACTGGCTTTCTCGGCCACCTGGGCACACTGCTTGCTCCTGTTCATCTGCTTGTCAATTAGAACCCCCAGCCACACTTCCCCAAGCCTGTAGCATTGCTTGGGGTTGTTGTGACCGAAGTGCAGGACCTGGCATTTAGCCTTGCTGAAGATCATCCCATTAACATTGGTCCATTGATCCAATCTATCCAAGTGCCTCTGTAGAGCCCCCTTGTGCAGGTCAACACTCCCACCTAACTTGGTGTCACCTGTGAACTTACTGATGACACACTCTATGACTTCACCAAGATCACCAATAAAGATGTTAAACAGAAGTGGTCCCAACACTGAACCCTGAGGAAGATGACTTGTGGCTGGCTGGCAGCCAGATTTAATTCCATTGACCACCAGTCTTTGAGCCTGTTCATCCAGTCAGTGCTTTTTCCAGTAGAGCATGTGCTCATCTAAGTCATAAGCAGCCCATTTGTCCACAGTTTGCCCTTGGATGAGGCTGTTCCATTTCAGCTCTGGAGCTTGTCCACAATGAAATTCAAACCTCTTGACTCCTACAAGCAGAGCCAATATGTAAGAAAGATAAGTTTGTCACTTTTGGTGGCTAAAAAATCTCTCATCATCCACATATGGGTGTCATGGTGCTCCTGGTAAAAAAAAAAAAGATAGGTAGATTAGCATCTAAGGAATAGAAAAAACACTTTTGTTAAATTAATTACTAAACTACTACTAATTACTAAATTACTAAACCATTAGCAAACCATTACATTTTGTTAGACTATGATGTTAATACTGCTCTGCTACTCTTTGCAATTCTACAATTGTGCAAATGGAAATGTAGTGAGAAAAATGTGTAAAATATGAATTGAAGCCCTTCAGTTAATATTTTTAAGCTAAACTTCATTTTCCAATTTACCTAATAGCTGTATTTCTTGAGAGTGTGGGGAATATTTCACAAACCATTTTACTGACTAGATATTGTTGGCAGGATTTTAGGCTAAGTCTGACAAAATGGTAATCAAAAAATGGAAAATAATAATAATTTACTCTTATAGCATTCCCCATATCTCAGGCAAAGGAACACTTTATATTTACCATTTACAGTATGTGGTTTATTCTAATGAGAGATCAGATGGACATTTTGTGCTTTGCTGTATCACATTCTTTGCCTTGAGCTATGTTTTTGTCTATAAGGAAATACTTTTTCAATAGCTAGATTTGTATTCTGCATAACTCTACCACAACTTTAGTATGAACTATGTAAATTTGCAGATAGACATAAACAAGAATAATTGGAGCAAAATTAGAAAAAAACAACACCACAAGTAAAATGTAACTTCTTCCAATGCAGCCTGAGTTTTGAGTCCAGCTTCAAAAAAGTGAGAAGTCTTGACTTCAGTCAAGACAGATGCTAGTTCTAATCAGAGCACTAAAAACCTGTCTCTTTTGGTTTATTAATCTGAACACAGCTTTTGAATTTTCACTTTAAACTGGTATTTTAACAATGTACATTTCTAAATCACTGGTGATTGGATAGCAGTGCCCACGTACTTGTCAGTGTGTAATCCCAAGACTACTTGTGGCCAGTAAGAATTCTTGTGAATACCCAGTGAATAGATTGGAACTTACATTTGATTGCTGCAGAGGGTGTGAAGTGCTTTTAATCTGTAAATTTACCTGCTCTGTTAGCAACATACTAGGCAGAGGGGTGCGCCAAGGGCATATCTTGCCCTTACACCTGCAGCTGCGGCCGGAAGTCCCGGGTAAGAAGGGGCCAGCACCTGTCGCCCCCCCCCCCCCCCCCCGAGTCGGAGCCGTCCTCCCTTCTTCCCAGGGCGCTGGTAGTGCCACCCGGGTACCGCGGACCACTCGGCAGGGGAGGCACCTGCCACAGCCGTGACTTGCCCCCTGCGTCCCTCCCCCTACCTTGTCCGGCCCCGCAGGGCTCTGGGGCGGAGCAGGGTCCGTCCCGCCTTGCCGAGCGGTCGGCCAAGTTGTGCCGCCAGGTTGCCTTACTGCCGTTTACCCGGTCAGTGTCGTCCAGTCTACGGACAGCGTATCCGCACCCCTGGTGCCAGCACGGCCGATGGATCCCGAGGCAGTGGGGGACGACCTGTCCCGTCTGCGCGCTCTGTTCCTGGCCTGCGACCCCAGCGGCTCGGGCCGCATTGAACGGGAGGATTTCGCTGCGCTCTGCGCCGAGCTGCGGGTGCGGCCGGCTGAGGCCGAGGCCATCTTCCAGCGCCTCGACAGCGACCGCGACGGGGCCATCTCCTTCCCGGAGTTTGCCCGTGGCTTCCATGGTGCTACCGGGCGAGAATCCGGCGGCGGCGAGCCGGAGGGCGAGGAGTCGTCGGCGACAACGACATTGGCCGCCGCGGGACTGGAGCAGTCCTGGAGAGACTTCGAGGTGCGGCTCGGGGACGAGGCGAGGTACATTCCCAGGTAAGGATCGGGTACCGCCGGCACCCGTCCCTGGCCCGAGGGGCGGCAGGGGCAGGGGCGGCCGGCCCTTGGAGCGGGACTGTGGCAGCGGGGGTGCCGGGGTTGAACTTGCCCGCGGGGAGCCTCGTGGCAGCCCATCGCCCCAGCAGGCTTCCGGAATGGGAACTGCCCCTCCCGTCAGCAGCTTGCCCCGGTGCTGATGCAATACCCTAGTGGGGAACGGCCGCACCGGAGTGCAGTCTGACCCCTCGCACGCTGTGTTTGCAGGTATGTAGAGCCCTCCCCAGATCTGCTTCCCGGTTTTGAGCGTTTCCAGGTGTTTTTCGAGTTTGCTTGCTCTCTTCCTCGGCTCTGCCACTGACCCACGTGGGAAAACCAGGGCGATGAAACAAACGCACGGGATGCAAATTGCTGCCAGCTCCGCAAGTGAAACTTTCTCCTCCCGCTATCCCCAGACCTGCATCTTGCTCTCCTGTCTTCCCTTCCCTGATACAGCTAGGCCACTACCACCTTTGCCTCCAGGTTAGCGGGGTTCGCAAGCACGACTCTCGGGCTGACGTCGGTGAGAACGTTTGCCCTCGGTGTCAGAGACGATGACAACTGCTGGTGTCTTGGTTTGGGGTTAAATCCGATTACCGTAGATCTCTCAGTACCGAGATGGTTCCACATCGTGGTGATTCACAGTTAGCTGCACCTGCGGTGCTAAAAACTAATATGAAAATATTGTCCATATAAAGTACAGACTGCTTCTCTATCATTTAAATGTTTTAATTTAAGATGAAACGAATGAGGTCTGAGTTTAAGGGCTTGTCAGCTAGTCAAGAGACAGTTAAAAAAAACGACACTTGAAAGTACCCAGAGGCACTGTCGAGTTGCCGTGGGTCCTGGCTTTGCGATTCTCATAAGGTACTAAAATCCGTGTTAGTTTTCCTGTAACTTTGGTAACAACACATTAGAATGCACAGCTTGTTGTTTTGCAGGAGCATGGATCAAGTCATTAAAAAGTTTTTACACCTGTCTCCAAATAGTGCATGTTAAATTCTTACTTCCCCCAGTTACTTGGTTCTAGTCATTTTTGAAGAAGTGTTTGGATTGTGAGATGAGAAGTTTCTTCATAGAGATTTTTAGTTACCTAATCTGCTACTCATGTGCACAACTGGAATTAATTATTCTTTTCATATTGGACTAGAAGGGTAAGAAATTTTGGTTGGTCTTACTGGAATGGTCCAGTTCAGGCAGGTTAGTAACATAATGCAGGTGTTTCTTACCTAGAATGTCATGTCTTCCTTGCTACACACTTGCTTTCTACAGAAAGAGAGCAACAGTGACAAAAGAAACTTTTAAAAAATTTGCAGAAGCAATGAATAATTTATCCTAAAAGCTAGGCAGGCAGAAAGTCAGTGGAAAATGGACAAAACCCCTCACATACAATCAGTGGTGGCTTGTGGAGCATCTGTCTCCTTTTGGTAATAAGCCTATCTCAGTATCTTGGTTACTTTGTTTGCAGCAGCAGTTTGAATATAGCCCAGTTGTTTGTTCAAGAGTATAGTAGGACAGAAAGGGAATAGGATTTTTTTGGCTTGGCTTTGTAGATGTGTTCTTTAGCTTTGTTAAATGAATCATGACACAATTAACATAATTTGTGTTATGATCCTTGTATGCAAAAATTGCAAACAGAACTAAATTTTGATAGTTAAATATGTGTGTATGAGGTAGGTAAATTCATGTTCAGCTTTATGTGTGGCAGCATCAACTGAAGAGCAGTGTGCACTTTGTTTTGTCTTTATTTCCTCTTTCCTGTCCTGAAGTGCAAGAAGCAGATTTGTGTTACAGCTCAACGTTTTTCCATTTGTGGCCTACATACTTCTTTCCCTTTTTTAAAAATGTATCTGTATGGGTTTTTTTCTTGTGAGTAGTCCCACTATGATCATTAGGACTGCTTGTGTTAGTAATGAATGTATTGAAATACCTTGAGGAGTCTGGACATAGAAGAGCTATTGAGCAACAGAATAAAACATAATCATGTTTTAAGAACATAGTCATGTTTTTAAGAGCAAGCTGGTACTTAAAAAAAATTACTTACTACTTAATTTAAATTATATTTTTTAATTCCAGTTGTGGTGTCTGTTCTGGGTTGGTTTTTTTGGGTTGTTGGTGGGTTTTTTGTTTGTTTGTTTTAATTTTTTTTAGGGAAAGGTAGTACTTTGAAAGACAGACCCAGTTTGAAACATACCTGCATCCTCATAACTGTAAAAATATGGTGTTCACATTGTGGTTTATTACTCTTCATATGTATGCTGTAGCATTTGTGTTGAAAACTGTGAGAAAAGAAATTATGAAGAATAAGATTCTCAGACTCACATGAGTGGAGTAGTCCATACTTTTTGTCTTGATCATGTGTGTTTTCTGTATTGATCATTTTGGGGTTCAGTTCTTCAAATCGCTGTGCCTTCTGGAGCCAGGCCTTGATGCTATTGTGGTGTGTACAGAGATAAACAAGGCATAAGCAGACAGAATTAGTGAGATAAAATCAGAAATTTTTGCAGTTAAGACCTGTAGTCCCTGTCATCCCTGAGCTTGACTGAGTGCCCATGGAAGTTTTTTGCTGATACTGTTCAGCCTCTTTTTCTGCAGCTGAGCTTTTAAAAGCTCAAATAAGTCTCCATAATGAGGTTTGAAACCCAGTAACAGATTGGTATCCTGACTCAGCCCTCAGGGCAGTAGCAAACATTAGGTGCAGTCCTTGTTTACTGACAGGTACTGCATCATTCCAGGTACTAAAATAAGCATATACTACAATAAGAGCATTTTGAATTTAGTTAATTTTAAAAGATATCATTCTATTATGGGATGTATCCTGCCTCTCTGTAGTTTGCACAGTTCTGTTAGCTTTAAAACATCCAATCTCATATTGCTGGCAAAACACTTCACTGAAAACAGATTTTGAAATTTTAGTGTAGGAGACCTTCAACCAGAAAGAATGAAGAGTTGAGGCTCTGTGTGTTGTGTGTTCTTTTATATTGTGAGATTGCTCTGGGATAAACTGAACCCCTTTAAGCCCTACCAAATTTTTTTTTGTGTGTGTGATATTTGATTGTAAAATGAAATACATTGGTTAAAGGCTGGATAAATCTGGAAAATAAAGTGTGGGTTTTTTTGTTTGGTTGTTTTTTCTTGAGTTAAATTCTTCTGAGAATTCTCATACTTCAGTGCTTTGGTTGTGGCCTTGTCTTGCTTGTGGTCTTGTAATTTAAGCCAAGCTTTTAATGGGATTTCAGTCTTCTGACATGAATATAGCAGTTCTCCCCCAGTCATATCATCTGGAGCTATGTGGAAAATGTGGATCTGAAGGGCCTGATGAAATGAGAAGAGTGCTGTTTTAACAAGGGCTACTAGAATTACAAAGTCAGCCAATGCTAATGGAGTCTACTGCTGTGCTGCAGCAAAGGCAAGGGCTCTGCTGCTTAAGGGAAAAAAAAAAAAAAAAAGTCCAAAACCTATCAGACTCTTCTTGTCAGGAGCCAGGATGGATTTTTGCCAAAGTCAATACAGAGCATAGTGTCAACTCTAATCAGCAACTTCTGTTTGCTTCCATGAGATGATGAGGCATGATACCAGCATTGGGGGGTTTCCTTGGAAGTGTGTTTCCCAGTAAGGCAAATCATGAGAGAAAATAAATGCTGGTTCCCCCTGTTGTTACTGGGCTGGAGAGATCTCTGCTCTAAGAATGATGTTTGTTGCCTTTTAATACATCTCACAACAAGGGTTTGACAAATATGCTCTGCTGCAAGTGTGATAAATGGCTTTCTATAGGCTAGAAGAGTTTCTGAGCTACCTTAGGTTTACTGCTCTTCTGGGGTGGTTGGTTTTTTTTTTTTTTTTTTTTGGGGTGTGTGTGTGGGGGTGTGTGTGTGTTTGTGTTGCTTGTTTTCAGCTTTAGTTGGAACTACATCTATAATTAATTTTCCTGGTATTTTCATGTCACATGATCATTTGTCATAACCATATCCTTTGGACTGTTCTCCTGTTCCACAGATTTCATCTTTTCCTCCCTGTCTCACAGCCTTTTTCATTCTTGGTCACTGTCTCCAAATCACACCTGTTTTTAGGAAGGAAAAAGTATTTATTCCTTGGAAATATTAAAAAATCCTTTCCCTAGAAATGAGTTCTTCATCACCTTTCCAGGTGTAAGGAAAAATTAATCCGATTTAGAAGTTCCTGTTCCCAAGAGAGACAGAGGAGTCTTGTAAAACTTTATTCAAATAAAGGGAGAGTCCACAGGACAATTCTCTGTGGGGCCTCTCAAATTGCTGAAAGGCGCAGCTTCCCATTCATCCTAAATTCCCAGATGCAAATTTCCCTCTCCCTTTCCCCATTGGCTAAGGTACTCAGGATTTCCAGTCTTTCCCAAAATGCCTACTACATGTACCCCTTCACATGTAACCCCCCTGTATCATATATTGTATGTTCATTTAGATTAGGTTCTTCACTTCTCTGTGTGGAGAAGTTAATGTTCAGTAGTCTATTAAGCCTGCACTCTGTCCTAAAAGTTCAGAAGTTCAGGCTGTGTTCAGTGTCTGCTATCTTCAGACAGACCCACGGAATCACCAAGGTTGGAAGAGACCTCAAAGATCATCAAGTCCAACCTGTCACCACAGACCTCATAACTAAACCATGGCACCAAATGCCACGTCCAATCCCCTCTTGAACACTTCCAGGGGTGGTGACTCCACCACCTCCCTGGGCAGCACATTCCAATGGTGAATGACTCTCTCAGTGAAGAGCTTTCTCCTCACCTCGAGCCTAAGCTTCCCCTGGTGCAGCTTGAGACCATGTCCTCTTGTTCTGGTGCTGGTTGCCTGGAGAAGAGACCGATCCCCTCCTGGCTACAACCTCCCTTCAGGTAGTTGTAGACAGCAATAAGGTCTCCTCTGAGCCTCCTCTTCTCCAGGCTAAACAATCCCAGCTCCCTCAGCTTCTCCTCATAGGGCTTGTGCCCGAGGCCTCTCACCAGCCTCGTTGCCCTTGTCTGGACACGTTCAAGAGTCTCAATGACCTTCTTAAATTGAGGGGCCCAGAGCGGGACACAGGACCCCTACTGATTTACAGCAAGATTCAAGGTAAGGTACTTAGCAGAGGCCCTTTTGTGATTTACATACACATAGGTAAGGTGAGCTGTCTGGTTCCTCCCTTTCTATTCCAACTCCCTCTTAGCCAGTTCTTCCTTTGTAAAGGCACTACCTCCTTTTAATCTCATCACAGGGATGGAGGGTGGGGCTGACTGATCTGTAATTTCCTGCGTCTTCCTTGCGCTTTTTGAAGACCAGAGTGACATTGTCTTTGCTCCAGTCCCCCAGGCATCTCTCCCATGCTGCATGACTATCTTTGGTTTTACCTGCACCTACAAAACCAGAAATTTTTTTCCAATGCTTGAAAGATATCTGTGTGAAGAGAACAAAAAGAAAGTATTTGGGGAACTTAAGTCTGCAGGATAATAAAGATGTGAAGGTAGAAGTCAGTAATTTTGCAAGGGATGTTGTTGAGAATGATAAGGATGCTTGGATGATTTTCTTACCTTTCAGTACAACCTTCCTCCAGCTAAGCCTGACAGCCTAAGTGAGCTTTTACCTTGTTTGCTTGCTTCTTTGTGCTCCCCAGAGTGCTCCGCACAGATGAGCCCTGGTATTGTGCTGGTTACCTTGTCAGACTTTACCTTTCTAAAGCAGACTCAGGTAAACGTATGTAAAATAGCAACAGAAGAAACACTGCATCTTTGACATGTGCGTGAAGGAAAGTGGTATTGTCACTGTCACTTCTTTGGTTTCTTCCTATGTCCAATTATCTTGATGCACTTCTTACATATTTGGTGGAAAACTATTCTGAAAATACCGCTCTTGGGGTCAGACTAAAGAAACTGTAGCACAGTGTCCTCTCTCTTGCAGCTACATGGGGAATGCATGTAAGATACTGAACTGCAGGATTATTAAATTCTTTAATAAATTCAGTCAGCTTCTTTTGAGCTGCATTCAGAGTGTGGATTATTAAACAAATATGACTGTTCAGCAAACCAAAATAATGCGACAAATTGATATGAATTAGAACAGGTCTCTGGGTTAGCTGAAATTGTGACACTGAGTATCTAAATACATGATATCTCCAATCCCAGTGTCTTTTTTTTCCTCTCCTTTCTGCTTACCCTGTATTCTACCATGGTATTTTAAATCTGTTGTGTTACAAATTATGTTGTCATCAGGGCAGTTTTTTTTTTTCTCTAATTCTCTCAGGAATTTTATGAAACCATGTGAATATGGTGACTTCACTTATGCTAACTTATATGTAAAGTTGTGCAAATACTAATTACACTTACTAATTATTAAATTTACAGACAGCTTACTTTATAAAACCGTTGAAATAAAGTAAGGTAAAGCCAGAGCAATACTTGTCCAGAGTACTACACTTCTTTGGGTGTTAGTGTTTTGTGTCTGTATTTTGTGGAAGCAAGAAAGGCACACAAGGGAGATTATGCAACCATAGTGCCAGATGGTTCAAGGGGACCATTTATTTCATGTATATTAAAAATTGCTCATTATATATTAATGTTTACAAATGTCTACCATTGTGTTAGTATGTAACTTAAAGGCATGCAGCTAAATCCATTTGAAAGGATTTCAAGAAAGACCAGTTTAAGAGGGCAGAGGTGAGCATTTAGGATGAAGTTTGCTGAAACTGAAGTAAGAGCATTCTGGTTGCCTTTTTGTCCAGCAGAAGGCTAGATTGTTCAGGCATCAGCTTGGTGAAATCCATTTGTGAAACGTTTGGATAGCTAATGAATTTGCAGAAAGAAATAGCATACATTCAAGAGACAAACAAAACAGATTGGGTAATAGTAGCAAGTAATCTTGTCCTGCTGCAGTGGTGGCACTGATATTCACCAAAGTATATGAAAATCAAACCCTGAACCATGGTTGTCACTCGGATGAAGGCTAGAAAGACAGTACCTACCCAGACAGAGTTGCTGCATCAGCATGCAGGAGTCCAGGCTGCTGGTTGCAGAGAGTGCTTGAGCCTGGCACTTGGAATAGAGGGGGAAGGAGAGAACACCTGTGACAGGTGTGACCAGGTGAACTTTCTCCTCAGTCTGGTGGCAGAGCTGAAGGATGAAGTGGCTGAGCTGAAGGATGAGGTATCTAGGCTCACGTCAATAAGGGAAAGCGAAAGGGAGTTAGATATGTGGGAGAAGGCTCTGCAGATCTCCCCTGCTGAGGGAAGGGTCCCTGAAAACTGGGAGGCATGGATGCAGGTCCCTGCCAGGGGTGGCAAGGGGAATCCATCCTGGCCCTCTCCTCCTCCTCCACTGCTCTTGCATAATAAGTATGAGGCGCTGCAGGCTGAGGAGCAGCCATCTGGGTGGGAGCCTAAGGCCAAGCAGTCCCTACCAACTATAACGACCAGCTCCACAAAGAAAAAGAGAAGGGTTATAGTTGTTGGGGACTCTCTCCTGGGGGGTACTGAGGGACCCATATGTCGTCCCGACCCATCCCACAGGGAGGTCTGCTCCCTACCTGGTGTGCGGGTAAGGGACGTTACAAGGAGACTCCCAAAGTGGATCTAGCCCAGTGACTATTGCCCTTTGCTGTTAATACAAGCTGGGAGTGATGAAATTGACAAGAAGGGCAGCAGGGTGATTAAAAAGGAATTCAAGGCCCTGGGACAATTGATTGATGGGGCAAGAGCTCAAGTGGTGTTCTGCTCAGTTCCCTCAGTGGCAGGGGTGTACACTGAGAGGACCAGGAGAACCCACACCCTCAACAACTGGCTCAGGGGATGGTGCCACCAATGGAATTTTGGTCTCTTTGATCATGGGGCAACCTTTATTGCACCCGACCTGCTGGGTCATGATGGGGTGACATTATGTAGAAAGGGTAAGAGAGTCCTAGCACTGCAGTTGGCAGGGCTCATCTCAGAAACATGGTGGGATGACACGCACGATTGGAGTGCTGCACTGGGGCGTTACAGGCTCTTTAGGAGAGACAGGTGAGGCAGAAGAGGAGGAGGGGTGGCTCTGTTTATTAGGGAGTCTCTCTTTGCCACAGAGCTTGAGGTGAAGGATGAAGGGATTGAGTGCCTCTGGGTTAAAATCAGAGGGAGGCCTAACAAATCTGACATCCTGGTTGGAGTCTATTATAGACCACCCAACCTGGATGAGGAGGCAGATGAAATATTCTATAAGCAACTGGAGGCTGTCTCAAGGTCATCAGATCTTGTCCTTGTGGGTGACTTTAACCTGCCAGATATCTGCTGGGAACTTAATTCAGCAGAGAGGAGGCAGTCCAGAAGATTCTTGGAGCGCATGGAGGACAGCTTGCTGATGCAGCTGTTAAGTGAGCCTACCAGGGGACAGGCTCTGCTTGACCTGCTGTTCTTCAATAGAGAAGGGCTGGTGGGCAATGTGACAGTGGGAGGCTGCCTGGGGTGCAGCGACCATGAGATGGTGAAATTTTCAATGTGCAGGGAGATAGGGAGGAGCAGCAACAGAACCTTCACCTTGGACTTCTGGAGGGCGAACTTCAGCCTGTTTAAGAAACTGATTTGCAAAGTTCCCTGGGTATCAGCCCTCAAGAACTGAGGGGTCCAGGATGGTTGGACCTACTTCAAACAGGAGAAGGCACAGGAACTGGCGGTTCCCATCTGCCGAAAGATGAGCCGGCAGGGAAGGCGACCGGCCTGAATGAGCAAGCAGCTCTTGGAGGAACTAAGGGGGAAAAAAGAGGCTGTATCACCTTTGGAAGGAGGGGAAGGATTCTTGAGGTATGTTTAAGGAAGTTGTTAGATTATGTAGCAGAAAAAATAGAAAGGCAAAGGCCCAGTTGGAGCTTAAGCTGGCCACCTCTGTGAAAGATAATAAAAAGCATTTTTACAAATATATTAATGCTAAAAAGAGGGGCAAGAAGAACCTGCACTCCTTATTGGACCTGGAGGGGAACACAGTGACTGAAGATGAGGAAAAGGCTGAGGTCCTGAACACCTTCTTTGCCTCAGTTTTTAACAGTAAGGCAGGAGGAGTTCAGGACGAGTGGCCTCCTGAGCTGTGTGATGGGGTCAGGGAGCTGTGTAATGCCCTGGATATCCATGAGGAATTAATTCATGACCTGCTGAGCCACTTGGACACTCACAAGTCCATGGGGCTCTGAGAGAGCTGGCAGATGAGCTGGCCATGCCGCTCTCCATTGTTTTTCCTCCAGTCCTGGCTCACCAGAGAGGTCCCAGATGACCGGAAACTGGCCAATGTGGTCCCCATCCGCAAGAAGGGTTGGATGGAGGAACCTGGAAACTCCAGGCATGTCAGCCTGACCTCAGTGCCAGGGAAAATTATGGAGCAGATTATCTTGGTGACAATAATTGCACACCTGAAGGATGGCCAAGGCCTCAGGTCCAGCCAACATGGATTTAGGAAGGGCAGGTCCTGCCTCTCCAACCTGATCTCCTTCTATGATCAGGTCACCTGGCTAGTGGATATGGGGAGGCCTGTGGATGTAGTCTACCTGGACTTCAGCAAGGCCTTTGACACCATCCCCCACAGCAAACTGCTGGCTAAGCTGTCAGCTCATGGCTTGGACAACAACACTCTGTGCTGGGTTAGGAACTGGCTGGAGGGCCGGGCCCAGAGAGTGGTGGTCAGTGGTGCCACCTCCAGCTGGTGGCCAGTCACTAGTGGTGTCCCCCAGGGATCAGTGCTGGGCTCCATCCTCTTTAATGTCTTAATTGTTGATCTGGATGAAGGGATTGAGACAGTCATCAGCAAATTTGCAGATGACACCAAGCTGGGAGCGGATGTTGATCAATTAGAGGGTAGGAGGGCCCTGCAGAGGGACCTTGACCGACTGGACAGGTGGGCGGAGTCCATTATGATGACATTCAACAAGTCCAAGTGCCGGGTGCTGCACTTTGGCCACGGCAACCCCATGCAGAGCTACAGGCTGGGGTCAGAGTAGCTGGAGAGCTGCCAAACAGAGAGGGACCTGGGGGTGCTGATTGACACCTGCCTAAACATGAGCCAGCAGTGTGCCGAGGTGTCCAGGAAGGCAAATGGCATCCTGGCATGCATTAGGACTAGTGTAGCCAGCAGGAGCAGGGAAGTCATTGTGCCCCTGTACTCTGCATTGGTTAGGCCACACCTTGAGTACTGTGTCCAGTTCTGGGCCCCTCAGTTTAGGAAGGACATCAAGACACTTGAATGTGTCCAGAGAAGGGCAACAAGGCTGGGGAGAGGCCTTGAGCACAAGCCCTATGAGGGGCTGCTGAGGGAGCTGGGGCTGTTTAGCCTGGAGAAGAGGAGGCTCAGGGGAGACCTCATTGCTGTCTACAACTACCTGAAGGGTGGTTGTAGCTAGGAAGGAGTTGGTCACTTCTCTGTAGCAACCAGCACCAGAAGAAGAAGACACCGTCTCAAGCTGCACCAGGGGAAGTTTAGGCTTGAGGTGAGGAGGAGGTTCTTCACAGAGAGAGTCATTTGTCATTGGAATGTGCTGCCCAGGGAGGTGGTGGAGTCACCATCACTGGAGGTATTCAAGTGGGGACTAGACGTGGCGCTTGGTGCCATGGTCTAGTCATGAGGTCTGTGGTGACAGGTTGGACTCGATGATCTTTGAGGTGTTTTCCAACCTTCGCAATACTGTGATACTGTGAAAAGAGTGACTGAAAATACTGAGACAGGTCAGAACAATTAGTCTCATAATTGTTAAATACTTACTGTGTGTTGCTATAGAATGTATATCTAGTTTCATCTTACTAAAATCGTGCATCAAACAATTAAATCAGTACCAGTTTTCCCAGTTCATGAAAGTGTATTGCTTTTTACAGAAGGCATAAATGATGAAGCAGAGTCCTATCAATTTTGTTGCTTGACTTGAATTTCTCCTACATTTTTGTTGCCCAGTAGTTGTGTTTTAAGCAAGAATTCCAGTAAAGTTGCCAAAGGAGCATGTAAGTGTCCTGCAGAATTCCAGTGGCCAATTTTAACTTAAGAGCCCTCCAGGCCTTTTCTGGGATCCTGCAAGGTTGTGATTGTATGGATATTGTTTTGCTTCTAAGTGCTGCTTCAGAAAACTGGGTGACTGAGATATTTTGAATACATCTTGATGGTAGCTGGTCTCTAGGCTAAGGAGGAGTAAGTGTCAAGAGATTTTATTATTACAGAGTGAGAATAGACTCTCTCAGTAACTACTTTACGCTTTTGACTACTGCATCTTAAAGCAGACTTAGCTATATGGCAGAGGCTCAGCATCATGGAGATAGAGATTATTTCCTTCAGTTCTGCATACACTTTAAAAAGAAGCTGTAAGAGGGACTGACTGTGCCATTCCTGTAAAAAGAATGAAAGTTGCAGAAGTATGTTACAATATTCCACTGCAGATGCCTTCTGCTCCAGGCACAAAGTACAGTAAACAAAGTAAGCAAAGGCCAGAACAATTTTTTTACTCCCATCATAATAAGACATTATACCTTCAGGTTTGCTACTTCCTCAATAATCCATATGGTAGGAGCCCTCTAATATTTAACACAGAACTTTTAGTACCGTTTGAGGTACAGATAGAGCTTAATTTCATTTAAAGGCGGCAGCTGCTTTATCCTGCATAAGCAAAAGGTAAGAGTACCAATGTAACCCTATAATCTTTTGGAAAGGATTATGTAGGTCCTTAAAGATACAACCTTAATTCAGTGACCTGGGTTTTGGAATAGAATCAAGAAAATGTTTGCTCATATAAGGAATATTTTACCTTAGTGTCAAATAATAAGTAATTTTCCTGCTGTTTCCTTGCTTTCTAGAAAGTTATTATTGAGCATCTTGCTGGTGAAGTGTAAAGGAAATGTAAAGACAAAAGGAAAAAAATCAGAACTCAAATTTATGCTTGTGTTTTGTATTTGTAAAAATCATATATGTTGACCTAAATTGTGCTGAATTTACCTGCTTTGGAAGATTGACAAACTGTTCCATCTTGCGGTGGCTACTGCTATTTCTGTTTTATGGGTGACTTATTGAAAGGACTGTGTGTATATTTGCACTGTTTGAAGAAGTGTCACTGTTCCGCTAATTCTGGATATGGACAATGCCTACTTCTATCTAAAATTTGGAATTACTCTGGAATATTTTATTGACTGTCTTTTTGAACATTTTGCAGCTCTGAAGGACAGCTTCTAAAGTGCTATGAATTTTGCAAAATGCATCATTACTTACTAGTTCTAAGTTCAACTATTAAAAATAATCAAAATTTCAAAAGCAGAGACTATGGAAAAGCTGTATTTTGCAATGTTTGAAGTACAGCCAGGCTTCAGATTTCAGCCCCCCCAATGTTAGTGGATGTGTGGTAGGATTTTTTTTTTTGTCCAACCACATGCACTTGGAAATCCGTGTCTACTGTGATACATGCTATATATCTACTATGCTATATATCTACATGCTATATATCTACTGTACACTTGAAATTTAATTGGGATCTGATGAACCTCAACCTCAGACTTATTTTGTGATGTACACTATCATCAAAATTATTCCAAAACTTTGCTGTGCAGTAAAGACTTCAGTGCATGAATTGCACCTTTGTTGCAATAGTACAGAATGAAAGCCGAATTCTTTTGTGGGGAGGAGAGGGCCTTTTTTTCCCCTAGTTTTAATATTTCTGATGGTGTTGATAATATGATTGTTGGTTTTGTGGAAAGCTGTTGTTAAGGAAAATGTTCTCAGCAGATTTTAAAATGTGAGTTATTAATTAAACATACATGTGGGGAGTTCTTTAATGATGCATTATTTATAAATATTATCTAGCATCTGATAGTCAGATAAACCTGCATATATTGGAGCACCATGTTCAGTTTAACTTCTGGAAATACTGAGTACAGCTAAAGCATTAGCTTATGTAAAGGAAAACCTTAGCAAGACAAAGATCAGTACATGGAAATCCTTCTGGCATCAGTAAACCTGTATTTCTCTGCGCTGCTGTTATGTTTCTGAGTATTGAAATTAATGTTAGGATTTTAGCTGGAAATAGATTTTACAGTGTCCTGAAATATCTAGGTTGTTTAAAATGGAAATCTGATCTGTAGTAACAATTATGGTACTGGTTTAATAATTTCATTGGGGAAATCACACAGAAGCAGAGTGCTGTAGTGTTGATAATCTAAGATGCTGAATTGCTTCAAGTGGGAAAAAATACAGAGAATATACACTAATTGCTGATATGCATATGATGACAGTATTAAGTAGCACTACCTCCACAGAAGTCAGGAAAACAACTTGTATATAATGAGGATGATCTTTAGATCAGAGTGTTAGACTTTATGGTGCTGGACTGTATCACAGTATCACAGTATAACCAAGGTTGGAAGAGACCCCAAGGATCATCAAGTCCAACCTGTCCCAACAGACCTCACAACTAGACCATGGCACCAAGTGCCATGTCCAGTCTCCCCTTGAACACCTCCAGGGACGGCAACTCCACCACCTCCCGGGGCAGCCCATTCCAATGGTGAATCACTCTCTCGGTGAAAAACTTTTTCCTCACCTCGAGTCTAAACCTCCCCTGGCACAGCTTGAGACTGTGTCCCCTTGTTCTGGTGCTGGTTGCCTGGGAGAAGAGACCAACCCCTTCCTGTCTACAACCACCCTTCAGGTAGTTGTAGACAGCAATGAGGTCACTCCTGATCCTTCTCTTCTCCAGGCTAAACAATCCCAGCTCCCTCAGCCTCTCCTCATAGGGCTTGTGCTCAAGGCCTCTCACCAGCCTTGTTGCCCTTCTCTGGACACGTTCAAGTGTCTCGATGTCCTTCTTAAACTGAGGGGCCCAGAACTGGACACAGGACTCAAGGTGTGGCCTAACCAAAGCAGAGTACAGGGGCACAATGACCTCCCTGCTCCTGCTGGCCACACTATTCCTAATACAGGCCAGGATGCCATTGGCCCTCTTGGCTGCCTGGGCACACTGCTGGCTCATGTTTAGGCGGGTGTCAATCAGCACCCCCAGGTCCCTCTCTGTTTGGTAGCTCTCCAGCTACTCTGACCCCAGCCTGTAGCTCTGCATGGGGTTGCCGTGGCCAAAGTGCAGCACCCGGCACTTGGACTTGTTAAATGCCATGCCATTAGAGTGTGCCCATCTGTCCAGTCGGTCGAGGTCCCTCTGCAGAGCCTTTCTACCCTCTAACTGACTAACATCTGTTCCCAACTTAGTGTCATCTGCAAACTTGCTGATGACTGACTCAACCGCCTCATCCATATCATCAGTGAAGATGTTAAAGAGGATGGGGCCCAGCACTGATCCCTGGGGGACGCCACTGGTGACTGGCCGCCAGCGGGATGTGGCACCATTCACCACCACTCTCTGGGCCCGGCCCTCCAGCCAGTTCCTAACCCAGCACAGAGTGTTGCTGTCCAAACCACGAGCTGACAGCTTAGCCAGCAGTTTACTGTGGGGGACGGTGTCAAAGGCCTTGCTGAAGTCCAGGTAGACTACATCCACAGGCCTCCCCATATCCACTAGCCAGGTGACCTGATCATAGAAGGAGATCAGGTTGGAGAGGCAGGACCTGCCCTTCCTAAATCCATGTTGGCTGGACCTGAGGCCTTGGCCATCCTGCAGGTGTGCAGTTATTGCCTCCAGGATAATCTGTTCCATCACTTTCCCTGGCACTGAGGTCAGGCTGACAGGCCTGTAGTTTCTGGGTTCCTCCATCCGTCCCTTCTTGCGGATGGGGACCACATTGGCCAGTTTCCAGTCATCTGGGACCTCTCCAGTGTGCCAGGACTGAAGGAAAATGATGGAGAGTGGCTTGGCCAGCTCATCTGCCACCTCTCTCAGCACCCTAGGATGGATCCCATCCGGTCCCATGGACTTGTGGGTGTCCAAGTGGCTCAGCAGGTCCCTAACTAATTCCTCCTGGATTTCTGGGGTACTACACTGCTCCCCAACCCTATTACCCAGCTCAGGAGGCCACTCATCCTGGACTCCTACCTTGCTGTTAAACATCGAGGCAAAGAAGGCGTTCAGGACCTCAGCCTTTTCCTCATCTTCAGTCACCGTGTTCCCCTCCAGGTCCAGTAAGGAGTGCAGATTCTTCTTGCCCTTCTTTTTAGCGTTGATATATTTGTAAAATTGCTTTTTATTTTCTTTCACAGAGGTGGCCAGTTTCAGTTCCAACTGGGCCTTTGCCTCTCTAATTTTATTCCTACATAATCTAACCACTTCCTTGAACATACCTCGAGACACCTTCCCCTCCTTCCAAAGGTGATACAGCCTCTTTTTTCCCCTTAGTTCCTCCAGGAGCTGCTTGCTCATCCAGGCCGGTCGCCTTCCCCGCCGGCTCATCTTTCGGCAGATGGGAACCGCCAGTTCCTGTGCCTTCAAGAGCTCCTTTTTGAAGTAGGTCCAACCCTCCCGGACCCCTCGGTTCATGAGGGTTGGTACCCAGGGAACTTTACAAATAAGTTTCTTAAAGAGGCTGAAGTTTGCCCTCCGGAAGTCCAAGGTGAAGGTTCTGTTGGTGCTCCTCCCTATCTCCCTGCACATCGAAAACTTCACTATCTCGTGGTCACTGCACCCTAGGCAGCCTCCCACGGTCACATCTCCCACCAGCCCTTCCCTATTGGAGAGCAGCAGGTCAAGCAGAGCCTGTCCCCTGGTAGGCTCGCTTAACAGCTGCGTCAGGAAGCAGTCCTCTATTCGCTCCAGGAATCTTCTGGACTGCCTTCTCTCTGCTGAATTAAGTTCCCAGCAGATATCTGGCAGGTTGAAGTCACCCACGAGGACAAGATCTGATGATCTTGAAACAGCCTCCAGTTGTTTGTAGAATAATTCATCAACCTCCTCATCCTGGTTGGATGGTCTGTAACAGACTCCAACCAGGATGTCAGATTTGTTGGGCTGCCCTCTGATTTTAACCCACAGGCTCTCAATTCCCTCATCTTCCACCTCAATTTCTGAGGCAGAAAGTGTCTCCCTAATATACAAAGCCACCCCTCCTCCTCTTCTCCCTCACCTATCCCTCCTAAAGAGCCTGTAACCCCCAGTGTAGCACTCCAATTGTGCCTGTTGTCCCACCATGTTTCTGAGATGGCAACTATATCATAGTTGCCCTGGTGGATTAGGACCTCCAGCTCATCTTGCTTATTGCCCAGGCTGCGTGCATTGGTGTACATGCACTGCAGCTGGGCTCCCGACCTCTCAGTTGACCCTACCTTGTGCCCTACTCTTACCTCTGCAGAGGGACCGATGTCTTCACCCACCCCCTTCAGACCTAGTTTAAAGCCCTCCTAATGAGCCCTGCCAACTCTAGTGCTAGGACTCTCTTGCCCCTTCTAGATAAATGTACCCCATCAGGACCCAGCAGGTCAGGTGCTGTAAAAGTTGCCCCATGATCAAAGAAACCAAAGTTCCTCCGCTGGCACCATTCCCTGAGCCAATTGTTGATGGTGTGGGTTCTCCCGTTCCTCTCAGTGTACTCCCCTGCCACTGAGGGAACTGAGCAGAACACCACTTGCATGCCTGCCCCATCAATCAACTGTCCAAGGGCCCTGAACTCCTTCTTAATTGCCCTGGTGCCCTTCCTGTCGATCTCATCACTCCCAGCCTGTATCACCAGTAGAGGGTAATAGTCAGAGGGACTAATGAGCTTGGGGATTCCCCTTGCAGTGTCCCTTACTCGCGCCCCGGGTAGAGAGCAGACCTCCCTGTGGGATGGGTCGGGACGACATATAGGTCCCTCAGCAACCCCCAGGAGAGAGTCCTGGAGAGGTGAGAGACTGGAACTTGGAAAAGCTTTTTCTTCTTGCTTTTCTGCCACTAATGGGCTGTATTCCCTCATTACTAACCCAGTTCCTCAACAGACTTGATCTACTCTTTTCCTTTCATTTAATTAAGTAAAATTAATTTTTAATTCTTGAATATCCCAGCACATTCTAGAATATAGTCTGTGTGGCAGTCAGCTTCAATGTACATTGAGGCTGCTAACTTGTGTTACAGAATTTTCTCTGGTTTATGCTGTTATGTCAATACAGATAATGAAATGTAGCCGGCACATAACTCAGTTACATGGTGTTGCTGGAAGTCAGTGCTTTGTATGTAATAATGTTTTGATCCTTGTATTACTCTTTGATTTTGTATCTCATCAAGATTATTTATTTTGACAATTAAAACTTTGTAAGTGAGTCCAGATGAAGTGGAAATTGGAATATACTGTTCCTTCCCTGGAGCAGCTTTTATGAAGCAGTATAAATTTCAGGAGGACAAAAATGTTTTTCTTTCCTCTGTACAAGCTGTAACAGTTATCTTTCATATAATGATCATGTAAAGAATTAACTTCTTACAACAATGTATTTGTTCGGGTGTAAATCAGGGCTGGCATTATGACAAGTGCAATCAACTGGACCAGAATAATTTGTTTTGAACCAAAGAGCTGTACTCTTATTTCCCATACAGCTCCCCCTGCTGCCACATACTGATACAAAAATGCAGACACTGGAAGTCCAGCAGCTCGAGGAACTTTAGGAGGACATATGATCACCTTCCTCTCTCTACTTTGAACATCCATTTTCATGTAGAGGGTTGGCATTTATACCCATGTTAATTTCTTGTGCAGCCTCTTAAACTCATAAACTTCTTCATGGATATGATTAACATTTAGAATCACTAACAAACTTTATACACTTTATGAGTTACTCCAATGTCATGCTTTTCAGTACACCATTAATAGAAGTTAAAAAAATTTACTTAAGCTAACAAGTGTTTTTTTCTACAGTAGCTATGTTAGAGAAGCAGGAAGGGTAAACATAATTTAGAACTGAGTCACACTAATCTGAATGTTCAAAGTACATACCTAATTTGCCAAATTTTTTAAAATACGCAAAAAGAGTAGTATCTTAATTTGTAGTATGCTTTTCAAACCTGTCATAGAACATTGCTCCAACTGTGTTAAAAAGGTGTCTCTTTTTCAGACAAGAGCAGGTCAGTGTTTTGTATCAGAACATACACATAGTGGAACCAAGATTAATCCAGCCATATGAACATGTCATTAAGAGCTTCATCCGGGAGATCAAACTACAAAGCACAGAGATGGAAACTTTGGCCATTGCAGTAAAAAGGTACAGTGAGTTGTATTTCTAGTTCAGTTATGCAGTTCAGCCCCACATTGTTGCGTTAAACTGTTGGGAGTTAATGCCATACAGAATATTTAGATGAACTCAGTTCAAATGTTTCTTTTTATGCACGCATGTGTATAAGCACATACAGCAGCTTGCAAATGATTCCCTGTTAATATTTTGGATAAGACCTGGATAAAATTTTTGCTGGGTCTAATTTTGTGCTTAATACCTTAAACAGTTTTGACTCTTTTTCTTTGTCTGCAACTTTGAGTTTTACTATACATGCCCACTATGTTTTCATTTTAGAAATGCTTTTTTAGCTTTTTCAGCTGCAGGGGGTGTATTTACCTACTTGACATTTGAACTCTCACATTACCGCCAAAACTAAACACATTAGTTCAGGACAGAGGTCCTGCATGTGTGGTAATACAAGTTGCTGTAGTTGCCCTTTTAAAGTCTCTTCATATGATAACAGGGTGGAGGAACTTTTATTTCTGTAACTTAATTTTCAAAATGCAGATGTGGTGTATTTTCTCTTAGTCATCAACTGCCAGATAGTCTTTAAAATCTGATTTGCTTGTATTGTCAAATTAATTTGTGATTGTTGTTACCAACCCTACCAGTTTTAAGGTCTGGACAATGTTAAACTGTTTCTATGTCTGTCTGTTTAATTTCTTTCAGCTGAGGTAGGCAGATGTGTGTTGTGTTTCACACAATGTTTCTGTCAAGCCAGAGGGCAATTCCTAAGACAGTATTTAATTTTAAATTTCAGAGCTCAGGATAAAGCAGCCGTTCAGCTTAGTGAGCTGGAGGAAGAAATGGAACAACGTATACAAGCTGCAGAGCTTAAAGTTAAAAAGGAAGTGAGTATTTTATACTTACGGAATTTAAAAATTGCCAAACTCTCAGTGGTTTTAAGCAGGGTTGATGGCCATGTATGTTTTTGATCCTGAGGGACCAGCTCAAAGCTGCTGAAGGCAGGGTCTGGCTGAAAAGAATCTATCCATGAGATGAAAAACATATTTCTGTAATGGTTTCCTAGAGAGGAATGGCTGCTCAGATGTAACAAATCAGGAAAAAACCAAGTATTTCTCCTTTGTGAGATTATGCTGGTCTAGAGGAATTTGTTTCTGAGACCAGTATTGGAAACAGCTTGGAGAAAATGATAGTTCACTGTATGGAATCTAGTACTCTTAGTAGATGACTGTATGTAGAAATTGATGCTTAGATAATTTGTTCCTAATTTGTGCATCTGCATGGAGTGATGATCTTTTCCCATTTTTATCCTGAACTGTAGAAGGTTATATAGATATGAGAGAGGGTAATTAGGGTGACAGACTGTGAGGGCCTGGACTTCCCAAAGTTGAGGGCAAATTCTGTTTCAATGGGCTCAAGTTTTTGCCGTTACTTCAAGACAATCATTGCTGTTTTGATGGAAAAGTACAAGAATCGTCTTCCTCTTCCTTGTGGAGATATCAACGATGATGTGATGACACCTCAGAAATGATGCTTATATACTGTTAGCAGCAGTTGAAAGCAAGATTGTTTCTAGGAGTACTTTTCCAATGCAGACACCCAAAACTTACCGTAACAGTCATTGGTCAAGCATTTCAAGCATTTGTATCACACAGGTAAATGACAGATATCCTTTACCTTGCCTGCTCTCTACTACCTCCCAAGGTTTTGTTTTAATGAGCATGTCTGTTTCTCTATTAGAAAGCTGTTTCAGGCTCAAAAGTGATTATTTTGTTTCCTTCAATCCCCACACTTACTGATTGAAAAATGAATTACAGCCACATCTGTAATTCTAAGCAGAAAGCAGCACAGTAAAGCCACCCTACTTATGTTGGCTACTTCATGTTGAAATAGTAATAAAATCACGTAAGAAAAACTTAACTTTATCATTTGCGTAAGGATGTAACTTTGTGAAAGTGTTTTAATCTGGACATAAGCAATGCATTAATTAAAATATGCTGCAAGCATAATTACTGCTTTGTAGGACAGACAGTGTACTGATAGTCTTATTATTTCACCAAAGCTTTTGCAGAATCAGAAGCAATGACGTGCAGTCTTTCAAATTGCTGATTTAAAATAGTTCACAGTAATTGATCTGTGAAGGTGAATGGTATTCTGCTAGATTTGCTCCAAACAACATGTTTATCTGTACAAGAGGAAACACTCCTACCAAATCATAAAAGTCAATTGTTTTCCTAGAAACAAAATATAATGACAAAAAATGTTTAATCATAATGCAACTCTCAACAGAAGAAAAACTTTCAATTTCCAAACTAATTAAGCATTTATGTTTAGAAAGCAAATACATCTGCTTTGGAAAATTCCTGGTCTGCAAAAAGTGGTAAAACACTGAAAAAAAGTTCTGAAGACTCTTTTCCACTACTGTAAAAATATGACTGGGATGTGTGTAATTGCTCTGCCTGAGAACATCCACATGTATGTGCTAGCATTATGTAAAACCAGATCTGCTATATATTACTGCATCTAGTCTGTATTTCTCATTCTGAAAACTCCTCAAATTGTCACTGAGTTGCATGGATTGTGATTTCACTGTTCACATCTAGATATAGGTATGAAAAATGAGCTGTAACTTGTTTCTCACAACACTCTTGATTTTCACTTCTATATTTTCCCTTGAGCTTATAGTTCCACATACTCCACCTCAAACGCCCCAAGAGTAAATGTGAAATATTTACTATGTGGGATTGTACTAAACCGTTAATCTTAATGCCTGTACTAAAGGCTGTTGTTCTCAGTGATCTGACTCATGCCACCATGACGCTTGCCTGTGTTTTGTTTCTTCAGGGAAAGCAAATAGTTACCAAACAATGCCTAGGAGTCCTATATAAATGCCAATAGCAAAAGCAAATTAGGCTGATTACTTTGATTATTGTTTTAACATATGGATTATAATTTAGCACATGGATGTCAGCATCACCTACAGGAATGCACTGAATTCCATGTCCATGACTGGGTTTTTTTATATGAAAACTCAACCTGTCTCGCTGGCACCTCGTATCACTGCTGCATTCTGATTTCTTGAGTTATGAAACTGGTCACTGAAGTTCCTGGGGAGTGGCTGGAGTGAGTTAGACAAATACCCACTGCATGCAGAACATACCATTATTCTCATTGTGCTTGATAGAACATCCTTTAAAACTCTGTTTCAATTAAAATGAAACTCAGAATATCATACCTGGTTTGATATTCAGATCAAGTACCATCTGAAAGTAAAGGTGCTCTTGTCAGCATGCCTTTTACTAAACATCGGCCTGTGACTTCCCAACCCTTGCAAGTGAAAAAATTTTAGGCACCCAAAAGTTAGTAAGTAACTGATGGTAGCACTGTAGTAGTGCTGTTACTTAGCGTGTTGTATGCTCTGCCATAGAAGCCTGGTTTGAATTAAAAACAAATGTAATGCCCTGATTTTGTGCCACTGTGGCTGTATATATCTGTATATGCAATACACACCTAAATTTATACAGAAATGAAATACGAACACCTTGCTTTCAGTGTTTTGTGGGTGTTGTTGGTTTGTTGGTTTTTTTTTTAGGACATCAAGAATGTAAAGAACAAGAAACTGGCATGAATAACAAACACTGAACCAACCCACAGTTTTGCTTCCTCCTTACCATTATTATTATTTTTTAAGTGGGCTACAATTACAGAATTAGAATCTGTAGATCTTAAGTAAGGGGCCAATTGAGGTAATGGAAAGATAAAATTGCACACACTAAGGAGGAAGTGTGATTTCAAAACTGATGAATGCATTTTTCAGTAAACATTTGAAATCTGTCTCACCTTCTAATGAGATAAAAAATATTTCAGGAAAAGCGAAAAGCTGAGGAAGCACTAAGTGAGCTGAAGCGCCAGTATGATACTGAAGTTGGTGATCTTCAGGTGACAATAAAAAAGCTTAAAAAGGTAAGTGGGGTGAAGTCATGGTGAGAGTTTCTGAAGTGTTTTAAGAGATGCTGACCTTAAGAAGGGCCTTCTTCAAGAGATTTTGAATTTAGTGAATTTCATGAAATACTGAGGAGAGGGACCAACTGGTAGCCAAATTCTGCTGTTAATACATTACCTAGGTTTTTTATCTGATACATAGGAAATAGTCTAATTTATTGCTTTTAAGTATGTGTAATTTATAGACGAAATTGACAATCCAAATACAGTAATTTACAGTAATATAGTGCCTTTTTGCAGGTAGTGATCTTTTCTCAGATGTTAATGGTAGAGACAGGTTTAAGCTGAAACGATTAGTGGAACTAGCCTGGACCTAACTACAACCTGACCTTTTAATTTAACACTTAAGTGTAAGGGAAAGTGAAATTTCAGGTACAAATACTGGTTTGAATTATTTTGTAATTTTGATATAATTTTGACATTAGTTTTTGTTAAAAATTTTACCATAGTTACAGTGACCAATGATGATATATTTTTGTTTCTTCATATTGAATTGCCCTTAAGAGTGAGATCTATCTATCTATCTATCTATCTATCTATCTATCTATCTATCTATCTCACTCTTAAGGGCAATTCAATATACATATATATATATATATACATATATATATATATATTTATTATTTCCCACTGACCTGCATTGTTTTGCATACCTGCTTATATCGTCTTGTGTCTTCCTAGTTATGCGTATTTGACACCTACAGGGTACAGAATGGTCATTAATTAAAGTATTGATTGAAAAATATTATAGAAAGCCACTGCAGTGATGCCTCTTAACATGGATAGGATAACTCCTGAGTTTTAAAACCTCTGAGAGATGCAAAACCTTTTTATGTATCTGTGGTGAAGGCACATTCTGCCCAGATACTAGGTGTCCCCTCCTTTAGGAGGAGGACCACTACCAAGTATGGGCATAATTCCAGCTTCACGCTTTCTATAGGCTGAAGCCAGTTGTCTATCAGAGTGCCCATTGGTCAAACCCAGCCTCGAGGAATCTATAAATATTACCCCTGTTGGTAAACAAGTTGCCTCCTCTTCACTTTGCCTCTGGACTTGCTCAGGAGAGCAGGTATCGAACCACTGTCTCTGCCTTTGAGCTTGTTTTTAGCTTCTGTCACACATGCACGCATACTGAAGCCTCTGCATCGTGAGAAGCACTTTGATCGTGAGGATCAGCCCAGAGGAGGACCTTCGCTGAGCCCGAGAAGCCAGCGTCGCTATTAGCCGGTCATATCTCCAAGGGAGCCCATCGTGCTACCGGAGGACTGGATCAGCCCCCGAGGGTAAGATCTGCCCAGTTGTCGGGGAGAAGGGACTGTCTCAAGCGTCGCGCTGTTCCTTTAAGCCCAGGAACGGAGAAGTCGCATTCTCTAAGGCCGTTTGCCACGGGGCCGACCCCATAGCTATTGTCCGACCGGGAACCTCTGAGCCTGTCTATCGGCAATCGTCGCCTCGCCCTGCGGTGCGGGCCGACTCCCAGGGCCGCCCCCACGGACCGAACGCGATCAGGAACCAGTCCAGCGGCAGCAGCCAGCCGGACCCCACCTTGCTACAAACATCACCTACAGAATATCTTCCACGTGCTTTCCACCCACTAGCACTCAGTTCAAAGTATCCGCGTGTGGCAGAGTCATCGCTGACGCGCACAAAGATTGCAATATCGTGTTTTATATTAGCCAAAGGCCGCCCGCGTTCCGCCGAGTCGCCATCCAGTGGTCAAGCGGCGGAACTGCACCCCTGGTTATATAAAACACAGAGACAGTCTGTAAATAGTTTAATTAAGTTCTGATCATAATACTAAGCCATTTATGGAATGTATTTCACGAACGTGCACTAGAACATGTATATAAGTTGTTGATTCATCGGTTATTAATAATTTGATAATAAAATTTCATATTTTCATAATTCATATTTCATATTCATAAATTTAATAACCTCTTCACAACATTATGGCGCAGCGAGCAGGGTGCACAGCTGTGAAATATTTCCATAACTTGGGATACAAAATTACTGCCCAAGACTTGGAGTGGGCAAAATCAAATTGTAAAAATATCAATGGCATTTTTGCAAAGCTAAGTGAACCCAGCAGCGAACATGCTGTCCTGATGGCATCTTGCATCATACAGATGCAAGAGGAAATTGAATTTTTTGATCAAAAGGTTTCCCAATTGGAAAGAGAGTTAGGAAGGTCTGAGGCACTAAATAACAAACTTCATGACATATTAACGTTGCAAATTAAAGAAAGCAACGCTGCTATCAAGGCACTGGCGAGGTCAAACACAGACTCTTTTCCAAACCTTCCTGGGATCTCCCAAGCGCCTAGCCCCAAGGAGCCCCGCAGATATGGTGTCATGCCCGGAGCCAGATCTCCTCTACCGTCCTTTCACAGATTATCCCCACCCGTTCAGTCCAGCACACCAGCAGCGGCGCGCGAGTTAAATCTGCTTGCCAGTTGTGCTCCAAGAAGCAAAGCCCGGAAAAATCCCAGAACTACCTAACGGAGAGAAACCCATCTAACTGGGACGATACGGATTACAGTTCTGAGGACGAACCCATACGGAGCAAAGCTGTGCGTTTGCGTCCCGTTCTTAAAGAGCAATACACCGACGGCCGCCGTGGCCGAGGGACAACAACTACTTCTGTTCGCCCGTACAGCGGAGCAAAGCTTCGGGACCTGCAAGAGACATTTGCAAGAGAGCCGGACGAGTCGGTAACAGACTTTTTGTATCGTGTTATGGAATTGGGTGGGGATACAATTGTTTTGGATCGGAACGAAGCAAAAGGCTGTTCATGGGGCCATGAAGTATTTTTAGGCATGGGTCCGGAGGGATATTACTCGTTAACTTCCCGTATCGCTCACTGGGCTGGCAGTTTAGATCCTATGGATAGAGGCGAGCCAACAGAAGTGAGGGTCACAAGTTCGGCCGAACTCACTGCCGCGATTAAAAAGCTAGCGTGCGTTCAAGCAATGTACGATCGCGGGGCGTACTCTTCCCCACTAGAAGCCCCAGTTGACCCAGTGCGACTCAAAATCCTAATCCGTGGTCTGCCAACGGGTCTCAAAATTGTCTGTGATGCCAAAAAGGAGGAAATTGAACGAGTAGTCGAGAGGAATAATGCCTCTGCTAATTCCCGGGAACACCAATTAACTTGGGAAGAGCTTCTAATGGCATTATCCCACAAGGGCCGAGACCTGGGCTACTCTGATCATACGCTCACAGCTGAGATTCCCCGTGACAGATGCCATACTGGATTCAATGGCAGCCACGCGGCAACACCCCGAGGGAAAATGCAGGAAGTGCGCCATGCTAAGGCCTCCCCTACTGCGACTTCTGCAAGTTCAAGCAGCAGTCCGGGGTCAGGTCGCAGTCACTGGGAAAGTCCCAGAGGGAGAAATTCCGGCCGCCAGAGAGATAAACAGCGTGCTTCTAATAGATCCTCCTCACCCAGAGAGAAATGGTATCACCTAGCACGGTCTTTAAATATACCTGAATCCGTGATAGCGCCATTATCAACAGGACTGTTAAAAGGAGTAGTGCTGAGCTTACAAAATAACTCCAGCAGCTGGAAGGGGGACCAATACCAAAGTGACTGCCGTGGCAAGGGGGGTGGGAAAGTGACAAACCCTGCAGACACTTTGATGGCTTCGGTGTCATATGGGAATCAAACCCCATCACACAGTCAAAGGGGTGGTGGGAGATAATTAAGAGTACCAATATTGGTTGCGGAGCAAACATTTGTTCTACACTGCTAAGGCAGCATTCCCCGTTAAGAGTACAGTTTAAAGTTTGTATACTGTTTATATAGTGCTAAGGTATTGTAAGTCACTATGTTTGAAAGTGTAATCTATCAAGCAGGTATGATGTAACTTAACCTGTATGTGATAAACCTGGTTCAGGGTAATTCATACTCGAGGCTTATATATGCCCATGGGCAAAGGGGTGGTAATGTGGTGAAGGCACATTCTGCCCAGATACTAGGTGTCCCCTCCTTTAGGAGGAGGACCACTACCAAGTATGGGCATAATTCCAGCTTCACGCTTTCTATAGGCTGAAGCCAGTTGTCTATCAGAGTGCCCATTGGTCAAACCCAGCCTCGAGGAATCTATAAATATTACCCCTGTTGGTAAACAAGTTGCCTCCTCTTCACTTTGCCTCTGGACTTGCTCAGGAGAGCAGGTATCGAACCACTGTCTCTGCCTTTGAGCTTGTTTTTAGCTTCTGTCACACATGCACGCATACTGAAGCCTCTGCATCGTGAGAAGCACTTTGATCGTGAGGATCAGCCCAGAGGAGGACCTTCGCTGAGCCCGAGAAGCCAGCGTCGCTATTAGCCGGTCATATCTCCAAGGGAGCCCATCGTGCTACCGGAGGACTGGATCAGCCCCCGAGGGTAAGATCTGCCCAGTTGTCGGGGAGAAGGGACTGTCTCAAGCGTCGCGCTGTTCCTTTAAGCCCAGGAACGGAGAAGTCGCATTCTCTAAGGCCGTTTGCCACGGGGCCGACCCCATAGCTATTGTCCGACCGGGAACCTCTGAGCCTGTCTATCGGCAATCGTCGCCTCGCCCTGCGGTGCGGGCCGACTCCCAGGGCCGCCCCCACGGACCGAACGCGATCAGGAACCAGTCCAGCGGCAGCAGCCAGCCGGACCCCACCTTGCTACAAACATCACCTACAGAATATCTTCCACGTGCTTTCCACCCACTAGCACTCAGTTCAAAGTATCCGCGTGTGGCAGAGTCATCGCTGACGCGCACAAAGATTGCAATATCGTGTTTTATATTAGCCAAAGGCCGCCCGCGTTCCGCCGAGTCGCCATCCAGTGGTCAAGCGGCGGAACTGCACCCCTGGTTATATAAAACACAGAGACAGTCTGTAAATAGTTTAATTAAGTTCTGATCATAATACTAAGCCATTTATGGAATGTATTTCACGAACGTGCACTAGAACATGTATATAAGTTGTTGATTCATCGGTTATTAATAATTTGATAATAAAATTTCATATTTTCATAATTCATATTTCATATTCATAAATTTAATAACCTCTTCACAACAGTATCCTACATTAATTTTTTTATCCTTCTAGCTGGAGGAGCAATCCAAAAACATACATCACAGGGAAGATGTGGTTGAATTGAAAAAAAGGATCCATGATATGCTCCTGGTAAGAGATTATTATAATTAACATATTAATTTAGCCTCAGTTGTAGCATCTGCAATTTGCATATTTTTGTTTTGTCTGGTACATTTAGTACTAGTAAAATTCTAAAGTTGTTTATAAGTGTTGTTAAAGTTTTTCTTAAATTTGGAAAAACCCTTTTCTGTATAAATGAGCCTCATTCTAGATTTAACATTTAGAGATGATAAAATCCCTTTCTTGTGTAACTAAAAGGTCAAAAATAAAAATTCAGTGGTTCTTGCATGCTGACTTTTCTGTTGATTTAGAGTTTTTTCATTTTATTTCCTCTTCTATGTTCATATTTTCTTGTGTTTAATTTTTATTTAATGTTGATGTTTTTTAATTTACTACTATAATATGACAATATTTTATGTAGGTGACACTGACAGCTAACATATAATATTGTACTTTTTTAAAGGAAAATCAGAAGCTCAAGAAAGATCTTTTAGAAGCACAGACAAATATAGCTTTTCTTCAGAGTGAATTAGATGCCTTGAAAAGCGAGTATGCAGATCAGACTTTGAACAGTGAGAGGTAAGGTACTTCTGCATGGTAATATTTTCACCAGGGGAGAAAAATCTGTTATTTGATTAGTTATTATGTAGGCAATTGGTAGCTGTTATTTTCAAAATTTGGCATAAATGAGAGGTACACATTTGACACTATACAAAGTATACCATAACTACTCTTCATTTCTCTTGTGAGGCTTCTGAAAGGGCAAGTTCTGGATAGAATAGGAACTGATAATCTTGCAAGGGAGCCCTTTGAGATTACTGTGAGTTTAGCTAAAGAGATGTCATGAGGCAATTTTTTTCCTCAGGACTTGCAATGAGGTGATATTTGTATGTGTATTAGGGAGAATTTTCTTGGAAGCCTCACACGTCAGTCTCAACCATGTTTTTTATAAAGTGAGTGAAAGCTGCTTTTAGATATTTAAAGGAGTGTAAATAACAGTTTCAATATGTAGTCATATACAAATAGCATAAATGATATTTCGTGGGAAAGGAAGAAGTTAATGTGGTTATTTTGTAGGTGTTTTGTTCTTCATTCACAGCCTTTGCTGAGATATAATGGCAGTGATCATTGAACTTACCAGGTGATTTTACTTTGCCTAAAGCTGCTTGTATAATATTTCATCAGAAATGTAAACACAGAAAAACTGTATTCAGAATATTTTGAAATGATCTTTTTTCTTGACATTGTTTTTATCACCTCTCATAAATGTTGACTATTTTGTCCTGTCCAAAGCATTGCGATAAAAGTTAAAAAAATACATGCTGTAAAGTATAACTTCATGTTTGTTTTTTTCTTGGCAGAGACCTAGAAATGATACGAGAGTATACTGAGGAGAGAGATAATCTGGAAAGACAAATAGAAATACTTCAGTAAGTTCTTAGTAATTCAGGTTTTTATTAACAAACTTTGTTCAGCATATTCATGCGTCTATGTTCTTGTATGCAAGAACCTGAGATGATATTCCAGAAAAAAACCCTAAATAAAACCAGTGAAATTGTCTCATTTCTGACAGAAGGTACCTGCTTTACCCTCATAGAAGGAGCTGTGCTACTAACTACAATGTTATTGAGCCAATAACTCTTAATTATTTTTTCTTTATTTTCTTAGCCTCACTGACTTTCATTTCTTCATGATAAGCTGAAAGGCATTGGAGGCCATCCATGCTTTTACAGAAATTATTACTTGCCTCCTTTTATATTGACTTCAATTCTCCAGTCTTACCATTATCTGGAAAGCACTAAGTGTGTGCAGTATTGTACAGGCAGCACAGAGATTTTTGTTTTCTAGGATGGTCACAATGAATAGCTTTTTAATACCTTTAATTTATTTCTTTAGCTTAAACATATTCTTTCTTTTCAAACAGCTGAATCAAATATGCCCTTTGAATTATCTCAGCAATACTTGAAGAGTAGTCACTTTATATTTCAGAAATGGCTGTACTCAGTTTATTACCTCATAGCTGCTTTTTTGCAGGTTTTCTTACAGTGTACTCTTCCTCTCAGTTGACCAAAGACCATACTACAGAAGTGAAATAGGGTTTTCTAGGCTGCTACTAGAGGCTAAACTTCACAGTGCTTTTTTCATGAACAATCATTTGCTTCAGTATACAACAACACATTTCTAGTTCCACATTTCTCTTTAGTGTATTTCTAAATTTAAAAAAAGGGGGGTTGATATGTATTTTTACAGGGTTTTTTTTTGTTATAGGTTACTTTTATTTTATGTTTTCTTTGCCTTGCTCCTGAAAGTTAAACTGTGTTTCCTCGTTAGATCAGCCAATAGAAAGCTACATGACAGCAATGATGGTTTAAGAAGTGCACTTGAAAACAGTCTCAGCAAGTACAACAGATCATTGGTAGGTATTATAATTTCATTGTGCTGTACTGGAAGGTTTCAGAATTAACACACCAAACAGAAATCTGTACTTCAGTGGGTACTCAGGAGTTTTATTCAGTGGACTCACTCTGGAAATACACTTGCATAGCTGAAGTTTGTTTGATTTTTACTTATCTTTTTTGTAATGGAGATTTCTTAAAACACATCTACTTTCTGAGGTGCTTAGGAAGGTAGGGAATTGGAAAGTAGTGAATTTGGAAAGTAGTGTAATATACTATGGCTACATGAAGTGAATAAATCATCAATTCCTCTTGCACTTAAGGAAGTATGTTTGAGTTGTGTATATAGGAGCACTCTACCACTAAACCCACACTTTTTTTAGAAAACTGCTTTCTTTTAGTAGCAAGGTACTAACCTAATTTGAACTTTCATCCAGGCAAGTTACTGAGATAATGAATAGGATGGAATACTGATAATTGTGACCTCCTTCACAGAACATGGATCTTTTGTAACAGGTGTAACCTGGCATCCTCCAAACTCAGGAAAGGAAGATTTCAGAGTTACAAAAATCTGCTCTACACAGCCATTTTTCAATATGGGGAAACCTGTTAAACTACAGAACAGTCTGAGAGCTTATGGGTCAGGCTTAAAGAGAAGGAAGGGGTCCATGTTATCAGTGAGGGAAGATCAGGAAGACCAAATGGATGACGCCCTATATAGAGATATAGAGGCAGCTTTGTGTTCACAAACCTTGGCCTTCATGGGGCCCTTCAGCCACCCTGATGTCTGGTTGGAGTGACAATATGGCAAGGCATCAACAGTCCAGAAGATTCCTGGAATGCATTAATAATAATTTCCTCCTCCAAATGGTAAAGGAGCTGACAAGTAAAGGTGATATGCTTGTTCTCACCAATAAGGAGGGGCTGGTGTGCAATGTGAAGCTCAAGGGCAACCTTGGATGAAATGGCCGTGAAATGGTTGAATCTGTGATTCTTAGGACAAGGGGGTGCATGGCAGGCTTGCTGGCCTGGACTTCAGGAGAGCATACTTTAAACTCCTGAAGAACTGCTTAGTAGAGTACCCTGGGATACAGTCCTGGAGACTAGAGGGGCCCAAGAAAGCTGGTTAGTATTCAAGGATCAATTCCCTGATCCCAGGAACAATGCATCCCAACAAAGAGGAAGGTGAGCAAGCATGAGGCCTGCATGGATGAATAAGGAGCTCGTGAACACTATTAGCTGCAAAAATAAAGCCTACAAAGGGCAAAAACATGGACAGATGACCTGGAAGGAATACCAAGCTGCCCAAGCAGCCAGGAATCAGTTTAGGAAAGCTAAGGCCCAGACTGAGTTGAATCTGACTAGGGACATCAAGGGTAACAGGGAAAGTTTACATCAGTGACAAAAGCAAGACCAGGGAAGATGCGAGCCCTCTGCCGAAGGAAACGGGGGACATCATCACACAGGATGTTGGGAAGGCTGACATATTCAGTGACTTTTTTCCTTGATCTTCAGTGGTAAGGGCTTGCAAACACATCATCGAAGTTGCAGAAAGCAATGACAGGGACTGGAAGGATGAAGATCCACCCACTGTGAGAGAGGCCATCTAATGGTGCACAGGTCCATGGGACCTGATAACATCCATCTGCGGATACTGAGATGGTTAGCAGATGCAGTTGTAAAGCCACTTTCACACAGAATCACAGAATCACAGAATGTTGGGGGTTGGAAGTGACCTCAAAATATCTAACCCCCACTGCCAGAGCAGGATCACCTATACCAGATCACACAGAAACACATCCAGGTGGATTTTGAATATCGCCAGGGAAGGCGACACCACAGCCCCCTGGGCAGCCTGTTCAAGTTTTCTGTCACCCTCGCAGTGAAATTTTTTCCCCATGTTTCCTTGGAACTTCCTATGCCTCAACTTCCACCCATTGCCCCTTGTCCTGTCATTGGGCATCACTGAGGAGAGCCTGCCTCCATCCTCTTGGCACTCACCCTTTACATACTTATAAACATTAATGAGGTCACCCCTTAGCCTCCTCTTCTCCAAGCTAAAGAGCCCCAGATCACTCAGTCTGTCCTTGTAAGGAAGATCTTTCACTCCCCTAATCATTTTTGTGGCTCCACATGGGACTTTTTCAGGCAGGTCCCTGTCCTTCTTGAACTAAGGGGCCCAGAGCTGGGCACAATATTCCAGTTGCTGCCTCACCAGGACAGAGTGCAGGGGGAGGAGAACCTCTCTCAACCTACTAGCCACACCCCTTCTAATACACCCAAGAATAGCATTGGCCTTCTTGGCCATGAGAGCGCATTGCTGACCTCATGTCAACCTTCCATCTACCAGGACCCCCAGATCCTTTCCCCCTTCACTGCTCTACAACAGGTCAGTCTCCAACGTATACTGATGTGTCAGATGCTTTACTGAAATCAAGATAAACCAGATCCACTGCTCTACCATCATCTGTTCACCTAGTTATGTCCCCATAAAAGGCTATCAGGTTGGTCAAACATGACTTCCTCTTAGTAAAACCATGCTGACTTCTCCTAATGACCCTCTTGTCCTTGGTATGTGTAAGGACAGCACTGAGAATAAGTTGCTCCGTTACCTTTCTGGGGATGGAGGTAAAGCTGATTGGTCTATAGTTGCCTGGGTCCTCCTCCTTACCCTTTTTGAAGACTTGAGTGACATTTGCCTTCCTCCAGTCCCCAGGAATCTCTCCTGTCCACCATGATTTAACAAAAGTGGTGGAGAGTGGTCTGGCAATGACCTTTGCCAGCTCCCTCAGTACCTATGAGTGCATGCCATCAGGACCCATGGATCTATGGATGCCCAGATTACTTAACAATTCCCTAATCCAGTCCTCATCAATCAAGGAAAACTCCTCCTTTGTCATGTCTTCAGTTTGGTGATGCACACTTCAAGACATCAGATGTCTCCATCAAACTTGTTATGCATTTTTAATGTATCTGTTGCAGCGGTTAGCAAACACCTCACCAGGAAGTACCGTTTCTAGAAGCAGTCCTAAATCTAATGGTGGGCAGTCTCCTTTAAACCTACGGTATGACAGGTAAGCCACGTTTGCTTTTATTAAGTTTAAAAAGACTAGAGTGGTGCTCTTGTCTTTGAAGAGCAAATATTGTCAAATAACAAAATAGTCCTATCTGATTCAGAAGGAATATGTGACTATAATATCCAAAGTTTACCAAAGTCAGTCCCTTTTCAGTGACTTCAGAAATTTCAGGAACTTTTCACTTCAAGTCATGAAATTATGGAGAAATCAGACAGCCTCATTTGATCTGGGACTGCTGGATTCTCACTCTTCCCTCCTTGTTGTCCGAGAAACTACAAAAATCTACCATGGATCTCTGTTATCTGGCTTACTTAGTATACTTGTTAAATAAAACAGTTTTGGTCATCATATCCTCAGCCTGTGTGTCTGGTTTTCCCGTGTAATAGTATTTACAAAGGTAGTAAGTGCTGTTCCTCAGAAGAATGAAAAAGAGTAGTAAATGCACTTGGTTATTAACGGGATAAGAGCCAGAGAAAATGGCATTAAGGTACCTGAATAAAAGTATCAAATGGTCAGGGTTGCTGTGGTTTTATAATTACTGGATGCAGTAACTGATCAGAGTTTCTTCAGTTCATTGCTGAGACTCTCACTGAAGTCACTGGATCCCACTTTTGAGTGCTGTAGTCCATGCTACATTTTTACACTTTCTCTTCTTTTCCCAAACAGTTAGAGTGGACAGCAAAAATACATGTCCTTACTCAATTGTAAGGTTGCTTTATATTACTTTTCTTTCAGTGATACACCAAGCTTTAGAGGCCTTTCTGCGAGAATTTTTAGTAGCCTGTGTTTTACATTTTGCCAGAGATTAGTATCTTTGTTAGCGATTAAGCTGGCTTCTGCTTCACACAAATAATATGCACATTCATTCAGGACTGATACTCTTGTTGTGCTCTCTTCAGGTGAGAATATACTTGCTGGCTGAAAAGGTTTGCTTACTGTGAACTGATTCCTTCTGGCAGATAAAACTAATTTCCCTCATTTGGACACTGCAATTTTTAAGAGGCATCTCCTACTAAGTTACATATTACATTGAGCAATTTTCTGAAGGGATAACTAAAGCCTCTCTGTAGGCTTATTAATGTTCTTGAGGAATATTTATTAGTATCTGCTACATAGTTCAAACCTTGCATTTCCATGAAGTGAGAAATGCAAGCTATTTTACAAGACACGATATAACAGGAATTAAAGTTATTCTTAACAGGTGTGACTTAGTAGTATTGAAAAACAGAAAAAGATATCAAGTGTCCCAAAACCAGTTAGTACTTTGATGACATCAGATCAATGCTGAGATACTGATTTGCATTTTTACATGTTTTAAACAATTTTTACTGGTAGATAATTGGGTCTTTTTTAGTTGTATCATACATCTTGGTCTAAGTTGCTTTAAACATATACAGAATTCCCAGCATTGGATTCATGCTTTTATTTCAGGGAATGCCTGACAAGCTTAGTTTTTTTCTAGTATGTGCCCTTCCTCTGTATTTCAGCAATTTGATATAGGCTAGTAGGTCCATGAACAGTGTGGATACTGTGGTATTCCACATGAAACATCGTGGTCATTCATGTGATTATAATTAACTTGAATGGATGTCAGTTAGATGGTTCTGGGTGTCGCTGCATGGAACAGTGGTGATGCCTCTGTTACCCTTGTTGTCTACTTGCAGGGAGGAATTATATTCAACTCCATAACAGCTTCATTTTTCAGTGGTTCTCCCCAGAATACTCTTCTGTATTCTGCTATTGTGCTGGGAGCTTACAGCTCCTCTGGCAGCAAACTATCTTTACAAGGACTGATGCTGACCTTGTCTGTTCTAACAGTTCAATGCTTCATATCCATTCCTAATGGGGCAGAGCCTTACTGTTTCCCTTTTTTCCACTGTGACTTGGAGACTTTTTCTCTCTCACATTTATTTGTGCCTGTCACTGTCTTGCTGTGGGAACAGGATAATGATTGTAGCCATAGTAAAGTTTCTAAAAGATTGCATATTTTATTATTCACTTTATTAATGCTTATTTTCTGTAGTTTAATGAGTGTAAATATTTTTTTTCCTGTAAACTATACTGTCATTGATGAATCCATTCTAGTATGTTTCTACATCACAACATTTGAAATGAAAGGAAAAGGAAAATGGCCTTTGAAGGGAGGGTGGTGGAAAAGGATGGACTTCTGTGTAAATCCTTAGATTTTGCATACCCTACCAAACTGTAACAAACATTTCAACATTACCTGAACTCAGTTGACCCCTTTCTTTGTATTTACATCTGTTATTTTTTGGCCTGCATGCTTCTGTGAGCAAATCCATTAATTTAAATTGGATACAATATTCAAGGCCATTTCATATGTCCTAGAATACACCAAAATTAGCTAAATAATCAGCTATCATTTTCTGCCTTTGTTGTCTTAATAGTATGTAATTTTCTGAATCTTTCATTTAAAATGACTTTGTATGAATAAACAGACATTTGTGTAATAATTTTTTCCTCTCTCCAATATTTTCGTGTTAGATCATCACATTCTTCTTGTGTGGATGAAGATTATGATTCTTTAGCCCTTTGTGATCCTATGCAAAGGATCAACTATGAAGTTGACAGCTTACCTGAGAGCTGTTTTGACAGTGGCTTGTCTACCCTGAGGGATTCAAATGAGTATGATTCAGAAATGGAATACAGGCACCAAAGGACTTTTCAGAGGTCACAGTGTATGCAAGAAAGCTTTGGTGGTGATGCTTCTGATACAGATGTAAGTGCTGGACTTGCTTCTTCTCTGAGAAAAACATTAGGTTGGAGACAAAATTAGTTTTCTGTTTTTAAAGTGAAATGGATTATTGCCCTTAGGCCAGGTAAAGCCAAGTATTTGGGTTATATGCATTCAAGCAAGATTGCTGACAATTTTGAAGAGAATGAATAAACAGTTACTTCTCCTTAAAATAAAATGCTTGGTTTTAATTTTTGTTAGATTTTTCAGGTAATAATTTTTGAGGTACACATGTTTATGAAAGCTGTTAAAGAGCAGGTGGACAGGCATCTGTTTTCAAGTGGTTAAAAAGCAGCTACTGTAGAAGTAAAATGCGTTCTATCTCTTACTATGCTGTGGCAGTGAATTAAAAAAAAAAGACATGAAAAAAAATTTCTCCATACATTTACTTACACAGTAAGTCTCAGAGAACTTAAAAATGTAGGAAAGTGTTATTGTGTCCATTTTATTGTTAGTAAAACAGAGATTTACTGATGAGTTGTATTAAGCACACCAAAATACAGGGTGTCTTTTAGAGCAGATCCTTTACTGTGCAATTAGTAGAGACATTTAGTCATAGGATTTTCAGCTATACTGTATTTAGTTTTGGTTGACTAGTAATAGCATAGAGACTAATGTCCTGTAGGGAAATTCTCAATTTTTGTAAAATAAGTTCTGAAATAAAGTGTTTAATGACTTTTTATCTGAAGGAAATTAATTTGTTGTATCTGAAAACAGTACTGAAAAAAATTTATGCCAAACAGCAAACATGGTGAGGGACCAAGTATAGACTACAGTAAACATAAAATTTGAATAAAGCAATAATCTTAATATATTGTCTGGAAATGCACATCTCTATTTTTATTAAGCAGAGTTTAATTTGTTAAAACTGTTAAAACAAATGTTTTAGTCAGTCTTATCTGTGCCTTTCTGAAAAACCTACTTTTCTCACTAGAGTTAACACACTAGCTTGTACTTTCAGGTTCCAGAGATCAGGGATGAAGAAGCATACAGTCCTGATAACAGCAGGACAATATTGGACTGGAAGTCCTCGCAACCAGTAAGTCGAAGCAGCTCAATTGCTTCGACAAGGAAATACATATCTGCTCTTACTCCTCAGGTAATCAGTTTTGTAGAGAAAAATATTTAATATAGAGAATATTTTTTATATGAGTTGAAATAGAGGAATTCTTTTTATTTCCAGTCAGATGCAACTGAACATACTCCAAAATACCCCAGTTCAGAGAAGGCTTACAAGATTGTTCTTGCTGGAGATGCAGCAGTGGGAAAATCCAGTTTCCTTATGAGACTTTGCAAGAATGAATTTCGAGGCAATACCAGTGCAACCCTGGGTATAGTTTTTCTTATTAAAATATTAAAGTGAATTTCATTGCTCTTCTGCAGGAGTGAAGAGATTACCCTCTGTGATTGCTTCCAGGCTTTCCTGAGTTTCATAGTTTCATAGGCTGTGAAATATAATTGAATACTAAAGCAGTGCCTAACTGCTGGTTTGAGTGGATAACACAGTACTACTCTAATGTAATTTCTCCTTGCAAAGCAGAAAGTGTGTTCCTGAACAACACAAAGCACCAGAAAGAAGTCCAACAGATGTCATCTCTTTGGACTTCCATAAAGCACCCCCAGACATCCTACTCTTTGTGCTGGAGGGATAGGGATTTGATGGGTTGACCAGTAGATCGGTATGATGCCCAGTAGAAGAAACTGGTTGGGTGATTGCATAGAAAGGTCAATGGCTCTATGTCCAGATGGAGATGGGTGACGAGTAGTGTCCATCAAGGGTCTGTAGTTGTAGCAGTGCTGTTTAGTATCTTCATCAATGATCTAGACAGTGGAGATGAGTGCACCCTCAGCAAGTTTGCAGATGACACCAAGCTGAGTGGTGCAGTTCATAACACTGAAGGAGGGGATGCCATCCAGAGGGACCTAGACAGACTGGAGAGATACACTGTGGAGATTCTCATGAGGTTCAGTAACACAAAGTGCAAGGTTCTCCACCTAGACTGGGGCAGCCCTTGATATCAACACAGATGGGGGGATGATGAAATTGAGAGCAGCCCTGCAGAAAAGGACTTGGGGCTACTAATGAATGAGAAGCTGGATATGAGCCAACAACGTTCACTTGCAGCCCAAAAGGTCATCTGCATCCTAAGCTGCATCAAAAGAAGAGTGGCCAGAAGGTCTCCTGTGCTCTAGGGAGACCTCACCTGGAGTACTTTGTCCATCTATGGACCCCCAACACAAGAGAGACATAGACCCGATGGAGCAGGTCCAGAGGAGGGCCACAAAGATGATCAGAAGGTTGGAGTATTTGGGCTGTTGAGCCTGGAGAAGAGAAGGCTCTGGGGAAATATTATTGCAGCATTTCAATGTCTGAAGAAGACCTACAGGAAGGATGGGGAAGGACTGCTTAGAAGGGATTGTAGTGATAGGATGAGGGATGATGGTTTTAAACTGTAGCAGGGTATATTTAGGTTGGACATAAGGAAAAAATTCTTTACAGTGAGACTGGTAAAATACTGGAACAGGCTGCCCAGGGATTAGGTTGAGGCCTTGTCCCTGGAGTCACTGAAGATCATACTTGATGTGGCTTCGGGCAGCCTGATCTGTTGGAGGTGAGGTGTCCCTGCTCACTGTAGTGGCTTTGGACAAGATGACCTTTGAGGGTCTCTTCCAATCTAATGCAATCTGCAAATCTATGAAAAGGGAGTTTCAGTATGATGAACTTGGTGTGTACAATCCTTTTCAGTTTTGTTAAATTCTTGTCTTGTCAGCTCTTTTCTCTTTTCTTTGTATTTCATGCTGTCTTTGCTGGAGGTATTCAAGGTGAGGCATGATAAGGCCCTGGGGATCCTATTCTAGTTGGCGTTGTCTCTGCTGACTGTGGGGAGGTTAGACTAGATAACCTTTGGAGGTCCCTTCTGGCCTGGACCATTCTATGATTCTGTACCTTGATGTCTTTCATACCATTTTTGGTCTCCATTTCCTCAAGGTGTTATTGCAGCCTTAGGGTAAATGTAGCTGGAGGGATTTCTGACTATATTATTATAGCTATCAGCTAATAAACTTGTCTTGCTGATTCCATTTTTTATCTTCCAATCAAATGGTAGTTACATATTTATTGCTTCTGAGTTAGGATTTTTGTTCTGATTTTTTTTCCTCCTTGGCATTTGAAATAAATTCTGGTTTATAAACCATTTTTTTGTCTTCCAAAAAGCAAAATAAAGATCGTCACTTGTATCAGTGCTTCTGTTAAAACGTATGGGTGTAGAGGTGACAGAAAGTTCAGTTCTCCCCCCCACAAAAGAAACCCATGGCTAACTCGGTTGGAGAAGCAAAACTGGAAAAGTTCTATATTTTACAAGCAGGATAAAATGCAGTGAATATATACACAATATACATTATTTACAGTACATACAAAAATACACAGCAAAGAACATAACACAGAGAACCTGCCCTCCTCCAGCAAGGAGGGTCCCCTCCAAAACCCCCTTCTCTCCCTTCCTCCCTTTTTTCCCAAAAAGGGTTAGAGAGAGAGAGAAGTAATTATTAAGGAGGAAATTCTGTTAGTTAAAAGCGTATGCTAAGGAAAGGAAAAAAAAAGAATTAGTTTCTTATCTCATTAGCTCGTTATCTCAAGGTCAACTCCAGCCAGCACGGAGGAAAGACAGCAGCTGCTCAGGCAGACTGAAACCGAGAGAGACTGACTGACTGACAGACATTCAAACTGAACTAAAACTAAAGTTGCATTCTACCAATCTACCAATGAAATTCATTTAGAATTATCTTTATTTTCATTCTTACACCAAAACATTCAGCCAGAGTGTTCCAGTAACTGTCCCTTTCTTAAAGGCGTAGCCTAAAACGGTCACAATGGGCAAAATATTTCTTCAGATGTTTTTCTAAAGACAACTCAAGTGCATTCACAGTATCACAGTATCACCAAGGTTGAAAGAGACCTCAAAGATCATTGAATCCAACCTGTCACCACAGACTTCATGACTAGACCATGGCACCAAGTGGCATGTCCAGTACCCTCTTGAACACCTCCAGGGACGGTGACTCCACCACCTCCCTGGGCAGCACATTCCAATGACGAATGACTCTCTCAGTGAAGAACTTTCTCCTCACCTCGAGCCTAAACTTCCCCTGGTGCAGCTTGAGACTGTGTCCTCTAAGGTATTGTTGTAGTTGAGGAGAATACCTTGCCCTCAAGGTATTTTTGTAGTTGAGGGCTGTAATGACCAAAATCTCATTATTAAAAGAGATTAGTTTTGACATTACTGTTGTATATGGCACTTAGCTTTTCATTTTCTGTGGCCTTCTAACATTATCGATATTTTTTGTTAGACTATACACTTTATTCTTTTCAGGTGTGGATTTTCAAATGAAAAGACTGATCGTTGATGGAGAGCCTACAGTGCTACAGCTGTGGGACACGGCTGGGCAGGAGAGGTTAGTGATTCTCTGCACTTGCATAATTTCAATTCGATCCTTTCGAGAAGAATATAGCTTTTATTTGTCTAGGGGAAAAAATCCACTAAATATTAGATGGCCCTATACTAAGTTGGTATGGTTATATGTAATGTCATAAACAAATCTGATTTTGCTCTGCTGAGACTGTAAAATGGATGGAATATTTTTTAAGTTTGGTGATGCTTGAAGGTAATGTTTTCTCTCTCCGGAGAGAAGCAGTTGAGGTGCACCACAGCATTAATTAATGACATTCTTATGTCCCTCTCTTGCAGTACAAAAAGATGGAGTAGATACATGTTGTTTCTCCCATTTTTAGTTTTTAGCTTTCTTTGTCCTTACAGACCTGTATTTCTGAGCAGGCTATATCTTAGAGATTCCTTTCCCTTCACCCACTTCTACTTCTCTTTCTTTCAAAGTCCTAACCCTGATTTGCATTGTATTGAGCATATGAAAACCTTTTCCCAGGCAAAATTTATGGCAAAATTGTACAGATTGCTGAAAGCATATTTAATGTTCTTCAAAGTATTCTGTAGAATTTCCTCAAAAATCTGTGACATCCTTACTTGAGAACCATTGTTTCTTTAATGATAGCTTTTTGGGTTTATTAAAAGATTAATTTCACACCTTGAAAGTGCTTTTTATCTGTTCATTGACCAAGATTTATCTTGGGCTGTATGTGTTTACTTTTGCCTGAATGAGTAATTTATGTGAAGTAGGTAGTTAGAGGCCAAATCATTCCCCTCCCACATAATACATTTATGAAGAATATTTTCATATAATGTAAATATCTAGTCACTGTACTTGGTTGTTAGGTAGACTGTGCTATGTTCTAACTAACTAATAAATTAAGTTTATTGGAATAAGTTTATTGGTTTGAGTAACCCACTCAAAGTACAATTATACACAAGTAAAAAGTCTTGCCACTGTCTCAAAAGTACAGTGCAAAGCATATTTGTAATAGATATACTGTGGATTGTTTTGATACAAAAAATGTTGATTGCTGGTTAGCACATATTCCTGTTTATCTTTATGGAGTGTTTGTAGCCCTACATCAGCAGTTTTCAAGAAATACTTACAAACTGCTTACAAAAGAAGCTATGAGGAAATTAATCTTCTAATAATGAGAAAGTCCTGCTCCGTAGTGCAATGAAGTAATGCTGTGTTTGTAATGATGATAAATTGAATCATTTTTTGGACAATGTGGCACTGTGCAAATGTTGTGTTTGGTTTTTTCTTTTTTCTTTTCTTTTCCTTTTTTTGTGTGAAAGGTTCCGAAGTATTGCTAAATCATACTTCAGAAGAGCAGATGGTGTCCTACTGCTCTATGACATAACATGTGAAAAAAGCTTTCTTAATGTGCGAGAATGGGTGGATATGATTGAGGTAAGATCCTTATGTATATACAGCTTACAAACTATGTTTCACTATATTGTTAACCTTACTAGTTACAAAATGTTGGTATCTGTACATTGGAATTAGCCAGACTGCAGTCTTGCACAGAAGTAAAAGCTACACAAAAATCCTAAATGTATCCTGACAATATTTGGTTAGTGTTAAAGCTGATACCATCTTTTTTTCTATTAAAAATCATAGAATCATAAAATCAATAAGGTTGGAAAAGATCTTTGAAGATCATCAAGTCTAACCTGTCAACCAAAACCTCATGAGTACTAAACCATGGCTTCAAGTGCCCATTGGAATGGGCTGCCCGGGGAGGTGGTGGAGTCACCATCACTGGAAGTGTTTAGGAGACTTGATGGGGGCTTGGTGCCATGGTTCAGTTAATTAGATGCTGTTGGATGATAGGTAGGACACAATGATCTTGAAGGTCTCTTCCAACCTTTTTTATTCTATTCTGTTCTTCTCTAGTCTAGTCTAGTCTAGTCTAGTCTGTCTAGTCTGCTCTACTCTACTCTACTCTACTCTACTCTACTCTACTCTACTCTACTCTACTCTACTCTACTCTACTCGACTCGACTCGACTCTACTCTATCCCTTTTTGAACACCTCCAGGGACGGTGACTCCACCACCTCCCTGGGCAGCCCATTCCAATGGCCAGCAACTCTGTGAAGAGCTTTCTCCTCACCTTGAGCCTAAAGTTCCCCTGGTGCAGCTTGAAACTGTGTCCTCTTGTTCTGGTGCTGGTTGCCTGGGAGAAGAGACCAACCCCCACCTGGCTACAGCCTCCCTTCAGGTAGTTGTAGAGAGCAATAAGGTCTCCCCTGAGCCTCCTCTTCTTCAGGCTAAACAATCGTAGCTCCCTCAGCCTCTCCTCACAGGGCTTGTGCTCGAGCCTTGTTGCCCTTCTCTGGGAGTATTGTCTAACCTGGAAGTATCATTTTTACTTCCTTTTGAAATTAAAATGAGAACCCATTCCAGATGCTTTCTTGTGGGTGGCTTGAGTATTCCTTGGAGCCTTTGCATTTGAGACTGATGTTAGATTTTCATAGTTCAAGTGAAATTTTCAGTATTTCTTTCTACTGTTAATTCTTGTTTGCTTATTAGGAAATAAATTTGCATTCAATTAAAGGAGTTTTTCTCCTGTGCAGGACATGTTTAATAGGAGGCAAAGTAATAAGCAAAATCTTCAATTAATCTTCTGAAAACTGTTTCTTTTAATTACGATACAGGAGCTGGTCACTTTTCCCTTAGTAATTTTGTCATATAGCATTTGGATACAATGACTGTTTCCATTAGATAAATTTAACACATGAAATTCCTTGTGAGTAAAAAAGGACTTATGGAAATGAAAAGACTTTGTTCCTGGCTCATGTTTAAGCTGGCTGCTTTAGTACTGATTACCTCATGAAAACCTCCTAATCTGTGGGTTTTTTGGTAGTATGCAAACCCTTTTTTATTGGTGGGGAAGGAAAATGTTATGTCATGGTGATGATCATTACTGTTTTTTTATTCTGAGTGTTCTAGCAATAAGAAAACAAGGTCTTCTTTACAGGATGCAACTCATGAGAATATTCCAATTATGATGGTGGGAAACAAAGCTGATCTCCGTCAAGCTTTTACAGAACAAGGGCACAAATGTTTGCCTATCAATTATGGAGAAAAGCTGGCTATGGTAAGGTCCAAATTTACCTCCTTAGTATGAAGTGGTTTTAGGAACTTGAATCAGAAAACCAGTCTGCCTGGTCACTTGTTCAAATCTAGTACTTAAGATTCATGGATTCTTATCACTTGGTGTTTCCTGGGTTAAACCACATCTTTTTGTCCACTGAGCTGAAGTTTATTATTAGCTGGGGTACTCTTCTGAGTCTTCACAGTTAAAAAGTGGATGGTTTCTCTGCTTCCCAAGAAAAATTGCCTGTGCAAACACACTAGTGAACACAGGTTTTTTGCCTGACTGGTGTCTGTCCATCTTTTGAGTGGAGTATTTAATCTTCAAGAGATTTATCTTGTATTCCTGCCACTTCTGCAGAAATAAAAACGGAACTTTCTGCTGTAAATAGAGTGTGGTTTGCATGTATTTATATGGGGGATAAAGGATGGCAGTATCCCATACTTTGGAGGAAAAAATGTAAACTATTTAGAATCTTGAGCTGTAGAGTGCTTGCACAAATGATTGCTTATAGTGCGGCAGATATCATAGCTGTTACTTAGGGGAATAATATTTCCGCTTTGCCTAGACTACCAGATGATGTGTGAGTCTCTGCACAAGAAGCTAACGAGCTTCTTGTGCTAACCTGTCCTAGCAACTCTTTTCCTATTTTGCAGTCTTGTGGACAAGAAGATTGAGTCTGGACATTAAGCCTATGATATGCTTTTTATTAATTTTATTAATTCTGAATATACTGAATATAAACAAGATACAATTAAAAAGAAATTGCTGGGGTTTTTTAACAGTACTAAAGTGAATGTATTGGTGAATGAAGATTACCAGAAGAAATCCTGTTCATTTAAATGTGTGTCGTCTTTGTGTTATTGAGGAAACTCTTTGTATTTGAATATATGTATTTGCATGGGGATAATTTCAGATTAGTTGACTCAACATTTTATTTTTACTCACAGACTTACAATGCACTTTTTTGTGAAACAAGTGCTAAAGACGGATCAAATATTGTAGAAGCAGTTCTTCATCTTGCTCGGTAAGTAGCCACATTTCTATTTTCAAATAAACACATCTGAGTATAATTTATGTCACACGGATGTTATATATGTATATACATACAAAGGTACACATGTACTTTTGAAATTGTACCGACATCAAATTAAGCAACAACAACAAAAATATGGAAAGAACGCCATGTTAAATCTTTATGGATAAGTGCAAGATAGGGTTTATTCTCAGATTAATCAAATAACATTTTTTTTTTGCTTCTGAATGTTACAAAGCTGTCTCAATAATTATTTAAATTAGAGCTCAGTTGCAGAGCTCACAATTTAAAAAAAACTTTGGTGAATGAATTACATTTTAAAATGATACATGGATTTATTTTCTAATTTTCCCCCCAAGTGTATATAATTGTGCATATAATTTCACATACATTAATATATATTGTTTTATTACTGACCGTTCTTGACCCACACAGTTTGTTGATGTCCCTTTCTCTAAATAATTAAAAAGATAGAAATTCTGATTTTATCCATTTAGCAGCCTGGTATTTCTATGATAATGTGTGAGCCAAACATTACTACCTTTCCAAACCATTTTTGGCTACAATATAATTTGGAAAGGCTGTCAGTATGTAATGAATCTTCAGACTCTGATTTTTCAGGTTGATCCACGGAGCTCAAGGTTATAACTACAAATTCATGTGACTTTTGCAGAAGTCTAATGCAATAATCTAACTTTTGATGTTTGGTCAGTATTTGATTTTTTATTGTTAAAGTATTACTGATTAACATGGCTTGAATAAAAAATATTGGCTTTCTAAAGAGCATCATTGCTTCTTCACATGACGCTTTCAAGAGCACCTGTATTTCCAGGAAAATTCATCCATCAGAGATGGAGTAGGAATGAAGGAATTTATCTGTCAATATCAATGTGAAGTTAATTACTAATTTGTTAAATGACTTATTTCCAAGAACTGGCTGTGAATGCAGCGATGGATTATGAAATGAGAGAACATATGAAGCACAGTTACATAACGTTAATCACTGCAGAAAATTGCCTCTAATGTTTAAACATGATAACTTGGTTTAACTGTTTCAAGGATAAAATAACGTTTGGGCAGTTGGAGCCTCTCTTTCCAGATTCTAAAAAACAACCAACCAACCAACCAAAAAATTGTTGTTTTTCTTCACAAGGTTAATTTATCCTGGCTGCAATTTCTTTACTCAAGTCTTAGTAATTTGTATTCTTTGAAAGGAGCATTCCATTTTTAAATAAAAATTTCTAAGCGAACATTTCCTTGCCATTGTTTTATGAGAGGAACTTCCTGAGTTTGTTCAGGAAGACGCTTGTTGTGGGTTTTTAAATGTATGTGTATATATACATATATAAATATATTAAAATATTTTATATCTATTTATTTTTATTTATACATCTATTTATTAGGGTTTTTTAATGAATAAAAGTAGTAAGTATATATATAAAACTTTGCTAATTTTTCAGCTAGCTTTTGGCATTATAGGTCCCATAGGAAGAATACAGATCAATAACCAACTTTTAAGACTGCATTTATCATAAAACCTCCAACAATGTGTGATTTTTCTTTGAGGGGTAATCTGTACTTGAAATTGCAATTTTTTATTTCTGTTCTTTCAACTGTGAAGATATTATTTTTCTGTGATAATACACTGAGGCAAACATATTAAAAGAAGGTGATCAAAAGAAAAGGAGAGAGAAAACAGAGCACAGTGGAACATATCAGAAATTACTATGTTCCTGTAACTATCTCTGACTGTGATTTGTGTAAAAATACTAATATGATTCCTGAATAAAAATTGTAAGACAGGTTGATCCTGTGCACTAACCCCTGTAGCTTTAACCACAGAACAGATGGTAGTGAGGTCTGTAAGATATACTAGGAGAAAAGCAGCAGTGAACATGAATAGAAATATATTAATAGAATGCCCTTTTTTTTAATTGTTTGTTTGATTTTTTTTTTTTACAGTGAAGTGCGAAAATGTAGTGATAATCAAGATGATAGGAGGTCAGTAACCAGCCTGGCTGAGACACCTGTCAAAAAATCAGCACTCACGAAGAACTGTTGCAACGTTTAAGTATCATGTATTTTTCCTGACCTAAATAAGAGTTTTTAATTTTTTTTTTAAGCGGGATTTAAACAATTTATTGTTTTTCCTGGGGATTTATGAATTTGTGTATTTAGAATTTGCACATCAAGTTAAAAATCCAGACTCTGTTTTATACACATTGATATTTGTGCACTTGCTTTGCCCCATAGGCTCTGGTTTCATTACTTTTCTTAAGTAGTGTAAGTCAATGAAGTGAGCACAGAATCAGTCCTACAGTACTCACTGTATACATGATTGTCATACATTTTATCTTTTTTTACCTGCTTGTTTCTTTAAGAGCTCAATATTTCTTAAGATACAGAACATGATAATATCATATACTACTCATAGGTTAAGAACAAATCACAGCTTTGATTAATTTAATCTTTTCTCATATCTAGCTAGTTTTTTGAAGGCCTTAAGTTATATATTGATTATACATTTCCTGTGAAACTCCCAAATGATTAAAAGGTGGCCAAGAACTAGATGAACCCTAGGTTCAGGACATGAATTAGAATGTTTTCTTGTTTGGAGAAGACATTGACAGGTTCATGGTAGGTTCTGGCACTATTTCACAAAAGTTGGTAAGTTGCAGCTTTCTTAATTATGGGAGTTGGGGGTTGATTCAGAACTGAGAAGTAAAACATAATTCTGATATGATCCTATACAGCTCATCACTGAATGGAACATTTGTGTGGACCATTCAAAATTCCAGAGAGACTTTAATAACTGTGATGTGTAGGATTACTGACATGAATTCAGGATCCAGTACCTGCCTGTTTGTTTAGACTAGATCACTATTAGGACTACAGAGAGATATGTGTTGTAATTTTCTGCTTGTTATTCAAGTGTCTTCCATTGAGACAGTAATTGAGAGTTTGTAGTAGTACAGAGGAGTCTGGTTTAATGGATATTCTTTATGCATATTTAAAGTTTTAAATCTGCGAGTGAAAGAGTTGCTGCACATGCACAAGCATCTGTATAAACTGTTCATTAAAAGAAGTTCCTGAAGTGAGCCACTTAACCTTAAAGAGAAATCCTTTGCCTGATTTTAGGAAAATTCAGAAAAACTCACTAGTGGGTGGTAGCTTTTGGTGTCAGCATCTCTAAAAGCTGACTTCTTATTGCTTATAATAGTTCCCAACAGTCCTATTGTGTAGTAAAAATTATAGGTATTTCTACAGTTAACAATCACGATCCAGTTCTTGTTAGCTCTCACTAATTTTGACTGGAATGGGATAAGGCTCCTTCAGAGCCTGGAAACCATTTAATTCTTTTCTTGTAGCTCAATAAAACATCTCCAGGCTAAAATGTAGTTGATTAAATCAACCTTGAATGAAGTTCTATAGACTAATTGGAAAACTGTATGACTAGCAGCTGTTGCTGCACTTTATCATCACTTTATTTGAACACTGTATTGCTTGTGCTGTGTTATCAGTGTTTTAAAATGTTGAGTTCACAGAAACAGGATGGTTCATCATTAAAAAAAAGTTTTAAAGTAGTAAACCCAATGTTTTTAAGCATCCTTTTCAATCTCTGTATCAGAGCAACTAATCATTGGGTAACTATCTGAAAATGTATTTATGACAAGACAGAGAAATCTTAATACCAGAAGGAATAAGTTATTTGTATTTCACTATGTGGTACTTCAACCCTAGAAGGGAAAACATGTTTTGTATCCTTTTTTGAAGTAATAAAGGACTCTTCATGCTCTACCTTATTCCACTCAGGAGACTTCAGGTTTGTAGCATCTTACCTCACTGTAGTCCAGTCCTGAGTCTTTTCTAGAGCAGGTGGCAGAGAATGAAGGAGATGCAGGTGTGCCAGAAATGTGCCTGGTCCCATATGTATTGCTTATTATTAACTCTTCATTATTTAAACAAGAAAATTACAGCTGTAATTAGCCTCTCTGAGGAGAAAATCATGCTTAACTGAGTGTATTGATGACAGCCTTTTCCTGTGTTGTGTGTAAAAGCTTCTCTATCCTCAAAAGACTGAAGTGGAAGTAGAATTGAAGTAGAATTAATATGGGCTGTACTTCCACATAGTTCTTTCTGCAGCAGTAGGGAGGAGAGAGGGAGACTTAGTTTCTGAAGTATAAGGTAATCTGTACGCATTTGCATTTTGTGAGGATGAGGTCATGATTATAAGCTGTTCCTTACATACAAAATTATTGCTCTGCCAGTGTTACTAGCTTCTGTTAAATTGTAGGGATTAGATTCAGTGTTCTGTGTCTCCTGAACCACAGCATTTGACTTGCTTTGTGGTTTTGACCTGCAGTAAATGAGGTGAAATGTATTTACCTAAACCTTGTTGACATACCTGCATGAGAAAACTGAAAACATTGTTGGATACAGAGAATCACATCAAGCTGTTTGCAGGAAGGATTTCTGGAAGTGCTTTTGTCCAACCTCCCATGCACCTAAGCAGAGACAGACTTAGATCAGGTTAGTGTGTATTTGGCTAGCCAGGCTATGAAAAATACACAAAGATACCACTAGCATTCCTCATAACCTGTTTTTTGTGGTTTGTTCAACCTTGGGTTCCCAAGTGGTTAGAGATTTGTAGCCACTTCCCCTGGTTGTATCATCTGCATCTACCAATAAGAGTTTGGCTGCTATCTTGGTAAATATTCCCATTTAGTACTTGTAGGCTATTGGATACCTTTCGGCTATTGGATACCTTTCGGCCTTCTCGTTGCCATTTTAATAGCATTATGGGAAACCTCTTGCAAATGCAAATTCCATGAGCCAGGGTTAGCAGTGTGTGTGCATGTGCAGTAATTGTTTTCTTATCTCAGATTCTTGTCACAGAGAGAGCGTTGTATGCTGTGTCTGTGTCTATAGAGAGCCCCATTAAAGGATGCAAGTTCAGGGACCTGCCTTCACACCAGTATTTTTTCTCTGTACAGCACTGGGCCAATGAAATTTTTCCTTTTTTTTTTTTCCTAATGACTAAAATCTCTTATGAAATTTGGCCAAATATTACAAATTAAAAAACCCAGCCTTTTTTTAAGCTCTGTAGATTTATGTGTTGTGGCAGGGTTGGAAATTGCTGAAGTTTCTGCTTTGGAGTAGTTTTCTAGTCAGTGTCTAGGTTACTAAAAAAAGACCTCCCAAGTGGGATTATAACTATAGCTGAGTTTGAACTAGCTTTAGAAATTGTGTGATGATTACCTCCATCAAGTCTGAATAGTTAAATAATATGTAAAATTAATGTTAAAGCAGAACTTGAAAAAAAATTTAAATTTAGAATTTAAAGCATGTATTTATACTTTGAAATAATATATAGTATTCTGTTGTTTTTCTCTGGAGGGTACCTTGCCTTCTACCTAAAATGTAAAATGGCAAACATCAGCTTTATGATGTGACGTGGTTGCATTATTGTACATTGAGTATTTTTATGGTTTTGTTTAGTACATAAGAACTAGTCATTTAATTGCACAGTGCTTGGGGGATATTTTTTTTTTTTAAATCTTTATTTAGTAGATGTGTACCCATAACACATGTATTTATTTGAAAAGGAAAGGCCTTTATTGTTTTTCCTTGTGACCTGTAAATAAGTTGTTTTTATTCAGTAGACAAAGAAATGTTATTTTATCATGCATTGATTTGGACCTTTTTAATTGTTCTGTAGTACACATTTCTGAGGCAATAATTTCTTGTGAGATGCTTCCAAAACGTTTCAATCACTTAAGTTTTTGTAACTGCATTAGTGGCTTAAAAGAGAAGCTGCTGCTTGTTTTAATTGTTATTAAAAGTACAACTGTGACCTACTGCGGTTTAAGTGTTTTTCTGTGTAAGTCTTCTTGTATTGTCTAGAAAGTCCTCTATTATTTTAGGAAAAATAAGATGCAGTTTAAAATATGCATAGACTGTTGAAATGTATCCCAAGATAAATATCTATGGGCCACCCGTGCAAGGAGTGTCATTTAGATCTCCACCCGTGCTCCCAATTAAGCTCTGTGCTAGGGCAGGCAATCTGTTTGTATGTAGCAACCTTTAAAGAGGTTCCCCTTTTGCCTCCATCCACTGCTGTGCAACAATGTCAGGTTACTTTTTTAAGGGAAAAGATTTCAGGGATATATTTATTCTTACAGCCAAGGCCCTTTTTATTTCAAAACTACTTCTGAGGTGTTTCTGACTGTATTAGGTAATTGAAAAAATGGACCAGTATCTTATGTGCAGTTTGAATGTCCTCTACCACTACCCCTGCCAAGTTCAATATAGCATATAATGCTATCCCTCTGACCTTGTCTATGCGACTTAAGGATTGGAGAAGCTTTTTACAGTGCCAGTTGTTTTAGTATTCTTTCCCACTGCATTATGATTGGGCCTAATCCTTTTTTATTGATATCCCTAGAACTAGTAATGTTAATATTAATTTTTTTGCCTATCTAGTTTTGTGAGAAAACTCATAGTAAGAGAAAATTTTACTTGGATATCTAGAACATAGGTACAAATATGTTACTCAGTTTCTAAAAATGAGTTGTTTTTCTACAATACCTCTCCTTTTTAGTTCTGGCTATATATAATTGGGTTTGCAGGAAATTAGTTATTGGGTGGCTGAGCAGCAAACCCAAGATGTGAAGATTTCCTACTGAAGTACTTGAAAGTGTGTTTTCATGCTAGTATGAGGAAGAAATTTAATGCCAATTGCATGTGCCAACTTTCTATAGAAGACCTTATATTATATAAACAAGGCTTTAAATTGTGAAAACTTTCGAAATTTACTTCATACTGTTTACAAGTAAAACTGTGATGTTCATGCAGTTTGTTCCTTCTCAGAAATACAGGTCACTGCATTTACTATGATTTTGTACATACGTGTGTTTAAAAAGAACTACATTTTCTGTGTTATGGATTACTGTAAAGTAAAATCTGCTTCAACAGCCCTTTTTCTTCACTGTGTTTTCTTTTTGTCACTGCTTATGAGCAGCTGTCTGGCATATCATCTGTGACCTCTCAGTTTAATGTTTTCGGGATTCACCATTTTCATAGAACCATAGAATCAGTCAGGGTTGGAAGGGACCACAAGGATCATCTAGTTCCAACTCCCCCGCCACAGGCAGGGACACCCCACACTAGATCAGGCTGGCCAGAGCCTCGTCCAGCCTGGTCTTAAACACCTTCAGTGATGGGGCCTCAACCACCTCCGTGGACAACCCATTCCAGGGCTTCACCACTCTCACAGTGAAGAACTTCTTCCTCATGTCCAGCCTGAATCTCCCCACCTCCAGCTTCACTCCATTCCCCCTAGTCCTATCACTACCTGATAGCCTGAGAAGTCCCTCCCCAGCCTTCTTGTAGGCCCTCTTCAGATACTGGAAGGCCACAATGAGGCCACCTCAGAGCCTTCTCTTCTCCAGCCCCAGCAGCCCCAATTCCTTCAGTCTGTCCTCATAGGAGAGCTCTTCCAGCCCTCTGATCATCCTCGTGGCCCTTCTCTGGACACGTTCCAGCACCTTCATATCCCTCTTGTAATAGGGGCTCCAGAACTGGATGCAGTACTCCAGGTGGGGTCTCAGCAGAGCTGAGTAGAGGAGGAGAATCACCTCCCTTGACCTGCTGGCCACACTTCTCTTGATGCAGCCCAGGATCTGATTGGCTTTCCGGGCTGCAAGTGCACATTGAGAGCTCATGTTGAGCTTCTCATCCACCAGCACCCCCAAGTCTCTCTCCTCTGGGCTGCTCTCCAGCCAGTCACTTCCCATCCTGTATTTGTGCCTGGGATTGCCTCGACCCAGATGCAGGACCCTGCACGTGGTCTTGTTGAAGCTCATGAGGTTGGCTTGTGCCCACCTCTGCAGCCTGTCGAGGTCCCTCTGGATGGCATCCCTTCCCTCCGGCGTGTCTGCTGCACCACACAGCTTGGTGTCATCGGCAAACTTGCTGGGGGTGCACTCGATGCCACTGTCCATGTCACTGACAAAGATGTTGAACAAGCCTGGTCCCAGGACTGATCCCTGAGGGACTCCGCTTGTCACTGGCCTGTACTGGGACATGGACCCGTTGACAGCCGCCTTTGATCAAAGAGCATACAAGAGTTATGCAACCACTAGTATCTCTGGCTACCACCAACTTCATAGCCTCAATGAGCAGTCATCAACTTTTATCAACTGATAGATGTCCCTTTTTGTGAGTTCTGAATAAGTCTTGAAATTATGCTGCCATATCTGTTAACAGATGCTTTAGCCACTTTTTCTCTAACTGCTAATATGTGTTACTATTAATGTAAGAAAGCAAAGCAAAAAAGAGCTAAAATAGTGAAATAAAATGTCTATGGTAAATATGTTCTAGGTAGGGCTCTGCACTTCAAGTAGAAAATACTTACAGATCCATATGTTAAAGAAAAACTGCCCCGAAACCTCAAATTAAAAGCTGCTTCAGGTGAAATTGACAACTTTAAATGTTACTATAAAATTGCAGAATCATTTAGATTGAAAAAGACTCTTAAGATCGAGTCTGATTGTTAACCTAACACTGCCAAATCCACCACTAAACCATTTCTCTAAGTACTGTTCTAAATACCTCCATGGATAGTAATTCAACTGTTTCCCTGGGTAAAGGTACTATAGCATTTTTTGCATTCTAGTCTCTAATTTCTTAAGAATGTGGATCAACATTGAGTATGGAACTACCTCAAAATGATTCAAGTTCTGCATGAATGATTTAGGTTGCAAGGTGGTCCCAAGGCAAAAATAGCATCTTTCCTAAAGACTTCATGGACCATTTGAGCACTACTGTTCTCACAGAACAGCTGTGCTTTTTGAAGAGGAACATGTGAGTACTTGAAGCAATGAAGTTCTGTCATAGGCGTAGAACTCATCCTTAAATGGGGGACATAGATGGATCATTTTGGATCTGTAAAAGCCTGCTTTTTTCCCCCTTTCTTTACTTTTCAAGTGTATTTACAAGTAATGAAGTACTGGGGAGGACAGGAGTCATGCAGCCTGTGTAGTGGCTTTCCCAGAGAGCATGGTGACAAATCAAGCTTTTAATTGAGTTCAAAACAGAATATGACACTTTCAGTGAATGGAACAAATAGGTGATATGGAGTGTGAAATAGCTGTGGTGATTAGTCACCGATAGGATTTTGCTGAATTAAAGTGGTAAAATAATATGTCCAAATAGTACATTTGAAGCTAGATGGAGAGCTTTAAAACTCAACCAGTGAAACACATGTACCTTTGAATGAAAGAGGTATAAGCACGTTTAACCTGGGTCTTCTTGATTAAAGACAAATTCTTCAAACGTCTTGGTAAGCCACAGTGATTCATTAACTCACACCTTATTTTTATCTTACAATTTCTTTGAAATTTAGATTTTGGGTGACTAAGTAATTTATGTATCAAGACATGAAAAATATTTTTTGAAGGAAAGTTGTATATGCCAAAACCAAATATTGAAGGCTGGAAGTCAGCCTGCACAGCACACCCAGAAAGGCTTAATTGTTCTGCTCCCAAGTCCTGGAGTTTTTTAGTTCTTATTTCAATATTTTAAAATACCATTTCTATCAATTTCTACTTTCCTTTTTTTTTTTTTCCATCTTTTTCGCTACCACTTTCATTCATCTACTTCCAGTTACTCATGTATTTTTTATTTTTCCTTCACCATAGCTATTCCATTGCAAACTTTCATCTTTTCTGCTACACTGTTGCCCTGGTGCAAAGGCTGCATCTTCTGATGCTCTTGGGCCTATCATTGCCTCAGGGAATGTTTTCTCAACCATATGATGGTTTCTTTGCCAACTTGCTAAAGGTGAGCTCAGGTGGTAGACACTTCTCTGAGACATTGACTTGAGTTCAGATGGGAAGATGTGCATCACTGTTTTAGCACTGATTTTTTTTTTTTTTTTTTTTTCAGGTAAGAGCTTATGGGTTGAGTAGAAAAGTGCAGTGCAGAAATCTCAAGGAGTGCACATGTGTGTCTCAGGGGTTGATTATTAGTTTGATAGCTGTATAATGTTTAGCACGCTCCATTCTGACAGGCTCATTAAAGAAATCATAGAATCATAGAATCAGTCAGGGTTGGAAGGGACCACAAGGATCATCTAGTTCCAACCCTCCTGCAATGGGCAGGGACACCCCACACTAGATCAGGCTGGCCAGAGCCTCATCCAGCCTGGTCTTAAACACCTCCAGGGACGGGGCCTCAACCACCTCCCTGGATAACCCATTCCATGGCTTCACCACTCTCACAGTGAAGAACTTCGTTCTCACCTCCAGCCTGAATCTCCCCATCTCCAGCTTCATTCCGTTCCCCCTAGTCCTATCACTACATGAGATCCTGAGAAGTCCCTCCCCAGCCTTCCTGTAGGCCCCCTTCAGATACTGGAAGGCCACAATGAGGTCACCTCGGAGCCTTCTCTTCTCCAGCCCCAGCAGCCCCAACTCCTTCAGTCTGTCCTCACAGGAGAGGTGCTCCAGCCCTCTGATCATCCTCGTGGCCCTTCTCTGGACACGTTCCAGCACGTCCACATCGCTCCTGTAATAGGGGCTCCAGAACTGGATGCAGTACTCCAGGTGGGGTCTCACCAGAGCTGAGTAGAGGGGAAGAAGCACCTCCCTTGACCTGCTGGTCACACTTCTCCTGATGCAGCCCAGGATCTGATTGGCTTTCCGGGCTGCAAGTGCACATTGAGAGCTCCTGTTGAGCTTCTCGTCCACCAGCACCCCCAAGTCTCTCTCCTCAGGGCTGCTCTCCAGCCAGTCATTTCCCATCCTGTATTTGTGCCTGGGATTGCCTCGACCCAGATGCAGGACCCTGCACTTGGTCTTGTTGAAGCTCATGAGGTTGGCTTGTGCCCACCTCTGCAGCCTGTCGAGGTCCCTCTGGATGGCATCCCTTCCCTCCAGCATGTCCACTGCACCACACAGCTTGGTGTCATCAGCAAACTTGCTGGGGTGCACTCAATGCCACTGTCCATGTCACTGACAAAGATGTTGAACAAGCCAGGTCCCAGGACTGATCCCTGAGGGACTCCGCTTGTCACTGGCCTCCACTGGGACATGGACCCGTTGACAGCCACTCTTTGGGTGCGGCCATCAAGCCAGTTCTTTATCCATCTAGTGGTCCACCCATCAAACCCATGTGTCACCAGGAGACCAGGAGGTGGTGCGGGACAGTGTCGAAGGCTTTGCTCAAATCCAGGTAAACGACATCAGTTGCTCGCCCCTCATCTATTAATGCTGTCACCTGCTCATAGAAGGCCACCAGGTTTGTCAGGCAGGATTTGCCCTTGGCAAAGCCATGCTGACTATTCCAAATCACCTGTTCACTATTCTTCTGAGTCAGTAGTGCCTCCAGGAGGATCTGCTCCATGATCTTTCCAGGCACAGAGGTGAGACTGACTGGCCTGTAGTTCCCTGGTTCCTCCTTCTTGCCCTTTTTGAAAATGGGAGTAATGTTTCCCCTTTTCCAGTCTGTGGGGACTTCCCCAGTCTGCCATGACTTTTGGAATATAATAGAGAGGGGTTTGGCAACCTCATCTGCCAGTTCTCTCAGCACCCGTGGGTGTATCCCATCGGGTCCCATGGACTTGAACACTTTCAGGTTCTTCAGGTGATCACCAACCTGAGCTTCACTTACGATGGGCAGTTCTTCCTCCTATCCCTGGCATCGTCTGCCATGACACCAGGAGTGTGGCTGGAGGCCCTTGCAGTGAAGACTGAGGTAAAGAACTTATTGAGAACCTCAGCCTTTTCCACATCACTTGTGACTAATTCACCACTTCCCTTTCTGAGGGGGCCCACACCTTCCCTAGTCTTCTTCTTGCCATTAACATACCTATAGAAATTCTTAGTGCTCCCTTTAACCTCCCTGGTTAGATTCAATTCAAACTCTGCTTTGGCTTTCCTAACCAGGCCTCTTGCTGCTCGGGCAGCTTCCTTATATACCCCCTGTTCTATCTGTCCTTCCCTCCACTTCCTGTAGAGTTTCTTTTTAAGTGATAGTGTGTCCAGCAGCTCCTTGTTCATCCAGGCAGGCCTCCTAGCATTCCTTCCTGCTTTTCTCCTTGTAGGTATACATAGCTGCTGGACACAGAGGAGGTGGTCCTTGAATACTGACCAGCTGTCCTGGGTCCCTCTTCCCTTCAGGGCTTCATCCCACGACACTTTGGCTAGCAGATCCCTGCAGCGATCAAAGTCTGCACGCCTAGAGTCTAGGGTCCTAAGCTTAGAATACGTCCTCCTGATTGCCCTGAGGAGATTAAATTCAACTGCTTCATGGTCACTGCAGCCAAGGCCGTCTCTGAGCCTCACATTCGTTACCAGCCCTTCCCTGTTGGTAAGAACAAGATCCAGCGTAGCACCTTTTCTTGTTGGTTCCTCTACCATTTGGAGGAGGAAGTTGTCTTCTATGCAGTCCAGGAACATCCTGGATTGCTGATGCCTTGCTGTGTTGTCCCTCCAGCAGATGTCAGGGTGGTTGAAATCCCCCATGAGGACCAGGGCTTGTGACCTGGAAGCCGCTTCTATTTGCCTGTGCAGAGCCTCATCTGCTTGGTTCTGCTGGTCAGGTGGCCTGTAGAAGACCCCCACAGTAATATCTCCTTCCCCTGTCTTGCCTTTAATTCTAACCCATAAACTCTCAACCAACTCATCATGCCTCCCCAGGTGGAGTTCTGCTGATTCCAGCTGGTTGTTGACATAGAGGGCAACACCTCCTCCTCTCCTTCCCTGCCTATCCTTCCTAAAAAGCTTATACCCGTCTATCCCTACATTCCAGTCATGGGAATCATCCCACCAAGTTTCGGTGATGCCCACTATGTCATGGCGTCCCAACAGCACGGTGGCCCTTAACTCATCTTGTTTGTTGCCCAAGCTGCGTGCATTTGCATAGAAGCACTTCAGCTGGGCTGGCCCTGTCGTCCTCCTGTGCCAACTCCCCTTGGTTTCCACAGGGTGTCCTGGTGCATCACTAGTGGCTTGCCTCAGGGCAGCAAGTTGAGAGCCCTTACCAGCTCTCTCCATCCCTCTGCCTCAGGTGAGCTGCCCCTCTGCTTGTCACAGGCCAGCAGGAGACTATTAACCCCTCCCCCCTTCAAATCTAGTTTAAAGCCCTGTCTATGAGCCCTGTCAATTCCTGCCCCAGGATCCTTTTCCCCCTCTGGGACAAGTGTGTCCCATAAGTTGTTTTCAGCTCTGCTGCCTTGAAAACCAAACCATGATTGTAGAACCCAAATCCCTGCCGATGGCACCAGCCCCGGAGCCATGAATTGACCTGTTGGCTCTTCCTCAATGTTCCCTCATCCATCACTGACATTAGAGGGATAGCAGAGAACACTACTTGGGATCCTGATCCCTTTAGCAGTTGCCCTAAGGCTCTGAAATCTCTTTTAATTGATTGTGAGCCTCTCCTTGTTGCATCGTCACTACCCACCTGAAAGACCAGCAGTGGGTAGTAGTCTGAAGGACTCACAAGTTTGGGAATTTTGCCTACTATGTCCTTTACTTGGGCACCAGGGAGGCAGCAGATCTCCCTATGAAAGGGGTCTGGTCTGCATATTGGTCCCTCTGCTCCCTTCAGTAGGGAGTCTCCTACAACGATGACCCTACGAGATTTCCTTTCTGGACTAGTTTTGATAGCTGGCCTGAGGGAACCTGTCATTGATGCAGCTTCTGTCTTCCTTGAGTCCTCATCCTCACCTATGACCTGCTCCTCCTGCAGAGCCTCATACCTATTCTGAACCTGCACTGTAGGCAGTGTGCTGCTCAAAGTAGCACGCTTGCTCCGTCTGCACTTCTTCCGTTGGGCAGAGACCTGCTCCCATTGGCCCTGCTCATGTGGGTTACTGCAGGGAGGCTGAGAGGCTTGCTGATGGGAAGGTATCAAACTCCCTTCTCCACTAAAGTTACCCCCTGTTCTGGTTTGGTAGAAGTTAGATTTTGGGAATAGTCAGTGTTCCTTTCACTGTCTCTTATAGCTCTAAGCCTTTCTACCTTCTACCTTCTACCTTCCTAGGTCTTGTAGGAAGAAAATTTTAGAGGCAAAAGCACATTTGGAGCTCAGACTGGCCTCTGCTGTGAAGGACAACAAAAAGTCCTTCTATAAATATATTAATAGCAAGAGGAAGGGCAAGGAGAAGCTCCACTCCTTGGTGGGCATGGAGGGGATCGTTGTAACAAAGGATGAGGAAAAGGCAGAGGTGCTTAACACCTTCTTTACCTCAATTTTTACTAGCAGGACAGAACGGCTTCCAGACAGCTGGCCTGCAGAGCTGGCAGAAGGAGCCAGGGAGCAGCATAGTTTTCCCCTGTTCCAGGATGGGAGAGTTAGAGATCTTCTCAGCCGCTTGGACCCCCACAAGTCCATGGGACCGGATGGGATCCATCCTAGGGTGCTGAGGGAGCTGGCGGATGAGCTGTCCAGGCCGCTCTCCATCATTTTTCAGCAGTCCTGGCTCACTGGAGAGGTCCCAGAAGACTGGAAGCTGGCCAACGTGGTGCCCATCCATAAGAAGGGCCAGTTGGAAGAGCCCGGGAATTATAGGCCTGTCAGCCTGACCTCAGTGCCAGGCAAGATTATGGAGCAGGTCATCTCGAGTGCGATCACACAGCACTTCCAGGATGGCCAGGGGCTCAGGCCTAGCCAGCATGGATTTAGGAGGGGCAGGTCCTGCCTGACCAACCTGATCTCCTTCTATGATCAGGTGACCCGCCTGGTGGACGTGGGGAGGCCTGTGGATGTGGTCTACCTGGACCTCAGCAAGGCCTTTGACACAGTCCCCCACAGCAAACTCCTGGCCAAGCTGGCAGCTTTTGGCTTGGACAGGAGCCCACTGCGTTGGGTTAGGAACTGGCTGGAGGGCCGAGCCCAGAGAGTGGTGGAGAATGGTGCCACATCCAGCTGGCAGACAGTCACTAGTGGTGTGCCCCAAGGATCAGTGCTGAGCCCCATGCTTTTCAACATCTTTATTGATGATCTGGATCAGGGCATTGAGTCCATCATCAGTAAATTTGCAGATGACAGCAAGCTGGGGGCAGGAGTTGATCTGCTGGAGGGCAGAGAGGCTTTGCAGAGAGACCTCGACAGGCTGGACAGATGGGCAAAGTCCAATGGCATGAGATTTAACACATCCAAGTGCCGGGTTCTGCACATTGGCCATAACAACCCCAGGCAGAGCTACAGGCTGGGGTCAGAGTGGCTGGAGAGCGGCCAGGCAGAGAGGGACCTGGGGGTGCTGGTTGATGGGAAGCTGAACATGAGCCAGCAGTGTGCCCAGGCAGCCAAGAGGGCCAACCGCATCCTGGCCTGCATTAGGAATAGTATGGCCAGCAGGAGCAGGGAGGTCATTGTGCCCCTGTACTCTGCTTTGGTTAGGCCGCACCTTGAGTACTGTGTCCAGTTCTGGGCCCCTCAGTTTAAGAAGGACATTGAGACACTTGAACGTGTCCAGAGAAGGGCAACAAGGCTGATGAGAGGCCTTGAGCACAAGCCCTATGAGGAGAGGCTGAGGGAGCTGGGGCTGTTTAGCCTGGAGAAGAGGAGGCTCAGGGGCGACCTCATTGCTCTCTACAACTACCTGAAGGGTGGTTGTAGCCAGGAAGGGGTTGGCCTCTTCTCCCTAGCAACCAGCACCAGAACAAGGGGACACAGTCTCAAGCTGCACCAGGGGAAGTTTAGGCTGGAGGTGAGGAGAAAGTTCTTCACCGAGAGAGTGATTCGTCATTGGAATGGGCTGCCCGGGAGGTGGTTGAGTCTCCGTCCCTGGAGGCGTTCAGGAGGGGACTGGATGTGGCACTTGGTGCCATGGTCTAGTTGTGAGGTTGTGGTTACAGGTTGGACTCGATGATCTTCAAGGTCTCTTCCAACCTTGGTAATTCTATTCTATTCTATTCTATTCTATTCTATTCTATTCTATTCTATTCTATTCTATTCTATTCTATTCTATTCTAAAAGGTTGCTAATGATGAAAGAAATAGGTTTGCTGTGTTCGTCTGGAGCATTGCAATACTGAATTAACCAAAAACCTGGAATGTGTTCTGCTAGTCAGAGCACAAGTGAATGAGAAACCAAAGGCATTGACAAACTAATGGCGGCATGATTTAGATTTTTTTTGTCAGTCTGATTCAAGAGATAATTTCCTATCCATGAGAAGGGCCGGATGGAGGAACCTGGAAAATACAGGCCTCTCAGCCTGACCTCAGTGCCAGAGAAAATTATGGAGCAGATCATCTTGGGGGCAATCACTACGTACCTGAAGGATGGCCAAGGGCTCAGGTCCAGCCAACATGGATTTAGGAAGGGCAGATCCTGCCTCTCCAACCTGATCTCCTTCTATGATCAGGTGACCTGCCTGGTGGATGTTGTAAAAGGCTGTTGATGTAGTCTACCTGGACTTCAGGAAGGCCTTTGACATAATTCCCCCACAGCAAACTCCTGGGCAAGGTGTCAGCCCATGGCTTGGACAGCAGCACTCTGTGCTGGGTTAGGAACTGTCTGGAGGGCCATGCCCAGAGAGTGGTGGTGCAGAATGGTGCCATATCCAGCTGGAAGCGAATCACTAGTGGTGTACCCCAGGGATCAGTTCTGGGCTCCATCCTGTTTAATATCTTTATTGATGGTGTTTGCAGATGTCGCCAAGCTGGGGGCAGGTGTTGATTGGTTAGAGGATAGAAGGGCTCTGCAGAGGGACCTTGACAGGCTGGACAGATGGAAAAAGTCCAACATGATGACATTCAGCACATCTAAGTGCCGGGTGCTGCACTCTGGTCACAGCAACCCCATGCAGCGCTACAGGCTGGGGTCAGAGTGTCTGGAGAGCTGCCAAACAGAGAGGGACCTGGGGGTGCTGATTGACAGCTGGATGAACATGAGCCAGCAGTGTGCCCAGGTGGCCAAAAAGGCCAATGGCATCCTGGCCTGCATCAAGAATAGTGTGGCCAGCAGGAGCAGGGAAGTCATTGTGCCCCTGTACTCTGCACTGGTTAGGCCACACCTTGAGTACTGTGTCCAGTTCTGGGCCCCTCAAGAAGGACATTGAGACTATTTAACGTGTCCAGAGAAAGGCAACAAGGCTGATGAGAGGTCTTGAGCACAAGCCCTATGAGGAGGGGCTCTGGGATTGTTTAGCCTGGAGAAGAGGAGGCTCAGAGGAGACCTTATTGTGGTCTACAACTACCTGAAGGGAGGTTGTAGCCAGGAGGGGGTTGGTCTCTTCTCCCAGGCAACCAGCACTAGAATGAGAAGACACAGTCTCAAGCTGCACCAGGGGAAGTTTAGGCTTGAGGTGAGGAGGAAGTTCTTCACTGAGAGGGTCATAAGTCATTGGAATGGGCACCCAGGGTGGTGGTGGAGTTACCATCCCTGGAGGTGTTCAAGAGGGGATTGGATGTGGCACTTGGTGCCATGGTTTAGTAGTCATGAGGTCTGTGGTGACAGGTTGGACTTGATGATCTTTGAGGTCTCTTCCAATCTTATTGATTCTATGATTCACTGAGCCTAGCTACAGGAGACAAGTTTGTGCTATCAGAAAACTGAGAACTGAATTTGATCTGTTAGGCCAAAATAAGTGCTGTGAACTTGTTCCCCACTCACATGTTTGTTTCCTTTTCCCCTTGTTTCAATCATTTATCTCTAGTTGTAGCACAAAATAAATGTGACTGAGGTCTGGAGGAAGGTTCCGTGGATGTGACCGGTTTTGGATGTGACCGATTTAGGCTGTGCCTTTAAAAAAGGGACACTTTCTGAACACTCTGGCTGAATGTTTTTGATATCTGAATAAAAACAAAGATATGCTAAACCAATTTCATTGGTAGAACCCGGCTGTAAGTTCTGGCTTAGTCTTTCAGTCGGGGGGGGGGGGGGCAGTCAGTCTGCTTCTTCCCCCTGTACTGTGAGCTGGCCTGCTTTTCTCTCTCTGAAGCAGCAGCTTGCTACGCAGGAACGATTCTTGCTAACCAGATAAGAGAAAACTGACTTTTGCATTTGCTTTGAGCTTTAACAAAGTTTTCCCCTTTTAATTACCTTCCTTTCTCTTTCTCTCTAATCCTTTTGGGATCAAGTTGAGTGCCTGTGGGTGAAAATTAGAGGGAAGACCAACAAGGCTGACATCCTAGTTGGAGTCTGTTATAGACCACTCAAACAGGATTAAGAGGTTGATGAATATTCTATAGGCAGCTAGAGGCTATCTCAAGATCACCAGACCTTGTTCTTATGGGCAATTTTAACCTGCCTGATATCTGCTGGGAACTTAACACGGCAGAGAGTAGGCAATCCAGAAGGTTCTTAGAGTGTATGTAGGACAGCTTCTTATCCCAGCTGCTGAGTGAGCCTACCAGGGGTAATGCTTTGCTTGACCTTCTTTTTACCAATAGAGAAGGGCTGGTGGGAGATGTGGTGGTTGGAGGCTGCCTGGGGTCCAGTGACCATGAGATAATTGAGTTTTCAATATGCAGTCAAGCTAAGAGGGGCAGCAACAAAACCTCCACTCTGGACTTCCGGAGGGCAGACTTCAGGTTACTTAAGGAACTAACTGAGAAAGTACCTTGGAAAACAGCCCTTAAAAACAAAGGGATCCAGGAGGGCTGGACTAACTTCAAGAAAGAATTCTTGAAGGCACAGGAACAGGCTGTGCCAATGTGCTGGAAGATGAGCCTCTGGGGCAGACGGCCAGCCTTGATGGGCAATGAGCTTCTGAGTGAATGAAGGGAAAAAAAGAGGATGCATCATCTTTGAAAGGAAGGAGATGTTACCTATGAAATGTTTAGGGATGTTGCTAGGTCAGGCAGGGAAAAAGTTAGAGAGGCAAAAGCCAGTTTAGAGTTTAGACTGGCCTCTGCTGTGAAGGACAACAAAAAATCATTATATAAATATATTAATGGCAAGAGGAGGGGCAAGAACAACCTCCACTCTTTAGTAGATGTGGAGGGGAATATTGTAACTAAAGATGAAGAAAAGGCAGATGGACTTAACACCTTCTTTGCCTCAAATTTTAAAAGCAAGATAGGTTGTCTTCTGGACAACTGGCCTCCTGAGCTCGCAGATGGATTCAGGGAGCAGTATAGTTCCCCTGTGATCCAGGAGGAAGTAGGTAGAGACCTGCTCAGCCACTTGGATCCCCACAAGTCCATGGGACTGGATGGGATCCATCCTAGGGTGCTGAGAGAGCTGGCAGATGAGCTGACCAAGCTGCTCTCCATATTTTTTCAATGGTTCTGGCTCACTGGACCTGGCCAATGTGATGCCCATCCACAAGAAGGGCTAGAAGGAAGAACCAGGGAATTCCAGGCCTGTCAGCCTGACCTCAGTGCCAGGAAAGAGTATGGAACAGGTCATCTTGAGTGCAATCACACAGCACCTGAAGGATGGCCAGGGGATCAGGTCCAGCCAGCATGAATTTAGGAAGGGCAGGTCCTGCCTGACCAACCTGATCTCCTTCCATGATCAGGTGACCCACATGGTGGATGTGGGGAAGGCTGTGGATGTAGTCTACCTGGACTTCAGCAAGACCTTTGGCATTGTTCCCCACAGCAAACTCCTGGAGAAGCTGTCAGCCTGTGGCTTGGACAGTATCACTCTGTGCTGGATTAGGAACTGGCTGGAGGGCTGTGCCCAGAGAGTGGTGGTGAATGGTGCCACATCCAGCTGGCAGCCAGTCATCAGTGGTGTGCCCCAGGGATCAGTGCTGAGCCCCATGCTCCTTAATATTCTTTATTGATGATCTGAACAAGGGGATTGAGTCCCTCACCAGTAAATTTGCAGATAACACCAAGCTGGGGGCAGGTGTTGATCTGTTAGAGGGTTGAGGGACTCTGCAGAGGGACCTTGACAGGCTGGGCAGATGGGCAGAATTCAAAGACATGAGATTTAACACGTCCAAGTGCCAAGTTCTGCACATTGGCCACAACAACCCCATGCAGTGTTACAGGTTGGGGTCAGAGTGTCTGGAGAGCAACCAGGCAGAAAGGGACCTGGGGGTACTGATTGGTAGTAGGCTGAACATGAGCCAGCAGTGCACCCAGGTGGTCAAGAAGGCCAATGGCATCCTAGCCTGTATCAGAAGCAGTGTGGCCAGCAGGAGCAGGGAAGTCATTGTGCCCCTGTAGTCAGCACTGGTTAGGCCACACTTTGAGTCCTGTGTCCAGTTCTGGGCCTCTCAGTTTAGGAAAGATGTTGAGTTGTTGGAACATGTCCAGAGAAGGGCAACAAAGCTGGTGACGGGTTTGGAGCACAAGCCCTATGTGGAGAGGCTGAGGGAGCTGGGGTTGCTTAGCCTGGAGAAGAGGAGGCGCAGAGGAGACATTAGTGCTCTCTACAACTACCTGAAGGGAGGCTGTAGCCAGGTGGGGGTTGGTCTCTTCTCCCAGGCAACCAGCACCAGAACAAGAGGACACAGTCTCAAGCTGCACCAGGGGAGGTGTGACCGGTTTAGGCTATGCCTTTAAGAAATGGACACTTTCTGAACACTCTGGCTGAATGTTTTGATATTTGAATGAAAACAAAGATATACTAAACCAATTTCATTGGTAGAATGCTACAGTAAGTTTTAGCTTAGTCTGGCAGTCAGTCTCTTCTTCTCCCTGTCCTGTGAGCTGGCCTGTTTCTCTCTCTGAAGCAACAGCTTGCCGGGCAGGAATGACCTTGGATTAACAGAGCTAACCAGATAAGAAAACTAACTCTTGCATTTTGCTTTGAGCTTAACAGAATTTTACCCTTTTAATTACCTTCCTTTCTCTCTCTCTCTAACCCTTTTGGGAAAAAGGGGAGGTAGGGAGGGAGAAGGGGAGTGCAGGCCGAATCCCCCTGGCCGCAGGGGGTTGGGAAAAGGTCTCCTGTATTACTGTATTACATACATTGCTGTATATTTCCATATATATATAGTATATTTTTGTACATATTCATTGCATTCCATTTCTGCTTGTAAATATAGCTTTCATCTGCTTCTCTGGCTGAGTTAGCTGTGGATTCTTTTTGTGTGTGTGTGTGTGAACTTTATCCACCCTACTACAGGAGGTTTAGGCTAGATGTTAGGAAGACGTTCTTCCTAGAAAGAGTGATTAGCCATTGGAATGGGCTGCTGTGAGAGACTAAAGCTTGTGTCTCCTGGTGACTCAACAAAGATAAAATTACTTGCTGTTTGTCCAGACAATAGCTGATGTGCATTGGGCAGAGCCACTGGAAGGACTCTTGGAAGGTGCAAAGATAACACTGCTCTTGACTGCAGCTGGCCTACAACAATGGCCCAAGGGCTCAGCATTCCACACCTTCAGGACAAGATCATTTCCAGCCATCACATACCCCAGGAAAGGACAATGGTTCCTGATATGTAAAGAGTGCGTGGGGAGCTAGATGGAGCAGGAGGAGGCGGAGGCCTTCCCCCTCCATCCAGTGGCTGCCCAAACTCACCTGAGTACACAGAAAGATTTCCTGGGGAACGATACCTGGACCTAAAGATGATTTCCCAGAACGATATCCTGGGGAACAACACCTGGACACTTGCCTAAGGGCTAAAAAACTGTATAAAAGACTGGAGCAACTACTGGCTTTAGGAGGAGAAAATTGGAGAAGCAAGATGCAGAAGAAAGCAGATGGCAGCACACGCTGGAAACATCCCGGGGCCAACACAATGGATCTTGGACTCTCCGTGCCCTAAGTTCCGGCTGCTGCAACTCATGGAGCTGAAGAAGCTGCCCAGAGGACCTCATCCCTTCTACAGCCAAAGCCTCAGCACCCTTCCTCTACAGACCCAACATCTCCTGCAGCACCTTTCCTCCACAGACTCAAACTCTCTTGGGGGGTGAGGGGTGTGGTAATATAATTCCTTTCCTTTAATCTCCCTCTTCTCTCTTCTCTCTTTATTTTCTCTCTCTCTCCACCTTATTTATGTAATAAATAGTCTAGCTGTTGATATTTTGGCCTCGTTTGTGCCTCTAATTTCACAACACGGGAATATTCATTAAAAACCTCAATCTCTTTCCCTCTCCGGATCGAGACAGCTGCCCAGGGAAATGGTGGAGTCACCATCCCTTGAAGTGTTTAGGAAGAGCCTGCATGGGGTGCTTGGTGCCATGGTTGGACTCGATGATCTCAAAGGTCTTTTCCAGCCTGGTCTATTCTATTCTATTCTATTCTATTCTATTCTATTCTATTCTATTCTATTCTATTCTATTCTATTCTATTCTATTCTATTCTGCAGTTATTAATATTTTATCAGTATATATACAGATTCTAGTGCTCAGTTGTGTACATATCCCAGAAATTGGTACAGTATAGCAATGTTGAACTAAAGTAGAAAAATACAAACCAGTTATTCAGTTAGGAACCAAAATTGCAATTCTGCTGCTTGTTCACCAGATGGCAACTTGACAAGATTCTGGTGGCTGCTAGACAGCTAAGTATCAAACGGCATACAATTTTAAACGAGCCTTTCAGAGACTTAAATCAATTTTGATCATGAATTATGGTTCCAGGCAGAAGTTAGGTGCTGCCTTATAAACCATAGATCACAATACCATGTGGGCCAAAGCATGGGGATTTTAAACAGAACCCAACCTAGTGTTAAACATGAATGCTGAAAAGATAAAATTTCCCTTGCTAAACTGGTTGCTCAGTTAGTGCTGCACTGGTTGCTGAGGCTCACAAGGACCTGGCAGGGCTGTAGATGGTCACTGTCAAGCTTGCAGGGATCTGCCGCTGGCTCCCAAGGGCGGTCCCTTCTGAATGATGGAGGCAGCTCCCTCCTGCTGCTGCGGGGGTGCGGCATAGTGGCTGGTTCACCTGAAACAGGTTCTCAGGCACTTCCCTCAGTGCTACAGTCCTGCAGAGTCTGCAGGACTCTGTAGCAGGGCAGTTCCCCTCCCAGAGCAGCTTGAGAGCATAACGGGGTGTCTTGGAAGAGGCATTAACAAGCCAGCTAACCTGTTTGAGCCATTGTCCTTTCTTCTCCTTCCCCATTTTGCAGAGTCCAGGTTTGAGGTCGAGAAGCCAATAGGCAGGCACCATTAAGGCTGCCTCAAAGGGGTGAAAGCTGGACCCAGAGCCTCACATTTCAGAGAGGCAACTGCATGTCAGAGGCTATGAGAGAAGGCGTGTGTGGTTTTGCTCACCAGAAAACATTTTTAACTGATTGGCAGGATTTGAATAGCTAATGTGCCATTGGGCGGTTCAGTTTTCAAAAAGGGAATTTATAGGGGAAGATTTGGAGAGCCCACATGCTTGTTTGCTTGTTGCCCATTGGTTGTTCTTTCCTCTTATCTCTCTTGTCTTCTCCTCCCCCACTTGTTTGTTAATGGGATTCAAGGCGACAAGCACCTACTTGCTCTTGTCTTCAGGGCAATTAGATCCTTTGTCTTAGCAGCATAATGCTTGAGTCTCCACCACACCAGTGTGCTCGCTCTCTCTCACTTCCTCTAATTTTGATTACTGCGCTTTGGACTATAATACAAACTCAAAACATACCTTTGTTTAGTAAAGGTTTTGGTAGTTAACAGCTCAGAGGGTTGTGATTAACACTAATTTATCTGGGTATTTCTGAGGTTTATAACTTGTTTACCTGGTGGTAACTCGAGGTGGTCCATCTTGCCACCCCGAGGCAGCGCTGTTGTTTGGTTTCATGCGTATAGGGAGATTCCAGTTTGTTTCTCTGTATTCCAAGTTCTGATTCTTCTAGCCTGTTATTCTGCTGTTTATTAGCCTCCTATCATGTGTAATTAACATATCATCGACTGGGCAAATGAACCTGAATAAAATTTGCTTGAAAAAATAATTTTATATTTAATAAATCATATTAATATTTTATCATATTTCCAGCATATCAATCTGATAAAAAACTCAGCTCAGAAAGTGAGCAAACAATCCAGGGCACTCACAGGTGATCCTGGCAGAGATGGTGCCCTGAATCATGTGGAGCAAAGGCTTCTTCTCCCATGGCTGAGCAGCTAGTATGCAGGGGCTGCTAAGCAAGGTTCTCACTTTGCGAGTGGGTACATGGAAGCTTTGGCTCACAGGTCTGCAGCCTGTGCTCACAGTAGACACTGTTAGAATTGCTGAAGAGATTCAGGCAGGTTCTTTCCCAGCTGACTAGGCTTGGCCAATGGGGTTCAGTCCCTCAGGGTACACTGGCAATGTCTTCCTGGTGGTGGGACTGGGGTATGACACTAAGCTGTAGTGAAGCAAAGGACTCTTTGCATGCCTTTGGGTAAACTGAGACATGACAGCTCTTCCCGGGTAGCAGGCTTCTCACTGGACTGCAGACAATGGCAGTACAAATGCACGGAGCAATAGCAATAGCAAAAGCAATAAATCTTGGGAGCAAGAAGGCAAAAGAACAAAGACCAACTTCTTTACAATTTGGGGTAATATTCGTAATTTGTTCAAGGCTTGGATTTAGCCAGACGTCAAACTTGGTAAACACCATTAACCAATGGCAAAGCATGTGGCTAGAATTATGCCAATACTTGGAAGAAGCACACACATCCCATAAGGTGGGTGTATGACCTTTTTACCCCAAAGAAAGCAGGCTGGGTTGTTTATTCCGGCTTGTTGATGCCTGGCTCTTTTTTTACTCAGCTCTGGCTGACTGCTGATGCCAGAATGAAGGGGAAGGGAGGGATTTGAGCAAAACATGTAGGGACAAGTTTTGACAACATTTGGGGCATAATTCAGAGCATATGCAGCCTTCACAACAAAACCTACACTAGTTATGTGATTATGTTGCTGGCTGTGGTAATTTGATTATATTATTATAAATGACTGTGAAGTCGTAACTGGAGGTGTATGCAGGATTCTCCATCAGCTTGATATATATAAAGATTAAACCCAGGGTTTTCATGGAAGTTATTTACTATGATGTTACAGTTTGTTATAATTTAGTCCAGTTTACTAGTAGTTATGCTGGTAAATAGGTTTAATATTTTGCATGGGGAAATTACATCAAAGGGTATGATTTTCAACATTGTTAATAATACGAGTAAGGTCCATTTAAAGTTAATATCTGTAAGATAAACAAAAACACAGTTGCAAAATACCGAAAATTTGGAAATACAGTATTAAATCTATGCTAAAATACAGATTTTGCAAAAAAATTACTTTGAATTTTAACAAATGTTAAAATACTCATTTACTCCTAGTGAAATGACAGACAGTTCTGCACATGCACAATGTATGGAACGAAGGCAATGACACACATTTAAGAGCGATGCTGGTTTTTGCTAAAATGACTAACACTGTTTACTGTAAAAATCCACAGTAGTGTAAATAGTGTCACATACATAAAACATTTCCTAGATAAAGTAGAGCACATTCAGCTAGTTGTCATGTAATACAATTTCTTGTTTGAGGCTGTAACTATTCCAAATTACTTGTCATAGTGTATGCCAGTGCAGCACAAAAGTATCACTGATTGCAATTTATTATTATTGATTGCACTACACATTTAATTTGCAGAAATGTTTGTTTATATTCAAGTAATGTATTTATTCATACTATTTTTTAATATTAAGATTAACAAAGATTTCACTCTCATAATATTCTATACCCAACTTATCTCGAGATCAAAGAAACCTATTGCAGCATATTCTTCCAGTTGCTATCTCTGTGTAGTCACTAGAGGACAGCAATGTCCAGTATAACAGTACCTCTCAGTTCCTCAGGTTAGACTCCTGTTGCAAAAACAAAAGCACAAGACCCCCACATTAGAGATACATGTGGGTGAAAACAGAGTAATATAGCAGAATATTCATACTAGGTTATTTAAATTCAATACTGCTTTCAGTGAAACAACCCTTCTTGAGTGGTTTATTACTTGCTTGTGAAAATTACCTGATGGCTAAGATTCACAAAAAACCTTACAGCCCCCACTGTAGCACACTTTTTACCTGTACACATGGTTGACTGGTCTCATGTTGCACTCAGTGATGCTGCAGCTATGTCTGACTATGGCTGCAAGCTGCTGTCTTGCAAAAATGCTTGGAACAGTTTTATTCTTTGAATTCTTTCATTAATCTTTAAGGTTATTATTTTTATTATGAAAACAAATTGCTTAGGATAGTCTTCTATAATGAGAGGCACTGCATTATGGTCTTTGAATGGAGGAAATAATTCCCATTTTGCATCTTCTGACCAAGAATGTTTCACAGGTGGAAAATGTGTGCCACATTTTGTGGTCTAGAGTGTTTTGTAGGGTAAGACATTACTTTTAAAAGTCTCTTTCCACATGTAGCTTGATGGTCTGAATTTGTTAATTTTGAGAAATCATTTTTTAAAAAGTAATTTTTTTACTATCCTGATTAGAAATTTGTTGTGCACTCACATGCATTAATTGACAATGAAGTTAACTAAAGTAACTGTAAATGTTAAGACTTTCCCAAGGTGTTTATTCACTGTCCCATTTCGTCAATGCAGCAAATGTTTGTTCTTTACCCTAGGGTAATGAACAAATGTTTGCAGTTGGAGACAAATGAACTCCACACTAGCCTTTCTGTGTGCCATGGAAAACGCAAACATGAAAAAACTACTTATTAAGTGGCAAGCCTCTGACACTGCATCAAAGATGCTGGCTTGGCACGAAGATTGCCTTTGCCTTTGCTGTGTAGGCTGCAGGCTGAGGTGAGAGCTGACCCACCATCACCCTCACAGCCTAGTGCCCAGGATGCTGAGGTCTGGGCCAGCAGACTGGGTCTGTGGAGTTTGTTGCCTTCGGTTATCACAAGAGGCTTGAATTAAAATGTTTCTGGTGCTGCACAAACAAAAGAGAAAAGAGATCTGCCCCAGCTGCTGCTGGCTTGTGAGGTCCCAGGCTTTGAGGTCCTGGCTGGGCATAGCTAAGGAGGCTGGGTCACCCTGGGAGCTGATGAGTGAAATGAGGGTGTTGACCCAAAGGTTTACTTCCATAGCAGTGGGGCTGCTGAGCATGGGTGGGAGGATGTGGAGGTGGAGCTGGAGGGCCACACTTTCCAACACAGGTGTTGGTAGTGGTGTAAAATGGCATCCTCTGGGGTGAATGGCATGGTGAAGTGATAGAATAGAATAGAATAGAATAGAATAGAATAGAATAGAATAGAATAGAATAGAATAGAATAGAATAGAATAGAATAGAATAGAATAGAATAGATGGCAACAGAAAGCATGTGAAATGGGTAAATGGGGCCCTTGAGAGAGTGCTATTTATGTGGGCAGCCAGTAACAGCACCTATTTTTGAGAGGATGTCCAAGCTGCAGGTTGTTGTGTGCTCTTCTGCATCAGCGAGTGAATTCACAAAAAGTAAAATTTTGTGCTCAGTTAGTCTCTGCAGTATTCAGCCATGTACCACTCTGGGTGCTGGTGCTGTGTCATGCTCCCTTACGTTGTATTGGAATCAGGGTGCAGTGCTCCATCGGACTTGGCTGTGCTATTTTATATAAATTCATACTGGTTTACACAATTCTATTTTTTTGTTTATTTTGATCTTTAAGGGTAGGATTCAAGATCAGTTGGTAAATTCCACTATTTGGAAGAGCCCCAGCCTTGGCATCATCCACTTCCCTGATGGACTAGCGCATGGCTGCAGCTGCTGAGGAGTTGGGAGCAGGAGCAGCCAGGCCTAAGTACCCAATAGCCCTCCCCAGTAACCCTGGGGAGGAAATGCCCGCACAGCCCATATATATGGGCATAGATGTGGCTGCCTAAAAGGTAGGCCAGGAAGTAGGGTCTGATCCCTGTGTATGAATTGCCTTAGAGCCCAAGCAGAGTCCCCTTGGTACCTGTAGTGGGTTGAGGCAGCCCCCTCCCCAACACAGGCAAAAATAACAACTCAAATGGATTGCAAAAGTGATGGAAAGTTTAAAGGAAAAGCAGTGAATGCTTACAGAGAGCCAGAAGCACAGTGACAAAAGAAAATCCCGAAACATACCCAGGAAGATCCCATCCCCACCTGGGGGTACATCCAAGACCCCCAGGGCTCCTTCTTCCCCCCTCCCCACTGCTAGGCTAGTCTCAGCTGGCCAGATCTGAGACTGCCCATCCCCCCGTGGCCTTGGGCCTAGCCAGGCCCATGGCCGGGAGACAACATCTCCCCCAGTTACCGGGCAATGGCGAGGGAAGAAAGAGGAGGTGCTTAGACCTCGCACTGGATCTTATAGTGGTGCAGAGAATTATGGTAGAAATACCTAGTTTCCTGTGTCCACCCTCTGGGCTGGACCTCTGGACACAGGAAGCACCTCATGTAGCAGAAGGCACCCAGCCCAAACTGCAACAGTAGCCCGGAAGAGTTGTACGATGGTGTGTGCTGAAGCAATGTGTTGTGATGTGATGAAGTTTCTAGAAACAAAATAGATTTGTTGTTTCTCCTTATATATGTTTGTGTGTGTATATTCATATATATACACACACAATTTTTCTCCAAAAAGAGATGCTTATGAGGGTTCAAAAGGTATGTGTCTGTGATTGTTTTTGTGTTGCTCCAGTAACTCGGGTGCATTTGTCTGTGTAATGGCATGGTCTTCTGCTTCACTGGTTGTGTAGACCTCATGCTTCAATAACTTTGATAGGATTCATACGGAATGCTGCTTAGTATATTTCCTGTTTATGAGCTTACTTGTAGCAAAAAAGAGAAACAGAGAATTCGTAAAATGGAGTGAGGTCCACAATAAATTACCTATAGTAAATTAGTCTGAATATTAGCCCTTCCTCAATGATGAACACTGTTTTTCTGGAAAGAAAAAAGAAAGATTACTTCTTTTCAGAGTGCAAGTATATATTGTGAGCCATGTAAACCACCAGAGAAATAGTTTTGTACTTTGAATTATTTGGCTAATCATTTATTTTCCCTTGCATTAGGAGGTCAAGAGAATGTAAAAAGGACAAAACTCACATAGTACTCACTGTTTGTATCTTTCTTACTTATTTACTTACTTACTGTTTGTATCTTGTATTTATCTTACTTGAGAACATATTCTTATGTTCTATTGCTCTTGTTCTTGACACGGAGTTACGGTGTTACTTGAATCACTAGTGTGTTTATGCTGAAAACCAGAGGCATGCTGACACCTGAAGTTCCTGTGACTGACCCTTGATTCTGCCATAAGTATAAAATTTCTGGGTAAACACTCACAGAAGACAGAACAGTCAAGCATAAACTTGGTCTGCTCATCTTAGCTGGTGTAACAGAAGACCTAGTTCTGTTGTGATTGTACCAGAAGATCAAAATAGATTATATTACCCCTGGTAAATAAAAGTGTATTTTTTGTAAGATTCCTATGGCAGTAAGTAACAGCAGTCTGTACTGGCAAGGTACCTTGTCGAAGTGATTTGGGAATGTCAAGGAAAGATAGAACTAAAATACAAGAACTAAGATACAAATCTCACTTAAGGTTTGGACAAAAGAAGATTTCTCTGTTTCCAAATGTTTTTTCAAATCTATATGTGTTTAGCAGGATATCAAATGAAACTTTTTTTATTTCCTGCTCATTCTCCACAGAATGCATGAAGTGGCTTACTAGCCATATAAAAAATTCAGACATAAATAGATAGTTTCACCAGTTTTCTCTCTTTTTTTTTCCCACTGATGTCTTTCTGGGAAGTGATTGATCTGTTTCTGTAATACAGCCTTAAGCAGAGAGAAGCATGGAAATGTCACTCTTAAATAGTAAAGTTTGCTGACGTGTTAAGGAAGATAGAATTATAACAACCATAATGCCACCTTCATTTTTCATGCAACACAAATAAAAGTAAATGTCAACAGAACAATTACATGTAAATGCAAGTTGTTGAAGAGGAAGAGAAGTATATGTACCGAATTCATTACTTTTGTAAATGGTGAAAAATAGCGTAAACTCATACTTTAGTGTGGTCTGTTACTGCAATGATAGCCAACATGGAATATATAAAATGGCTTTTACAGAACTGTTAGATAGTTTTCTGCAAATTTTTCCATTTAAATTGCTGTGGATACAGGTCTAATGTGACGGAGGGATTGATCTGCGTGTTGATTTTTTGTAGGGTACTTAAAATCACGAAGGCACTGATGATATGAGTGTGTGCTTGCATGCTGAGCATGCAAAGATGTGTGGTGAGTATGCAGGCTTTGCTGAACAGATAGTATGTGTGAGGGCAGATAAAACAGTGCAAAACAGAAAAGGTGAGCTTCCCAGAACATACAGAAATATAAAGGAAAAGGAAGAATTAGTTGTTACTGGGGAGATTGCAAGCATGAGGATTCCAGCCACTCCTCCAAGATTTCCAAAGGTCTGATAAAGTCTCATAACTTGGAATGTCATAGCCTACTTTAATGGCCCGGCCTAGTGGCACACATGTGCACTGTCTGTGCAGTTCAAAAAATGCTTGCTTTTTCTTCTGGGCACGTGCTATATGGCACAAAATCTTATTTCTATGTGTAATTCCTGGGACAGAACCATTTCAGTAGAGAACAAATATTTTTCACTTGTGAATTGAAGTAAAATAACACTCTCATACAGAATATGTATGCCAAGACTCTACAAAGAGATTAGTAGGTTTTTATTTAGTGCATTTTCTAAATGCTATCTAAAAATCTAGTAGTAGCACAAACTATCCAATCACATGCTTCATGACAGCACATCAGAAATTGGCAGGCTGTGGAAAATTAAGAAAATTTGCTAAAGAACTGTTGCTGTCTGTAATTTATCTGCCTTTTCTTTCTACCTTCTCTCTAGGAACAGAGACATTATATTTATTATATACTATATTATTATAGTATATAATAATATATATAATATATAATATATATAATAATAAATATATAAAAAATATATAATACATAATATATATAATATATAATATAATACTATATATTATTATATAATTATGCAAGGATAAATAATAATATTTATTTTATATATTATTATTTTTAGTATATTTATAGAATAGAATAAACCAGGTTGGAAGAGACCTTCAGGATCGTTGTGTCCAACCTATCATCCAACACCACCTAATCAACTAAACCATGCAACCAAGCACCCTATTAAGTCTCTTCCTGAACACCTCCAGTGATGGTGACTCCACCACCTCCTCGGGTAGCCCATTCCAATGGGCAATCACTCCCTCTGTGTAAAACTTCCTCCTAACCTCCAGCCTAAACCTCCCCGGCACAGCCTGAGACTGTGTCCTCTTGTTCTGGTGCTGGTTGCCTGGGAGAAGAGACCAACCTCCAGCTGTCTACAACATCCCTTCAGGTAGTTATAGAGAGCAATAAGGTCACCCCTGAGTCTCCTCCTCTCCAAGCTAAGCAACCCCAGCTCCCTCAGTCTCTCCACATAGGGCTTGTGTTCCAAGACCCTCACCAACTTTGTTGCCCTTCTCTGGACACGCTCCAACAAGTCAACATCCTTCCTAAACTGAGGCGCCCTGAACTGAACACAGGACTCGAGGTGTGGCCTAACCAGTGCAGTGTACCGGGGCAGAATGACCTCCCTGTTCCTACTGGCCATACTATTCCTGATACAGGCCAGCATGCCATTGGCCTTCTTGGCTGCCTGGGCACACTGCAGGCTCATGTTCAGCCTGCCGTCGACCAGCACCCCCAGGTCCCTCTCTGCCTGGCTGCTCTCCAGCCACTCTGACCCCAGCCTGTAGCACTGCATGGGGTTGTTGCTGTGACCAATGTGCAGAACCCGGCACTTGGATGTGTTAAATTTCATGCCATTGAATTCTGCCCATCTGTCCAGCCTGTCGAGGTCCCTCTGCAAAGCCTCTCTACCCTCCAGCAGATCAACTCCTGCCCCAGCTAGGTGTCATCTGCAAATTTACTGATGATGGACTCAATGCCCTCATCCAGATCATCAATAAAGATGTTAAAGAGCATGGGTCCCAGCACTGATCCTTGGGGCACACCACTAGTGACTGTCTGCCAGCTGGATGTGGCACCATTCTCCACCACTCTCTGGGCTCGGCCCTCCAGCCAGTTCCTAACCCAACGCAGTGTGCTCCCATCCAAGCCATGGGCTGACAGCTTGGCCAGGAGTTTGCTGTGGGGGACGGTGTCAAAGGGCTTGCAGAGGTCCAGGTAGACCACATCCACAGACCTCCCCACATCCACCAGGTGGGTCACCTGATCATAGAAGGAGATCAGGTTGGTCAGGTAGGACCTGCCCTTCCTAAATCCATGCTGGCTGGGCCTGATCCCTTGGCCATCCTGTAAGTGCTGTGTGATTGCACTCAACATGGCCCGTTCCATAATCTTGCCTGGCAGTGAGGTCAGGCTGACAGGCCTATAATTCCCTGGCTCGTCCAACCGGCCCTTGTGGATGGGCACCACATTGGCCAGCTTCCAGTCATCTGGGACCTCTCCAGTGAGCCAGGACTGCTGAAAAATGATGGAGAGCAGCTTGGCCTGCTCATCTGCCATCTCTCTCAGTACCCTAGGATGGATCCCATCCGGTCCCATTGACTTGTGGGGATCCAAGTGGCTGAGGAGAGCTCTAACTTTCCTCTCCTCCTGGAACAGAGGGAAACTATGCAGCTCCCTGGCTTCTTCTGCCAGCTCTGCAGGCCAGCTGTCGGGAAGACGTTCTGCCCTGCTAGTAAAAATTGAGGCAAAGAAGGTGTTATGTACCTCTGCCTTTTCCTCATTCTTTGTTACAATGTTCCCCTCCATGTCAACCAAAGAGTGGAGGTTGTCCTTGCCCTTCTTCTTGCTATTAATGTATTTATAGAAGGACTTTTTGTTGTCCTTCACAGCAGAGGCCAGTCTAAGTTCTAAATGGGCTTTTGCCTCCCTAACTTTCTTCCTACAAGACCTAGCAACATCCTTAAACATTCTACGCATTGCCTCACCTTTCTTCCAAAGATGGTACACCCTCCTTTTTTCCCTTAGTTCTTTTAGAAGTTCATTACCCATCCAGGCTGGCCGTCTGCCCCGGCGGCTCATCTTCCGGCACACTGGCACAGCCTGTTCCTGCGCCTTCAAGAGTTCTTCCTTGAAGTAGGTCCAGCTCTCCTGGACCCCTTTGTTTTAAGGGCTGTTTCCCAAGGAACCTTCTGAGTTAGTTCCTTGGGTAACCTGAAGTCCGCCCTCTGGAAGTCCAGAGTGGAGGTCTTCTTGCTGCCCCTCTTAGACTGACTGAGTACTGAAAATTCAATTATCTCATGGTCACTGGCACCTAAACACCCTCTGACCACCACATCACCCACCAGCCCTTCCCTATTGGTGAAGAGGAGGTCAAGCAGAGCCTTACCCCTGGTAGGTTCATGCAGCACCTGGGATAAGAAGCTGTCCTCCATGCACTCTAAGAACCTCCTAGATTTCCTCCTCTGTGCTATGTTATGATTCCAGCAGAGAGCAGGCTAGGATCTTTTTACCTTTGGGGTATAGGCCATTCTCATATACTGTGACCTTTCCCCTCGTCTGGGACAGATGTACTCCATCTGTTGCCAGCTGACCTGGTACAGTAGAAAGTTTTTCAAGATCGAAAAACCCAAAATTCTTTTGACTACACCAGACTCTAAGCCACTTGTTGACTACAGCTGCTGACCTGTTCCTTATGGTATTCCCTCCTGCAACCAAGGGTATAGATGAAAAAATTATTTGTGCACCTGACCCCTCAACCAGATCCCCCAGGGCCTTGAAGTCATTCTTGATAGCACTGGGAGTTCTGGTTGCAACGTCATCATTCCCTAACTGCATAACTATTAAGGGATAGTAGTCAGAGGGCTGCACCAAACTAGGCAGCCTTCTGGTAACATCTCTAACTTGAGCTCCTGGGAGGCAACAAAGTTCCCTGTGAGTAGGATCTGGCCGACATATGGGGCCTTCTGTTCCCCTCAGGAGGGAATCACCAATAACAATTACCCTCCTCTTTTTTTAAAGGGAGCAAGTCTTGATGCCAGGGAGGCATATATACTATTTTATATATACTATTATATACATACTATATATATATATATACACACACTATATATATATATATATATATATATATATACACACACTACTTTATTATATACTTATGCAATTTATATTATATATATATAATAATTCTAATTTAATTATCATTGCAAATATATAATTATATAAATAGATAATATATTTAGATAATTATAAAAATAATGTTATTCTAATATATACTATTTATTATTATTAATATATAGCAATATATATAATATGTTAAAATAATATTACTATAACAGAGATAGGAACAAAGACATAAATATTTTTTATTTAGTAGGAGGCTGTATAGTGATTTTTTTTTAAAATTTGTAGCTTGAATCAGTGTTTACAATACACCAGTGTTTTGCCTGTAACTGAGTACTGCTTGCCCACTACCAAGGCCTTCTCTTTTTCTCATTGTCCTCCCTCCCCTTCTCTCTTATGGACTAAGTTGGTGATGAGCAGGAATTTAGGAGAGGACACAACCAGGACAGCTGACCCACACTGGATGCCAAAAGGGTATTGTATGCTGTATAGCACACTAATGAGCAATAAAATCTAAAGGAAAGGAAGAGAGAGTGAGGAGATTGTGATTATGGTTTGAATCTTCACAGCCTTCAGGACGAGTGGCCTCCTGAGCTGGGTGATGGGGTCAGGGAGCAGTGTAATGACCAGGATATCCATTAGGAATTAGTTCGGGACCTGCTGAGCCACTTGGACACTCACAAGTCCATGGGGCCGCATGGGATCCATCCTAGGGTGCTGAGAGAGCTGGCAGATGAGCTGGCCAAGCTGCTTTCCATCATTTTCCTCCAGTCCTGGCTGACCAGTGAGGTCCCAGATGACTGGAAACTGGCCAATGTGGTCCCCATCCACAAGAAGGGTCGGATGGAGGAACCCAGAAACTATAGGCCAGTCAGCCTGACCTCAGTGCCAGGGAAAATGATGGAGCAGATCATCCTGGCGGCAATAACTGCGCACCTGCAGGATAGCCAAGGGCTCAGGTCCAGCCAACATGGATTCAGGAAGGGCAGGTCCTGCCTCTCCAACCTGATCTCCTTCTGTGATCAGGTGACCCGCCTGGTGGATGTGGGGAGGCCTGTGGATGTGGTCTACCTGGACTTCAGCAAGGCCTTTGACACTGTCCCCCACAGCAAACTGCTGGCTAAGCTGTCAGCTCGTGGCATGGGCAGCAACACTCTGCGCTGGGTTAGGAATTGGCTGGAGGGCTGGGCCCAGAGAGGGGTGGTGAATGGTGCCACCTCCAGCTGGAGGCCAGTCACCAGTGGCGTCCCCCAGGGATCAGTGCTGGGCCCCATCCTCTTCAATGCCTTCATTGATGATCTGGATAAGGGGATTGAGACAGTCATCAGCAAATTTGCAGATGACACCAAGTTGGGAGCAGATGTTGGTCAGTTAGAGGGTGGAAGGGCTCTGCAGAGGGACCTCGATCGCCTGGACAGATGGGCGGAGTCCAGTGGGATGGCCTTCAACAAGTCCCAAGTGCCGGGTGCTGCACTTTGGCCACAACAAGCCCATGCAGAGCTACAGGCTGGGGTCGGAGTGGCTGGAGAGCTGCCAAACAGAGAGGGACCTGGGGGTGCTGAGCGACAGCCACCTGAACATGAGCCAGCAGTGCGCCCAGGTGGTCAAGAAGGCCAACAGCATCCTGGCCTGCATTAGGAATGGTGTGGCCAGCAGGAGCAGGGAGGTCATTGTGCCCCTGTACTCTGCTTTGGTTAGGCCACACCTTGAGTACTGTGTCCAGTTCTGGGCCCCTCAGTTTAAGAAGGACATCGAGACACTTGAACATGTCCAGAGAAGGGCAACAAGGCTGGGGAGAGGCCTTGAGCACAAGCCCTATGAGGAGAGGCTGAGGGAGCTGGGATTGTTTAGCCTGGAGAAGAGGAGGCGCAGGGGCGACCTCATTGCTCCCTACAACTACCTGAAAGGTGGTTGTAGCCAGGAAGGGGTTGGCCTTTTCTCCCTAGCAACCAGCACCAGAACAAGGGGACACAGTCTCAAGCTGCAACAGGGGAAGTTTAGGCTCGAGGTGAGGAGAAAGTTCTTCACCGAGAGAGTGATTCACCATTGGAATGGGCTGCCCAGGGAGGTGGTGGAGTTGCTGTGCCTGGAGGTGTTCAAGAGGGGACTGGACAAGGCACTTGGTGCCATGGTCTAGTCGTGGGGTCTGTGATGACAGGTTGGACTCGATGATCTTCGAGGTCTCTTCCAACCTTAGCGATACTCTGATATTGTGAAGTAACAATTATGTATTTGTAATTGTAGTGATCACAAAATGATAGAATTTGCAGTTCTTGCAGAAGTAAGTCAGGAAACCTGCTCCCTTGGTCTTCCAGAGGGCAAGATCTGATCTGTTCAGTATACTGATTGACAAGGCTCTTGGGAGGCAGTCCAGGATGGCTGAACATATTTCAAGAAGCAAGTCCTAAAGTCATGGGAGCAGACTGTCCCTGAGTTTTGAAAGATGAGCTGGTGGGGAAGAAGAATGGACTTCCTGAATAGAAATCTTTGGAGCTAGGAGCAAAAGGAGAGTTGATGGCCTTTGGAAAAAGGGAAAGGCTTCTCATGAGTTGTACAATTATGGAGTGAGACTATGCAGGGAGAAAATTTGGAGAGCCAAAGCCCAAACAAAACTCAACCTGACTACTGCAGGTAAAGACAATTTAAAATATTTCTATAAATACATTAACAACAAAAGGAAGACTAGGGAGAATATCCATCCTTTATTGCATACAGTAGAAAACACAGTGACAAAGCATGAGGAAAATGCTGAGGTGCTTAATGCCTAATTTGCCTTAGTCTTTAGCAGTAGAACTAGTTGTTTCCTAGGCACCCAGCCTCCTGAGCTGGAAGACAGATATTGGGGGCAGAATGAGAACTTCACAATCCAGGAGGAATTGGTCAGTGACCTGGTATACCACTTAAACATACACAAATCCATGAGGCTGGATGGGCTGCTCTCAGCAGTATTGAAGGAGTTGGCAGAAGTGCTCACCAAGCATCTTTCTATCATTTATCAGCAGTCCTGGCTAGCTGGGGAGGCCCTAGTGGATTGGAGGACAGCAAATGTGACACTCATCCACAAGAAAGGCTGAAAGGAAGATCCAGGGAGCTACCAACATGTCAGTGCCAGTGAAGGTTATGGAGCAGATCACCTTGATTGTCAGTACACACCATGTACAGGACAACCAGGCCCAGTCATCAGGATTTATGAAAGTTAAATCCTGCTTGATGATTTCTTTCTATGACAAGACCTGCCCAGTGGTTGAGGGAAAGGCTGTGGATGTTGTGTGCTTGGACTTCCATAAACCTTTCAACACTGTTTCTCATACCATTCTCATGAAAATACTGTCTGCTCATGACTTGGGTGGGTGGTGACTCAGCCCGAGCTGACTTTGCTACTCATCAACAAAACAAACCATGTCTTCTGAGCAACCACTCTAACAGATGGGTGTCCATGAACTGAACAAACTATGTTCTTATATGGCTCTCTCATCTTTATCCTGTTTTCTCCCATCCTACAGGAAAGGTGAGTGACCAAACAGCTGTCTGGATGTTTGCCTATTGGCTGGATTTGACGACTACACCTACAAGATAACATTTAAGAAAACCCCAAACTTTCCCTGATGTGTGCCATTCTTTTCTACCAGGGATGACAGCTGTGGGTCTGAGTTAATTTTTACAGGTTATTGTTATTTTTTAATTTTTTTTTAGAAAGAGTTTGCTAACTGACAGGGATTTTAAGTCATAGTGCTCTACTACAGCAGCATCTTTAAGTACTCCTGCCAAGATAATATTTTTTTATGTGTGTGGGGTTTTTTGGTGTTTTTGTTTTTTTTTTCTTTTCTCAAACCTGTTGGTTGAAGACAGGTAGTATAGCCTTTGTCTGTTGACCTGGATTTACAAACAGTTGGTAACTAAGGCATAAAGTATCATACCTTAAACTCACACAAACAATGGTGTCAGTATTCAGCAGTTCAGATTTGTATTAAAAGACAAAAAGCAATAAATAAACAAATGTACAAATGTAATACCTTCTGGGCATGAGGTGAATCTTCTGATTCATATTTTAGCAAACAGGGCAGTGTCAAACCCATGCTGCAGAACATGTACTGGGACACTCACTGGAGCAGAAATTCCATATTGCTGGATTATCTCTTTCAAATGTGAAAGAAGGAATTAAGTCATGTTTGAAAATAGCAGTTTTTTCTTCTTGAAAATCTGATTATACGTGAACTAATTCTCTTACAATTATGAGCTATATGTTTCTTGTGCTAAGTAATGCTAGATGGTAGCCTCCATTGCACAGGTGTACAACTGAGATTAGTTTATTAGTCTCTCTCATTACCCTCCTTACATGGAAGAGTAATATTTCAGAATGTGTAATGTGGTGGTAGCAGTTGACAACTACAGGAAAATAAGACAATATGTAACCAGTCAGGTCCTAACAGATCAGCAAATGATCTGTGATCATAACTGGGAAACAAATTGTTTACCACACCATAGGCCTCTTCAGATTGCGAATTTTATGTACAAATGCTTGCACAGGGAAAAACTTCACTCCTGTCCCTCCATAGCCTCTGTCTTTTTAACACAACAATAGAGACCAGTAATTACTTTTCTTCTATCTCATCCAGCATTGAGACTTGTATTGGTACACTTGGAGATTCCTTTCTACAAGATTTTTGTGTGCATGTATGCACAAGTGTGCACAAAATCCATTCATCTTTCACTGGACTGCCTTCTTTTTTTATAATGGCTTTTTTGGTGTGATTTTATTTGAACATAAGAGCTCTTACAGAGCTTCTGCATTTGAGCTTCGTGTCCTAAAGTCAGTAAGTTGACAAGCTCTTCAGCTCAAGGAAATGCTGAAGGTACTACATCATTGCATAACATCTAGAGGAGTCTTTCTGTATAAAAAGCTGTTTGGAAAAAAAGAAAATAAACTGATTAATGATGGTACTTACAGATTATAAAGTGGTTTTCCTCTTCAAGACACTACAATCATTAATTAAATTTTCAGCACCTTGCTATCTTCCCCATCTGCTCCACCATTCACCTCTCCACCTGTTACTGTTATTTTCCACCATCCTTTAATTTTCCACTTTAGCTAATGCACTATCACTGTGTTTTTTGTACTTTCATTTGGTGTTTATTTATAAGTATTCTGTGATTATTCAGTGTATGTTTTAATGCACATTCATCACCTATAGAGATTTAGTTTACAGTGTGTAACTGTGTATCTGAATCTAGCAAACTGACCATAAATGTATCTGAAACTAGATTTAGCACTGCTGATTCATTGAGATACCATCATATATAGAAATTAGTACTAAATAAAAAACATGATAGCTTCGGCAATATAAATAAACACATGTGATTAATTCTTTCTCAGTTTTACAGCTTCAGAATGTGAAAATATTAATTCAATAATTATGAAGCTTACAATTTGTGCTATAATTATGGCTTTTAATTACCCAGAATATTGGAGAGAGAAAAAAAAATACTTTCAAAATTCAGTAAATCAAGTGTTACACATCTATTGCAGGTGCAGTTTACAGGACATGGGAAGATCATGTTTTGCCTTGGGATTTTGTAGCTGTCTCCAGAGAAGGGCTTTGCTTGCGCAGTCCCTCCTGCAAAAGAGATGGACCTACAAAGTATAATGATGGGCTTTTTTTTTTTTTTTTTTTTTTAATTCCTGTAGGGAATGTGTAGTGTCCTTTAGGACAAGAATACAAGAATTCCTTTTATATGACTAACAGCTGTCACTATCATAAACTTTTCTTAGTGTTCTGAATGTTTGTGAGACTCACTATTTCAGGTAAGTTTTAATATTTTGAGTGTTAAAATTGAACAGGCATTTTTCATTCTCCAGTGACTTCATTTCCAGAAGTGTGCTATTTCTGTTTGGTCTTTGTCTTCACTCCTGTTAGTTTACAGCAGCAAGGTGGATCTGCACAAGCCAGATACTTGATATTCTCTCCATTAGCAAAATGTGCACAGATGCAGCGGTGCTGTCTAAAATAGACAAGGTAGGAGTAAATGGCACTTCATTAATTCTTTGCATTAATACGGGGAAAACTAATGGTTATACTGGATGTTTAAACAAACATCTCTGACATTGTCTTGCTGGCACATTTGTTACACACTGCATGAAGAGAACTCATGTTGTTTTCTGAAGCTGTTCCACATGACTATATTGGCACCGATTCTCAAAGACTACCCATGTTGATTGCTTATCTTTGATCTTGAGTTCAAAGAATTTCACAATTCCTATCTACCTGTATTTACCTAATCTAGATTAAGTTAGATCCATTATCTTTCATCTGCTTTCCAAGGTGTTGGCCTATAAAATGCTGTTTACGTAGATGGTGAGAAATGATAATTTTGATTTTGGGATTTTTCCTTTCTTCACCAGTGGTGTGGGCAGAGTTTGGAGGTGTTTTTTTTTTATTTATTTTTTTCTGTGAGTTTTTGTTGTTGTTGGGGTTTGTTGTTTTTTTAGTTTGTTTGTTCTGTTTTAGTTCCTTTAAAATGTTTCATTACTTCGTAGGAGGTAGTTTGCTTTAATGAACATGTAGACTTGAAGTCTATAAAGATAAGGAACCAAACCTTTAGCATTTTTAAAAAACGCAGGAACATTTATTTATGGATAAATAGAGCTGAGAGTTTTTTTGAAGTGAAAGTAAGTGCCTCATAGTTCTACCACATCATCAGAACTGAAACTGTTACTACTCCTTATGGAGATTTTTGTAACAGGAGCTTTTCACTGTGCTGTCAAACAACAAAACACCTAGGAGGTCTTTCCTTAAACTGCAGTGGAAAGGTAACTCACAGGCTCGAATTTTCTGAAGTTATCTTTCTGTTATTTGAGCTATAAAAATGTCCGGTTTTGAAATTCTTTTACAGTATTGATACTGACAGTCCTCCTGGATGTTTTGCCTACTGAGCTGAATGAGCAACTTGCTATTTACTGAAGGCCTTTTTATTAAAGACCAGTTGTACAGGGTCACCTACTAGATGTATTAAATGCTTTCTGCTGACTTATTTTATGCTTCACAATGTCTTTTCTATGAAAATCTTCCAAATTCTGGTATTACTTACCATCGTGTCCAGCTTTATGTTAATACTAAAATCTTTAACTGTTTCTAAATTTATGTATGGAGTAATTCTTAGCCTACAGAAAATGTTTGCTATAGAAGCAGTTGATGCACAATTCCTGTCATGGTCTAAATATGGGCAACGTTTAAACAACAAAATATGAGGAATGCATATTCCTTGTAGAGTCCTAATGTGAATAATCAAGACCATTTGATGAAAAAAGAAAAGCTTTTTTTGTGTGGGGTCTGGAATGCTGTCAAATGTGCATCATAGTTGTTGGCTTTTTAAAATTGCTTTTCCTGAAGAAAATGATGATTAAGCTATAATTAAGAACCTCTTAATTCTAAAACTTACTGGGAACATTATGCAAGAATGTAATAGACTGAATAATTCTGATCTAAAGTTAAGTGATGAATGAGATGGGATATGACATAACTGGATACCAGAAAAGATGATTATCATAGAACCATTGTCCCAGAACTGATGAGGTAAAAGACATATAAGATGATTTTCTGCTAAATCCTTTTTAATTCAGGAGACCAGACTGAAAGGAAGTGATGGATGCAAGTTTAGTAAACAGATAAGGTGATTATCCACGTGACTTTGTGGTAGACTTAGTGATAAGCAATATTCTTACTAAATTAAGTGTAAGGAAGGACTCTTTTGGGCTTTATATTTATAAATAAATTGCTAATTAACATAAAACATTTTACTTTTACCATTCAAGTTTAGGATTTAATAACCTGGGGGCTAATTAGCCTATTTATATTCTGTGATGATTTTAAGAAAGATGCACCACACCTGAATTCTGGCTTATGCTGTGTAATTAAGAAAAGCTGCCATTAGGGACAGTGACTATAGACTTCTCAGTGTCACAGGTTCACTGGTTTGTAGCTCTGTCACATGCATTGGTAGTGTCTGAATGGGTGGGTTTCACTAAGCATTTCTTCCTTATAGAAAAATTTCTTAAATGGAAAGAAAAAAATAGGTCCCACCAAAACAGGCAGTAGTTTGACTGGTTAGGTAGTGGGGTAGAGATCCTGAAAATCTCAGTTTTTAGAGCAATTTGTAAAGGTGAGCAGTATGGAACGTTCTTCAGTGAAAGAGAAGCAGTTGTTTAGCTGTGAGACCACTTCCAGTTAACACACCTAGTGTAAAAGAGGAGTTGGAGAGAGAAACATTCTCATTTCAAAAGGAATCCAAGAAACTCTTTACTGTCTAATCTTTTTGACCTTCTGAGAGGTAACATTTATAGGTACCAGATGAAGGTAATAAATACTTTCATAGTTAGTGTCACTGGGTAAAAACCTGCTCAGCTCCTGTTGTTTAAATCAGGTGATAATTGTTTATTGATTTATTAACAACGTGGAATTTTCTTGTAATCTGTGAACTATACATTAAAGGTCAGTATCAGCAAAGCAGCAGAAACTATGACACTAGATTATGAAATGTCCATAAGCACTAACAAATTTCTAAATATGTTTCTTTAGTCCTCAAAAAGTAGTAATTCTCCAAAGCTCTTCAGGAAGGCAGTACCAAGTGGGTAGAGCCACTCCTCAGTCTGAGGAGATGCTTTGTGCAGTAAAAGCAACTGCTCTCAGAAGTAGAAAGAAAATACTGTAAAGAGAAAAAGATAGATTTTAGTTAAACAAGTTTCAGGTTTTGTTCTGCATTGCAGGATAGTCCAAATTTTATACTTTGGACTAGACTTAACTTCAAAGTGGCACTAAGAAAATGTGTATAAAGATGAATGAATGAATGCAGCAGCAACTATGACCAAGTCACTTCTTAAGCAAAGATGGAGGTAATTTTCAGTTTCTTAAGACACTAGAATATATTTTGCTAAAATGGCTTCTGAAACTCACCTCCATAAATTGAGAGGTCTGCCTCTTCAAGACCTTTCTCATTACTGGTCAAGCAAATTTTGTTGTTTGTCCTGGGACTACTTTTCTAGACAAGAGGAGTTACAAAGTATCCATAGGAGCAAAAAGATAAATAAAAATAACTTCTCAGGGCTCAGCATTTCAAAAAGTTTGATTCCCTTAAAATTAGAGAATGGGATAGGTTTGACCTACATGTATGCTGGGAATACTCAGTCTTGGGTTGTACTGTACTAAAGTAGCACTGCCTTTTGTTGCATTCTGTGTATAGATGAAGGGGCCTCAGCACATACTCTTTGTATGGACCGATCGTAGAATCATAGAATTGTTTTGACTGGAGAAAACCTTTTAAGTTCATCAAGTCCAACAATTACCTAACTCGACCTAGTCAGGTTCTAAACCACATCCCGTAACTTAAACACGTCTCAGTTCATTCTAAATGCATTGAATTACTTACTTGTTAATGTAGATATAGGTAATCCAGTTACTCCATCATTTTCCTCCAGTCCTGGCTGACCGGTGAGGTCCCAGATGACTGGAAACTGGCCAATGTGATCCCCATCCACAAGAAGGGTCGGATGGAGGAACCCAGAAACTATAGGCCTGTCAGCCTGACCTCAGTGCCAGGGAAAATGATGGAGCAGATTATCCTGTCGGCAATAACTGCGCACCTGCAGGATGGCCAAGGGCTCAGGTCCAGCCAACATGGATTCAGGAAGGGCAGGTCCTGCCTCTCCAACCTGATCTCCTTCTGTGATCAGATGACCAACCTGGTGGATGTGGGGAGGCCTGTGGATGTGGTCTACATCCACAAAGGCAAGGCCTTTGACACTGTCCCCCACAGCAAACTGCTGGCTAAGCTGTCAGCTCGTGGCATGGGCAGCAACACTCTGCGCTGGGTTAGGAATTGGCTGGAGGGCCGAGCCCAGAGAGTGGTGGTCAGTGGTGCCACCTCCAGCTGGAGGCCAGTCACCAGTGGCGTCCCCCAGGGATCAGTGCTGGGCCCCATCCTCTTCAATGCCTTCATTGATGATCTGGATAAGGGGATTGAGACAGTCATCAGCAAATTTGGAGATGACACCAAGTTGGGAGCAGATGTTGGTCAGCTAGAGGGTGGAAGGGCTCTGCAGAGGGACCTCGATCACCTGGACAGATGGGCGGAGTCCAGTGGGATGGCCTTCAACAAGTCCAAGTGCCGGGTGCTGCACTTTGGCCACAACAAGCCCATGCAGAGCTACAGGCTGGGGTCGGAGTGGCTGGAGAGCTGCCAAACAGAGAGGGACCTGGGGGTGCTGAGCGACAGCCACCTGAACATGAGCCAGCAGTGCGCCCAGGTGGCTAAGAAGGCCAACGATCTGCATTAGGAATGGTGTGGCCAGCAGGAGCAGGGAGGTCATTGTGCCCCTGTACTCTGCTTTGGTTAGGCCACACCTTGAGTACTGTGTCCAGTTCTGGGCCCCTCAGTTTAAGAAGGACATCGAGACACTTGAACATGTCCAGAGAAGGGCAACAAGGCTGGGGAGAGGCCTTGAGCACAAGCCCTATGAGGAGAGGCTGAGGGAGCTGGGATTGTTTAGCCTGGAGAAGAGGAGGCGCAGGGGCGACCTCATTGCTCCCTACAACTACCTGAAAGGTGGTTGTAGCCAGGAAGGGGTTGGCCTCTTCTCCCTAGCAACCAGCACCAGAACAAGGGGACACAGTCTCAAGCTGCAACAGGGGAAGTTTAGGCTCGAGGTGAGGAGAAAGTTCTTCACCGAGAGAGTGATTCACCATTGGAATGGGCTGCCCAGGGAGGTGGTGGAGTTGCTGTGCCTGGAGGTGTTCAAGAGGGGACTGGACAAGGCACTTGGTGCCATGGTCTAGTCGTGGGGTCTGTGATGACAGGTTGGACTCGATGATCTTCGAGGTCTCTTCCAACCTTAGCAATACTCTGATACTGTGGTACTGTAATAGTTTCTCCTCCTTTTACAGCAAGTAGCACACTAGTATCTGAATATGCCATAAAATTTCATAAATGTTTCCTCCTTTATAAAAATGTGTAGAGATTAACTAGGAAACAACTAACAACTTATTGTGGAAACATATATAAATATATATATCTGAAGTGATGTTAAACGCCGTAATGTAGTCTAGTTGGCTACATGAATTTAGAACCTTTCTTTGTGATATTGCAACCACTGGTTGACGGACTGAATTTAGGGAGTAGAACCTCAAGCAATGCTCAGCTGATGGAAGGAAATGTTTTAGCTCTAGTGGGCCACAAACCCTGGGAACAAACTGCAGCTGTGTAGAGAGAAAAAAGCATTTAGCTGATAACCAACGACCATTGTGACTCAGGGAAGCCACACAACGACCTGAGAATAAGAGCTGGCAAACATTGCAATAGAGTCTTTTGTCTTCTGTCTGAATTTAGATAAGAGATGTGTGATCGTTTGTCTTTTGTATAACACCTGTCTGAGCCTTGCCAAGGGATGTCTGTTCCCTGGCATTTTCTCGGCAGCCAATCATGAATCTGTAACTGTCGCACAGACACATCTAATAACCAATCACAAGTTGCTTTTGATTATGTTAGCTTATATAAAGAAAAGACTTTGTACAATACAGTAGACACTTTGTCCCATCTCTCAATCGTAGTAACTAGTATAGAACACCCTTTGTCCAAATTCTTTTAAACTGCTGACACCTGAAATGCAAAGTTTCTTCCTAAACTGGAAATCAGCATGGGCAAGAGGCTTTGCCAACTCCTGAGCTGTGCCTGGAAGTTGTTTAGGACAGCAGTAGGGGTCATTATGTAAACAGTACTAGAAATTACTGGATTTCAATGTCTAGGAACATGTGCTGGAACTTAAATTTCTGCTGCACATGTTGTGAAAGAAATGGTTGAGTTGTTCGACTTGAAAGTATTCACAGACATGTGGAAAGTGTGTGACCATGTACTTAGCACTATCCTGTACTGCATCTCTGAAGCAGGCAAGTATTCCTTTCCATTAGTTAACAGTTGACATTTCTAGTGCTAGAATACACCTCTCTTCTGTATACATATTAATACACATTTGAAAAAGGAGAGGAAGTCATTAAGAAATCCTTGCTAGCTATGTATGAATACTCATTTGAAAAATGAGAAGGTCATTAAGAAGTCCTTGCTGTTTGTGGTTCATGCTATATTTTAGCTTGTTCAGCACCAAATGAGATAAAAATTCTTAACTCCTTGTCTCTGTCCAGAGAAGGAAAGAGACTTAGTTTTTAATGAATATTCCCGTGTTGTGAAATTAGAGGCACAAACGAGGCCAAAATATCAACAGCTAGACTATTTATTACATAAATAAAGTGGAGGGATCAGAAGGGGAGAGAGAGAAAATAGAGAGAGGAGAGAGAAGAGGAAAGGAATTATATTACCACACCTCTCACCCCCCAAGACAGTTTGAGTCTGTGGAGGAAACGGTGCTGCAGGAGATGTTGGGTCTGTAGAGGAAGGGTGCTGAGGCTTTGGCTGTAGAAGGGATGAGGTCCTCTGAGCAGCTTCTTCAGCTCCATGAGTTGCAGCAGGTGGAACTTAGGGCATGGAGAGAGGGTTTTCAGAGTCCGAGATCTGTTGTGTTGGCCCTGTGATGTTTCCAGCGTGTGGTGCCATCTTCTTTCTTCTGCATTTTTCTTCTCCTTCTTCTAAGCCAGTAGTTGCTCCAGTCTTTTATACAGTTTTTCAGTTCTTAGGCAAGTGTCCAGGTGTTGTTCCCCAGGATATCATTCTGGGAAATCATCTTTAGGTAAGTGTCCAGGTATTGTTCCCCAGGAAATCTTTCTGTGTACTCAGGTGAATTTGGGTGGGGTCTGGTGGCCTCTGCCTCCTCCTTCTCCATCTACCTACCCACACACTCTTTACACATCAGGAAACAGGTGGTGAATCCATTGTCCTTTCCTGGGGTATCTGATGGTTGGAAATGATCTTGTCCTGAAGGCGTGATGGCTGGGCCCTTGGGCCATTGTTGTAGGCCAGCTGCAGTCCAGTGAGCAATGTTATCTTTGCACCTTCCAAGAGTCCTTCCAGTGGCTCTGCCCAACACACATCAGCTATTGTCTGGGCAAGCAGCAAGTGTTTTTATCTTTGTTGAGTCACACCAGGAGAGACAAGCTTTAGTCTCTCACACTCCTTCATAAGCCTTCCCGTTAGCAAATTAAGAGGAAACAAAAGGGCAGGTAATGAAAAGTACCTGGATGGAAATACTCAGATATGAAGTTCAGTAGCACATGTAATAGCATTACATGGTTGTAGGTTTACAGCACATATTGATTAGCTAATGACAGTAAAAAGGAAAGATCAGGATGTGGAAGACACTCTGTGATATCTGAGACAGAGACGCTGTGTTCCGTCACTGATTTGTGAGATTCAGAAAAGGAGGACATGGCACACTAATAAATCCATAGGGAGGAAAAAGCTGTCATATTCTGACACTGATTTTACCACTCTTTCTTCATGGAAATACATGCTGGAGAAAATAAAATGTTTTGTTTTTTTTTTTTCACAAGAAGTCTGGCTTTGTGAACATGGAGATAAATATCAGAAATTCTTCTGCATTATGAATTTTAGAAATTACAAAATAGTATTTCTGCTTGTATAAATTTTAGAAAGAAGAACCATCAACTATTTGTGGGTATCCTGGGCAGAATGAAATAAGTAATGGCAACCCACTTTATTCTATACATGCCAGATGTTTTTTCATGGCAGTGGAAGCTTCTGATCTTTTGGGTTGTTTTTTTAGTTTTGATTACAAAACGTGTTATCCCCATGTTTGTTTTATTTCTGTGGGCTTATTTGGCAGAATATGTAGAATGTATATGGTACTTACATTGTATCATCCTCCAGGTGTTCAGGAGCTTGTCTTCAGAAGTTAATAGGCAATAAACTGAAATGGAGTGTCTGATGTTCCCATCATTGCAGGCTGCCCATCAGCAGCTTTGTATGCCTGAGCGCTCAGAGATTCGTATAATATGTTGTTCTGATAAGGAAAAATGGGGGGTTCAGGGTAATACACAGGAGAAAGGGGCTAGTGGTTCCCTACAATGCCAAAGCTCAGAATAAGTTAAGAATGGCCTGTACTTAGCCACTGCCCATAGCCACTGCTTGAAAATAAAGTGAGAGCCGAGGGGGACTGCCATATAACAGAACGTCCTGATTTCATCCATGAAACACTACGTGAGATTCCACTATTTTGGTGTATTTTTCCTGTTTGGGACTTTACACACATTAGTACAGATTGCAATTCAAAAAAAAAAAAAAAAAAAAAAAAAAAATTGCCAGCCACTCTGGTTTTTAAACCTAACCATGCAGTGGACAGCTTGTCTACTGATTTTGTGGAATAAAAACTTGTGAGTGCAGAAGCTGACTTGTATAGCAGTTGTGAAGGTAAAGAAAAGCTTGGTTTAGAGTCTTCTTTGATACACAGAAAAGATAGTGACATTATTTGAGAAGTGAAAAAGGCCTTACTGCTGCCAAAGTGCTCTTCCAGTCACAGAAGACAAGCAGCCTTATTTAGCTTACCTTGCTGTGGCCATTTCATGGCTTCTCTCTGGAAATAAGTCTTACAGATACAAGAAAGCTATTTTAAATATGGTTGTATAAGGAGTCTTTGTTTTCTCCTACATGTAATGTCTTTCTCAGGGAACTAGTCTATTTGTGTTTCTATCCTCAAGAAAACCAACCCTGTCTTCATTATCCAAGCCATCAGTCTACAGACAAATGGGAGAAACAAAAACCAAATGACTACATTGACACCCAGATCTTTCCTATTTTATCTTGACAGGGTTTCACTTATACTATGGCATGGTTTTTCCCTTGCAGCTATTGCCTCCTGTTACTCCTTATGTTAATTGAAGCTGGGCCCAAAAGACCTGAGAGGCTTGTATCTTCTCCTTACGTGAGTGACACTTCAGTGATAAACTTAAAGCTACTGAGCCATAACTGATGGTTCATTTGATAGCTAGTGGTTTTCAGCAGCACTGCAGGGCTTCAGGGGCTCAGCGTGAGTGAGATTGTTTATGTCCTGTGAGGGAAAACAATAACACATTTCATTAATGCGTTCATGTGTGAAGCATCCATTAGTGCACTGGAGGTATTAATGACGTTATGCTTTAAACTGACATGTGGGGCATGATAGGAATTGCAAGGTCTGATGAGAACAGATGACAAGATAAGCAAATATTTGAATGGCTTCATTTGCCTGCAGGTCAAACCATGGTGCAGGGGAACTGAGAAAGCTAAAATGTGGAAGAGATTAGTGTTTGCCTAGCATGGACTGAACTGCATGAAAGCTGAAGAAATATTGTTTACTAAGTAAATAGGGTGGTCAGTAAGGGCAATAAATATTAAAGGTATAAGCTTAATTGTTACTGAGCCTTAGTTAGCAATTCTAATTTAATTTGACTTAAATTGTTAAAGCCACAGCACAATTAAAGGTATACACAGGCATACAAATATTTTGTTTTTATGAATATTCTTCATTCTATTTTCAGTTAATTTCCTTTTTTCTGCATGCTGTGAAGATTTAAAATAATATGTCAACTAAATAAACAGGATTATTGTTCTTCTTTCTTCCAGAAGTGTTTCTTGCTGTGGGATTTTAATGAACTAGTTTGTCTGCAGGTCAGCAGGTGTTAGACTGGCTAGGATTATTTTTCTTCCTCAAATGTCATGTACATTGTTTATTTTGTCAGGTTTGAACTAGCTGTAAATTAGCAGATAAAGGCCTGTTCCCCTGTTTTGAACCACTGTAGAATTGCTATAGAAGGCTTGCAGTGAAAAAGATTTGACAGCTGCAACTCAGCTGCTAGATGACAGTAGTGCACATCTCAGTGCCATCCAGCATAATTTAACATGAATGATCTGACATGCTTGGCAGCTCCTTGAAGAAGGGGAAGAAAAGGCCGTTCTTGCTAGCTCAGATTCAGAATGTTTTTGTATAACCAGACTTTTCAGAAGCAATGACACTCACTAACTGGCTAATGAAATGAGATTGTGGATTATGAATATTGTGATAGTGCTGCTATGCAAAACCAAAGCCAATTTTTGCATTGTCAGTCCTTTAGGATTCATGAATAAACCCCTGCTCATTTCAGTTAAATATCAACCCGTCTTCATCAAATGAATCAACACTTTGTCTCACCTCACTATCATCTTCTAGACCAATATGGTGATTTCCTGTCCAGGCCTTTGCCCTCATACATTAATTTGCCTTATAATAATTAAAAAAATAAGCAACTATTGTAACAAATGTTCCTTATTTGAGCTGGAATTTTCCATCTATAAACTTTTCCTGAAGATACATTTTTGGGAGAGAAATTGAAACCAAATCCCTTCAAAAAATTGAAGTCATCAGGAGGTGGGAAAACATACTTTTTGACTGCATTACATTCTCTCTCTCCCACTGGCTAGGTAAATTTACTACCCCCCTGTTTTGTTTTGTTTTGTTTTGTTTTGTTTTTATATCCATCCTTCAAATTAACTTGTGTCTTCTCAAAATACACACTCCTTAGATGAGAAGGAATTGGAAATGACTGACTAGTATAGTAAATTGAGAAGGCATTCATGTCTGAGCTGTGTAAGAATGACAGTCAAACTGATTCCTGCCTAACTGGTTTTCAGTGTTCTCATGAGTGATGCATCTGTTTGGGCTTTGAGTTCCATTTCATGTCTAAACATCAACATTTTTCTTAGATTAGAAATTGTTGATTGGAAATAAAAACAAAAATAAGAAAAGCCTTGTAGATTTGCCGAGACTATTTGCTTAATATATATCTCCTTTTCAGGGTCCTCTGCATGTCATGGCCTAAGATCACCACACATTTTTATACTACTTCAGTTTGCCCTAGGAGTGGAAAAGATTTTAGTAAAGAGTTGAACTTTCATATGCTTGTTTTAACTGAACCTCTAAGCCTTTAGTGACTTTCCTGTCACCAAGGCTGAACTAATGTCTTTGATGTTGATGATGATGAGGGATGATGTATGATTTTGATGCTGAGCATTACATTGTGAAGACAAGAGCCTAAGATAAAAGGAGATGTTTTAACACAATTTATCCTGTGGCAACAAAGCTGATGCTATAATATTTTTAATAGAAAATCTGACATTTTTGACAAGGGCATGTCTAGAGGTAAATGACAAAATGCCACGCCTGCCCCTTGACTTTTATGTTGAAAATATTTCTTCCCATAGCATGCCTTATCTATCAGAAGATAAAGAAGGGACCACTGAAGAATCTCAGGACTGATAAGCCTATATGGAAAGTAAGTCTAACAAGCAGGAGTGGGTAGATTGTGCTCTACCTGCATAGCTGCAATAAGACTGATACACAGATTTTTTTTAGAGGTTCTAGTGTCAGATCAGTGATTCCAGCCTCAGGGATATAAATATATGTTTTAATACTGTAATGATGTAAAATTCATCATTCTTGTCGGGTGATATCCGTGTTTCATTACATGGTTTTGATCTCTTACTGTACTAAAATATATGCTTCTTCATTTGACTTTTGGCACTCTGTTTGCAAGAAAAGGGTTAATATTGTGAGTTTCCTGATGAATAATTCCCCCTCCAGTAGTCATCATAAACATTTAGGAAGACCCTATTTCAAACTGTAAGAATATGTGACATGTACTCTCTTGCCTTTATTTTTACAAATTAAATCTTCTCAGAATGGCTTGCCTTTTTGGCGGTGTGGTGTTGTTTTGGGTTTTTTTGGGTTTTTTTTTGGTATTGTGAAAAGCTGTGATTTCTTGGAGAGACTTGTGTCACACTCAATACATGGATTTGCTTGTGGTGATAGAGCCAAACCAGTCCAGCACAAACCCAGATAGGTCCTGCTATATCTAGACATAGCTCCCCTCTCCCCTTCCCTCCTGCGGGAGTCCAGGAAAATGCAGGAAAAGGGACAAAAGAACAGCCACCAACAGGTCTGGTAAACAGAGGGAAATACTCTCCCTTTATGGATATAGAGCATGTGCACTGGCCATGCTTCTCCTAGACCAGGCCTGTGCCTTTGCCTTTTATGGTCATGGCCTGGCAGAATCCCATTTCATTAGCTAACTTTTTACTGGCTTCAGTTGCCCTATTGGCTCAAATTGAATCTCAGACAAGTGATAAATGCAGGCCAGAGTTTTAAGCTAAGTATTAAGAAGTACAAAGATATGTTCTGTGCCCCATCTTAGGTTTACTGAAAGCTGAGAATTTCCACCTTATATCAAAGACCAGACAGATACTTTCTTTGGCTTTGTTATTTGTTTTAAAATAAAAGTTTTCCCTGAAAAAGCAAGCCATGTTGAAAACTAATTGTTTCTTTTCACAAAGTAAGCCCCCAAAACCATTTCATTAGACTTGTAGAGTAATTCTGTCACTTCAGTAATTCTCACCTCTGGCTTCAGAACAGGGGAGGCACTTCAAAGGACAGTATTGAGAAGAAGTGTATGGTGAGAATGTCCTTGTTCTTCTTACGGTGATTATGCTGTATGAAAAGTTCATTCTCCCATAATGGGATTGTTTGAAAGATACAATACAATACAATACAATAAACCAGGTTGGAAGAGACCTTCAAGATCATCGCATCCAACTCATCAACCAATCCAACCACCTAAACAACTAAACCATGGCACCAAGCACCCCATCAAGTCTCCTCCTGAACATCTCCAATGAAGGTGACTCCACCACCCCCACAGGCAGCCGATTCCAATGGGCAATCGCTCTCTGTATAGAACTTCTTCCTAACATCCAGCCTAAACCTGCCCTGGTGCAGCCTGAGACTGTGTCCTCTTATCCTTTATGGAACTGTGAAATACACTGCACAATCTACAGGGGGTTGTTTTTTGTGGTTTGCCTTATTTCTGAAGTCTATGTGTGGAGGTGTAGCAGGCAATCTGCAGTGCACATTTCTTCCACACAGCTGAGTACTAGGAATCTGTTTTAATATCTGATACAAGCCTTTGTAAACAAACAAACAAAAACAATCAAACCAAACCAACCAACAACCCTCAAAAAACCCGCAACAAGATCAAACCACAACACCCCCAAAAATGCAAGTACACAAACAAACAAACCCCCCTATAGGTTTCTATTAGTAACAGGGAGTTTGTCACAGTTTAGCTATGTTGTATTTCACTGATGGTTGTATGAAAATGATGTCTGTCTTTACTGAAAAAATATTTAGTCAAAGTGATCTTTCCTATGCTTTAATGTCACATTCTAATCAATGAGCATAGTTGGAAACTCTTGCAATAAATGAAAACTTTAGGTGGGTTGAAAATTCTCCCCAACATTAAATTTTGCCAGACCAGCTCATTTGGAAGCAATTGAAGCTGTATTTTCAAGCAAAAGTATAATCTACAATAGAATGCAATGAATATGTATAAAATATATATAAATATATATTTTATGTATTTTATATATATAATATATATAAATATATATTTTATGTATTTTTATATATATAATATGTATTTTATATAAAAATATATAAAATACAAATATTTACAATTAATAAACAGCACAATAATCCCCTTGGGCAAAGACCAGAGGAAGCTACTAGCTTCTCCATCCCTGCCTCCTTCCTTACCCCCTGTACACAAAAGGACAAGAGAAAAGAGCAGAGAAATTGTTGCTAATACCAGTCACAACAGAGCAGTGCAGCCAAAGTCAATCAGAAGTGAGCTAGTATCTCCCAGGCAGAGGAAGCGAGAAGACAGAGATTGTTTTTGTGCAGCTAGTTTAAGTCTATTATCTCTCCAATGGAATTGTTTAGAATTATCATTTTTTCCCTTTTTACACCCAGTAGTGATTTATTTCTATTTTTCTACTTTTCTGCTCAGAATCTGTAACTAAATTTTAAAGCCTAAAACTACTACAATCCACTCCTTTTAAACAGTTCCATTGGTTGCTAATACTATACATCTAATTTAAAACAGAATCTACAATAATGAGTAAATAAAGTTCATAGTTCACATCTTCAATTTATCTTCCATTCCCGCTATCTCAGATGTAGATGACTTAAAAATTCAAAAAACAGGAAATGGGGAAAAAGGTTTGTCTCTTTGTAGATGAGACAAAGAAGAATGACAGGGACTCTCAGGTAACTCAGGGCTCTCAGGGTTTGTGCACCGTAGATTCCTCATGGATTCTTCCTTTAGCTGTGTGACTGCTTTAGGCTGTGCCTTTAAGAAAGACACAGTTACTGGAACACTCTGGCTGTATGTTTTGAAAACAAAGATAAAGTCTAAACCAATTTCATTGGTAGATTGGTAGAATGTAACTTTTAGTTCTGTTTGAATTTTAGTTCAGTTCTGTCTGTTCCTGTCTGCCTGTCTGTTTTCAGTCTCTCTCTGAGCAACAGCTGCTGGACGGAGTTAACCTTGAACTAACAGATAAGAATAATTCTTGCATAGACTTTGAGCTAACAGAATTTCCTCCTTAATAATTACCTTTTCACTCTCACTAATGCTTTTTGGGAAAAAAGGGAGGTAGGGGGAGAGAGAGGGTACGGGGGGGGGGACCCTCCTGGCTGGAGGAGGGAGTTTTGTTCTGTATTACATTCTTTGCTGCATATTTCTGTATATATTGTAAATACTGTATATTGTGTATATATCCATCTGCATTTCATTCTGCTTGTAAATACAGCTTGTCCATTCTGCTTCTCTGATTGAGTTAGCCATGGTTTCTTTGTTTGTGTGTGTGAGAACTTTCTCTCACCACCACAGGGTGCAATGTTGTATTTGTGCTATACATTCTGAATTTCACCATTCTCTTGCATTACCCAGTGTGACCAGGATCTTCAGCAGAAACCACCCCTCGGGCAGGTTTGGCCTCTCCTGAAGGAGAAAATACCCAGTTTTGCCTAACAGATTCTTTTCTCAAATAACAGGAACTTTATCACCTTCTGCCTTTAGTAACAAATCTGATTGTGCAGGTCCAGCTCAATTCACTGAACCTCTACTATTGACCAGCCAGGTTGCTTGTGCTAGATGTTTCTCCTGGTTTTTCAAAGATCCACCCCCATGACTTCGAGAGTGGTCTTCAGCAAACCGTTGTAGCATTCAATCTTCCCTGCAGCTGGTGCATAGTAGGAATGTGGAATATCCATTCAATGCTATGCTCTGTGGCCCAGTGTTTTATGAGATTGTTTTTGAAATGAATTCTCTTGTCTGACTCAATCCTCTCTGGAGTTCTGTACATCCACAGGATTTGTCTCTCCAGACCAAGAATGGTGTTACATGCAGTTGCATGTAGAACTGGATAAGTTTCCAACCATCCAGTGCATGCCTCTACCATAGTCTGATCATACTGTTTACCAGATTGAGAACGAGGTAGAGTGATATAGTGAATCTGCCAGGCCTCACCATTCTTGTACATGGACCCTCGGTCACCATACCACAAGGGCTTGATTCACTTTGCCTGCTTAACAGCAGCACAAACATCACAGTCATGGATGACTTGTGTGATAGCATCCATAGAAATGTCAATGGATCTGTCATGAGCCTATTGGTAGGTTGCATCTCTGCCTCAATGTCCTGATGAATTGTGAGCCCACCAAGCTAAGAGCATCTCACCTCAGAGTTTCCAATTGAGATCAAGATCAGAGTCCACGTCTACTTGAGAAATTCTTGCAGCTAGATTTGCCTGATGGTTGTGGTGTTGTTCTTCAGTATCTTTGCTCTTAGGAATGTGAACATCAACGTGTCTCACTGTCACTGGGATTCTTTCAATGCGAGCAACAGTATCTTGCCACAGATCAGCAGCCCAAACATGCTTTCATTTTCTCAGTCATCCATTTTTTTTTCAGTCCTTTAGCCAGCTCCATGATGGGCACCAATTAATTTTGTAATGTGGTTGAAAATTTCCCTCAACATTAAATTTTGCCAGACAAGCTCAGTTGGAAGCAAATGAAAGCTGTATTTACAAGTAAAAGTATAATCTACAATGGAATGCAATGAATATGTATAAAATATACAGTATTTACAAATATTTACAATTAATAAGCAGCACAAGAAACCCCCTGGCCAAAGAACAAAGGAAGCTACTAGCTTCTCCCTCTCTGCCTCCTTCCTTACACCCCTGTACACAAAGGGACAAGAGAAAAGAACAGAGAAAATGTTAATACCAGTCACAACAGAACAGTGAAGCCAAAGTCAAGCAGAAGTGAGCTAGTATCTCCCGGCCTGAGGAAGCAAGAAGAGATTGGTTTTGTGCAACTTGTTTGAGTTTTCTCTCTCTAATGGAATTGTTTAGAATTATCATTATTTTCCTTTTTACACCCAATAGAGGTTTATTCACATTCTACTACTTTCTGTTCAAGATCTGTGAAAACTTTTTAAAGGCATAAACTAAAACTTCCACAAAACTAAATTAACATTAACATTTTTTTTCACTAGTTCTTTAGAGTATTTTATACATTTATACATACATATGTGCAGAAGAAAATAATGTAAGACTGAAGTGATCTGCTGTGTCCTGAAACAAGTAGGAAAAGAGATTAATTCAGAGAAGAGAGATTTGTTGAAGGAATCCATGGCATGCTTTTTAAAAATGAAAATTCAAATCATATCAGCTTGATCTTCCCTGATGCAGTAAAATGTTTTGGAAGTTAAATGGTAGAAGTGGTATCTCTATGAGCTTTGGTTACAAAGACTTTTGATGCTCTACAAGTAACATATCTCTGTGAAATCAGTATTTTAATTACTTCCTTAAGCATGAAAGATGTATGAGGATCAAACCTGTATTTAGGAGCTTGTTCTGCAATGCATTTTGGAAAATAAACACAGAGTAAGGAGAAGAATGGGGTAATTAAGCATCCTGTATATTTTTGCTTAAACCAGTTCAAATAGGGAAAGTGTCTGAAATGTAGTCCAAGAAGAGTATCACAACAGAGAGTTTAAAGCTGGTGAAATGAGAAGCATCTGAAGAAGGCAAGTTGGACAGATGAACAAGCAAGCAAATAATTGTTTGACAGCATTTAAGAGTTTACAGTTTAAAAACTTGGTGGATTTTCCTGTTATATTATATACTTTGGCTTTCACTCATCTTGTTTGGCAATAAAATGACAATATTTTGGAATAATATTCTTAGACACTCTCTAGGAAAAACTAGCAATTTTGAAGTCTGGAATGATATAATTTCTGTGCTTACCCTGCTGCGCTATAGTATAATTTTACTGACAAACAAAAATAAATTAGAATTCTTGGCATATTTAATTTAGATGCTAATTGTAGTGCTAGCTCATTATTGATATTAATGATCCAACAACTAACTGTTAAGGGATGAACAATGCTTAAATCATGGCCCATAAGCTTGCTACTCTTTTAATAGATTCACATGAGAATTAGAATATGTATGCAAATTAGAGGAAAAAATGAATGGAAGTCTTTCAGCCCTGTTGAATCTATTCTTTTTGTTGGAAATCAATGTAATGTTCATTTCGACAGGTGCTTCGAGCAGTAGTTGAGGGGTACCCTCAGCTTGGGCACTAGGTGTCAGTCTTGGAGCTAGTAGAATGCAGAGAGCTTTGGAAAGCTCCCACATGGTTGAACTTTGCAGCACTGGTTTGCAATAGAATTGCAGCAGACTGCACTGGTTATTTATGTATGCACAAATATAAGAAAGGAGTAATTTGTATGAAGAGAATCAGTGCTTGTTTCCCAAAAAGTTCCTATGATGCTTAGTGCTGCACTGGGGAGTAATGAAACCAAACCCCCCAAAACTCATTTACATATATGTAACAATCCCATGAAGGAGAAAGTAGAACAATAATATTAATTCAGAAATGCTCTCTTAATGTTCTATTGGCCTTCTCTGTACAAGCAGTGTTGACATGTCTGAAAAACATGACTACATCTGTCAAATGCTTAAGAAAATACTGTTTCTGACAATGCTAAATAAGCCTAAATGGTATCACCAAAAGGGCAGCATCTAGTACAATTCTTTGGAAAGAAAGTGACTTAATTTACCTTTAGTGGAGATGTAACCTGACATCTTTGGTCAAAGACAGGCATATTGATGGGAGGCTAGGGAAAGTAACATTTTTGAAGATTACTGAATGGTAATTGGCTAAGCAAAATAATTTATTTTGCAAGTCAGTTGCTAATTGATTAATATGAACAAAATTGCCCTCATGAATCATCAAAAAACCCAAAACCAAACAACCAAACCCAAACAAACCAAAGAGTTTAAAAGCAGAATATTCATTATGTAGCATGAATTAATTCTAGATTTCATAAAGTTTTCCAGTGGAAGAAAGTTCACATCACAAAATATGGATCAGATTCCAATTTGAAATTGCTCCATATAGAGCAAGATATAGAAGTGGTAATTAAAAAGAAGCACAACTAAAGGAATCTCTTCTTTTCAAAAAAGGAAATGTCCTTTTTGCTAGATCTGGAACTTGTTATGCCTGTCATCTGACTTATGTGTATTTATGATCATTCCTCACTTTGCTGTGATCCATAGGTGTAATTCAGACACGCGCTTAAGTCTGATTTATTCACTGATGAAATTTATAGATGACTAAATTCTATATGATGGTTGAAAATCTACAGAGAGGCTATTGTTTTCTACTAAATCTTGTAGGCTATTATAAATTAATTTAAAAATCTGTTATATGTCAATAGGGACTTTATTTCATCCTTTTAAAATCTATATAGAACTGTGATTGAGTAAAATACTAACCTTCCTGAATGACAGAAAAGCATGCAAAAGTATGAGTGCATGCTGTGGTGGAGTAGGAAGGTTCCCCCACACACACAAAAGAATCCACAGCTAACTCAGCCGGAGAAGCAGATGAAAGCTATATTTACAAGCAGAAAATGGAATGCAATGAATATGTACAAAACCATACAATATTTACAATATATACAGAAACATACAGCAATGTATGTAATACAGGAGACCTTTCCCCAAACCCCCTGCGGCCAGGAGGGGTTCGGCCTGTTCCCCCTTCTCCCTCCCTACCTCCCCTTTTTCCCAAAAGGGTTAGAGAGAAAGAGAAAGGAAAGGTAATTAAAAGGGTGAAAATTTGTTAAGCTCAAAAGCGAATGTAAGAGTTATTTTTTTCTTATCTGGTTAGCAAGATCGTTCCTGCGTAGCAAGCTGTTGCTTCAGAGAGAAAAGACAGTCCAGCTCACGGGACAGGGAGAAGAAGAAGAACTGCCTGCCCCAGATTGAATAGACTAAGCTAGAACTTACAGCTGGATTCTACCAATGAAATTGGTTTAGCATATCTTTGTTTTCATTCAAATACCAAAACATTCAGCCAGAGTGTTCAGAAAGTGTCCTTTTCTTAACGGCACCACCTAAACCGGTCACACATGCTGATATCCACAATAAGTCTGAAGTGATCTCATTGCAAACCTGAGCATTTGAACTGTAAACACTAGAGATGTTGCTAATTTGTAGCTCAACAACCTGGAAGCTACTATGAAATGAGAACTGTTTTTAGAGAGTATTGTAACAAATTCACTTCTAAAGAGTTGATACAGAGTCCTTTATTGTCTGTCTCTGAAACTAACATGTTATTTCCCTAGTGCTACTTATGTTCTGACCTATTCCAAACAGAGTGAGTTGGCTTGTCATTAGGACTGAACCATAATTCTTGGCTGCACAATTTTTGGGGGTAGAAAAGGAGCTTGTGAAATAAAGCTTGTTAAAACTTTTCTGAAGTTTAAAAATATGTATCCTTAAAGGAAGACTCTTTAACTATTGCTTGGGAACCCACAGCAATTGTCTACAAATTTCTTGGTAACTTGAAGAACACAAGGTACTCCTTAATTTCTCATGACTTTAAAGGCAAAATACAGAGAATAATTGTAAGTATCGGAGCTCTTGCCTATTAGATAAGTGCTAGAGAAGCACTCTCTATCAATACTCATTACATATATTCAGAAAAATACTGTGTGCAGTTCTGGGCCACTCACTTCAATTAAGATATTGAGGTACTGGAGTGGAGAGTGACGAGGCTAATGAAGGGACTGGAGGGAAAGTCTTATGAGGAGAAGCTGAGGGAATGGGGATTGCTTAGCCTGGAGAAAGGGAGACTCAAGGGGGACCTCATCACACTCTACAATCACCTGAAGGTGGGGGTCAGGCTCTTCTCCCAGGCAGCCAGGGGAGGTTTAGGTTGGGTGTTAGGAAGCACTTCCTCATGGAAAGGGTAATTAGTCGTGGGGTCTGTGGTGACAGGTTGGACTCGATGATCTTCAAGGTCTCTTCCAACCTTAGCGATACTGTGATACTGTGATACTGTGACACTAGAATGGACTACCCAGGGAGGTGGTGGAGTCTCTGTCCCTGGAGGTGTTTAAAGAAAGATTGGATGTGGCACTTAGTGATGTCGTCTAGTCAGTGTGGTGAAATAACAGCTTGATAAGGGTTGGAAGGGATCTCTAGTTTAGCCCCATTGCTAAATGAAGTTCACCTAGAACATGTTGCACAGAATCACATCCAGGTGGCTTTCGAATGTCCACAGATATAGAAACTCCCCAACCTCTCTGGGCAGCCTGTTCCAGTGCTCTGGCAATCTCAAAGTAAAGAATTTACTCCTTATGTTTAATTGAAATTTCCTGAGTTCCAGTTTGTACACATTGCCATTTGCCCTATCACTGGCCACCACTGAAGAGTCTCATCCTACCCTCTTGGCCTCTGCCCTCCAGATATTTATACAGATACAATTTTGAGGATTCAGTGAAATATGTTATTTCTAATACTGTTGTAATATTTTTGGGATTTGTGAAAACCTTGTTACCTACTGTCCCAGTTTGCAGCTATCTTTCTCTTAAAGGCACAGCCTAAACTGTCACACCTATTTGTAAAAAAGCAGTCCTAAGTGTCATCAGGAAGAGGTACTGATGTTGGATCCATCTTCACATGTATCCATAAAATGAGATTTATTGCTTGAACCTACCACTTTTTCCTTACATCACCATAATGAACTTTAAATAATAGAGATTTCTGAACTAGTCTTAGGGGACAGAAACAAATAGACTTGCCTAATATTCAAGATGAGTAAATTGTGACTATACACTGTCACCAGGATGAAAAAATAGCATTGCCCTAGATAGATAATTCTGGCTTGCTGAAACTGTCCTTCCCAATTTGCAACAATTTTAACTGTCCTAAAAGAACCTACCCTGTATTTGGAGTGGTGGTTGAGAATATAGGTCCTTCCCCACTTAAAAAACCAACAACATTGCTTTGGTTTTCTGCAGTCACCTATACTAGCCATAAACATCTACACTAGTCATAAACAAGAAAGGTAAAGATAAGTGAAACAAAGTAAGCTGTTGTTAATTTTTCTGTTTATTCTTTTTCTCCCTTTAAATGAGAGGTGAGCTGCCAGGTGTTTTCTTAGTTTTGTTCTTTTGGTTTTGTTGTTTTCGTTGTTGATTTTAAGTAACAAATTTAATAAGGAAGATTATCTGAGTCAATGGCTTAGGGACAGACCTTTTATTCTGAGGAGGGACACGAGAAGAAAATTGTAGATGTATATGAAATATGAAATTACTTAATTGATATCAACAGGTGAACAACTGTAGGAAAACAGGAGGCAAATATGAGAAAGATGAAATTTTATGACTAGAATCAACAGATAAGCAGACATCAAGAATGAGGAGGGGGGCAAGTATAGAATCACAGAATCACAGAATCACCAAGGTTGGAAGAGACCTCAAAGATCATCAAGTCCAACCTGTCACCATAGACCTCATGACTAAACCATGGCACCAAGTTCCACGTCCAATCCCCTCTTGAACACCTCCAGGCACAGCAACTCCACCACCTCCCTGGGCAGCCCATTCCAATGGCTAACAACTCTCTCAGTGAAGAACTTTCTCCTCACCTCGAGCCTAAACTTCCCCTGGTGCAGCTTGAGACAGTGTTCTCTTGTTCTGGTGCTGGTTGCCTGGGAGAAGAGACCAAATCTCTCCTGGCTACAACCACCCTTCAGGTAGTTGTAGACAGCAAAAAGGTCTCCCCTGAGTCTCCTCTTCTCCAGGCTAAACAACCCCAGCTCCCTCAGCCTCTCCTCATAGGGCTTGTGCTCAAGGCCTCTCATCAGCCTTGTTGCTCATCTCTGGACACATTCAAGGGGCCCAAAACTGGACACAGTACTCAAGGTGTGGCCTAAACAGTGGTGAGTACAGGGGCACAATGACTTCCCTGCTCCTGCTGACCACACTCTTCTTGATGCATGCCAGGATGGCATTGGCCTTCTTGGCCACCTGGGCACACTGCTGGCTCATGTTTAGGCAGCTGTTAATCAGCACCCCCAGGTCTTTCTCTGTTTGGCAGCTCTCCAGCCACTCTGACCCCAGCCTGTAGCGCTGCATGGGTTGTTGTGGCCAAAGTGCAGCACCCAGCACTTGGATGTGTTGAATGACATCCTGTTGGATTTTGCCGATCTGTCCAGTTGGTCGAGGTCTTTCTGCAGAGCCCACTAGCTGAGCAACATCTGCTCCCAGCTTGGTGTCATCTGCAAATTTACTGATGATGAACTCAATCCCTTTGTCCAGATAATAAATAAAGATATTGAACAGGATAGGGCCCAGCACTGATCCCTGGGGGACACCACTAGTGACTGCCCACCAGCTGGATGTGGCACCATTCACCTTCACTCTCTGGGCTTGGCCCTCCAGCCAGTTCCTAACCCAGCACAGAGTGCTGCTGTCCAAGGATGACACAGGATGACAGCTTGGCCAAGAATTTGCTGTGGGGGAAGGTATCAAAGGCCTTGCTGAAGTCCAGGTAGACTACATCCACAGCCTTCCCCACATTCACTAGGCAGGTCACCTGATCATAGAAGGAGATCAGGTTGATCAGGCAGGATCTGCCTTTCCTAAATCCATGTTGGCTGGACCTGATCCCTTGGCCATCATTCACGTGTGCAGTGATTACCTCCAAGATGATCTGCTCCATAATTTTTCCTGGCACTGAAGTCAGGCTGACAGGCCTGGAGTTTGCAGGCTCATCAAACCGGCCCTTCTTGTGGATGGGGATAATATTGGCCAGTTTCCAGTCATCTGGGACCTAACCAGTGAGCCAGGACTGGTGGAAAATGATGGAGAGCGGCTTGGCCAGCTCATCTGCCAGCTCTCTCAGCACCCTAGGATGGATCCCATCTGGTCCCATGTACTTGTGAGTGTCCAAGTGGCTCAGCAATTCCTGAACTGATTCCTCATGGATTTCAGGGAGACTACACTGCTCTCTGACCCCATCTACCAGTTCAGGAGGCCACTTGTCCTGAACTCCTCCTGCCTGACTTCTGAAAATGGAAGCAAAGAAGGTATCTAGGACCTCAGCCTTTTCCTCATCTTTAGTTACAGTGTTCCCCTCCAGGTCCAATAAGGAGTGGAGGTTCTTCTTGCCCCTCTTTTTAGCATTAATATATTTGTAAAAATGCTTTTTATTATCTTTCACAGAGGTGGCCAGCTTCAGTTCCAACTGGGCCTTTGCCTTTCTATTTTTTCTGCTGCATAATCTAACATCCTTAAACATACCTCGAGAAGCCTTCCCCTCGTTCCAAAGGCATTGCACCTTTTTTTTTTCCCTTAGTGTCTCCAGGAACTGCTTGCTCATAGAGGCTGGTTGCCTTCCCTGACGGCTCATCTTTTGGCACATGGGAACTGCCAGTTCCTGTGTCTTCAAGAGCTCCTGTTTGAAGTAGGTCCAACCATCCTGGACCCCTTGGTTCTTGAGGGCTGATACCCAGAGAACCTTGCGAAAAAATTTCTTAAACAAGCTGAAGTTTGCCCTCTGGAAGTCCAAGGTGAAGGTTCTGTTGGTGCTCCTCCCTATCTCTCTGCATATTGAAAACATCACCATCTCATGATAACTGCACCCTAGAAAACCTCCCACCATCACATCTCCCACCAGCCCTTCTCCATTGGAGAACAGCAGGTCAAGCAGAGCCTGTCCCCTGGTAGGCTCAATTAACAGCTGCATCAGGAAGCTGTCCTCCATGTACTCCAGGAACCTCCTGGACTGCCTGCTCTCTGCTGAGTTAAGTTCCCAGCAGATATCTGACAGGTTAAAGTCACCCACAAGGACAAGATCTGATGATCTTGAGACATCCTCCAGTTGCTTATAGAATATTTCATCTGCCTCCTCATCCAGGTTGGGTGGTCTATAACAGACTCCAACCAGGATGTCAGATTTGTTAGCCTTCCCTCTGATTTTAACCCACAGGTTCTCAATCCCTTCATCCTTCACCTCAAGCTCTGTGGGAAAGAGTGACTCCCTAATATACAGAGCCACCCCTCCTCCTCTTCTCCCTTGCCTTTCTCTCCTAAGAAGCCTGTAACCCCCAGTGTAGTGCTCCAATCGTGTATTGTCCCACCATGTTTCTGAGATGGTGACTATCATAGTCACCCTGGTGGACCAGCACTTGGACTTGTTGAATGACATCCTGTTGGATTCTGCCGATCTGTCCAGTTGGTCAAGTGTGATGGGTTAAGGCAGCCCCCCTCCAAACCCTCCCCATCACGGGCAAAATAAAACACCTCAGACAAAACGGATTGCAAAAGTGATGGAAAGTTTAAAGGAAAAGCAGTGAATGTTTACAGAAAGGCAAAAGCAGAGTGACAAAAGAAATCCCAAAACAGTCCCAAGATGATCCCATCCCCACCTGGGGGTACATCCAAGACCCCCAGGGCTCCTTCTTCCCCCCTCCCCACTGCTAGGCTAGTCTCAGCTGGCCAGATCTGAGACTGCCCATCCCCCGTGGCCTTGGGCCTAGCCAGGCCCATGGCCGGGAGACAACATCTCCCCCATTACCGGGTGACAGCGAGGAAGAAAGAGGAGGTGCTTAGGCCTCGCACTAGATCTTATAGTGGTGCAGAGAATTATGGTAGAAATACCCAGTTTCCTGTGTCCACCCACTGGGCTGGACCTCTGGACACAGGAAGCAGGGGGGCACCCAGCCCAAACTGTAACAGTCGAGTCCCTCTGCAGGGCCCTCCTACCCTCTAACTGATCAACATCTGCTCCCAGCTTGGTGTCATCTGCAAATTTCCCAAGGATATTCACAATTCTCAGAAACTGAGAAAGTTTCTTTCCCTGTCTCACTCATAAATAGGCTGAGATTAATAATAAGAATGCTCTATGCAAATACTGGCTTAATACCAGTGACCAGAGCTATAGTCATATTGCAAGGCACTCATACCCATTCCCTGACATGGTAAACATCATCAAAGATTTTATAATACCACCCAGCAAACAGTTGGACCCACATTGGAAACAGGGAATGTTTCACTAATATAAAAAGCATGTGTAACAAAATTGTTTAACAGACTTTGGTCAGATGTTTCATTATCTCAAACTTTCTTGCCCCATGCTGGGCACCAGAAAAGGGCTGTTCTGGTTTTAAGTACAGCTGCAGCTGGCCCCCATGCAATATCTCACACAAGTTCCCTTCCCCCCCTCCCCACCATCGATAGGATGGGAAGGGAGCAAAAATCAAAACTCTGAGGGCTGAGATAAGGGCAGAGTTTATAGAACATGAAGAACAGTGAAGAACAGGAATAACAACAATATTCACACAGTAATATATAAAAATGAGTAATATAAAACGTGACATGCCCACCAGACACCCATGCACTGAAAAACTCACTACCCAAAAGAACCACTGTTGTTACCTGACGTCAGAGGCAGGGACTGTGGGAGGTTCTTTAGTGATACCTAAGGAGTGAGGTGGGGCAAACTGACACTAAAATGGCTAGAGTGATATGCAATTTACTGATTACAAATTCATGCAAATCTCTTTTCTTATACTTAATGCAGGCAAGGCTATTAACTACTATGTGCTAGAGAGAGAGAGAAAACGTGACAGAATAAGAGAGAAGAGTGAAGATAAGAGTAAGGTAAGATCAGAGGTAAAAGGCAAAAATTATCAGCACTCTGAGTTCCACTGGTGTCCTGTATCGTCAATGTCTTCTTGGTTGTAGGTGCACACTGACAGGTTGTGGTGCTGCCTTTTACTCTTGAGTCCTGCTTCCTTACTTAGGTGTGATTGGTAAAGACAGTCACATAGCAGGGCAAATAATGTTCTGCTTGTGTGATGGTGCAGATATGTTGGAATTACAGTTCAGCTGAGGCATTCTTTGGGCACCTTGAACATGGTCAGTACCCCAGTACTCTGGCTGACTGCTGCTTCACCTTTGTTTACACAGGCTTGTTTGTGAAAGTGGCAGCAAGTGCCTTGAGTTGGTATGGGTGTAGGCACTCAAAGTCACATCTTAACGACCTTTAAACACATCCAGGGATGGTGATTCAACCACCTCCCTGGACAGCACATTCCAATGCCTGACCACTCTTTCAGAGAAATTTTTTTTCCTGATATCTATCCTAAACCTACTTTGGTGCAGCTTGAGGCCATTCCCTCTTGTTCTATCACTAATTACCTGAGAGAACAGACCAGCACCAGCCTCTCTATATTGTTTTTTTCAGGTACTTGTAGAGGATGATAAAGACTCCCCTCAGCCTCCTCTTCCTCAAACTAAACAGTCCCAGTTTCCTCAGATACTCTTCGTAAGACTTATTCCCCAGCCCCTTCACCAGTTTAGTTGCTCTTCTTTGGATCTACTCCATTACCTCAATGCCTTTCTTGTACTGAGGTGTGAAAACTGAGCACAGTACTTGAGGTGTGACCTCACCAGCGCTGAGTACAGGGGGACAATCAGTTCCCTACTTCTGCTGGTCACACTGTTTCTAATACAAGCCAATATGCAATTGGCTTTCTTGGATTTTCAGCTGTTTGTCAATTAGAACTCCCGTGTCGCTTTCTGCTGGACAGCTTTCCTGCCACAGTTCCCCAGGCCTGTAGCATTGCACGGGGTTGTTGCACTTGGTCTTGTTGAAACACATGCCATTGACCCAATCTGTTTAAGCCTGTCTGTAGAGCGTCCTTACCCTCAAGAAGATCAACACTCCTACCTAACCTGGTGTCATCTGCAAATTTACTAATGGTTCACTCTAACTCCTCATCAATACCATTGACTAAAAATGTTAAACAGAAGTAGTCGTAATATTGAGCCCAGAGCAACACCACTTGTGACTGGCTGCCAGCTGGATTTAACTCCATTGACCACCACTCTTTGGGTCCAGCTGTACAGCCAGTGTTATATTCAGCAGTATATGCTCATCCAAGCCATCACCAGCCTTTTTTTCCATGTTTTTATGCTCTAAGGGTTTCATTTTTTCGGCTCTAAGGGTTTCTTACATATTACAGGTTAGGGCAATAGATGAATGAATGCTTCAAGGTCCTCACAGATCTTCTGTAAAAGTATCAATTTCACATTCAATAGCAAACCCCTACAGAACATTGGGCTTTTCAGTCCAGATGGTGTTTGTGGTACTTCGTTTTCTGTTTATGGACTCCTCTTGGAGAAGGCTTACACTATTTTGTAACTACAACAAACAGTGGTGTAACAAGGTATGGAGTAACTAAATCTCTAAAATGGGTTATGGAACAAATTATTCTGGTAAAACATTAGTAGTTTCCAAATTCAGATTTTTTCCTCTGAATGCAGGACAACAGATGAGGGAAAGGATAGAGCTTTGAGACTTTAATTTATCTTATTTTTTTTCTTTAAGTTAGAGTTCTTGAAGAGTTCAGGTGTAATCACAGCCTTCTGTTGCAACAGGAAGCACCATCTGCTGAGGCATTCTGTAAGCAATATAGCATTTCTCCAGAGACAGTTTAGCATTTGATTCACAAAGAAGGATGTCAGAGACTTGTAAACAAAAGAAGACAACTGAAGCAGTGAAGAATAGGCAGTAGCCTAATGGTTCAATATGCTTCTTTATAGCTGAAAAATCCTGTAATATTACCAAAGCCTGGCAGTACTCTCTGATGTATTAATTGTGATTTTTTTTTCAGTGAAAATTTCTATTGGAAAGTCAGAAAGTAAAGCAAAAATATTACTTTTTTTTTTTTTTTTTTACTATTTTTTTTTTCTTTTTCTATTCCCCCCGAGGCCTTCAACTTTGTGTGTCTGGCCCAAATTATGTAGCAAATACCAATTGTTTAGGGAAAAGGAGGGTAAGTTTTTAATTTAATCTCAATAGTAATTAAATAGGTAGAGTATACTTATGAAAAAATAGATATTATTTATCAATGCATATCCAGTTTTGAAATCACTTTGAATTAATAATAACTTTGCTAGATGATAAATGGCTAGTGTAAACAACTATTTTTAGATCTTCTCATAAAACATTTTAAAGCACACCAGGACTGTGGTTGTGGTAGTGTGAGGATGAGATTGAATGGACTCTATTTCCTGTTTTGAACTAAATCAGAGGATCAAAAATATAAATGACAAATATTTAGAGTATCTTTAATTATAAGCCCTTCTTGGTCTTATTTTTAGATGAAAGGAGTTGCAAAGATAAGGTGCTTGAAGTTTAAGGCATGGCATTAGAAAGTTTATGGGTTACCCTGGACAAAGCAGAGGGATCAGGTCTTCTGTGAGTCTGGGATCCATTCTATCAAATATTTTAAAATAACATCAATTAATCACTGTCTCATGTAAAGCAGGTATTCAATATTCAGGAAATGTGAGCATCTGCCATTACATGTCAGCTCTCCTTAATCTTATCCATTAGGAAAACACAGTTGAAACCTTTTTCTGTCTGTAATGATGCAAGGATATGTGGACTGTATATTTATATGCTTTATTATATTAAACATTCAAAATATGTTACCTTTGAATGATGAAAGCTGAAGGGAAGGGAAAGAGTTAATTGATTTCAGTTTCATGGTAGTTATATTGTAATAAGTGAGGCAATATAGTCACAATTCTAATGTAAAATACTAGGTGTTAAGCAGTCCAATATTTACTTGAGTTTGAGACATTGAGGCTGAGATGAGATATCATTGAGATAAGTGAGAGATTGATCAGAGAAAGTTATATGTGATACAGTTGGCTTTCAACAAAATGTAATACTTTAATTATGACATAAAACACATGCTTGTTGGTATGAACCCTTTAAAAAAATGGCAGCCTTATCTTCAAATAAGGATCCCCTAGATGTTCAAGGGAGTTATAGGTTGGCCCTATGCTCATGGGTGAAATGATCTGATAAGTTTTTATATTTTGTCAAACCTGAAAGAGAAGAGGTTTCAATAGGGGCCGGAAAAAAACACCTCTTGATAAGAAAGGGATTGGACTGCTCACAAGAGGCTTTGCTGGTATGCTTGCACAATTATACGGGTCTATAAAGTCACATAATTGGAGCAAGAAAACACCAAAGGTCCTGCTGGGAGCAGATATGACAGTAGATGCCCTCAATATCTGTTCGTGATTTTGACATGTAAAAAAAATCTCACATACTAGAGCATTGTCCTGCCTGTAATACTGTGTAATGCATACAGTCACACCAGTAATGGTAGAAATACATAAGGCAAAAAAGCATTCCTGTAGCTGATCCATAAAAGTATCAGAACATGAAGTGGTTGTAGCACCTACAAAGTTTGTCACCTGAGGGAATGGTAAACTCTCTTGAATCAAGGGAGTGTTGCACATCTAAAGTGAATTACCACTTCTAAAAGACTGTTGTGTGCCTCTTCTGTTTAATTTACTTTTTTAACAAGCATGTGAAGATGAGTCTTCTCAGTCCTATATCCTTTTTAGCATTCTTATTTCATTAGTCATAGTACTGAAAACCTTTTTAGCTTATGTGTTACTTTTCTAGCAGTTTTGCAACCAGAAGACCAGAAACATGACTTTGCAGATAGTGAGCAGAAATCCCTAGAGTACCAACAATTGGAAATACATGTTAGTTTATCTGTTACTTGATCAATGCTGTCACTAATGCAAATCTATTCCCACAATGCATGGAGTGTCATTAATTTTATATTGTTTATGTACTCTAGCCATAAGGTTAAGCAATTCCTATTATTAAGGTAGATGAAATTGCATTACCTTAATGAAATGCACTTTACTGATGAAGAATGTCACTTTCACAAGTGGAAGCACTGTTAGCAAATTTTTATGAGAGACTTCCCAAAATCATATCTTAATTGCTTGGACAGCTGTGTAGTTTACATAAGGAGGAAACAATGCCAAGGTTTTTTATTTTCTTTGTCAGCTGTATTGGCTGTTAGTATGCATGGTGGACCTTTTTTAGGCCTTTTATTACTTGATTGCAAATCAGTCTTCATTGCTGCCCAAATTTATGGAAGGACATTGCTCCCTGAGGTGCCATATCCTTTCAGGTCTGTAACTGAACATGACTGATGGCTTCAGTGTAACAGTTGCTTATTACGATGCTCACAGAGCTATGATTGCTCCAATACTTTATGTTGGCAGATGTATTTCCCTTGGAACAGTGTCTCCAAGACAGAGGTCATTGATCAAACCCCACTCTGGCTGTTCCATTATGTGCAAATTATTGCTAAAAGCACAGAGACTGCAAAGGAGGAAAATGGGAGAGGTGTGTGTGAGTGCATGTGTGTGTGCACACAGTTCGCTAAGTACAGAATTGAGAGAGAAGAGGAAGTAGCTAATTGAATGAAGTAAAAAAAGCCACCAACCCGCCTTAACTGAGAGAATGTTATAATGTTATCAAATGGTGAAGAAAGAAGGTAATTACGATTATTTCATTCAGTGGGAGAATGATTGCATGATATAGTAGTATTTTCCTTTTAACTGAGCAATGCACTGTGTTTTTCTCTATGGTGTGCTGTTTGTGTGTATTTTTAGAGCTGAACTTGTTGCAAAAAAGTCATTCAATACCTAAGACACTTCTATCAACTCTTGATAGTGTTGGAGAATGAGAAGAAAGGCCTTCCTATATAGCAGTGAACAGTAACTGAGTTGTGCACTAGTTTCAAAACAGAGACAGGGTTGTTGAATTAAAGTGACAGTGTTGAGCATTCCCAAAGACTGTCTGAGTGAGACTATGAACACTCATTATAACATTCTTTAACACAGTGTAAAGGATGAATTGGTGTGACATGAAGTGGTGTTTCATAGCAAAAGAATGACACCAGAATCACATGAACTACCAGAATCATATGAACAACTTATTCTACACATAATAGATGTCAAAACTTTGAGAAAATTTTGTGTATGTGACCTTTGGCTAAGAAGTATGTTACTGAGAGGGATATTTCTTTTCTTTAGTTTTGTTTTTCAATTATATAAGACAAAATCTCCATGAAGTAAAGCTATTAAATTCTCTTGGAGCCGGGAAATCTTGAAAAAAAAAAAAAAAAAAAGAAATCAGAGGGGACACAAGAAAACCTGCAAATTCTGAAAATTAGTTCATGCTCTATTTTTATTTTCTTCCCCAAAATAATGATAATAAAAAAATCTGTCCACAGTTGTAGTGGGTTGAAGTTTCCCCCAGCATTAACTTTGCCAGACCAACTCAGAAGCAAATGAAGCTGTATTTATGAGCAACAACTACAGTCTACAATGTAATGCAATGAATATGCACAAAATATACAGTATTTACAATATTATAGAGGTATTTACAATAAGCAAACAACACAAAACTGCCCCTGGTAAGAGTCCAGGGAAGCTGTTCTACTGTCCCCCTCCCCCTGTCCCACAAGAGAAAAGAAGCTGAGAGAAATCAGTGGGTTAGACTTAACTAAACAAAGCAGACAAGGCCAGCTGACAACCACGTTAATCTCTCCCAAAGTGAAAGCAGAACTCAGGAAACAAGAATTGTTTAGGCACAGCCTGTCTTACTCCAGATATTTATCCAATGGATTTGTTTAGAACAATCTTTCATTTTACTTTTTAGAGCCAATAGTGATATATTTATATTTTTCTACTTTTCTGCTCAGAATCTGCAACTAAATTTTAAAGGCATAGCCTAAACCCACCACAATCCACCCCTTCTAAACATTGGCTGATACTACTCTCCATCTAATTTACAACAATGTCTTCACTAATGAGTGAATAAAGTTCATAGTCCATTCTGGCTATCTCAGATGTAGATGATTCAGAAGTCCAAAAAGCAGAAAACAAGAAAAAAGAAAATGGTTTATTTGTCTGCGGATGAAGCAAAGAAAAGGAACAGGGACTCTCAGAAGACTCAGGGCTCTCAGGGTTCTTAGGGTTTGTGCACAACAGATTCCTCATGGATTCTTCCTTTGGGCATGATGTTGTATCTGTGCAACACTCTTAAGTTAAACTCAACTAAAGTTAGATTTCTTTGTTGAATACACTGAAATTCACCATTCTCTTGCAATATCCAGTAAGTGTGACCAGGAACTTCAGCAGAAACCACCCCTCAGACAAGTTTGGCCTGTCCTGCAGGAGAAAATACCCAAACAGTTTTGCCCAATGGATTCTTTTCTCTAACAACAGGAGTTCTGTCACCTTCCACCTTTTGTAGCAAATCTGAGTGTGCAGGTCCAGCTTGATTCACTGAACTTCTACTATTTACCAGCCAGGTTGCTTGTGCTAGATGCTTCTCCCAATTTTTCAAAGATCCACTGCCCATGGCTTTGAGAGTGGTCTTCAGCAAACTGTTGTAGCGTTCAATCTTCCCTGCAGCTGGTGCATTGTAGGGGATGTGGAATATCCACTCAATGCCATGCTCTTTGGCCCAGCTTTTCACAAAATTATTTTTGAAATGAGTTCCATTGTCTGACTCAATCCTCTCTGGAATTCAGTGTCTCCACAGGATTTGTCTTTCCAGACAAAGAATGGTGTTACATGCAGTTGCATGTAGAACTGGATAAGTTTCCAACCATCCAGTATTGGCCTCTACCATAGTCCAAACATACCGTTAACCAGATTGAGAACGAGGTCAATCTGCCAAGCCTCACCATATTTGTACTTGGACCCTCAGTCACCATACCACAAGGGCTTGATTTGCTTTGCCTGCTTAATAGCAGCACAAATGTCACAGTCATGGATGACTTGTGTGATAGCATCCATGGAAATGTCTATGGATCTGTCACAAGCCCATTGGTAGGCTGCATCTCTGCCTTGATGTCCTGACGAATCATGAGCCCACAGAGCTAAGAACATCTCACGTCGGTGATTCCAGTCAAGATCAAAATCAGAGTCCACGTCTGCTTGAGAAACTCTTGCAGCTAGATCTGCCTGATGGTTGTGGTGTTGTTCCTCAGTAGCTTTGCTCTTAGGAATGTGAGTATCAATGTGTCCCATCTTCACTGGAATTCTCTCAATTCGAGCAGCAATGACCTGCCACAGATCAGCTGCCTAAATAGGCTTTTCTTTCCCTGCAACCATTCTTTTTCCTGTCCTTTAGCCAACTCCATGGAGCATTGGCTGCCATCCATGAGTCAGTGTAGAGATAAAGCTTTGGCCATCTCTCACATTCAGCTACGTCAAGAGCTAGCTGGACAGCTTTTACCTCTGCAAATTGACTGGATTCTCCTTCTCCATCCTTTGCTTCTGCAACTCGGCGTGTTGGATTCCACTCTGCAGACTTCCACCTTCGCTTGTGCCCGACACGACGACAGGAACCATCTGTGAACAAAGCATATTTCTTTTCATCATCAGAAAGGTCATTGTAAGGAGGAGCTTCCTCAGCACGAGTTACTCTCTTCTGGAGGTTTAGTACAGTTGGTACCTTCAGGCCAACTTGAGATCACCTCCACCAGACCAGGTCTTTCAAGATTTTCCATTTGGGCTCTCTGTGTTATCAAAACCATCCACTTGGACCATGTGGCATCTGTGGCATAATGTGGTGTAGAGCCTTTACCTTTGAACATCCAATTAAAATCTGGCAATGTAGGAGCTAGAAGTTGTGACTCAGTTCCAATTACTTCAGAAGCAGCTTTTACTCCTTGATAGGAAGCTAGAATCTCTTTCTCTGTTGGAGTATAATTTGCCTCTAAACCTCTGAAGTATATATATCTGATTTGCATTGGAATGGGCTGCCTGGGGAGGTGGTGGAGTCACCGTCCCTGGAGGTGTTCAAGAAGGGATTGCACGTGGCACTTGGTGCCATGGTCTAGTCGTGGGGTCTGTGGTGACAGGTTGGATTCAATGATTTTTGAGGTCTCTTCCAACCTTAGCGATACTGTGATATAGCAAAGCCAATGTACTCTGTAGCTTTGACTCTAGAAACCAAGTGGATGTCCACGTGTCTCACCTGAAGCTCTTTGCCATAACCACCACGTTGGAACATTGTCACTTCCAGCTGTGTACAAAATGTTCTTAATGTCTGGACCAGTTTGGACAGGTCCCAGACCCATTGCTTGGACTACTCATTTCTTTATCTGGTCAAAGGCTTCTTGTTGCTGAGGATCTCACTGGAAACTGTTTCTCTTTTGAGTCACATCACACACAGATTTCACAATCTGTATCAAGGAATGTAAAGTCTCCAAAATCCCAACGTACCCAAAACCCATAGAGTTTCTTGCTTGTTCACGGGATTTTCCATGGTAGAGACTCTATTTACCACATCCACAAAAATGTGAAGGCGTCCATCCTGCCACTGCACTCCCAGAAACTGGATCTCTCTGGGACGTCCTTTCACCTTGTCTCACTTAATGGCAAAACACGCTTTCAGAAGAATGCCAATGATTTTGTTACCTTTCTTGAGGACTTCTTCAGCATTTTTACCCCAGATGGTGATATCATTGATGAACTGGATGTTTTCTGGAGCTCCACCTTTCTCCAAAGCATCATGAATCACTGCATGACATATTTTAACTGTGAAGCCAGCCCATTGGCAAGCGATTGAATGTATGTTGGACTCTTCCCCAGGTGAAGGCAAACTGAGGCTTGCATTTCTCTGCTATGGGAATAGAGAAGAAAGCATTAGCAATTTCTGTGGTAGCATACCATTTGGCCTCTGGATTCCAGCTCATAATGGAGTTCCATCATGTCTGGCACAGTGGCACTCATGGGTGGAGTTACTTTGTTCAGGGCAAAGAAGTCAGCTGTTGGATGCTATTCTCTTTTTGACTTTTGCACAGGCCAAACTGAACAGCTTTGTTAATGTCATTCTGACTTTCCAACTGACAAAACAGGTTTTGAATGGGCATCAAAGAGTTGCGGTTGGTTCTATATTGTCTGTGATGCACAGTTTGAGAAGAAATCGGCAACTTCACATGCTCTATCTCATGTTGTCCCACAACTGCAGGTTCATCAGAAAGCTCAGGTCTAACGGACATCTTCATTTTTCCTCATTCAGTTTCTACAGTTGCTATTCTATTCCAAAAGCCCATTTGTAATCTTTAGGGTCTTTGAAATGCCCTCCTTTCAGAAAATCAATCCCTAAAATACAAGGTGCATCATGTCCTGTCACAACAGTATATTTCTTCCACTCTTTACCAGTTAAACTTATGTTAACCTGTCTCTTAGTCAACTCTTGAAATCCATCAGTGACTCCCAGAATAGTTAAAGGCTCTGATCCCTGATAGTTTGATGGCATTATGGTGCACTGAGCTCCTGTGTCAACCAAGGCCCTGTACTTCTGCAGTTTTGAAGTGCCAGGCCACTGGATGTACACATGCCAACAGATTCTGTTATCTCCATTATCCCTCTCCTCCCCCTGGTGGACACCCCTAATTATGGGGAATACTTCTGCATGTGCAGTTAGCACAGTGTGTAGTATCAAAAGTGGAATCACTGTTGGAGATATTAGAGTTCTTCTGGGAAGCTGAGAATGTAAGAGCTACCCTTCTGGTATTGCTACCTTGTGCGCTGCCACTCTGCAGTTCCCTTAATCTCCTGAAGAGATCAGAAATTGGTTGATCATCCCATCTGTTCATGTTCTCACCAAATTGATCACACAGAGTTATCCAAATACTCCCACATGATTGCCCCGTTGTCTTTTCATTAAAGCTGCCACTAGAAGGCATGTCCACAGAAGAACCCTACCAAGAGACCTGCCTAGATGTCTATTCCACTATCTTTTGAGTGAGTTCCAAGATGAGACACTGATTTGTCCCCCACTACTAAAGCAGGAGCACCTGTATCATAGCACCTGCCTAGCCATGTTAGAATTGGCTCATTCTGTCCTCTAATGTAATCCTTTCTTACATGCCTAATCTCCTCTCTGGGTGCATTAGCTGATTGTATATCATCCTTGTTCTCGTCATCCCCATCCTCTTGAATTGTCCCCATAATCCTGCTTCAATCAGCTGTAGGACCTCTTTAAGTTCAGAAGCACCTCCATTAACTCCAGAACCCATATTCTGTCCTGGATTTCCACTATCCACTGATGGTCTCAGTAATTCAGCTATATCTCTAAGGCAGACTTTCTGTCATCAGAAGGGTCCTTTTTAACAGAAGGTCCCTGAGCCTGAGCAGCAGAGGGATCTTGCTGTTCTTGCTGTTCTTCTGCCTGTGCATCTGCCATGTACCAGACCCTTTTAACCAAAGCTGTGATTTGTTTAACTTGAGCTGTGTTTAAATCTACAGCAGACATTGCAGAAGCAGAAGGGCTTTGCAAAGAAACAGCATTGGTAGATGTACTTTGGGACCCTCCTGCTGCTGTGGGACTCACTTCCACTCCTGCTGCTGCAGGTGGAAGAGACTTTGCCTCTCTAATGGCTGCCAGTGAAGCCATGGCCACCATCTTAGCTGCTGACACTGCCAATGTGGCCGCCATCTTAGGTACTGTTTTGTGGACTGCGTCTGACCCCCTGCTGGCTGAACGCTAGAACTGCTACTGACCTCACTCAGAGCTGCTTTCCCATTAACTCTTATCTGCCTGTTTCCAGCTGTTTGCCCTGTTTCTCTATCTTTGTCATCACTAGAAATTTCTGCATTCAAATTAGAACTAGTCCTCTGATGTCTGCATCTGCTACATCTAAAAATAGAACACGTGTTTGCTGCACATCTCTCTCGGTACAGCACCATCAAAAAGAACACATTGATTATTACTAAAACCAGAATCACTCATAGCAAATAAATCATTTTGGGATCCCAGCTGCTCACGTAAGTCTCTGCAACAGGAATGCTGAATTCATATATCTCTGCAGGAACAGTTACAGTCAGATTACCATATCTTTTAAGCCAAAGAAATCCCAAGTAGCAGTCATACAGCATTTTCAGCTTGTATTTAAAGCAAAGGAAAAATTTATATGTCAAATATCTTCCCAGCTTATCCAACATCATGGACATGCACCACTTGTACAGTGTAAGAGTCACAGCAGAATATACCAAATGCCACAAAACCCAAAACAGCTTCATTTTGCTTCCTTAATCTGAGGAAGAATTAATCAATCAAGCAACTGCCCCATGATGAATAGTGTCAATTCTTTTGTTATGTGGTGGGTTGAAGTTTCCACCCAGCATTAACTTTGCCACACCAATTCAGTTAGAATCAAATGAAGCTGCAACAAGCAACAACTACACTCTATGATGGACTGCAATGAACATGTACAAAATATACAGTATTTACATTATACAGATATTTACAATTAGCAAACAACATGAAATCCCCCTGGTCAGAGACCAGGGAAGCTATTCTACTGCCCTCCACCCACCTCACCCCCCACCGCCCCCATTCTACAAGAGAAAAAGAGCTGAGAGAAAGCAGTGGGTTAGACTTAACTAGACAAAGCAGATAAAGTTATTTCTTGAACTTACTATTTATTTGGCTTTGTTTTAAAAATATATTAGCAATATTTTCCAACATATTCAAATATGTTTGTATATGTATATGTTGCAGGAGAGGCAGGCAAGTCCCCTCCTAATTCACCCAGTCTTCCCAGCTGCCCACACACAACAGGTATGGGGCTCTTGAAACAGAGGGTTAGAAAAACAAGGTCAGAGATTATTGTCCATGAACGCAGCTACCTAGGACTTGTCAGGCAATCCCATGACTTAGAATCATAGAATCAATAAGGTTGGAAAAGACCCTAAAGGTCATCAAGTCCAAAGTGTCACCAAAGACTTCCTGACTACTAAACCATGGCTTGAAGTGCCACATCCAATCCCTTTTTGAACACTTCCAGGGATGGTGACTCCACCATCTCCCTGGGCAGCCCATTCCAATGGCTAACAACTCTCTCAGTGAAGAACTTTCTCCTCACCTTGAGCCCAAACTTCCCCTGTTGCAGCTTGAGACTGTGTCCTCCTGTTCTGGTGCTGGTTGCCTGGGAGAAGACACCAACCCCTTTCTGGCTACAACCACCCTTCAGGTAGTTGTAGACAGCAATGAGGTCTCCCCCAAGCCTCCTCTTCTCCAGGCTAAACAACCCCAGCTCCCTCAGCCTCTCCTCATAGGGCTTGTGCTCAAGGCCTCTCACCAGCCTCGTTACACTTCTCTGGATACGTTCAAGAGTCTCAATGTCCTTCTTAAATTGAGGGGCCCAGAACTGGACACAGTACTCAAGGTGTGTGTGGTGGGGTAGGAAGGTTTCCCCCCCACACAAAAGAATCCACAGCTAACTAAGCCAGAGAAGCAGATGAAAGCTATATTTACAAGCAGAAAATGTAATGCAATGAATATGTACAAAAATATACAATATATACAGAAATATACAGCAATGTATGTAATACAGGAGACCTTTTCCCAACCCCCCTGTGGCCAGGGGGTTCGGCCTGTCCCTCCCTTCTCCCTCCCTACCTCCCCTTTTTCCCAAAAGGGTTAGAGAGAAAGAGAAAGGAAGGCAATTAAAAGGGGAAAATTTTGTTAAGCTCAAAAAGCCAATGCAAGAGTTAGTTTTCTCTTATCTGGTTAGCAAAGTCGTCCCTGCGTAGCAAGCTGTTGCTTCAGAGAGAGAAAACAGGCCAGCTCACAGTACAGGGGGAGAAGAAGACTGCTCGCCCCAGACTGAATAGACTAAGCTAGAACTTACAGCTGGATTCTACCAATGAAATTGGTTTAGCATATCTTTGTTTTCTGTTATAAGCCCAAAACATTCAGCCAGAGTGTTCAGAAAGTGTCCATTTCTTAAAGGCACAGCCTAAACCGGTCACAGTGTGGCCTAAGCAGTGGTGAGTACAGGGGCACAATGACCTCCCTGCTCCTGCTGGCCACACTATTTCTAATGTAGGCCAGGATGGTATTGGCCTCCTTGGCTGCCTGGGCACACTGCTGGCTCATGTTCAGCCTACTATCGACCAGGACCCCCACTTCCCTTTCTGTCTGGCTGCTCTCCAGCCACTCCAACCTCAGCCTGTGACACTACATGGGGTTGTTGTGACCAGAGTGCAACAGCTGGCACTTGGACATGTTAAATGACTTAATGTTGGACTCTGTCCATCTGTCCAGCCTGGTAAGGTCCTTCTGCAGTGCTCTAACACCTCAACACCTGCCCCCAGCTTGGTGTCATCTGCAAATTTACTGATGATGAACTCAATCCCCTTGTCCAGATCATAAATAAAGATATTGAACAGGATAGGGCGCAGCACTGATCCCGAGGGAACACCACTAGTGACTGGCCACCAGCTGGATGCGGCACCATTCACCACCACTCTCTGGGCTCTGCCCTCCAGCCACTTCCTAACCCAGCACAGAGTGCTGCTGTGCAGGCCACAGGCTGCCAGCTTGGGCAAGAGTTTGCTGTGGGGAAGGTATCAAAGGCCTTGATGAAGTCCAGGTAGACTACATCCACAGCCTTCCCCACATCCTCTGGCAAGTCACCTGATCATAGAAGGAGATCAGGGTGGCCAGGCAGGATAGAATAGAACAATAGAAGAAGAATAAACCAGGTTGGAAGGACCTTCAAGATCATCACGTCCAACCTATCAACCAATCCAACCCACCTAAACACCTAAACCATGGCACCAAGCACCCCATAAAGTCTCCTCCTGAACACCTCCAGTGATTGTGACTCCACCAACTCCATGGGCAGCCCATTCCAATGGGCAATCACTCTTTATGTATAGAACTTCTTCCTAACATCCAGCCTAAACTTCCCCTGACACAGCTTGAGACTGTGTCCTCTTGTTCTGGTGCTGGCTTCCTGGGAGAAGAGACCAACCTCCGCCTGTCTACAACCTCCCTTCAGGTAGTTGTAGAGAGCAATAAAGTCATGCCTGAGTCTCCTTTTCTCCAGGCTAAGCAATCCCAGCTCCCTCAGCCTCTCCTCATAGGGCTTGTGTTCCAAAGCCCTCACAAACTTCATTGCCCTTCTCTGGACACGTTCCAGCAAGTAACATCCTTCCTAAACTGAGGGGCCCAGAACTGAACACAGGACTCAAGGTGTGGCCTAACCAGTGCAGTGTACAGGGGCAGAATGACCTCCATGCTGCTGCTGGATTCTGCCCATCTGTCCAGCCTGTCAAGGTCCCTCTGCAAAGCCTCTCTACCCTCCAGCAGATCAACTCCTGTCCCCAGCTTGGTGTCGGCCGCAAATTTACTGATGATGGACTCAATGCCCTCATCCAGATCATCAATAAAGATGTTAAAGAGCATGGGTCCCAGCACTGATCCTTGGGGCACACCATTAGTGACTGTCTGCCAGCTGGATGTGGCACCATTCACCACCACTCTCTGGGCTCGGCCCTCCAGCCAGTTCCTAACCCAAAACAATGTGCTCCCATCCAAGCCATGGGCTGATAGCTTACCCAGGAGTTTGCTGCGGGGGACAGTGTCAAAGGCCTTGCTGAGCTCCAGGTAGATTACATTGACATGCCTCCCCACATCCACCAGGTGGGTATCACAGTATCACAGTATCACTAAGGCTGGAAGAGACCTCGAAGACCATCGAGTCCAACCTGTCACTACAGACCTCATGACTAGACCATGGCACCAAGTGCCATGTCCAATCCCCTCTTGAATACCTCCAGGGATGGTGACTCCACCACATCCCTGGGCAGCCCATTCCAATGGCGAATGACTCTCTCGGTGAAGAACTTTCTCCTCACCTCCAGCCTAAATTTCCCCTGGCGCAACTTGAGACTGTGTCCCCTAGTTCTGGTGTTGCTTGCTAGAGAGAAGAGGCCAACCCCTTCCTGGCTACAACCACCCTTCAGGTAGTTGTAGAGAGCAATGAGGTTGCCCCTGAGCCTCTTCTTCTCTAGGCTAAACAACCCCAGCTCCTTCAGCCTCTCCTCATAGGGTTTGTGCTCAAGGCCTCTCCCCAGCCTTGTTGCCCTTCTCTGGACACGTTCAAGTGTCTTGATGTCCTTCCTAAACTGAGGGGCCCAGAACTGGACACAGTACTCAAGGTGTGGCCTAACCAAAGCAGAGTACAGGGGCACAATGACCTCCCTGCTCCTGCTGGCCACACCATTCCTAATGCAGGTCAGGATGCCATTGGCCTTCTTGACCACCTGGGCGCACTGCTGGCTCATGTTCAGGTGGCTGTTGCTCAGCACCCCCAGGTCCCTTTCTGTTTGGGAGCTCTCCAGCCACTCCAACCCCAGCCTGTAGCTCTGCATGGGGTTGCCTTGGCCAAAGTGCAGCACCCGGCACTTGGGACTTGTTGAATGTCATCTCATTGGACTTGGCACATCTTTCCAGGCGATCGAGGTCCCTCTGCAGAGCCCTTCCACCCTCTAACTGACCAACATCTGCTCCCAACTTGGTGTCATCTGCAAATTTGCTGATGACTGTCTCAATCCCCTCATCCAGATCGTTAATGAAGACATCGAAGAGGATGGGGCTCAGCACTGATCCCTGGGGGATGCCACTGGTGACTGGCCTCCAGCTTGATGTGGCACCATTCACCACCACTCTCTGGGCCCGGCCCTCCAGCCAGTTCCTAACCCAGCGCTTGCTGTCCAAGCCACGAGCTGACAGCTTAACCAGCAGTTTGCTGTGTGGGATGGTGTCAAAGGCCTTGCTGAAGTCCAGGTAGACTACATCCACAGGCCTCCCCGCATCCACCAGGTGGGTCACCTGATCATAGAAGGAGATCGGGTTGGAGAGGCAGGACCTGCCCTTCCTAAATCCATGCTGGCTGAACCTGAGCCCTTGGCCATCCTGCAGGTGCGCAGTTATTGCCTCCAGGATGATCTGCTCCATCATTTTCCCTGGTACTGAGGTCAGGTTGACAGGCCTATAGTTTCTGGGTTCCTTCATCCGACCCTTCTTGTGGATGGGGACCACACTGGCCAGTTTCCAGTCATCTGGGACCTCACCGGTCAGCCAGGACTGGAGGCAAATGATGGAGAGTGGCTTGGCCAGCTCACCTGCCAGCTCTCTCAGCACCCTAGGATGGATCCCATCTGGCCCTATGGACTTGTGAGTGTCCACGTGGCTCAGCTGGTCCTCATGGATATCCAGGGCATTACACAGCTCCATGATCCCATCACCCAGCTCAGGAGGCCACTCGTCCTGAACTCCTCCTGACTTGCTGTTAAAACTTGGGGCAAAGAAGGTGTTCAGGACCTCAGCCTTTTTCTCGTCTTCAGTCACTGTGTTCCTCTCCAGGTCCAATAGGGAGTGCAGGTTCTTCTTACCCTTCTTTTTAGTGTTAATGTATTTGTAAAAATGCTTTTTATTGTCCTTCACAGAGGTGGCCAGCTTCAGTTCCAACTGGGCCTTTGCCTTTCTATTTTTTCTGCTACATAATCTAACAACTTCCTTAAACATACCTCAAGAAGCCTTCCCCTCGTTCCAAAGGCATTACACCTTCTTTTTTCCCTTAGTTGCTCCAGCTGCTTGCTCATCCAGGCCGGTCGCCTTCCCCAATGGCATATCTTTTGGCACATGGGAACTGCCAGTTCCTGTGCCTTCAAGAGCTCCTGTTTGAAGTAGGTCCAACCCTCCTGGACCCCTCAGTTCTTGAGGGCTGATACCCAGGGAAATTTCCGAATAAGTTTCTTAAACAGGCTGAAGTTTGCCCTCCGGAAGTCCAAGGTGAAAGTTCTGTTGGTGCTCCTCTCTATCTCCCTGCGTATTGAAAACCTCACCATCTCATGGTCGCTGCACCCTAGGCAGCCTCCCACGTCACATCTCCCACCAGCCTTTCTCTGTTGGAGAACCGCAGGTCAAGCAGACCCTGTCCCCTGGTAGGCTCACTTAACAGCTGCATCAGGAAGCTGTCCTCCATGTGCTCCAGGAATCTTCTGGACTGCCTCCTCTCTGCTGAGTTAAGTTCCCAGCAGATATCTGGCAGGTTAAAGTCACCCACAAGGACAAGATCTGATGATCTTGAGACAACCTCCAGTTGCTTATAGAATAATTTGTCTGCCTCCTCATCCAGGTTGGGTGGTCTATAACGGAGTCCAAACAGGATGTCAGATTTGTTAGTCACCTGATCATAGAAGGAGATTAGGTTGGTGAGGCCAGACCTGCTCTTCCTAAACCCATTCTGGCTGGACCTGAGCCCTTGGCCATCCTGGAAGTGCTGTGTGATTGCACTCAAGATGACCTGTTCCATAATCTTGCCTGGCACTGAGGTCAGGCTGACAGGCCTATAATTCCCTGGCTCGTCCAACCAGCCCTTCTTGTGGATGGGCACCACGCTGGCCAGCTTCCAGTCTTCTGGGACCTCTCCAGTGAGCCAGGACTGCTGAAAAATGATAGAGTGCGTCTAGGCCAGCTCATCTGCCAGCTCTCTCAGCACCCTAGGATGGATCCCATCCGGTCCCATGGACTTGTGAGGATCCAAGCCGCTGAGGAGAGCTCTAATTATCCCCTCCTCCTGGAACAGAGGGGTAACTATGCTACTCCCTGGCTCCTTCTGCCAGCTCTGCAGGCCAGCTGTCTGGAAGACGTTCTGTCCTGCTAGTAAAAATTGAGGCAAAGAAGGTGTTAAGTAACTCTGCCTTTTCCTCATCCTTTGTTACAACGTTCCCCTCCGTGTCCACCAAGGAGTGGATGTTGTCCTTGCCCTTCCTCTTGCTATTAACATATTACAGAAGGACTTTTTGTTGTCCTTCACAACAGAGGCCAGTCTAAGATCCAAATGGGCTTTTGCCTCCCTAATTTTCTTCCCTAATTTTCTTCCTGCATGACCTACCAACATCCTTAAACATTCCATGGGTTGCCTCACCTTTCTTCCAAAGATGGTACACCCTCTTTTTTTTCCTTAGTTCCTTTAGAAGTTCATTGCCCATTGAGGCTGGCCGTCTGCCCCGGCAGCTCATTTTCCAGTACACTGGCACAGCCTGTTCCTGCGCCTTCAAGAGTTCTTCCTTGAAGTAGGTCCAGCTCTCCTGGACTCCTTTGTTTTTAAGGGCTGTTTCCCAAGGAACCTGAAGTCTGCCCTCTGGAAGTCCAGAATGGAGGTCTTCTTGCTGCCCCTCTTAGCTGAATACTGAAAATTCAATTATCTCGTGGTCACTGGTGCCTAAACACCCTCCGACCACCACATCACCCACCAGCCCTTCCCTATTGGTGAAGAGGAGGTCAAGCAGAGCCTTACCCCTGGTAGGCTCACACAGCACCTGGGATAAGAAGCTGTCCTCCATGCACTCTAAGAACCTCCTAGACTGCCTCCACTCTGCTGTGTTGAGATCCCAGCAGATATCAGGCAGGTTGAAGTTGCCCATGAGAACAAGGACAGGCGATCTTGAGACAGCCTTAAGCTGCCTATAGAATGCTTCATCAACATCTTCCTCCTGGTTGGGTGGTTTATAACAGACTGCAACCAGGATGTCTGCCCTGCTGGTCTTCCCTCTAATTCTCGCCCACAAACACTCAACCCAATCATCCCTGATCTCCAGCTCAATGGCATCTAGTGCCTCCCTGATGTACAGGGCCACCCCTCCACCCCTTCTTCCTTGCCTGTCTCTCCTGAAGAGCCTGTAGCCGTCAATTGCAATGCTCCAGTGTTTTGGTCTCTAAAAGGATAAATTAATGTTCAATAAGCGGAGCGATTAATAAAAAAAAATTAATAATTTTATTAATCACAAAAATCCCACCAAAAAAAATTAAAGAAAACCTATTTACAGGTTTGAGGGGTTTCGGTCATGGAACAGATACCTCACCAGCAGGAACAAATAACAATTTTAACAACATGCACAAAAATCCAGAAACAACAAACAGCACTTTAAACTGTAAAGAAAAGAAACCTCGGCAATGAAGCCGGCGGTTGCCCACAACGGGGGGAGAGGGGAAACCCCAGAATTCCCCAGGGCAACAGACCTGCAATAGATGCTTATAAAAAAAATCAGGTATTGTAATTACTCACTGATCCAAATATCTCGTCACACATGTTAAGATCTAGGCAAACCAAAATGGCGCTGACCACGTGGAAGCTGCAGGAGCAGAGTTTCACTTTCTGTTGGGGTCTGCAGCTTATTGCTGAGACAGGATTTGCTCCCAAAGGGTTTGTAGCTAAAAGCTTTGTAGAGAGGAGGTTTCTCAGCTGTGATCCTTTTGCAGCAGCGCTCGCTCCTTGCTCCAATCAAACGAAACTGTCCCAGGGACTCGGCTCCTCTGGGGTTTCGCCTCTCGGCCCGGCAAGACAAGTATCTGTCCTCTGGGCTTTACAACGCTGAGAATAGCGAGGGGTCTTTGCTGTCTTGTCTCGGTAAACTGAAACACAGTTCAGCTTCCAAGCGAGGCTTGTGGTTCCTTCCAGAGCGTGGGCAATGGCAAGACAATGCTCTGGCCCTTCGGGCTGATATTTATAGGTTTCCCGAGACAATAATGGCCAGGAGCAACACAAGTGCAGGGGTAAACCCTGGTATTGCAACCTATAGAAAGCCTTCTTTCCAAACGTGGCCAAAAGCACACCCACCTGGCTCATCCTGGCTCTGAAACATGTCCAGGCAAGCCTAAAGAAGCAGATCTACTAGCTTCTGCCTCATTGTCTGGTTCAGAGACATTTTGAGGCTTTTTGTCCATCCAGGACATCCAGTCATGCAAGTCGTCCCACCACGTCTCTGTGATGGCAACTGCATCATAACTTTCCTGCTGTAACAAGGCTTCCAGCTCCTCTTGTTTGTTACCCATACTTCGTGCATTAGTGTGCATAGATCTGCCTTAGATTAGTGTACATTAGATCTGCCCTTCCTAAATCCATGTTGGCTGGACCTGAGCCCTTGGCCATCATTCAGGTGCACAGTGATTGCCCCCAGGATTATCTGGTCCATCATTTTTCCTGGCACTGAGGTCAGGCTGACAGGCCTGGAGTTTGCAGGCTCATCAAACCGGCCCTTCTTGTGGATGGGGATAACATTGGCCAGTTTCCAGTCATCTGGGACCTAACCAGTGAGCCAGGACTGGTGGAAAATGATGGAGAGTGGCTTGGCCAGCTCATCTGCCAGCTCTCTCAGCACCCTAGGATGGATGCCATCTGGTCCCATGGACTTTTGTGTATCCAAGTGGCTCAGCATGTCCCTAACTCATTCCTCATGGATTTCAGGGAGACTACACTGCTCTCTGACCCCATCTACCAGTTCAGGTGGCCAGTTATCCTTAAGTCCTCCTGCATTACTGTTGAAAATGGAAGCAAAGAAGGTATTTAGTACCTCAGCCTTTTCCTCATCTTTAGTTACAATGTTCCTCTCCAGCTCCAGTAAAGAGCGGAGGTTCTTCTTGCCCCTCTTTTTAGCATTAATATATTTATAAAAATGCTTTTTATTGTCCTTTTCAGAAGTGGCCAGCTTGATTTCTATCTGGGCTTTTTCCTTTCTAATTTTTCTCCTACATGATCTAACAACATCCTTAAGCATATCACTAGTTGTCTCTCCACCTTTCCAAAGGCGATACACCCTCTTTTTTCCCCCTGAAGTCTTTCAAGAGCTGCTACCTTAATTCATTCAAGAGACTTAGGACTAGTACAAACAATAAAAAAAGAAAGGTGATAGTAGTAAGGGATTCCCTTCTTAGGGGAACTGAGGGCCCGATTTGCCCGATCCGTCCCACAGGTAGGTCTGCTGCCTGCCCGGGGCACAGGTTAGGGACATTTCTAAGTGACTCCCCAGTCTGGTGCGGCTATCAGACTATTAACCTCTGCTGGTTATGCAGACTGGGAGTGATGACGCAATGCACAGGAGTACAAAAGCAATTAAAAAAGACTTCAGAGCTTTGGGGAGATTACTTGAGGGTTTGGGAGCACAAGTGGTGTTCTTCTCAATCCCTCTAGTGACAGGAAGTAATATTGAAGGGAAGAGAAAAATCCATGTGATTAACACATGGTTTAGAGATCAGTGCCACCAACAGAACTTCATTTTTTTTGACCATGGGGAAGTCTTCTTGGCACTGTGTCTACTGGTGACAGATGAAGTTTATCTGTTCCATAAGGGGAAAGGAATCCTTCCACAAGAGTTGGCTGGGCTCATTGGCAAGGCTTTTAACTAGTTTTAATAGGGAACCAGGATATAGCTGGCCTTGCCACCAAGAACTCTGCACTGAGTAGCCCAAAGCTTGTGGAGCAGTGTGTTCGCATCTTAGATAACCAGAAGGTCTATCCCCTCTCAAGGTTGCAAACTATGTACTGAACTCCCTTCCTGAAATGTTTATACACCAATGCATGCAGCATGGGCAATAAACAGGAGAACGTGGTGGCCTTTGTACTACAGGGAAGCTATGATACAACAGCCATCAAGGAAACCTTGTAGGACAACTCCCACAACTGGAGTGCTGCAATCAGTGGGTACTAACTTTTCAGCAAGGAGAGGCGAGGAAGAAGAAGTGGTGGAACAGCCCTCTATGTTAGGGAGACATATGAAACCATACAAAATTAATGAAGGTGATAATGTGGTTGAGTCCTTATGAATAAGAATCAGGGGTAAGGTCAGCAAGCGTGATATCGTGGGGGAAATGCACCCAAACAGGATAAAGAGGTAGATGAAATTTTTACAAGCAGTTGAGAGATGTTTCATAATTGCTATCCCTTGTTCTTGTGGGAGACTTCAACTTCCAGATGTCTGCTGGGAATACAATACAGCAGGGAGACAACAGCCTGGAGGGTCCTGGAGTGTGTGGAGGATAACTTCCTCACACAACTGGTGAGGGGACCAACCAGGGAAGGTTCCTTCCTAGACCTGCTTCTTGTGGACAGGGTGGGTAATCAGAATGAGGGCATCACAATAAATGAGGAAGCAGTCACTGACCTCCTATGCTGATTAGGGGCACACAAGTCTATGGGGCTGGATGGACCACACCTAAGGGTGCTGAGGGAGTTGGCACATGTGCTCACCAAGCCACTTCCCATTGTTTACCTGAAGTCCTGGCTAACTGGGGAGGTCCCAATGGACTGGAAAGTAGCAAACGTAACACCCACCTACAAGAAAGGAAGAAAGGAGAGACTGGGAAACTATAGACCTGTCAGTATGACCCCAGTACCAAGGAAGGTCATGGAGCAGATTATCACAAATGCCATTACTTGCCATTGCCTAGTCAGCATGGGTTTATGAAGGGCAGGTCCTGTCTGACAAACCTGATCTCCTTCTATGACAAGATGACCTGACTATTGGATGAAGGAAAGGTTATGGATGTTGTCTGCCAAGACTTTTGAAAAGCCTTTGACACTCTTCCGCATAGAATTCTCATGGACAAACTGGCTGGTTGTGGATTGGATGAGCACACACTCTGCTGGATAAAGTACTGGCAGGGCAAATGGGTCCAAAGAGTGGTGGTCAATGGAGTTAAATTCAGCTGGCAGCTGGTCACAAGTGGTGTTCCTCAGGGCTCAGTGTTGGGACCACTTCTGTTTAACATCTTTATTGATGACCTTGATGAAGACATGGAGTGTGTCATCAGAAAATGGTCAGATGACACCAAGACAGGTGGGAGTGTTGATCTGCACCAGGATAGGGAGGCTCTACAGAGGGACTTGGATAGATTGGATCAATAGGCCAAAGTTAGCAGGATGAGCTTCAACAAGGTCAAATGCCAGGTCCTGCACTTGAGTCACATCAACCCCAAGCAATGCCACAGGTTTGGGGAGGTGTGGCTGGGAAGCTGTCTGGCAGAAAGGGACCTGGGGATTCTAATTGGCAAATAACTGAATATGAGCAAACAGTGTGCCCAGGTAGCTAAGAAAGCAAATGGCATCCTGGCTTGTATTAAAAATGCTGTGTCCAGCAGGAGTAGGGAGTTGATTTTTCTCCTTGTACTCAGCTCTGGTGAGGCCACACCTTGAGTATTGTGTCCAGTTTTGGACACCTCAATACAACAGAGATGTGGAGGTGCTGGAGTGAGTGCAGAGGAGGGCAGTGAAGCTGGTTGAAGGGCCTGGAAAATAAGCCTCATGATGAGTGAGTGAAGGAGCTGGGGCTGTTTAGTTTGAAGAAGAGGATGCTGAAAGGGGTGCCTCCTTGCTGTCTATAGCTATCTGAAAGGATGTTGGGAAGAGGCTGGTGTTGGTCTCTTCTCACAGATAATTAGTGGCAGAACAAGAGGGAATGGCTTCAAGCTGCAGCTGGGTAGGTTTAGACTGGACATTAGGAAAAATTTTCACAAAGAGTGGTCAGGTATTGGAATGTGCTGCCCAGGGAGGTGGTTGAGTTACCATTCCTGGATGTGTTTAAAGGTTGTTTGGATGTGGTGCTTGGGAATGTGGTTTAGAGGTGAACTTTGAAAAGTAGGGTTATTGGTTGGACTTGGTGATCCTGAAGGTCTTTTCCAACTTGAATGTTTCTGTGATTCTGTGAAGTGTTTTCCATAGCACTCAAAATCTGGTGTTCATTTTAAAAAATCTGCAAGCTGTGAGGATGAGGGGACATTAAGTAGCATTCATTAACTTAGGATTTAGCATTCATTAACAGGACTATTGTGTAGAGGAAAAGTGTTTCTTCCACAGCATAACATCACTAATTAAAGGTTGATTATTATTAAAATTGCAGTTTGCACAGCCTGATTCGTTTAGATAACTGGGCTTTAATCAAACATATCAAATGATATTTCACTTTGCTGGCGTTCACTCAAACATTATTTTATTTGGTTCAATGCAATGTGTATAATTTGCAACCATACAAACAAACCACTTTATTGTAGATGCCTGTGTGTGACTGTAAAAAATCAATAATTTTAATGAAATTTCAGTGTATATTTATCACCTTCTGTTCATTCAAGTCTAGTTTTCTCTGGGACTCAGCATACTGCTGTGGTTATGGGTACATCTAATGAAGAAACTGTTGGCATAGGCTGGTGGCATTGAGAAATATGGTTGTCTTATATTTTCAGTAAGTTGAACACAGAAGGCCAACATAGCTACATATCTCATTTTCCTATGATATCCTTAACTTTTTTCAGCCCATGCAGTACAGCAAGGAGAAAAAAAATTACAATATCAATCTATGGACTAGGGCAGTAAGGTGGTGTATCAGACAGGACAGTGAAACTTGGGAGGCACAGATGCATCTGGAGACCTTCATTCTTCTATTTAACAGTTACCTTAGTTTAATCATTGCCTTACTTCCCTCCTGCAAAATGAAAGTAACTTCCTATTCCTCTAATGCCATGAGAAGCAATGATTCCTTGAACGTGTCCAGAGAAGGGCAACGAGGCTGGGGAGAGGCCTCGAGCACAAGCCCTGTAAGGAAAGGCTGAGGGAGCTGGGATTGTTTAGCCTGGAGAAGAGGAGACTCAGGGGTGACCTCATTGCTTTCTACAACTACCTGAAGGGTGGTTGTAGCCAGGAAGGGGTTGGTCTCTTCTCCCAGGCAACCAGCACCAGAACAAGAGGACTCAGTCTCAAACCGCACCAGGGGAGGTTTAGGCTTGAGGTAAGGAGAAGGTTCTTCACTGAGAGAGTCATTCGTCATTGGAATGGGCTGCCCAGGGAGGTGGTGGAGTCACCATCACTGGAGGTGTTCAAGAGGGGACTGGACGTGGCACTTGGTGCCATGGTCTAGTCATGAGGTCTGTGGTGACAGGTTGGACTCTTCCAACCTTGGTGATACTGTGATACTGCTCAATTCAGATAAGAGAAGGCAAAGAGAACACTTTATTGTAGTCTTATTGCTATGTAATGTAAGGATAGAGAGAAGATGGAGCCAGACTCTTCTTGGAGGTGCATGCTAGTAAGGACCAGTCTGTAGTTTAGTGCACTTATCAACAGCAGTCTCCAAGAATCTACATGTGTTGCATGTGGATAAACCAAACTATGTGTACACCTGACTGCTTCTTTTTGAATGCAGCTGGATCTACTGCCCCTAGCCCTTAGTCCCTCTGAGGACCAGCTAGAAAGCAAGGGTGTTAAATTCTTACCAAATTAATCTTTTACCAAAATTTTCCACCACCAAATGCAACAGAAGACACTGTAGGAGTAAAAGCATATTGGATATGTAATGCAAAGCATAAACTCATTCTACAGGTTCAAATTTGTTAAAGAAAATATTTATAGATATCTAGAGTGAACATTGAGTAATTTGACAGAAAACAATCAGTGAACATTTTCAGTATTAGGAAGTGTGGAGCCATGATGGCTCTTTGCCTGCTCTATACTTCACTCTTGCAAAATCCATTGTTTTATATGACATTTATTCTCCAAAGCTTGATACGACATTAGTTTATTCTTGTGAATCAAATTGTTGTTGTAAGGCTTTCAGGTAAAAATCTGAATTGGATTGAGTTGATTTATAAAATGAAATATGTCAGAGTTTTCCTTTTTCTGTGTACCACAACATCTTGCAGAATTAGTATATACTATTTCATACAGTATTTAAAAACTATTAGGATCCCAACTATGCATAAAAATGATACATGCATGTAGCTGTTAAACCTGTGCAGCTCTTGTCTACAGTTTTTCAGGTGGGAAAAATAGACTCGGAAAGACTCACTGGGCAGGATCACAGTTAAGGTAAGCTTACAGTTGTGATAAGGTAGCTGTCTGCAGGGATCTTGTATAGCTTATCTTAAAACTACTCTGTGGAAAAAAATCAAGAATGTCTTGCTGCTGAGGTGATTTTCCATGGCCATATTGTTGAGCTTCCAAGAAAAAAAACCCAAATTATTGTATTTATAGTGCAACCAAGCAAAACTGACAGAACACACCAAGCAGAAAGAAACATACCAAAGACAATGTGAAAAAGAGCATCTATCAATCTAGGAAAAAATATGTCCTGTACTGTAATGTGCCTATATCTGATGGTGTGTATACATCTGAAAATCTTAATATTGCCTCATAATCACTGAAACAGGAAATAAATGTATTTGTAACCCAGTCACATGAGTTTTATGCAGAGAAAAGTGTTTATGCAAGAGTTCCTGAAAGAATCTTTCTAAACCAGGTTTTACTGCTAGGGCTGAGAATTGTGTGCAGCAAAGATAGAAGTGATTACATTCGGAGGATTAACTCCCTGCAGTATGTAAGGTTACTGCCTGCCCCCATCCACCAAGTACCCAACCTCATCTTTGAAACTCATAAGTCCACCTGTATGTGAAACATTGACTGGTGTGTGTCTGAATCTTTTTTGAAACATATATCCTGACTTATGGTACAAATTGCATGCCTGGAGAATGAAAAAATAACTTTGTATCCCTCAGACTCTGCTGTTTTCCTCTGTGTTACACTGGGCTATGAAAACACAACATAAATTTAGATCCACTTTTTAGAGGTGAGTCTCTTCTGAATAGTACCCAAGCTGATGTGGATGATAACCTGGTCTCCAAACTGGTGAAACATGGGTTTGATGGGTAGACCACGAGATGGGTAAAGAACTGGCTTGATGGCCGCACCCAAAGAGTGGCTGTCAATGGGTCCATGTCCCAGTGGAGGCCAGTGACAAACAGGCCCAGGCTTGTTCAACATCTTTGTGGGTGTCATGGACAGTGGCCTTGAGTGCACCCTCAGCAAGTTTGCTGATGACACCAAGCTGTGTGGTGCAGCAGACATGCTGGAGGGAAGGGATGCCATCCAGAGGGACCTGGACAGGCTGGAGAGGTGGGCACAAGTCAACCTCATGAGCTTCAACAAGACCAAGTGCAGGGTCCTGCATCTGGGTCAAGGCAACCCCAGGCACAAATGCAGGCTGGGCAGTGACTGGATGGAGAGCAGCCCTGAGGAGAGAGACTTGGGGGTGCTGGTGGATGAGAAGCTCAACAGGAGCTCTCAATGAGCACCTGCAGCCCAGAAAGCCAATCAGATCCTGGGCTGCATCAAGAGAAGTGTGGCCAGCAGGTCAAGGGAGGTGATTCTCCCCCTCTACGCAGCCCCGGTGAAACCTCATCTGGAGTACTGCATCCAGTTCTGGAGCCCCTATTCCAAGAGGGATATGGAGGTGCTGGAATGTGTCCAGAGAAGGGCCACGAGGATGATCAGAGGGCTGGAAGAGCTCTCCTATGAGGACAGACTGAAGGAGTTGGGGCTGCTGGGGCTGGAGAAGAGAAGGTTCCAAGGTGACCTTATTGTGGCCTTACAGTATCTGAAGGGGAGGGACTTCTCAGGATCTCAGGTAGTGATAGGACTAGGGGGAATGGAATGAAGCAGGAGTTAGGGAGATTCAGGCTGGACGTGAGGAGGAAGTTCTTCACCATGAGAGTGGTGAAGCCCTGGAATGGGTTTTCCAGGGAGGTGGTTGAGGCCCTGTCCCTGGAGGTGTTTAAGACCAGGCTGGACGAGGCTCTGGCCAGCCTGATCTAGTATGGGGTGTCCCTGCCTGTGGCGGGGGAGTTGGAACTAGATGTTCCTTGTGGTCCCTTCCAACCCTGACTGATACTATGATATCCAAGTGTTTGCAAAGCAGCTTTCAGAACACATTTCTTATGCACAGCTTTTTAACCACAGCTGACCATTAGTCAATCAACCTCACTTGTTTTTTGACAGGGTTTTTGAAGGTTGTATCACAACATTAGCTTAGATTTTGGATAACCACATTACCCTATTGCAACTCCAGCTGTGCTTTCTTTACATTCCTTTTAAAAATTGCTATGAATTTAAAAGATTTTTCTTTTGTATTAAATGATGAAAATTGAAGATGAAATACAATCTGCAACATGTGGATCAACATGCTTTTTAGAGGACTCATAGAAATGGATTATCAGCTGCTTTGATGGCATGAATTTTGAACACTGTCCACTGTGCCTAGAGAAAATAAAGTAATTTAGGGCTAATTCTGCCTAATTTTTTTTTTGCATTAAAATCGCCCTGATGACACACACTGTGTGGGGAACTACAGGCCTGTCAGCCTGACCTCAGTACCAGGACAGATTATGGAGTGATTCATCTTGAGTAAGCTCACACAGCATGTGCATGCCCAGCTAGGATGGGCTCATGAAAGGCATGACCTCCTTCTATGACCATGGAAACTGCCTAGTGGATGAAGGGAAGGCTGTCAATGGACTTTAGTAAAGCACTTAAAACTGTCTCCCAGAGCATTCTCCTGGAGAGACTGGTGGCCCATGGCTTAGACAGGTGTACAATTTGCTGGACTTCCTAGCCCAGAGAGTTGTAGTTAAAACCAGTTGGTGGCTGATCACAAGTGGGGTTCACCAGGGCTCAGTATTGGGGCCAGTCTTAATATCTTTATCAATGATCTGGGTGAGGGAATTGAGTGCTCCCTCAGTAAAGTTACATATAACACAAAACTGGGCATGAGTGTTGATCTGCTGGAGGGTAGGAGATCTCTGCAGAAGGACCTGGATGGGATGGATCTGGACAGAATGTGCTCAGCACTGGTGAGGCTGCACCTCAAATACTCTGTTCAGTTTTCACCCCTTCACTACAAGAAAGATATTAAGGCACTGTAGTATGCCCAGAGAAGAGTGACAAGGCTGGTGAAGGGTCTGGAGAACAAGTATTCTGAGGAGTGACTGAGGGAACTGGGATTGTTTAGTCTCAAAGAAGCTTAGGGGAGGGCTTATTGTTCTCTGTAACTACTTAAAAGGAGGTTGTGTTGTGGGAGTCCATTTCTTCTTCCAAGTAACTGGTAATAGGATGAGAGGAAATGGCCTCAAGTTGCACCAGTGGAGATTTAGATTAGTGGTCAGGCATTGGAATAGGCTACCCAGGGAGGTGGTGGAGTCCCTGGAGGTGTTAAAAAACATGTAGAGATGGCTTTTTGGCACATGGTTTAGTGTGCACAGTGGTGTTTCATTGACAGTTGGACTTAAAGATTTGAAATGTCTTTTGCACCATTAATGGTTCTATGACTTTGTCTTTTTTTTATGCGTGAGTGATTTCATGAGAACTTCTGAACAGGTTTTAGACTGGCAGTTTAAAACATACATTTAAAAATCTAGCAGCAAACAAGACATGATGATTTGCTTCATGTTTCAAAATAAAATACAGATCTGTTAGTGTGAGTGTATGAATACAAATACATGTAGCCTTGCAAAAAGAACCTTTGAAACATCAAGATCACCTGGCCATGGGAACTAAAAATAATAGATTTTGAAGAGATACAGATAAAGCCACATCAGGAATTTTTTATTCATTCAATTGGATGATATACAGGTTGACATGATCTATTAAAACAAAAAAAAATCTAAGCAGTGTGAGACCTGAGACCTGTTTGCATTTGCTGCTGAAGGACAGATGTGCACATAGCACTCTGCCCAGCCCTCAGGGCATTGCTTTGCCTTGCCCTGCGCCTGCTGTATGGAGCCGGGTGGGGGAGGGGAAATGGGGGCTTCCAGGGAAGCAGAAGGCTGGAGGAAGCCTCTTGGCTCTGCTTCACTCTGCTCCCCCACTGCAGCTGCTTCTGCACCTCTCCATTCCTCCTGCTGCTGCTTGTGTGCCTAGAGGGCTCCACATTAGGCAGCCACGTGGCACAGCCCTGCTTTGCTTCATGCTGCGCCTGCGGCCTAGAGAAGACCACATGGAATGGCTCCACTCCCTGCTGCCACCATGAAATTTGGAATTAGTTCTGTGACAATGCCACCATTTTCAAGCTGGGGAAATGGTGATATCCTATTGCTTTGGTAAGTATTTTTCCACTACCTTTCCCTCCCATTTTCCCGCTGCTCTGGTTCAATCTAATAAACCCATTTTATGATCTGTTTGGAATAGTTTCACTGTTATTTACTGCAAGGGAATTATTTGATCCTTAGCACAGCTGCGCCCCACCCACTGCTGAACAGGGTTGGTAAGGGAGGACTGGCTCATGACATAATTAATGCATGGGACTGGATACCATTGATAAAGTGGCTGTTCAGACTAGGCCTTTGAGGTTTTTCCTAGGAAATGTGATACTGGAGGAGAAGGAGAAGAATCCCCTGCTCCTTTTGTCTTATTTGTAGCCCCACTCACAGGGGTACGGCAGTTATGGCTTGCAACTCCCCGTGGCGAGTGGGCGAGCCCAGCTCCCGAAACTCAAGAGGGTGATAGGGGACCCCAGCTGCAAAGCCGTTCTCAAGGGCTCTGAGAACGCGTTTATGGCTTTTGCTGGAGGAGCCGTTTGAATGCCCGAGGGGTGGAGGCGATTTTGATTCTGTACCGCGGCGATAGAGGCGGACGGAGCTCTGCTGTACACTCGGGCTGCGGCGGCGGTGGCCTCGGCCATGTGCTTGGAGCGGTGACAGCGGCGCCCAGCCGGCCACACGGCCTGCGGTGGCGGCAGGGCCCAGCCGTGCACTCGGGCTGTAGCTGGGCCGGTCCTAGTCTCTTCCCTGATTATTTTCGGACGAGTTCCAAAAATGGCGCCGAGCACCTGGCTCCACCTCCCTTCTTTGCAGTAGGTTGTGGTGCAATCCCTCCCTCTTTTGGGGGAGTGTTGTGTAGCTGGATGCTGTCATGGCTCGGTACGCGAACGCCCAGTGGGGGGGTGGTGTACCTGTGACATGCATTTGTGTAGCCTTGGGCAGCGGCTGGAAGCAGTCAGCACTGGGCTTGGGATAGGTTCGTGCAGGGTTGTGGAAGGCTCAGTGTGCTATTTTCCTGGAGGGGTGGAGAAGCAGTTACAGCCTGATTGTTCTGACTGGCTTGCCCCAGGGGTGGAAGTATGCCACTGAGTAAATAGAGATGGAAATAAAAGTTGGTTGAGAAGTTGTGAGGTTTTTCCAGGTGACCAGGATGTCCATCGGATCCATGAAGAACTTGCACCGCAGAAGAGTGAACTCTGCATCGCTGGGAGGTTCCATTAGATGAGAGAAGAAGAACTGGAATGGACTGACACTTGAGCCTGAATGAGAGACTGTTGGGGTGGACACCCAGATGAAGATATGGACTTTGCTGGACATGTCATCAGAAGATTTCTGATTTGATGATATGTTTGGGGTGCAGAGATTATAGTATGAAATAAGGGGTGGCATGTTGCAGTTTGGGCTGGGTGCCCCCCTGCTTCCTGTGTCCAGAGGTCCAGCCCAGTGGGTGGACACAGGAAATTGGGTATTTCTACCAGAATCCTCTGCACCACTATAAGATTCAGTGCGAGGCCTAAGCACTTCCTCTTTCTTCCTCGCTGTCATCCAGTAATGGGGGAGATGTTGTCTCCCTGCCATGGGCCTGGCTAGGCCCAAGGCCACGGGGGATGGGCAGTCTCAGATCTGGCCAGCTGAGACTAGCCTAGCAGTGGGGAGGGGGAAGAAGGAGCCCTGGGGGTCTTGGATGTACCCTCAGGTGGGGATGGGATCTTCCTGGGAGTGTTTTGGGATTTCTTTTGTCACTCTGTTTTTGGCTCTCTGTAAACATTCACTGCTTTTCATTTAAACTTTCCATAACTTTTGCAATCCGTTTGTCTGAGTTGTTTTATTTTGCCCGTGGTGGGGAGGGGGGGCTGCCTCAACCCATCACGGGAACATAGCAACAAAACATGAGGAAACGGCGGAGGAACTTAACACCTTCTTTGCCTCAATTTTTAATAGCAGGATAGGTTTTAACAGCAGGATAGCTGGCGGATGGATTGAGGGAGCAGTATAGATCCCCTGTAATCCAGGAGGAAGTAGTGAGAGACCTGCTTAGCTGTTTGGATCCCCACAGGTCCATGGGACCAGATGGGATCCATCCTAGGGTGCTGAGAGAGCTGGCAGATGAGCTGGCCTAGCCGCACTCTATCATTTTTCAGCAGTCCTGGCTCACTGGAGAGGTCCCAGAAGACTGGAAGCTGGCCAGCGTGATGCCCATCCACAAGTAAGGGCTGGTTGGATGAACCAGGGAATTATAGGCCTGTCAGCCTGACCTCAGTGCCAGGCAAGATTATGGAACAGGTCATCTTGAGTGCAATCACACAGCACCTGAAGGATGGCCAAGGCATCACGCCCAGTCAGCATGGATTTAGGAAAGGCAGGTCCTGCCTGACCAACCTGATCTCCTTCTATGATCAGGTGACCCACCTGGTGGATGTGGGGAAGGCTGTGGATGTAGTTTACCTGAACTTCAGCAAGGCCTTTGATACTGTCCCCCACAGCAAACTCTTGGCCAAGCTGTCAGCCTGTGGTGTGGACAGCAGCACTCTGTGTTGGGTTAGGAACTGGCTGGAGGGCTGAGCCCAGAGAGTGTGGTGAATGGTGCCACATCAAGCTGGCGGCCAGTCACTAGTGGTGTCCCCCAGGGATCTGTGTTGTTCAATATCTTCATTGATGATCTGGATGAGGGGATTGAGTCCATCATCAGTAAATTTGCAGATGACACCAAGCTGGGGGCAGGTGTTGATCTGCTTGAGAATAGAGAGGCTTTGCAGAAGGACCTTGACAGGCTGGAGAGATGGGCAGAATCCAACGGCATTAGATTTAACATATCTAAGAGCCAGGTTCTACACACTGGCCACAACAACCCCATGCAGTTCTACAGGCTGGGGTCAGAGTGGCTGGAGAGCAGCCAGACAGAAAGGGACCTGGGGGTCCTGGTTGATAGTAGGCTGAATATGAGCCTGCAGTGTGCCCAGGCAGCCAAGGAGGCCAATGCCATCCTGGCATGCATCAGAAATAGTGTGGCCAGCAGGAACAGGGAAGGCATTGTGCCCCTGTACTCAACACCTGTCAGGCCACACCTTGAGTACTGTGTCCAGTTCTGGGCCCCTCAATTTAAGAAGGACATTGAGACTCTTGAACGTATCCAGAGAAGTGTAACGAGGCTGGTGAGAGGCCTTGAGCACAAGCCCTATGAGGAGAGGCTGAAGGAGCTGGGATTGTTTAGCCTGGAGAGGAGGAGGCTCAGGGGAGACCTAACTGTTATTTATAACTACCTGAAGGGAGGTTGTAGACAAGTGGGGGTTGGTCTCTTCTCCCAGGAAGCCAGCACCAGAACAAGAGGACAGTCTCAAGCTGTGCCGGGGGGGGGGGGGGGGGTTAGGCTGGTGTCTCAGTCCAGAGTGGGAAAGAGACTCTGTCATTTTTCTCTCCTGGTATTCTCCCCATTTTTCTTCAGAGCAGCAATGCCTTGGTCTTTTCCTTCTCTCATATTTCCCTTCTCCTGTGTTTTCCTTCTCCTGAGCCAGTAGTTGCTCAGATCTTTTATACAGTTTTTAGGTATGAGTCCAGGTGATGAATATGCATATTCCAGAGAGTATCTATAGCAGTGGCCTCTGCCTATTATTTCCAGGGTAGCTGCAGTCTGGTGAACCATGTTTATCCATGCACCTTCCAGAGAGTTGTTATCCAGTGGTGTCTGCCCAATACACATCAACTGTTGTCTGGGCAAGCAGCAAAGGTGATTTTATCTTTGTTGAGTCATATCAAGAGAGACAAGATTTAGTCTCTCACAGCTGGATGTTGGGAAGAAGTTCGTCACAGAAAGAGTGATTGGCCATTGAAATGGGCTGCCCAAGGAAGTGCTGGAGTCACCATCACTGAAGGTGGTTAAGAAGAGACTGGATGGGGCATTTGGTGCCATAGTTTAGTTGATTAGGTGGTTTTGGATGATAGGTTGAATTCAATGTTCTCGAAGGCCTTTTCCAACATGATTAATTCTATTCTATTCTATTCTATTCTATTCTATTCTATTCTATTCTATTCTATTCTATTCTATTCTATTCTATTCTATTCTATTCCTAAAACCATATTGTTTATGCTGCCTTGGTTTTTCTTGTGGGTAAATGGTTTGAAAGTCATCAGAAACCATTAAGCAGTGAATCTTTACTACTTATGATAACAGAGAATTGTCAAACCACAAAATGTGGGTATTGGAACAGCAAGAGCAGATGAAACAAACAAAGGAGACTCTGTGCAAGTAAGTTCAAAGCCTTGGAAGGTGGCATAAAGACATTTTACTATCCAAGACCTTGCAGATAAGAAAGCAGAAACAATTCAGACTAGTGAAAGGAATATATGTTTGTTATTTAGTGTAGCAACAAGAGTGTTATCTTTACCCATATGTCAATGTTAGAATAAGCTAATTGACACAGTTCTCAGTTTTGTAAATTTTATGTATTACATCACCAATCTTTGGGCAGGTGTGACCGGTTTAGGCTGTGCCTTTAAGAAAGAGACACTTTCTGAACACTCTGGGCGAATATTTTGATATTAGAATGAAAACAATGATATGCTAATTCAATTTCATTGGTGGAACCCGTTTGTAGTTTTTTTTGTTTAGTCTTTCAGTCGGGGAGTCAGTCAGTAGTTGTCTTCTTCTTCTCCCTGTGCTGTGAGCTGGCTCGTTTCTCTCTACGATTCCTTCTAACCAGATAAGAGAAAACTAACTTTTTGCATTCGCTTTGAGCTTTAACAAGTTTTCACCCTTTTAATTACCTTCCTTTCTCTTTCTCTCTAACCCTTTTGGGAAAAAGGGGAGGTAGGGAGGGAGAAGGGGGGACAGGCCGAACCCCCTGGCCGCAGGGGGGTTGGGGAAAGGTTTCCTGTATTACATACTTTGCTGTATATTTCTGTATATATTGTAAATATTGTATATTTTTGTACATATTCATTGCATTCCATATCTGCTTGTAAAATATAGCTTTCATCTGCTTCTCCGGCTGAGTTAGCTGTGGAATTCTTTTGTGTGTGTGGGGGAACCTTCCTACTCCACCACATATTTTTTAATTGGCGCTCCAACGTGCGGCTTGTGGATAATTGCTGTCCAGAAGCTGGGCTAAAAGGTTGCTTGATTTATTGCCTGCTCGAGTCGGAGTTGCAAACATGAAAGTGTTTTGGCTTTTGGAACGTTTGGTCTTTTCAGTTTGTTCGGTACTGGTCTACAAGTACTTCATGGGAATGATTTTCGATCGCTTAGGCAGATACTTGATGTATAGATTGTATTTATGGTTTAAGTATAAGATTCAGCTTCTTTACGACCGGTGCCTGGGATTCTTTTGGCTTAACAGATATGGGAATGTGACCTCCAGCACTCTGCCCATAGAGATAAAGGAGTTTAAGATCCCGGTAGGTGAAAGGGTTGTTTTAAGTGATGGCTGGGATCCAAAGGTGATTTATTTGATGTGTTTAAATCTGCTGCTGGTGATGGTGATTGCATACTTGTTATATGCTCTGTATCGGAAGGAAAAAGTGGCTAAAGCGTGCTTTGTAATTAAGCGTAGATCGAAACGCAGAAAGCACAGCTCTAACTCTACCCCAGAGGTATCTAGTGATGAGGAAAATGCAGAATCTGTATCAGTTAACGACAAGGCTAAAAAGTCCATCGGAAAGGCTGCTCTGAACGGTGCTGTTGGTGGCTCTGGCAATCAGCCAGCGGCAGCGGCAGCTCCTAACATGGCTTCCACGCCCTCGGCAGCCATTAACGGGGCAAAGCCATTTCCTCCTTCTTCTTCGGCAGGACCGGAAGTGTCCTCCACAGCAGCTGATTCGTCTCAAAACCTGTCAGCTTCTATTAAGCCAGCTGTAAATCCAAACACAGCTCCAGTTAAGCAGGTAGCTGTTTTAAGTACGAGAGGAAAAAAGGGCAAAGCTGATCCATATGCTGATGGGGGAGAGCAGCAGGATCCTGGTGAGGGAACTTCTGCTCAAAGAGACCCTGCTGAGATGGAGGAAAAGGTTTGTCTTAAAGATATAGCTGAGTTATTGAGATCATCACTAGATGGAGATGCAGGGCAAATTGCTGATAGCAGAACAACTAAAGGTGGTACCCCTGACCTTAAGCAGATTCTTAGGAGAGTGACAGTAAGATTACTGGGACAAGAACTTCAGGAAGATGAGGCAGAGGAGGAGTCAGATGACATTGAGAGCTGTTCGTCACCCAGGGAGGAATTGAGGAATGTGCGTAAAGATTACATCAGAGCAGATAAGGAGCCAATCCTAGCTTGGCTTGGTAGATGCTATGATACAGGTGCTCCAGCTCTGGTAGTTGGAGACAAGTCAGCAGCCCAACTAGGAACTCTCTCAAAGGATAATGGAATAGATAGACATCTAGGCAGGACTCTCGGTAAGGTTACTCTCTGGATTCGCCTTTTAATGGCAACTCTCATGAGATATCCTTCCCGAGATGATCTTCCATGGAATGCTAAACCCTGGACTACCATAGATGAGGGAATCAAGCGTCTGAGAGAATTTGCTGTTAGAGAGGTACTCTATGGTGTCCATGAGACTCTGAATCCTGATGAAATTCCTGTAGGAACTGGTCTTGCTAAAAAGCTCATCAAACTTGGTCCTCCTAATTATGCAAATATTCTGGCAAGCAGAATTGTGGCAAGAAATTATGGTGGTGCTTCTCCTACGGTTGGCCAATTCACTGATCAGATGAGACAACTGGAGGATAGCATGACATGTGTTTCTTTGGTTTCAGCCATTGAAACTCTGTCTGGAAAAATTGAGAATTGCATGAAAGAGCTGAAGGATGAATTTAAAAATACCATCTCCCAATTGGCACAAAGAGATAATTCCAATTCTTCCTCCAGATGGATACAGGTTTCCTCTGTGAGGAATAGACGTCCTCCAAGGATGTCATTCCAAAACAGGTCATTCCAAAACAGGTCATTCCAAAACAGGTCCAACCAAAACAGACCACCAAGGCAATCACGTGCGAGTATCTGGATAACTCTGCGTGATCAGTTTGGTGAGAACATGAACAGATGGGATGGTCAACCAACTGCTAATCTTTTCAGGAGACTGAGGGAACTGCAAAGTGGCAGAACCCGAGGTAGCAATACCAGAAGGGTAGCTGTTACTTCTACAGTTCCCCAGGACAACTCTAATAGCTCCAACAGTGGCTCCAGTTCTAACACTGCACACTGTGCTCATTGCACATGTGGGCATGTTCCCCATAACTAGGGGTGCCCTGCCTCCCGCCAGGGGGAGGAGAGGGGTAACAGGGATAACAGAATCTATTGGGATGTGTACATCCAGTGGCCTGGCACTTCGCAATTTCAGAAGTACAGGGCCTTAGTTGACACAGGGGCTCAGTGCACCATAATGCCATCAAATTATCAGGGATCAGAAGCTATAACTATTCTGGGAGTCACTGGTGGATCTCAAGAGTTAACTAAGGTGGAGGTTGATATAAGTTTAACTGGTAAACAGTGGAGAAAGCATACAGTTGTGACCGGACCTGACGCACCTTGTATTCTTGGAATTGATTTTCTGAGAGAAGGGCGTTTCAAAGACCCTAGAGGTTACAAATGGGCTTTTGGAGTAGCATCTATAGAAATTGATGGACAAAAGCTGAAGCTGTCTGTTAGACCTGAGCTTTCTGATGAATCTGCAGTTGTGGGACAACACAAGATTCAGGACATTAAATTGCCGGTTGCTTCTCAGACTGTGCATCACAGACAATACAGAACCAACCGTGACTCTTTGTTGCCCATTCAGAATCTGATTCGTCAGTTGGAGAGTCAGAAAGTCATCAGCAAAACTCATTCACCTTTCAACAGTCCAGTGTGGCCTGTGCGAAAGCCGAATGGAGATTGGCGTCTGACAGTCGACTATCGAGCCCTGAATGAAGTAACTCCACCTATGAGTGCAGCAGTACCAGACATGATGGAACTGCAGTATGAGCTGGAATCCAAAGAGGCCAAATGGTATGCTACCATAGACATTGCTAATGCTTTCTTCTCTATTCCCATAGCAGAGGAATGCAGGCCTCAGTTTGCTTTCACCTGGAGAGGAATCCAGTACACTTTCAACAGGTTGCCAATGGGCTGGATCCACAGCTCAAGCATCTGTCATGCAGTGATCCATGATGCTCTGGAGGAAGGTGGTGCTCCAGAACACATCCAGTTCATCGATGACATCATCGTCTGGGGTAAAACTGCTGAAGAAGTCTTTGAGAAAGGTAACAAAATCATTGACATTCTTCTGAATGCAGGTTTTGCCATCAAGTGAGACAAGGTGAAAGGACCTACCAGAGAGATCCAGTTTCTGGGAGTGCGGTGGCAGGATGGACGCCGACACATTCCAGTGGATGTGGTAAATAGAGTCTCTACCATGGCAAACCCCATGAACAAGCAAGAAACTCTACGTTTCTTGGGGATAGTGGGATTTTGGAGACTGCACATCCCTGGATACAGTCAGATTGTGAAACCTCTGTATGATGTGACTCGAAAGAGAAACCATTTCCACTGGGGACCTGAACAACAAGCAGCCTTTGACCAGATAAAGCAAGAGGTAGTTCAAGCAATGGGTCTGGGACCTGTCCGAGATGGTCCAGACATTAAGAACATTTTGTACACAGCTGCAAGTGACAATGGTCCAACCTGGTGCTTGTGGCAAAGAGCTCCAGGTGAGACACGTGGACGACCTCTTGGTTTCTGGAGTCGAGGTTACAGAGGTTCAGAGGCTAATTACACACCAACAGAGAAAGAAATTCTAGCTGCCTATGAAGGAGTGAAAGCAGCTTCTGAAGTAATTGGAACTGAATCACAACTCCTCTTAGCTCCCAGATTACCAGTTTTGAATTGGATGTTCAAAGGCAAAGGTTCCACACCACATCATGCAACAGATTCCACCTGGTCTAAGTGGATGGCTCTGATAACACAGAGAGCTCGAATGGGAAATCTTGAAAGACCTGGTCTAGTGGAGGTGATCTCAAGTTGGCCTGAAGGTACCAACTGTACTAAACCTCCAGAGGAGAGAGTAACTCGTGCTGAGGAAGCTCCTCCTTACAATGACCTATCTGATGATGAAAAGAAATATGCTTTGTTCACAGACGGTTCCTGTCGTCTTGTTGGGAACAAGCGAAGGTGGAAGTCTGCAGTGTGGAGTCCAACACGCCGAGTTGCAGAGGCGAAGGATGGAGAAGGAGAATCCAGTCAGTTCGCAGAGGTAAAAGCTGTCCAGCTAGCTCTCAACGTAGCTGAACGTGAGAGATGGCCAAAGCTTTATCTCTACACCGACTCATGGATGGTAGCCAATGCTCTGTGGGGTTGGCTAAAGAACTGGAAAAAGAGTGGTTGGCAGAGGAAAGGAAGCCTATTTGGGCAGCAGTTGCAGGATTCGAACCTATGACCTCAGCACTCACAGTCTCATGCCCTACCAACCGAGCCACACATCTGCTTCTCTGGCTGAGTTAGCTGTGGAATTCTTTTGTGTGTGTGGGGGAACCTTCCTACTCCACCACAGCAGGTATATAAGGCCCTCAGATGCTCTAAATAGATGTCTCTAATTGTCACATTGGAGTCCATGACCAATTGTTATGAATATGCCCTCAGAAATGAGCGGCAGAGGTATCACTACAAAAAAAATTAAGTTTATTTTTATATATATATATATATATATATAAACTCTGCAACGGGGTATGTACAGTCCCCCTTCACAGGTATCAATATTCGGTTAGTGGAACTATCTTTACAAAATGTCTAGGCATAGGCACTTAAACCAAAATAATTTGCAGAACTTAGAATTAAACTGATCCGGAAAGCGGCGGGGGAGGGGTTGGTCGGTGACCGGCAGTCCTCCACCTGGAGCGATTTCCAGGCTACCCCAACTGAAACTCTATGAAGAAGGGTCTGGCTTACTCACAAGCTGAGAGCCTCGTGGAATCCTCCCTTGATAATATTTATAGTCCGCAGAATGCGGCACGGATGTGCCGTAATGAGGATACAGGAAATGGCGCCGACCGCGTGGCTGCGTCGCGTGGCTGCTGCCTCTTCCAGAATACGGAGGCTCCCCGCTCGGGGTGGGGGGAGGCACTGTGGCAGTTCGCCAACGGTGGTTCACACGGGGTACTGTCCACGGCACAGCACGCAGTTGGGTGCAGGTGGCAAAGTACTACGAAGCCTCTTGGAGTGCTGGCTTTAGTCCCGGGCAAGGTGAACCACAACAACGCTGGTGTGCACACAGATGCAGGCTCAATACCAATGTGTGGAGGAGGGGAGAGGGTCGTTTGCCAAACGACCCCTATTTACCATTTGCCCCAATGAATACTGGTCCAATGAGCATCTGTTGCTAGCACAAAGATTAACCAATGAACTGGCCTCTACCAAATATGGTGTAAGCTTATGCTATACACAGGAAAACAAACATATAGCCTGACCCTTGTGTACCACAGGGGTGAGACCACGCCCAGGCAGGCAGTTTACCTGGACTCAGTGGTGCCTTCAGAAAAGAGGGGTAACAAAGGAAGGCTAACACACAGAAAAGCATGTCCTAGAAATATTCAGGGGCACAACCCTGGCCATAAGCATCATCCACTACACCAATCCGCTGTGACATCAAAATGCTTGGAGTTGGAGGGGTTTTATGGAGGTCGTCTGGTCCACCCACTCTACTCAAACAGTGCCAACCAACACTCTGCTTTGGTGGGTGGTTGGACTAGATGATCTCTGGTGGCACCTTCTGTACCCTACCTATAACAGGCTACCCAGGCCCATGTCCCTGTAGATTTTTAATATCACCAAGGGAGGAGACAAAACAACTTTCTTGGGCAACCTTTACCAGTACTCTGTGACTCAAAAAGTTTCTTTATGCTCATGAGGAACCTCCCATATTTCATTCTATGCCCATTGGCTGTGGTCCTATGACTAAGCAATGCTGAAAGAGATGGCTTCTGCTCACTATATACTTTGCCTTTAGGTATTCATATATATCAATAATATCTCCCCTCCATACAGTATAGCTCTACGCTGGACAGTTACAGTATAGCTCTACGCTGGACAGTCACAGCTATTTCAGACTTCCCCCATATGTCCAGAGAAGGACAATGAAGATGGTGAGAGGCCTTGAGCACAAGCTCTATGAGGAGAGGCTGAGGGTGCTGGGATGGTTTAGCCTGGAGAAGAGGAGGCTCAGGGGAGACCTTATTGCTGTCTACAACTACCTGAAGGGTGGTTGTAGCCAGGAGGGAGTTGGTCTCTTCTCTCAAGCAACCAGCACCAGAACAAGGGGACACAGTCTTAAGCTGCACCAGGGAAGTTTAGGCTCGAGGTGTGGAGAAAGTTCTTCACAAAGAGAGTAATTTGCCGTTGGAATGGGCTGCCCAGGGAGGTGGTGGAGTCATCATGCCTGGAGGCGTTCAAAAGGGGATTGGACATGGCATTTGGTGCCATGGTCTAGTGTCGGTCCAGAGAGGGCAAGAGACTCAAGTTTTTTTTTAATATTCCTGTGTTGTGAAATGAGAGGCACAAACGAGGCCAAAATATCAACAGCTAGACTATTTATTGTATAAATAAAGTGGAGGGATCAGAAGGGGAGAGAGAGAAAATAGAGAAGAGAGGAAAGGAGGAAAGGAATTATATTACCACACCCCTCACCCCCAAGACAGTTTGAGTCTGTGGAGGAAACGGTGCTGCAGGAGACGTTGGGTCTGTAGAGAAACGGTGCTGCAGAAGGTGTTGGGTCTATAGAGGAAGGGTGCTGAGGCTTTGGCTGTAGAAGAGATGTGGTCCTCTGAGCAGCTTCTTCAGCTCCATGAGCTGCAGCAGGTGGAACTTAGGGCACGGAGAGAGGGTTTTCAGAGTCCAATATCTGTTGTGTTGGCCCCGTGATGTTTCCAGCGTGTGGTGCCGTCTTTCTTCTGCATTTTGCTTCTCCAATTTTCTCCCCTCAAGCCAGTAGTTGCTCCAGTCTTTTATACAGTTTTTTAGCCCTTAGGCAAGTGTCCAGGTGTTGTTCCCCAGGATATCATTCTGGGAAATCATCTTTAGGTCCAGGTATCATTCCCCAGGAAATCTTTCTGTGTACTCAGGTGAGTTTGGGCAGCCTTCTGGATGGAGGGGGAGCAGGCCTGTGCCTCCTCCTTCTCCATCTACCTACCCACACACACATTACACATCAGGAAACAGGTGGTGAGTCCATTGTCTCATCATCCTCCCTTCCTGGGGTATCTGATGGTTGGAAATGGTCCTGTCCTGAAGGCGTGATGGCTGGGCCCTTGGGCCATTGTTGTAGGCCAGCTGCAGTCCAGTGAGCAATGTTATCTTTGCACCTTCCAAGAGTCCTTCCAGTGGCTCTGCCCAACACACATCAGCTATTGTCTGGGCAAGCAGCAAGTGTTTTTATCTTTGTTGAATCACACCAGGAGAGACAACCTTTAGTCTCTCACATCTAGTCATGAGATCTGTGGTAACTGGTTGGACTTGATGATCTTTAAGGTCTGTTCCAATGCTGGTGATTCTGTGATTCTGTGTGATTCTGTCAGATGCTCAAGTCTGTCTTTATGGCCTGTCCCTGAAAAATATGTCAAATATGCAGTAGAACTTTAATGTAAGATGAAACATGGAACCTGTAGAGCAGATGATGGAAATTCAAGTAAAATGGAACTTTTACTGCTGAAAGTCAACAGAAATTTAAATATATATATATGTGTGTATGTAGGTGTGCAAGCACTTAACATGTGAGTGTAATGGAAAAAATACCTCTTAACCTGAGTTAATTGCAAGTTTATATGAATCTGCAAATCATTAGATGATTAAATGTATGGTTTAAACTTAAAGCCATTCATTAGAATAAAAACACTACTGATTTAAAATCAAATTACTAAACTTCTTACATATACAGCTTTAAGTTTTGTTTAATTTTCTGTGAAAGAAAAACTAATGAGCTGAGAACTAGTTAATTTGCCTCATTCTGCAACTAACCATAGCCAGCTGTAATTTGTAGACTAGCCCTCTGGAACATATGTACAGTAGATCAATACAAGCTTTTCATCAGAATCATCAGTGACTTGTATGAAACTTCTATAAATAATATATTATTCATTTTCTCATTATTTATTGCATTAGTAATACATTGATGTAAAATTCAGTAATGAAACACTATGGTATTTTATGAAAGCTAAAAGCCTTTAATCCATCATAGTATTATCTACTAACAGTAGATCTACTGATCTACTAACAAAGAATTCCTGGACAGAAAGCAGACCCATCAGTTCTTTTAGCATAACTTTTAGTGGTATAAAAGAGAGATAATCTGGTTTTGTGTAAACGAACCACGGAAAGGTTGAGAAGTAAAATTAAGTTCTCAGCTTAGTGAGTTTGTACATGTTGAAAATCATCTGGATGCTCTTCCACATATTTTGAGCATTGAATCCTGCGGTCAAATAATGAATTTAATATGAAACAAACTAATTTGAAAGTAAACTTGGAGTTTGATTTAAGTGATGTGATTGTCATTATGTCATTTGTTATAAATTTTGTCCTTTGACTTTTTGCTTGAAGGTATGCAGTGATTGTGGATTTTAGCTGTCCTGCAATGCATGCATGTTTTATTTGGTTTGATTTTGGTATATTTTCTTGGGTGTTACAGAATAAGTCACCTCTAAAATTTGAATAATCTACTTCCTCTATTGCTTATGTTCACAAAAAATAAATATCTTATTTGGGTTTGGGGTGTGTTTCCTTCTCTTACTTGTAAAGAAGCTGGGGGTAATAAAGTAAAAAGAAAGGCATTCATTTTAGGAATAAGAGCAAATGCTTGGTTTTGTACATTTTAAATATCCTTGATGGCAAATAAGAAGAAAACAATCTTAAAACATACTTTAGAGACTAGAAATTAAGATAAATATCGACAGCATAGATAATCTTAAAAGTTAAGGAAAATTACATGCAAGAAGGTGAGATGATAATGGTAAACAAAATTAAGGTGTTGAGTTTATTTTAAATAACTGCTAATATTCCCTATGATTAAGAGAAAATGAAGAAGGTACGTAGCTAGTAATACTACAACATTTAATGATTACGACGTGCTTTGGGAGAATGGGGTGGGAAATGCTCTGGTAAATAATACCATTAAGTGATGAAATATCAGCTAAATAGAGGCAGCAATACAAGAGAACTTATGGCTATGAGAAATGAAATCCTCTACATACATATTGTGAGCCAGAGGAAACAATATTTACAGTAGAAAATAGGCGAGTCTGCTGATCTAAACATTAAGTGGTTTGGTATATAAGACAGGTACAGAATCCTAACAAATACTGTTGATGAGAATAATTCACAAAATGAGATTTAACAAATATTTTCAGAAGTCTCAAACTTGCAGATAAAATCCATATACTTAATTTTTATATTCTAGGAACAGGTCGGCATCTATAATCAACAAGTGGCTTAGAGGCTGCTGCAGCCAAAAGAATGTTGGGGTTTTTGACCTTGGAGAACTTTCTATTGCACCAGGTCAGCTGGCAACAGATGGAGTACATCTGTCCCAGACGAGGGGAAAGATCACAGTATACAAGAATAGCCTATCCCTCAAAGGGAAAAAGATTCTAGGAAGGGAATTGGCAGGTCCCATTGATAGGGCTTTAAACTAGATTCGAAGGGGGAAACGGCTGAAACCAGTCCTCCCGAGGAAGGAGTCTGAGGGTGATAAGTTGGAGCCACGGGGTGAAACCAGCAGCCCAGCTGAAGTGCATGTACACTAATGCATGCAGTATGGACAACAAACAAGAAGAGCTGGAAGCCTTGTTACAGCAGGAAAGTTATGATGTAGTTGCCATCACAGAAATGTGGTGAGATGACTCATATGACTGGAGCGCTGTAATCAATAGCTACAGGCTCTTCAGGAGAGACAGAAGAGGAAGAAGGGGTGGAGGGGTGGCCCTGTACATCAGGGAGGCATTAGACACCATTGAGCTGGAGATCAGGGATGATCGGGTTGAGTGCTTGTGGAAGTAAATTAGAGGGAAGACCAGCAGGGCAGACATCCTAGTTGGAGTCTGTTATAGACCACCCAAACAGGAGGAAGATGATGATGAAGCATTCTATAGGCAGCTTAAGGCTGTCTCAAGATCGCCTGTCCTCGTTCTCATGGGTGACTTCAACCTGCCTGATATCTGCTGGGATCTCAACACAGCAGAGAGGAGGCAGTCTAGGAGATTCTTAGGGTGCATGGAGGACAGCTTCTTACCCAGGTGCAGCGCGAGCCTACAAGGGGTAAGGCTATGCTTGACCTCCTCTTCACCAATAGGGAAGGGCTGGTGGGTGATGTGGTGGTCGGAGGGTGTTTAGGCACCAGTGACCACAAGATAATTGCGTTTTCGGTATTCAGCCAAGCCAAGAGGGGCAGCAAGAAGACCTCCACTCTGGACTTCCAGAGGGCAGACTTTCAGGTTACCCAAGGAACTAACTCAGAAGGTTCCTTGGGAAACAGCCCTTAAAAGCAAAGGGGTCCAGGAGAGCTGGACCTAATTCAAAGAAGAACTCTTGAAGGCACAGGAACAGGCTGTGCCAGTGTGCCGGAAGATGAGCCACCGGGGCAGACGGCCAGCCTGGATGGGTAATGAACTTTTAATAGAACTAAGGGAAAAAAGAGGGTGTATCATCTTTGGAAGAAAGGTGAGGCAACCCATGGAATGTTTAAGGATGTTGGTAGGTCATGTAGGAAGCTTAGACTGGCCTCTGTTGTGAAGGACAACAAAAAGTACTTCTATAATATGTTAATAGCAAGAGGAAGGGCAAGGACAACCTCCACTCCTTTTTGGACATGGCGGGATACATTGTAATAAAGGATGAGGAAAAGGCAGAAGTACTTAACACCTTCTTTGCCTCAATTTTTACTAGCAGGGCAGATGTCTGGATGTCTTTCAGACAGCTGGCCTGCAGAGCTAGCAGATGGAGCCAGGGAGCAGCATAGTTACCCCTCTGTTCCAGGAGGAAGGGTTTTTAGAGATCTCCTCAGCCGCTTGGATCCCCACAAGTCCATGGGACCAGACAGGATCCATCCTAGGGGCTGAGAGAGCTGGCAGATGAGCTGACCAAGCCACTCTCCTTCATTTTTCAGCAGTCCTGGCTCACTGGAGAGATCCCAGAAGACTGGAAGCTGGCCAATGTGGTGCCCATCCACAAGAAGGGCCGGTTGGAAGAGCCCGGGAATTATAGGCCTGTCAGCCTGACCTCAGTGTCAGGCAAGATTATGGAGCAGGTCATCTTGAGTGCAATCACACAACGCTTACAGGATGGCCGAGGCATCAGGCCCAGCCAGCATGGGCCAACCTGATCTCCTTCTATGATCAAGTGACCTGAATGGTGGATGTGGGGCAGGCTGTGGATGTAGTCTACCTGGACCTCAGCAAGGCCTTTGACACTGTTCCCCACAGCAAACTTTGGCCAAGCTGGCAGCCCATGGCTTGGACAGCAGCATTCTGTGCTGGGTTAGGAACTGGCTGGAGGGCCGAGCCCAGAGAGTGATGGTGAATGGTGCCACATCCAGCTGGCTGCCGGTCGCTAGTGGTGTGCCCCGAGGATCAGTACTGGGCCCCATGTTCTTCAACATATTTATTGCTGATCTGGATGAGGGCATTGAGTCCATCATCAGTAAATTTGCGGACGACACCAAGCTGGAGGCAGGAGTTGATCTGCGGGAAGGTAGAGAGGCTTTGCAGAGGGACCTTGACAGGCTGGACAGATTGGCAGAATCCAAGGGCATGAGATTGAACACATCCTAGTGCTGGATTCTGCACATTGGTCACGGCAACCCCATGCAGTGCTCCAGGCTGGGGTCAGAGTGGCTGGAGAGCGGCCAGGCAGAGAGGGACCTGGGGGTACTGGTTGATGGTATGCTGAACATGAGCCTGCAGTGTGCCCAGGCAGCCAAGAAGGCCAATGGCATCCTGGGCAGTATCAGGGACAGGAGCAGGAGCAGGGAGGTCATTCTGCCCCTGTATACTGCACTGGTTAGGCCACACCTTGAGTCTTGTGTCCAGTTCAGGGCCCCGCAGTTTAGGAAGGATGTTGAATTGCTGGAAGGTGTCCAGAGAATGAGAACAAAGTTGGTGAGGGGTTTTGTGAAACACGCCTTATGAGGAGAGACTAAGGGAACTGGGGTTGCTTAGCCTGGAGAAGAGGAAGCTGAGGGGAGACCTTCTTGCTCTCTACAGCTACCTGAAGGGAGGTTGTAGACAGCTGGAGGTTGGTCTCTTCTCCCAGGCAACCAGCACCAGAACAAGAGGACACAGTCTCAAGCTGTGCCAGGGGAGGTTTAGCTGGAGGATAGGAAGAAAATCTACACAGAGAAAGTGATTGCCCATTGGAATGTGCTGCCTGGGGAGGTGGTGGAGTCACCATCATTGGAGGTGTTTAGGAGAAGACTTGATAGGGTGCTTGGTTGCATGGTTTAATTGATTAGGTGGTATTGGATGATAGGTTGGTGTGGTGGTTTGGGCTGGGTGCCATCTGCTACATCGTGTACTTCCTGTGTCCAGAAGTCCAGCCCAGTGGGTGGACACAGGAAACCAGTTATCTCCTACCATAATCCTTGCACCTCTATAAAATCCAGCGTGGGGTCTAGCACTTCTTCTTTCTTCCTCTTGTCGGCACCTGGTAACTGGGGGAGACATCTCCCGGCCTTGGGCCTGGCTAGGCCCAAGGCCAGGGGGATGGGCGATCTCAGGTCTGGCCAGCCGAGACTAGCTTAGCAGTGGCGGGGGGAAGAAGGAGCCCTGGTGGTCTTGGGCCCACCCTCAGGTGGGGATGGGATGTTTCTGGGTCTGCTTTGGAATTTCTTTTGTCACTACTTCTGGTTCTCTGTACACACTCACTGCTTTCTATTTAAACTTTCCATCACTTTTGCAATCCATTTGTCAGAGTTGTTATTTCTGCCTGTGGTGGGGAGGGGCTCTGCCTCATCCCACTACAGTTGGATGCGATGATCTCGAAGGTCTCTTCCAACCTGGTCTATTCTATTCTATTCTATTCTATTCTATTCTATTCTATTCTATTCTATTCTATTCTATTCTATTCTATTCTATTCTATTCTAGTAACTGAGAAGTTACAGGAGAAAGAAAATCAACCTAACCAAGAAGATATCTGTGGTGTTTGTTTTTTTTTTTTCATGTGGGAAAAGATTAAAGGAAGTTATACAAAATCAAAATTGTACAAAGACTCAAGGGTCATTCTAAAGGAATGTAAGCTGGCTTTTAGGAAAAAAAACAAAGAGAGTAAATGGATGCTCATCACAAATGTTTATGACAGCATGATGTATATTGAAGTGCAACTTGTGTGAGTGTGTTGTCACAATTACATTGCATCTCTGCAGGCTGCGAAAATACCGTATGACCGAGAAATAATGTGGTTAAGAGTTAGAATTTGGGCAGGTCAAGAGCTCCTGAAGCTAAAGTGTGATCTTTCTGGTTGATGTGATTCAAACAGATCAATGAGTGTGACAGTAAGGGCAATATGGTCTTTCACGCTCCACCAGGATTCTGTGGTCACTGGTGAAAAACACCAATCACTGATTCAGTAGGGATCAGTACTAGGAGTTGGTATTTCAAGAAAAGATGGACAATGGCTTCTTAAACAGTCTGTATTTCTGACCTGTTGTGGTTGGCAACAGTCATACAGTAAATGTGGAAAGAGGATACAACTGCCAAGCAATATGGAGCTGCTGCTGAATTCTAGTGAGATTCTCTAGACAGACAAATATTGAAGGAACATTTAACAGGCAATTTTAGTAGTGATTCAGCAACAGATGAGTTGGAAGATGATCTGCTTGAATTACCTTGGGTAAAAGCAGCAGAGAGTAAGTAAAATGAATTCCAAATATAACTTGATGGAGTACATGGACTGATAACAATAATAATAATTTTAAAAAGATTCTTGCTATTTCTTCTAAATATCAGCTGTTACAAACTGAAAAAAAAAAAAAAAAAGTCTTCTTGGTGAGGTCTCATAGCTTTTATTTTATTTCCACCCCTGAACGCTACTGATCATCTAAGTATTCCTTCTCATGTTTTAGGCAGCTTGATTAATTTTTTGTTTCTGAATTTGTACTGCCATGAATTAAACTAATGGAACATAAAAAAGCCTAGGAAGTAATTTTAGTCATCATGGCTGTTTCTGAAATACTTTCATCAATTTCTGAAAATAAATCAAAACTGCAATAGCTTCAAAAGGAAGGGAGATATTATGGAAACAAATATAAAGTTTGAACAACTGGTTCTGACCCAGTTATTTGAAAGGAAATTCTGCTGTCTGAAATAAAACTGAGTTCTCATGGAAAAAAAATTTGGGAAAACTTTAGATAGTTATGACTTCTATGTTAAATGGGTAATTCCAGAGAGTGAGAAAGGAAGCAGCAAAGACATTTGAATAAATTAGTATTAACTACTGGATTCTTGTAAACTTATTCACATCACAGGTAGTGTAACTTAAATGTTTGTCTAGCAAAGTATTTTTGAAAAATACAAGGTATTGTTCTAAGTTGCAGGGAGAAAGATAGTACCTCAGCCCCCACACCTTTGAGTGGGAACAATGTAATTTTTTGAGGAGTGGCTGCTCTGAGTAAGTGTGGGTAGGGACATCAGTGAGGTGGCCATAACCCTCCTGTACCAGGGCAACCCCCACGGAGCATGTCGAACAGGACATGGCATGTCAGAAAGGCATGACAAGAAAGTTTATGTAGGCAGGGCCTGGAGGGCAGGTGGCTCAACTAGTGGTCATCATCCTCACAGAAGAGGAACCAATTATAGCTTCTACTCAGCCAAAAGCCATTGCAAGAAAGAACATGGAAACCAAAACAGAGCTCACATGCAAGCATACATCTCTCCAGGTGTGTGGCTGAAGGAAGTGACTAAGTCTGTTGCTCACACCAGAGTACAGCAGAGGCAGGTGTGGTATTATCAGGTGAATGATCTGCTCAGCCTAGTGGCAGAACTGAGAGAAGAAGTGGGAAGCTTAAGGACTATCAGGAACTGTGAAAGTGAATGTTGGAACCACACCCTACCATCTCTGAGGCAAAGGCAGCAGATGGAGGCTCTACATGAAGCAGAGGTTCCCCTGCCCTTTTGCCACAGGACGGAAGGTGGGTACCTATGAGACAAGGGAGAATGGAAATGGGTTCCCTTTTCTGGGTGGCAGGAAAATGTTCTCCCATGCTCCCTCACCTTCCCAGTTGTCCTTATGCAACACAGTGTATTTCAGTTATGAACCATAGTTATTAACACTGGTAACTAAACAGGGACTAATATTTCCTTGCTCATATTTTCCAGAAAGAATACTTGTGTGTTTTGAAATCTTGAAGTAGTAGTTTAAAGTGAAATATGTATAAAGAAACCTTCATTTAGGAGGATGTCTATTTTATCAGCTGGTTTGTAAATTATTTATCCTTGAGTGTCATCCAGTCTCATTAGGCATAGTTTATCCTATTAAATGCTTGACTAAAATCTAGTTGTTGTTCAGCTTGGTACCCTGAGATTTTCTTGAGTGCATCACATCTGACAATACTGTGTGTTTCAGAAATCTTTCCAAGAGAAAATATACACTGATAACGAACAGGTTCTGAACAATTGGTACCAAACAGGCACTAAATATTTGCAGGTTTAAAATCAGGATGTTGATTGCAAATGAGGAAATTATTTTTTTCTTCATTATTTTTTAAGGCCTGCAGTTTGATTTCATACCATGTTCCAATTTAAGTAAAGCTACTTCCAAAAAATACCCATGTGGTAGTTTTAGACAATACCTTTAAATTTTTTTCACAGATCTTGAGCTGAAAAAGTAAAATGTAAATAAATCACTCTTGGGTGTAAAAAGGAAACTAAAGATAATTCTAAACAATTCCATTGGAGAGGTATCTACCAGAAGACTTGTACCAAAACAATTCCTCCTTCTTGTCTCTTCTTGCTTCTTTGCTTGGGAGAGATATTAACTTGCTTCTACTTGACCTTTGCTGCATTGTTTTGGTTATGTCTAACAGCAACTTCCTCTGTTCCTTTCTCCCTTTAATATGGGGGTGGGGAAGAGGTGGAGCAGTAAAGGAGAAGCTAATAGCTACCCCTGGTCTTGTGCTCTTTTTAATTGTGTGACAGTTTTAGGCTATGCCTTTAAGAAAGGGACAGTTACTGGAACACTCTGGCTGAATGTTTTGGTGTGAAAAGAAAAACAAAGATAATTCTAAATGAATTTCATTGGTAGATTGGTAGAACGCAACTTTAAATTTTAGTTTTAGTTCAGTTTGAGTTTCAGTCAGTGAGTGTCTGTTTGGAGTCTGAGTCTGAACAGCTGCTGTTTCTCTTTCTGAGCTTGGTGCTGACCTTCAACTAAAAAATGAGAAACTAATTTTTTTTTCTTTCCTTAGCATATGCTTTTAACTAACAGAATTTCCTCCTTAATAATTACTTCTCTCTCTCTAACCCTTTTGGGGAAAAAAGGGAGGAAGAGAGAGAAGGGGATTTTGGGGGGACCCTCCTTGCTGGAGGAGGGCAGGTTTCTTGTGTTATGTTCTTTGCTGTATATTTTTATATATATTGTAAATACTGTATATTGTGTATCTACTCACCGCATTTCATCCTGCTTGTAAAATATAGCTCTTTTCCATTGTTGCTTCTCTGACTGAGTTAGCTGTGGTTTCTGTGTGTGTGGGGGGAGACCTTCTCTCATCACCACAAATTGCAAATACCTGTAAATATTTTATATTTTTACTTATTCATTGTATTTTTTAGATTGTAATTTTGCCTGTAAATAAAGCTTTCACTGCATGACAGGTAGTTGAAGTGTGAATTCAGCCTGGGGCAAACGATTAAAGGTGTACGATATGCCCCCCAGGTAAAGGTAAACTGAGGCCTGCATTCCTCTGCTATGGGAATAGAGAAGAAAGCATTAACAATGTTTATGGTAGCATACCATTTGGCCTCTTTGGATTCCAGCTCATGCTGGTACTGCTGCACTTATGGGTGGAGTTACTTTGTTCAGAGCAAGGAAGTCAACTGTCAGATGCTATTCTCTTTTTGACTTTCACACAGGCCTGACTGGACTGTTGAAAGGTGAATGAGTTTTGCTGATGAAATTCTGACCTTCCAATTGACAAATCAAGCTTTGAATGGGCACCAAAGAGTCACAGTTGATTCTGTATTGCCTGTGACGCACAGGCAACTTCACATCCTCTACCTTATGTTGTCCCACAACTGCAGATTCATCAGAAAGCTCAGGTCTAATGGACAACTTCAATTTTCCTCCATCAATTTCTTCAGTTGTTATTCCAATAGCCCATTTGTAACCCATAGGGTCTTTGAAATGTTCTTCTCTCAGAAAATCAATTCTCAAAATACAAGGTGCATCTAGCCCTGTTAAAATAGTGTGTTTTTCCACTCCTTCCCAGGTTTTCAGTTCCTCCTTCAGCTCTTTCATGCAATTCTTTATCTCACCAGAGTTTAAATAGCTGAGACCGAAGAAACATATGTGAGACTATTGTCCAGTTGCATTATTCGGTCAGTAAAATGACCAACAGTAGGAGGTGCTTCACCATAATTTCTTGCCACAATTCTGCTTGCCAGAATAGTAGCATAATTAGGAGGAGCTAGTTTGATGAGTTTGTTGGCAAGACCTTTTCCCACAGGAATTTCATCAGAATTCAGTGTACTGTGACTTTCATAAAGTACTTCTCTCTCAACAAACTCTCTCAATTGCTTGATTCCCTCATCTATTGTGTTCCATCTTTGAGGGTTCCATGGGAGGTCAACCCTGAATTGGTATCTCATTAAGATAGCCAATAGAAGGCATGTCCACACAGAAACTTTATCAAGGATAGTGCCTAAGTGTTTATCTATTCTGGAATCTTTTTTTTTTTTTTTTTGGTATAAAAAGGGAGAAAAGAGCAGAGAAAGTTGCTGTTAGACTTAACCAAAGCTATGCAGCCAAGGTCAAGCAGAAGCAAGTTAATATCTCTTCCAAGCAAAGAAGCAAGAAGAGACGAGAAGAACAAATTATTTTGGTACAACAAGTCTTATGGTAGATACCTCTCAATGGAATTGTTTAGAATTATCTTTGTTTTTCTTTTCACATCCAGTAGTGATTTATTTAGATTTTGCTACTTTTCTGCTCAAGATCTGTGACTAAATTTTAAAGGCATAGCCTAAACCCACCACAATCCAACATAAACTTTTCAATAAAATTAATGTTTTCACAATCAGTTGGCAATGTTTTTTTTAGTCAGTTGATTTTAATTCCATTCTAACCTCATGGTTCTTGAATAACCAGATCAAAGATCAATACTATAGATCAGATAAGCGATTTTTTTCCCCCCTAATGAGGGGAAAGAGCTTCCAGTAGTGCTGAAACTACCGGTTGTTTGTTTTTCCTTTTGAAAATTTTTATTATTGCAATAATTTACAATATCACATTTTACTATTTTTCCCAATGTTTGTGATATTTACACTCATGCTTATTATAGGCTTTTATGCTTACATCATTACTGAAGCAGTATATCCGAACCCCCTTCCCTGCCCTGTGAAGCTGGATGGGGGAAAACAGAAAAGCATGGGAAAATGAAACAGGGTGGAAGGCACTTCCCCACTCCCCAAGGCTGTGGTCAATGGAAGCACATGGGCCCTTCTCCCCAAGCCACATGTCAGGTGCAGATCTCTGTGCAGTGCTACGGGCTGGGGTCAGAGTGGCTGGAGAGTGGCCAGGCAGAGAGGGACCTGGGGGTACTGGTTGACGGTAGGCTGAACATGAGCCTGCAGTGTGCCCAGGCAGCCAAGAGGGCCAATGGCATCCTGGCCTGTATCAGGAACAGTGTGGCCAGCAGGAACAGGCAGGTCATTCTCCCCCTATACGCTGCACTGGTTAGGCCACACCTAGAATCCTGTGTCCAGTTCAGGGCCCTGCAGTTTAGGAAGGATGTTGACTTGCTGGAAGGTGTCCAGAGAAGGGCAATGAAGTTGGTGAGGGATTTGGAACACAAGCCCTATGAGGAGAGGCTGAGGGAGCTGGGGTTGCTTAGCCTGGAGAAAAGGAGACTCAGGGATGACCTTATTGTTCTCTACATCTACCTGAAGGGAGGTTGTAGACAGGTGGATGTTGGTCTCTTCTCCCAGGCAACCAGCACCAGAACAAGAGGACACAGTCTCAAGCTGTGCCAGGGGAGGTTTAGGCTGGATATTAGGAAGAAGTTCTACACAGAGTGATTGCCCATTGGAATGGGTTGCCAGGGAGGTGGTGGAGTCATCATCATTGGAGGTGTTCAGGAGGAGACTTGATGGGGTGCTGGGTGCCATGGTTTAGTTGATTAGGTGGGTTGGATTGGTTGACAGGTTGGACGTGATGATCTTGAAGGTTTCTTCCAACCTGGTCTATTCTATTCTATTCTATTCTATTCTATTCTATTCTATTCTATTCTATTCTATTCTATTCTATTCTATTCTATTCTATTCTATTCCTATTTATTTTTGACTCCATTACTATTTTCCTACCTCCTAAACACAGCAATTTGGGCTTCCTACTTGAAAGACCGTATTTATAAGAGCTTATACTGTAAGCAGGCAATGAAAGATTAACAACTCTTTCATGCTATGGAAAGTAGGTTTTTAGTTAAGAAAATAACTATGATACAATTCAGGACACTTAGATAACAAATTAGAGGAGGTAAAGCCTTTCATAGTAATCTATATTTCATATCTTTGTTACCTGGTTTTATTCAAGATTCTAAGACTTTTTAATCAAATAATTTTACGTGGGTTTTTTATTGTATTTAGAACATATTCTTACTTAATTGAATTAATTCCCCCCCTTCTTACTCTCAAGATATTTTCCTCAAATTTTGTGCAAGATTTCATTTTTGTCCTAGCACAAATTTTCAGCTGAGTTGGCAAGTGTTAAATTGTCTTTTTCCCACAGGAGGGCATCAGAGTTGCTCCAACTTGATGTATAGATTACAGCTTGTTATGCCATTTGAAGCCTATTTTTTAAAATACTGCATGCATAATTGTATACATATCAATCCTTTACAGTTAACTTCTGTGCAAAAGTCTTTAGGTATTTCTAAATAACTCTTGGCTTGTTGCAAAGTAATGTGAACAAGAAGAACATTTTGGGTCAAATTTTATTGACAGAACTCACAAGAGTAGATCAGAAAATCTACTGACTTACATCAGACGCAATAAAAATATAATAGAGATCTCATAAAATAATTACATATATAAGTACCTGCAACTCACTGTTTAAATCTCAAAACCAATGGTAAGGAGCAGCAGGGTTTCAAAAGGAGAAAATGTGCTTTTTTGCTGCTTTGCTCCTGCCTCTCACTGACAGGAGGTGGTGGGGCGGTAATGGAGAAACAGGAGAGTGGCTGTTTTCAGTGGTTTTGTTTTTTATGTTTTTTAAAGTAAGTACTTAGAGTTACTACTAGTAGTGACTGTTTCTGTGCACACATAGTGCATTGCCCTCTATGGTAACACTAGAAGCAAGGGGCCACATGCGGTGCGTACTTGTGAGAGTATCATAATCTTTCTCCTATCATTCATCTCAGTTCTGCTTCACAATCCCAGTTTTCATCATTCTCTTAACTTTTAAAACTCTTGTATGCCTGTTCCATTTAATCTTGCTGATTTGCTATTTAGCTCAGTAAGCCTTTTAATTAATCAAGCTGCTCCTCAATACTACATCTTATTTTTATTTCCCTTTTCAAGTTTAGTCTTGCTATAAATCATGGTTATAAATGTGCTCTGAACAAAATTCATTATTAGTCAAATGTGGTAAAGGTAATGTTCATCACCAGGAATATGAATTAATGGTGTTATTATTATTATTTAGAAGAGCTGAGAAGTATTGTACGTTAGTTTTAAAACCACATAGCTTGCTATGCATTAATATACAGGTAAATACAATCCAGAAGATATTTTCCAGATGACTAAAATGTCTTCATGTTGTCATTCTTTCACATCTTTAAATTATTTAATAAAGCTGTGACTAAACAAGATTGCCAATTACTATCCCAGGATGCACCATATCCCTTTCATAATATTTGGGATCAGCAAATGACTGTAATGCAATGTTTGCTCTGATGAAGTTTGGCTCTGGATGTATGTGTATCCTGTGGCCTCCAGCCTGGTCAGATCTCAGATTGGACCTCATTCCTGTCGTAAATGGACACGTTTATAAATTTATATTCGAGCTAAGATACCAAATCATTAATTAATAGTATTTTTGTATAGAAACAAAGAATTGCTTCTCTGTTTAAAACCCAGGAGTGCTCTTTCTCTGCTATAGTAAATCAAAGAAACTGAAAAAAGTGATATTGTAATTTTTCTCTACTGGGTTAGGCTACTAGTTCATAGGAAAGGATAGTTGTCCTGAAAAAATTTACACCATTGGAAGGTAGCAGTTTCATCTTAGAGATCTATATGTATTATAAATTATTCTGATATCACAGTACTCAGAGCCTGGAGTAGGCAAAAAAGATTTTAATCAGAAGTGATGCATGCCAAGAGTGAAAACTGACAAATAGTTGACAGCACCTTATATTTTTTACCCAAGATTTCCTTAATTTTCTTCCCTAGCACCCTCACAATGTTCATATTTCTAGCCTATTGCAAGTGCTCTTTAGTCTGTGTGGGGGTGTGGTCATAATTTGTTTAGGTTGATAACTGTGGATCAAAACTAACTGATGAGAAATGGTGGCATTAATTCCCAGTGGATTCTCTCTGCTCCAAATAAACAGGTTATTTGGTTTTCTCTCTCTCTTTATGTATTTATGTGTTTTTAAAATAATTCTTCAGTCAGAACCAACACATAACCTGTGATAAACTCGGTAAAATTAAGGGAGAACATATAATAGCTCCATAGCACAACTGGCAGCTCTTGCTGACACACTTAACAAATCCCCTCAGGTTCCCACTGAGGCATATACTTACTGATTTCTTTGTTTTCCACCTTCACAAGTCATAGATTTCCCTGTCTATCTCCAAGTTAACAATACAGTCAAACTAATGATATACTTAATTTGAAAAGGACATTGAGATGCTTGAGCATGTCCAGAGAAGGGTAACAAGGCTGGGGAGAGGCCTTGAGCACAAGCCCTATAAGGGGAGGCTGAGGGAGCTGGGGTTGTTTAGCCTGGAGAAGAGGAGGCTTGGGGAGACCTCATTGCTCTCTACAATTACCTGAAGGGTGGCTGTAGCCAGGAGGGGTTTGGTCTTTTCTCCCTAGCAACCAGCACCAGAACAGGAGGACACAGTCTCAAGCTGTGCCAGGGGAGGTTTAGGCTTGAGGTGAGGAGAAAGTTCTTCACCGAGAGAGTAACTCGTCATTGGAATGGACTACCTAGGGAGGTGGTGGAGTCGCCATCCCTGGAGGTGTTCAAGAGGGGATTGGACGTGACACTCGGTGCCATGGTCTAGTCATGAGGTCTTGGATGATAGGTTGGACTTGATGATCTTTGAGGTCTCTTCCAACCTTGATGACGCTGTGATACTGTGAAACTGTGATACTGTGAAAAAGCAAGAGGACAACAAGCAGTGGAAAATGTTTGCAGCGTGCTAGTTGAATAGAAATTTGATTCCTTATTTTCTGTTTTTATCCATCTTATCAAAATAATTCTGACAGAGAGTAAACAAACCTTCTACCCAGCTTAGTGAAATTTAAATTACAGAGCTAAGAGAGTGATTACCCAAACTTTGCACTTTAACTTGTTGAAGACAGAATGGGATATTGGTATTTCCATTTTTCTTCATTTAATTTTCAAAAGGAAACCAGGGATTTGGATCTAATGAAAAGCTTAGAACAGAATGAAGAGTCTTATCTTCAAGTTGTTAGAATTCACAGGCCTGATAAAATTGCTTCCTCTCAGAGTTTCCAAGCAGTAGGAACAAAATCAATCTGAAAATGACAATGGCTGCTAAACTTGTGTGCTGTCCACTTAATGTTGGAAAAAGTCATCTTGGGAAAATACAAGAAGGATGGAGAGGTTTACCTTTACTGTGCAGTTTTACAGCATGTCTGGATGAAGACAAAAGAGAGAAAGGCAAAGGATGAGGGGTAGAAAAGTGACAAATGAAAGACAAGTGTTAGCATGAAGTGGCCTACATTTACACTGGAGATCATAACCTTGCAGTATGAGAATTAGCAAATTGAAAAAAAGACAACAAAAGCAAACACAAACTCTTGTAATTTAGCATACCCTTCACATGGGCTAACAAAAATGTGCAATTGGAGAAAAGGTGCAGAGTAGCTTCTATAAAGAAGCCAAGGCTAGCTATACAAAAATATGTGTTTATTTCTTACAAATAATCACAAACATGACATACATGCTTATATTTTAATATCTTATAATGAAAATAGGATAATAATGGTTTTATCCTTATTTTTTGTAACTTTTTCTATTTTGATGTGTTGTTGAATTTTTCTGTATTCCAGTGTAGCTTTCCTGGTGAGTCTTCAAGAGTAGTAGAAAGACAGGGAAATATTTCAGTATGTGCTAGCACAGGAAGAGGCAGATAAAACATTTCTTCTGTCTTTGAATTCTGCTTGCAGTTTCTATTTCAACATCTTTAAAATATTTGAGACTTCAAAATTGGCATGTGTGATTGTAAAAGGGGTAAACAAATACAGTGAATGCTGTCACTCAAAAAAAAAAAAGGGTTTGATTTGACTAAGGTGTGAGTTTCTGAAAATACAATCTATATGTAAGTGGGGTTTCATTCATTGTATACTGTTTAAAAATCAATATACTAGGCACGTAAGTTTACACTAGCTATATGCACTTCCAGCCTAAGCAAATACATTCAAGACAGTTCTGCAATTTTGAAAAGACTGACAAAACATGTTCTAGACATCTCAAAAATATAAGTGAAAAGTCTACGCATTCTTGTCCTACACTACTAAGAAGAACATCTTCATGTTAATTAGCTGCTATTTCTGGAATTAACTTTGGATTCTAAGGTAGTATGTGCATTTTGCAGGCACCAATATGCCTGATTTTAGGAGTGAGATTTCCTCTGTGTTGTAGGACAAAGTATTTCAGTTGTAATTATCTGGAGAGCTGCCCACAATGGGAATTTAAAATTGCATACAATGTTTATATATTTCATTTTGTTTTCCCGTAACACAGCTTCAAAGCTTAGAGAGTTAATACCTACTTTAGATTGTTCTTCCTTAATCTTAGTTTTTTCACCTCACCTACAACACATTTTAAATGCTTAGAAGCAGAATTCTAAGGTCAAAGGTGTAGCCCTGACTATTCCATATTCCTGTTCTGCTCCTTCATTACTTCACTAAAGCCTTTCTAATTTTCATCGCTTTCTGTATCGTGTTGCTCTTGTTGTAAAACGCTCCTCAATTTTTAATGAAATTAATAATAGCCAAAGATATAACAGACAGATATCCTCAGACATACTGTATTTTACACAAACCCTGAAGAGTCAGAGTGGTACTATTTTTTCTTGACAATCTTAATCTTATCCCTAGCACAGGCAATCAATGGGAAACATATTTTGCAAGCCATAGAAGGCTGCACTGAGATCGCAAGGCTTATTTCTTTGGAAGAGCATTACGTTCATTTAATCATCTCAAAACACATTTCATAGAGAAATGTCTGTAACATGAAAGGCTAGTGGCTGCTCAGTCAATTTTCTTCTTTCATGAGAATGTGCTTATCATGTAAAGAGTTTCACTTAATGGCATAGACATTGTTACTTGGAGCCTCTCAAACACAGAAAGTATAACTTCTTAGATCACACTAAGAAATATGACCATCCCTCAAGTTATTTTTAATTAAAACTTCTGAACTGGATTCTGATTATTTGCAAAAATTTACATTTATCTGCTTAGCACAATTTATCTTTGTGCTTATCAGAGAAAAGAGACTAAACTTTGTTACAGCCTAGTTGTGTACAGAATAGTAAAATTTTCACTGAATACACTATTGCTGGCATGTCAGGTTATCCTGTGTTTTCTGCCTGATCATCCAGTGCTTAACCAGAGTGATAAAGGAAGCTGTCTGGGCTATGCAAATCTAAATACACCTTTATCTTCTGCTAAAACACTTTAGTTGCCAATGTTTACCTTGCCAGGGCTGAACCAAAGCCACAATGTCTCTACTAGCTTGCTACCTTATTATCATGGGTTGAGTTGAATTTGGTGATGGATATTCAATACCAGGTTGACATCATGCCAGCTGCAAAATGAAAGTGCTGTCTGGAGCAAAGTATTATGGGGCTTGTAGATGAGATTGTAATATGACAGACTTCCTGTCTCCTGTTGCTGCTTCCACTTTTCCTCTTTGGAGTGTTGGTCTTTTCCTCTGTACTGGCTGCCTGCCACATGCTTGTGGGGGTTAGAAAACATTTTATTCCTGGCTTCTGCTGCTGCTTTGGCTTTCCTGTGAAACAGCCTAAAGTAATTACACATCTCATTAAACTCCTTATCTCAACCCAGATTTTTTTTTTTTTTTTCCTGTTATTTTCCCTCCCTTCTGTGTGTGGGAAGAGGTACTTTTAGAGAGTGGGCTGTGTTAACCCAGGACATTTGTACAAATATATTTCCAAAGATATGGTTCTTTTCCTGTCAGTCTCAAAACTGTTATGTTAAGCAGGACATGCATCAGCAGGCAGGAAAGCAGAGATATACACAGGGGATAGGGAAGTTTTACTCTTTAGGTTGTTCTCACCTATCTGAGGAACCTCAGCAAATGCTTGAACATGGAGTGGCCATGGGCCAAACAGCTCCTTGGTGGTCTTTACACAAGATACATTATATGACTCCATCATACTTTGGAAGGTAGGTCTGTGTTTTCTCTCCAGCCTAAATAAGATCTGCATCACATGCAGATCAGGATCAGGATGCTTTCTGAGTGCATATACCTCTGCCCTGTATTTGTGTTTTGGAAAGCAACTATAGTCTAGCTAAGTTGAGCTAAGTCAATTAACTAATATTTCAATTATTTTCTTCACAGTTTTGGGTATCTTTTTCCTATCTAAAGCTCAGCATAAAGGAAGATTGGTTCTTTTGGTCTTATTGTTCTAAAGTGATAGGCAGTACCTTTGTGTGTGCTCAAAATCCACCAAAATTACAGTTGTTTTCAGTAATCTTCACTTTACAAGTATGTGATTCAGAACTGTTGCATCAATTTTTTTGTTAACAATTAGCTGACAGACTCCTGCAATATTTTTAATTAGTTGCACAGGGCTCTTTGTATTCTTCTTTCTTTCTGGCTGCTTGTTTTTCCCCCACTCCTTTCCCTTTCTTTCACAGGTCTAAATAAATAAAATGTGTAAATTACATAATATAAACAATGAAACTGCACATTTTCAATTTTGTTCCTGCTGTTTTATGAGGGAAATGGGGTGTGTATATCCAGTGATGAAACAAACAATATTCATGGGAAGTCCTAATTTGAGATGCCATGCTTCTCCTTTCTTCCCTTGCTCTGAGCTACAGTACATTTGAAGACCAGTTTATGCTGAAATATACACACCTGCTCCTTTTATTTAGAGCTTGAACTTTTTTGCAGTTGCCATTCCTAGAAAGTGATTACACCTAACATCGGCTGGATAATTCTGCCTATTTTTGCCTCAAATGATAAACTATTTTATGACTGTCTCTTGAGATTGTGACTGATTTGCATATTTTCTAACACTTAATTAATGATGTCGCTTTCCCATTGCCTTGAAAACAGTTTTCATTTTTTTCCTTGGCAGGTCTCCAACAATTACCTCCTACATTTTCAGCTGCAGTCCTTTTTATTACTTTAATGACAAATAATTGGACAGATTCTGAGTAATGAGGGTGAGAGTCAAAAGACTGTTGCATAGGAGACGGCTGCTTTTTACAAGACATTTTTAGTGGTCTCTAAATCAGATAGACAAGTAGAGTAATGATCACCATGCAGTAATGAGGTGCAATTAAGAATTGCTGCAGCAAATGACAGAACAGTTCATTGAACAATAACCTCCTTCTTCCTTTTTCCAAAGAAGATCGAAGCTTAATTATAGCATTGCCATTTGCAACACTATAGTTAAAGTTGTGTCAGCATTTCCATTATAAACCTGCTACTTTCAAGGGTTCCTAACTCACAAGGGGAAAAAAAAAGCCAACAAAAAACCCCAAACCAAACCAAACCCCCAACTTTTCTTGCAAAGTCTTTCAGTTAGTAATTAAATTTTTACTATTTCTTTATTTAACAAAATGGACCAGATCCATGTCTGTATTAAATGGGTATACCTTAATTGGTGCTACAAAAATTTACATTTGTTGAGGATCCTGTTCAGATGCTGTATGAGCCCACACATACCAATACACAAAAACCTGGCAGTTAAGAGGAAGAGGCACAAAAGCTCCTTTTGAAACAAAAAACCTGTTCTGTGCTGCTTTTGTGATGAGGAGGAAAGGAAGGCATTCAGTTTCTTGCAGGCGTGGGCTTGTACACTCAGGTTTTCCTGAGGGCTTAGCTCCCACATCCATATTTAAGTAAGCAGCTAGCTTTTTTTATATAGTAAGCATTAAAAGTATTTCTGAGTGCTTATGTAACTTTAACTGCTTTAGATTCACCTTTGTGGTGATTCTGATGTCATAATTTATCATTTAATGTCACTGGAGATTGATATCACTGAACAGGTCAGGCAGGAAGGACAAGTTATATGTGAAACCAGACCATGTTCTACATATAAATATCCTTTATAATGAATGTAGATTTAAAAAAAGTGAAAAAGAAGTAAATGACAGCATAATGAGATTTTAGGAAAATATGCTGTGCTTCACTGTTTCCCTGAGTATGACTGGCTACCTATGTTGCAAGGGTGACATAAGCAGCATGATCTACTGAATTCCAAATAATGGCTAATTCTTCATTTGAGCCTGAACGCCTTCCACCTTTTCTCCACAAAGTTAGAAATAGATACTTCTGCCTTGCTAGGGAATTAATTTGGTTGCCTTTGCTGTAGACTTACAAGAGTCATTTGCATTTTAATATCCGCATTTTTCAGAATTAATTATGGTTCTCTACAGAACCTAACAGTATGATGGGCTTTACTTTTTGTGTATGTAATCAGAACAGGTGCTTTAGACACATCACTGGCAAATAAACCAATGCTATGAAAACTCTACAATTACAGGTCATCAGTTAATATAACTGTTAACTGATGTTTACTATAGAATTGACTTTGCCAGACTGACTCACTTAGAAGCAAATGAAGCTGTATTTACAAGCAAAAACTACACTCTACAATGGAATGCAGTGAATATATACAAAATACACAGTATTTGCAATATTAGACAGATATTTACAATTAGCAAGACGACACCCCCTGGTCAAGAAACCTCCCTGTCCCATGAGAGAAAGAAGCAGAGAGAGAAAAGGTGGGTTAGACTTAGCCAAGGCTAGCCAAAGCACACAGATTATCTCTCCCAAGCAAAGCAAAACCAGCCGAGATCATAAGAGAAGAGAAAAGGAAAGAATTCCCAAAATACAAGATGCATCAGGTCTTGTCACAACAGTACATCTCTTCCACTCTTTGCCAGTTACACATATGTCAACTTGCATATTTGTCAACTCTTGAGATCCACCAGTGACTCCCTGAATAGTTGTAGGTTTTGATCCCTGGTAATTTGATGGCATTATGGTGCATTGAGCTCCTGTGTCAACCAAGGCCCTGTATTTCGGAAATTTAGAAGTGCAAGGCCACTGGATGTACACATCCCAACAGATTCTGCTATCTTCATTGTCCCTCTCCTCCTGCTGGCAGGAGGCAGGGCAGTCCTAATTATGGGGAACACATCTGCATGCACATTTAGCACAGTGTTTAGTGTCAGAGTTGGAATCACTGTTGGAGCTATTAGAGTTGTCTGGGAAACTGAGGAAGTAACAGCTACCCTTCTGGTATTGCTACCTCGGGCTCTGCCACTCTGCAGTTCCCTTAGTCTCCTGAAAAGATCAGCAGTTGGTTGACCATCCTATCTGTTCATGTTTTCAAGAAACTGATCATGCAGAGTTATCCAAATACTCCCATGTGTTTGCTTCTGTTGTCTGGTTTGGTTTGATGTGTTTTGGAATGGCCTCCTTGGAGGATGCCTATTTCTAACAGCTGGAGAATTGGAATTATCTCCCTGTGCCAATTTGGATATGGAGGGTTTAAGTTCCTCCTTCAGCTCTTCCATGCAATTCTTGATCTCACCAGAGAGAGTTTCAATGTCTGAAACCAAAGAAACACGTGTCAGACTATCCTCCAGCTGTCTCATCTGGTCAGTGAAATGGCCAACAGTAGGAGGCATTTCCCCATAACTTCTTGCCACAATTCTGCTTGCCAGAATAGCAGCATCATTAGGAGGAGCAAGTTTGATGAGCTTTTTGGCAGGACCTGTTCCCACAGGAATTTCATCAGGATTCAGAGTACCATGATCTCCATACATCACTTTTCTCACAGCAAACTCTCTCAAGTGCTTAGTTCCCTCATCCATTCCAAAGCTTAAGGTTCCATGGAAGGTCATCTCTGGATGGGTACCTCATAAGAGCTGCCAGTAGAAGATGTGTCCACAGAGAAACCTTACCAAGACACCTGCCTAGATGTCTATCTATTCCACTGTCTTTTGAGAGGGTTCCAAGCTGAGATGCTGACTTGTCTCCCACTATTAAAGCTAGTGCACCTCTACCAAATCACCTGCCAAGCCAGGCTAGAATTGCCTCATTCTCTCCTCTAATGTAATCCTTTCTCACATGCCTAATTTCCTATCTGGGCACTTCTGCTCTTTGGATATCATCTTCCACTCCATCATCTTCATCAATCACATCCTCTTGAAGATGCTGTCCCCATGATCCTGCTGATACTTTCCTAAGGACCTCTTTAAGTTCAGAAGCACCTCTGTTACCTCCTGACTTACCAGAACCCATATCCTTTCCTGCTTCTCCAGTATCCACTGATGGTGTCAGTAATTCAGCTATATCTTTAAGGCAAAGTTTCTCTCCATCTTCAGAATGATAACAGAAGGTTATTCTATTCTATTCTATTCTATTCTATTCTATTCTATTCTATTCTATTCTATTCTATTCTATTCTATTCTATTCTGTTCTGTTCTGTTCTGTTCTGTTCTGTTCTGTTTATTCTATTCTATTCCTATGAATTTAGGGAATAGTAGAGCTGGGTGCTTATACTGTCTCATGTCCTCTGTGGAGTGATATGGAGAATATTTGTAATGTATACTCATATATGAGTGTACCTTAAATCTTTTAAATATCTAGATAAAACCTTGCTCTAGACTTAAAAGTTTTCACTCTCCCGTAACTCCTATTTCTTCTCAGAAATGCAAAGAATTATTTCTTTCTTCTCCCTCTTTCACATTTACTGTCCTTATCTGGGGATATCTCTCAAATCTGTTCCAGCATTACTGCTCTGGTCCGCTGCCTGTTCTGTGCAGTGTATGTCTTTCAGTCTAGAAGATGCACATTAGAAAGCTAGGTTTGCATAAGGAGATGGGAGATGTAAATGTGTAGGAAAGCAGGCTGAGAGTTAAGTACGCAGCAAAGCCTAGAGGTACACTGATTTAACTAGCCTGGACTAAATCTTGGAATGCATAGGTGGAACAGCATGAGTTTAAAAAAACACACCTGTCCAAACAGGAAATTAAATCCAGTATTTTTTTTTCTGAATTTCTGTTTTCTTTTCATACAGCATAGGTACTGCCACTGTGTATCATAGATACCTTGCAAAGAATCTTGCCTACCATCTTTGTATCAATTAAGCCTACTTTGTGAATATCACTAGATGAGTAAAATGCTGTTGTCCTTATATCTTACAGTTCTATTTTTTCTATTTACATAAATGGAAAAATGTTCTCACACATAGCAGCTAGATCTCCAACTTCTACTTAATAGAGTAAGTATGTATGAACCTCTAGTTTATAGTACTTTTATTTATTTTGCTCCTACGTGTACATAACTTTTATAATAAAGCATTAGGTAAGAAGGCAGAAAAGGTTTTCATATCCTCTTTACTACTGAAGTAAAGATAAAAGCACACATACTAACTTTACAGAGGTTTTTATCAGCTCCTGAAGTTTCTATAAAAGCATGTTGATGACTGGAAAGTAGGTCATGGAATTGTTCTTCAATAAAGATGATCTTTTCCAGGGATCTCAGCAGTAGCTTTTCTTTAACAAGAGTCCTGTGGTTTGAACTCTTCAGATACTGAGCTTTCTGACACAGATATTTCTTTTGCTTTAATGAAATCCTTCTATATGACTTAAGTTTTGTGACTGATGTGTCCTGTTAATGCCATGAGGTTGTTCTCTGCTGTAGTTACTTAATTACTGAAATATGTTTTTACATGGACTCTCCTAAAGTATAGAATTATGTTTACAATAACTTTTGTCAAGTTAGGACCGGAGATAAGTAGCACTAGAGGGGACACACTATGCATTAACATGATCAGGGAAAAAAAGTACCAAATAGCCATAAAATCCGTTCAATTTCATTTTCTGTGGTTGTCAGGATCATTTTAAGACCCTAATTTCTCCAGTGGCCATGCATTTTATGGTCTAATCACAGAATCACCAAGGTTGAAGAGACCTCAAAGATCATAGAATCATAGAATCATAGAATCAGTCAGGGTTGGAAGGGACCACAAGGATCATCTAGTTCCAACTCTCCTGCCATGGGCAGGGACACCCCACACTAGATCAGGCTGGCCAGAGCCTCACCCAGCCTGGTCTTAAACACCTCCAGGGACGGGGCCTCAACTACCTCCCTGGATAACCCATTCCAGGGCTTCACCACTCTCATGGTGAAGAACTTCTTCCTCACATCTAGCCTGAATCTCCCCATTTCCAGCTTCATTCTGTTCCCCCTAGTCCTATCACTACCTGAGATCCTGAGAAGTCCCTCCCCAGCCTTCCTGTAGGCCCCCTTCAGATACTGGAAGGCCACAATGAGGTCACCTCGGAGCCTTCTCTTCTCCAGACTGAACAGCCCCAACTCCTTCAGTCTGTCCTCACAGGAGAGGTGCTCCAGCCCTCTGATCATCCTCGTGGCCCTTCTCTGGACACATTCCAGCACGTCCACATCCCCCCTGTAATAGGGGCTCCAGAACTGGATGCAGTACTCCAGGTGGGGTCTCACCAGAGCTGAGTAGAGGGGGAGAATCACCTCCCTTGACCTGCTGGTCACACTTCTCCTGATGCAGCCCAGGATCTGATTGGCTTTCCGGGCTGCAAGCGCACATTGAGAGCTCCTGTTGAGCTTCTTGTCCACCAGCACCCCCAAGTCTCTCTCCTCAGGGCTGCTCTCCAGCCAGTCACTGCCCAGCCTGGATTTGTGCCTGGGATTGCCTCCACCCAGATGCAGGACCCTGCACTTGGTCTTGTTGAACTTCATGGGGTTGGCTTGTGCCCACCTCTCCAGCCTGTCCAGGTCCCTCTGGATGGCATCCCTTCCCTCCAGCGTGTCCACTGCACCACACAGCTTGGTGTCATCAGCAAACTTGCTGAGGGTGCACTCGATGCCACTGTCCATGTCACCCACAAAGATGTTGAACAAGACAGGTCCCAGGACTGATCCCTGAGGGACTCCGCTTGTCACACGCCTCCATTGGGACATGGACCCGTTGACAGCCACTCTTTGGGTGCGGCCATCAAGCCAGTTCTTTATCCATCTAGTGGTCCATCCATCAAACCCATGTGTCACCAGCTTGGAGACCAGGAGGTGGTGCGGGACAGTGTCGAAGGCTTTGCTCAAGTCCAGGTAAACGACATCAGTTGCTCGCCCCTCATCTATTAATGCTGTCACCTGCTCATAGAAGGCCACCAGGTTTGTCAGGCAGGATTTGCCCTTGGCAAAGCCATGCTGACTACTCCCAATCACCTCTTCACTGTTCTTCTGAGTCATTAGTGCCTTCAGGAGGATCTGCTCCATATGCTCCATCATCAAGTCCAACCTGTCACTACAGACCTCATGACTAAACCATGGCACCAATGCCACGTCCAATCCCCTCTTGAACACCTCCAGGGATGGTGACTCCACCATCTTCCTGGGCAGCCCAATCCAATGGCTAACGACTCTCTCAGTGAAGAACTTTCTCCTCACCTTGAGCCCAAACTTCCCCTGTTGCAGCTTGAGACTGTGTCCCCTTGTTCTGGTGCTGGTTGCCTGGGAGAAGAGGCCAACCCCTTTCTGGCTACAACCACCCTTCAGGTAGTTGTAGACAGCAATGAGGTCTCCCCCGAGCCTCCTCTTCTCCAGGCTAAGCAACGCCAGCTCCCTCAGCCTCTCCTTATAGGGCTTGTGCTCGAGGCCTCTCACCAGCCTTGTTGCCCTTCTCTGGACATGTTCAAGTGTCTCAATGTCCTTTTCAAATTGAGGGGCCAGATCTGGACACAGGACTCAAGGTGTGGCCTAACCAAAGCAGAGTACAGGGGCACAATGACTTCCCTGCTCCTGCTGGCCACACTCTTCTTGATGCAGGCCAGGATGGCATTGGCCTTCTTGGCCACCTGGGCACACTGCAGGCTCATGTTCAGGTGGCTGTCAATCAGCACCCCAGGTCCCTCTCTGTTTGACAGCTCTCCAGCCACTCTTACCCCAGCCTGTAGCTCTGCATGGGGTTGTTGTGGCCAAAGTGCAGCACCCAGCACTTGGATTTGTTAAATGCCATCATATTGGACTCTGCCCATCTGTCCAGTCGGTCGAGGTCCCTCTGCAGAGGCCTTCTTGGCCACCTGGACACACTGCTGGCTCATGCTCAGCCCACTATTGACCAGGACCCCCAGGTCCCTCTCTGCCTGGCCACTCTCCAGCCACTCTGACCACAGCCTGTATCTCTGCATGGGGTTGTTTTGGCCAAAGTGCAACAGCCAGCACTTGGATTTGTTAAATGTCATCTTGTTGGACTATGCCAATCAGTCCAGTTGGTCGAGGTCCCTCTGCAGAGCCCTTCTACCCTCTAACAGATCAACATCTGCTCCCAAATTGATGTCATCTGCAAATTTACTTATGATGGACTCAATCCCCTCATCCAGATCATCAATGAAGACATTAAAGAGGATGGTACCCAGCACTGATCCCTGGGGACACCACTAGTGACTGGCCTCCAGCTGGATGTGGCACCATTCACCATCACTCTCTGGGCATGGCCCTCCAGCCAGTTCCTAACCCAGCACAGAATGCTGCTGTCCAAGCCATGGGCTGCCAGCTTGGCCAGGAGTTTTCTGTGGGGGACGGTGTCAAAGGCCTTGCTGAAGTCCAGGTAGACCACATCCACAGCCTTCCCCATATCTACCAGGTGGGTCACCTGATCACAGAAGGAGATCAGGTTGGAGAGGCAGGATCTGCCCTTCCTAAATCCATGTTAGCTGGACCTGAGCCCTTGGCCATCCTGCAGGTGCACAGTTATTGCCGCCAAGATAATCTGCTCCATCATTTTCCCTGGCACTGAGGTCAGGCTGACAGGCCTGGAGTTTGCAGGTTCATCCATCCGTCCCTTCTTGTGGATGGGGATCACACTGACCAGTTTCCAGTCATCTGGGACCTTGCCACTGAGCCAGGACTGGAGGAAAATGATGGAGAGGGACTTGACCATCTCATGTGTCAGCTCTCTCAGCACCCTAGGATGGATCCCATCCAGTCCTATGGACTTTTGAGTATCCAAGTGGCTCAGCAAGTACCGAACTAATTCCTTGCAGATTTCTGGGGCAATACACTGCTCCCGACCCCATCACCCAGCTCAGGAGGCCACTTGTCCTGAACTCCTCCTGTCTTGCTGTTGAAAATTGAGGCAAAGAAGGTATTGAGGACCTCAGCCTTTTCCTCATCTTTAGTTACAGTGTTCTCCTCCAGGTCCAATAAGGAGTGGAGGTGCTTCTTGCCCCTCTTTGTAGCATTAATGTATTTATAAAAACACTTTTATTATCTTTCACAGAGGTGGCCAGCTTAAACTCCAACTGGGCTTTTGCCTCTCCAATTTTCTCCTACATGTTCTAACAGCATCCTTAAATGTATCTCTAGTTGCCTCCCCGCCTTTCCAAAGGTGATACATCCTTCTTTTTCCCCCTAATTAGTTCAAGAGCTTCTTGCTCATCCAGGCTAGTCGCCCTTCCCCCACCGCCTCATCTTTTGGCACATGGGAACTGCCAGTTCCTGTGCCTTCAAGGGCTCCTGTTTCAGGTAGGTCAAACCATCCTGGACTCCTTTGTTCTTAAGGGCTGCTGCCCAGGGTACTTACTGAATAAATTGTTTGAATAAGCTCAAGTCTGTCCTCCAGAAGTCCGAAGTAGAGGGTCCTGTTAGTTCTCCTCCCTATTTTCCTGCATATGGAAAACACTGCTATCTCCTGGTTGCTGCACCCTAGATAGTCTCCTACCATCGCATCTCCCACCAGCCCTTCTCTATTTGAGAACAGCAGGTCAAGCAGGGCCTGACCCCTGGTAGGCTCACTTAACCCTTCCTAAATCCATGTTGACTATGCCTAATACCTTGGCCACCCTGCAGGTGCTCTGTGATTGCCCACAAGATGATCTGCTCCATTATCTTGCCTGGCACTGAGGTCAGGCTGACAAGTCTGTAGATCCCAGGTTCCTCTATCTGGGCCTTCTTGTGGATGGTGTGACTGTTTTAGGCTGTGCGTTTAAGAAAGGGACAGTTGCTGGAACACTCTGGCTGAATGTTTTAGTGAAATAATTGAAAACAAAAATAAGGTCTAAACGAATTTCATTGGTAGATTGGTAGAATGCAACTTTTAAGTTTTAGTTCAGTTTGAGTCTCAGTCTCAGCCTGTTTTGTCTGTTCCTGTTGGCCTGTCTGTTTCTGTCTCTCTCTGAAGCAACAGCTGCCGGAAGGAGTCGACCTTGAACTAACAAAGCTAACCAGATAAGAAAACTTATTCTTGCACATGCTCTGAGCTAACAGAATTTCCTTCTTAATTACCTTTTTTTCTCTCTCTAACCCTTTTTGGGAAAAAAGAGAGGTAGGGAGGGAGGGGGGTACAGGACGGGGGGAACCCTCCTGGCTGGAGGAGGGAAAAGGTTCATTGCTGTATATTTCTGTATATATTGTAAATACTGTATATTGTGTTCATATTCACTGCATTTCACTCCTGCTTTGTAAATATAGCACCTTCATCTGCTTCGCGGACTGAGTTAGCTGTGTTTTGTCTGTGTGTTTACAATACATACAGAAATATACAGGAATCAACCAGCAATCAGGAGAGACAGGCAAGGAAGAAGGGGTGGAGGGGTGGCCCTGTACCTCAGGGAGGCACTAGATGCCATTGAGCTAGAGATCAGGGATGATCGGGTTGAGTGCGTGTGGGTGAGAATTAGAGGGAAGACCAGCAGGGCAGACATCCTGGTTGGAGTCTGTTATAGACCACCCAACCAGGAGGAAGATGTTGATGAAGCATTCTATAGGCAGCTTAAGGCTGTCTCAAGATCGCCTGACCTTGTTCTCATGGGTGACTTCAACCTGCCTGATATCTGCTGGGATCACAACATAGCAGAGAGGAGGCAATCTAAGAGGTTCTTAGAGTGCATGGAGGACAGCTTCTTATCCCAGGTGCAGCGCGAGCCTACCAGGGGTAAGGCTCTGCTTGACCTCCTCTTCACCAACAGGGAAGGGCTGGTGGGTGATGTGGTGGTCGGAGGGTGTTTAGGCACCAGTGACCACGAGATAATTGAGTTTTCGGTATTCATCCAAGCCAAGAGGGGCAGCAAGAAGACCTCCACTCTGGATTTCTGGAGGGCAGACTTCAGGCTACTCAAGGAACTAACTCAGAAGGTTCCTTGGGAAACAGCCCTTAAAAATAAAGGGGTCCAGGAGAGCTGGACCTACTTCAAGAAAGAACTCTTGAAGGCGCAGGAACAGGCTGTGCCAGTGTGCCGGAAGATGAGCCACTGGGGCAGATGGCCAGCCTGGATGGGCAATGAACTTCTAAAGGAACTAAGGGAAAAAAAGAGGGTGTATTATCTTTGAAAAAAGGGGAGGCAACCCATGGAATGTTTAGGGATGTTGCTAGGTCTTGTAGGAAGAAAATTTTAGAGGCAAAAGCCCATTTGGAGCTCAGACTGGCCTCTGCTGTGAAGGACAACAAAAAGTCCTTCTATAAATATATTAATAGCAAGAGGAAGGGCAAGGACAAGCTCCACTCCTTGGTGGGCATGGAGGGGATCGTTGTAACAAAGGACGAGGAAAAGGCAGAGGTACTTAACACCTTCTTTACCTCAATTTTTACTAGCAGGACAGAACGTCTTCCAGACAGCTGGCCTGCAGAGCTGGCAGAAGGAGCCAGGGAGCAGCATAGTTTTCCTCTGTTCCAGGATGGGAGAGTTAGAGATCTTCTCAGCCGGTTGGACCCCCACAAGTCCATGGGACCGGATGGGATCCATCCTAGGGTGCTGAGGGAGCTGGCAGATGAGCTGTCCAGGCCGCTCTCCATCATTTTTCAGCAGTCCTGGCTCACTGGAGAGGTCCCAGATGACTGGAAGCTGGCCAGCGTGGTGCCCATCCACAAGAAGGGCCAGATGGATGAACCAGGGAATTATAGGCCTGTCAGCCTGACTTCAGTGCCAGACAAGATTATGGAACAGGTCATCTTGAGTGCAATCACACAGCACTTACAGGATGGCCAGGGGCTCAGGCCTGGCCAGCATGGATTTAGGAAGGGCACGTCCTGCCTGACCAACCTGATCTCCTTCTATGATCAGGTGACCCACCTGGTGGATGTGGGGAGGCCTGTGGATGTAGTCTACCTGGACTTCAGCAAGGCCTTTGACACCATCCCCCACAGCAAACTCCTGGCCAAGCTGGCAGCTTTTGGCTTGGACAGGAGCACTCTGCGTTGGGTTAGGAACTGGCTGGAGGGCCGAGCCCAGGGAGTGGTGGTGAATGGTGCCACATCCAGCTGGCAGCCTGTCACTAGTGGTGTGTCCCAAGGATCAGTGCTGGGCCCCATGCTCTTCAACATCTTTATTGGTGATCTGGATGAGGGCATTGAGTCCATCATCAGTAAATTTGTGGACAACACCAAGCTGGGGGCAGGAGTTGATCTGCTGGAGGGTAGAGAGGCTTTGCAGAGGGACCTCGACAGGCTGGACAGATGGGCAGAATCCAATAGCATGAAATTTAACACATCCAAGTGCCGGGTTCTGCACATTGGCCACAGCAACCCCATGCAGCACTACAGGCTGGGGTCAGAGTGGCTGGAGGGCGGCCAGGCAGAGAGGGACCTGGGGGTGCTGGTTGATGGCAGGCTGAACATGAGCATGCAGTGTGCCCAGGCAGCCAAGAGGGCCAACCGCATCCTGGCCTGCATTAGGAATAGTATGGCCAGCAGGAGCAAGGGAGGTCATTGTGCCCCTGTACTCTGCTTTGGTTAGGCCGCACCTTGAGTACTGTGTCCAGTTCTGGGCCCCTCAGTTTAAGAAGGACATTGAGACACTTGAACGTGTCCAGAGAAGGGCAACAAGGCTGGGGAGAGGCCTTGAGCACAAACCCTATGAGGAGAGGCTGAGGGAGCTGTGGCTGTTTAGCCTGGAGAAGAGGAGGCTCAGGGGCAACCTCATTGCTCTCTACAACTACCTGAAGGGTGGTTGCAGCCAGGAAGGGGTTGGCCTCTTCTCCCTAGCAACCAGCACCAGAACAAGGGGACACAGTCTCAAGCTGCAACAGGGGAAGTTTAGGCTCAAGGTGAGGAAGAAATTCTTCACCTAGAGAGTCATTCGTCATTGGAATGGGCTGCCCGGGGAGGTGGTTGAGTCGCTGTCCCTGGAGGCGTTCAAGAGGGTACTGGATGTGGGACTTGGTGCCATGGTCTAGTTGTGAGGTTTTTGGTTACAGGTTGGACTCAATGATCTTCGAGGTCTCTTCCAACCTTGGTAATACTGTAATACTTTAATACTGTAATACTGTAATATAGAAGACCTTTCCCCTCCTCCAGCCAGAGGGGGTTCCCCTCCTGTAGCCCCCCTCCCTCCCTACCTCTCTTTTTTCCCCAAAAGGGTTAGAGAGAGAGAAAAAGCTAATTAAGAAGGAAATTCCTCAAAGCGTGTGCAAGAATTAGTTTTCTTATCTGGTTAGCTTTGTTAATTCAAGGTCGACTCTTTCTGGCAGCTTTTACTTCAGAGAGAGAGAAACAGACAGGCCAACAGGAACAGAGAGAAACAGACTGAACTGACTGAGCTGAGACTCAAATTGAACTACAAACTTAAAAGTTGCATTCTACCAATCTACCAATGAAATTCATTTAGACCTTATCTTTGTTTTCAATTATTTCACCAAAACATTCAGCCAGAGTGTTCCAGCAACTGTCCCTTTCTTAAAGGCACAGCCTAAAACAGTCACAGAGGAGAAGGTTTGTCTTAAAGATATAGTTGAGTTATTGAGATCATTGCAGGATGGAGATGCAGGGCAAATTGCTGGTAGGACAGCAACTAGTGGTGGTGCTTCTGAGCTTAAAGAGATTCTTAGGAGAGTGACAGTAGGATTATTGGGACAAGAAGTTCAGGAGGAGGAGGCAGAGGAGGAGACAGATGATATTCAGAACTATTCTTCACCATGCGCAGAGATTAGGAACATGCGTAAAGATTACATCAGAGCAGATAAGGAGCCAATTCTGGCTTGGCTTGGTAGATGTTACAGTAGAGGTGCTCCAGCTCCAATAGTTGGAGACAAGTCAGCAGCTCAACTAGGAACTCTCTCAAAGGATAATGGAATAGATAGACATCTAGGCAGGACTCTCGGTAAGGTTACTCTGTGGATACGCCTTTTAATGGCAACTCTCATGAGATATCCTTCCCGAGATGATCTTCCATGGAATCCTAAACCCTGGACTACCATAGATGAGGGAATTAAGCGTCTGAGAGAATCTGCTGTCAGAGAGGTACTCTGTGGTGGCCATGAGACTCTGAATCCTGATGAAATTCCTGTAGGAACTGGTCTTGCTAAAAAGCTCATCAAACTTGCTCCTCCTAATTATGCAAATATTCTGGCAAGCAGAATTGTGGCAAGAAATTGTGGTGGAGCTCCTCCTATGGTTGGCCAATTCACTGATCAAATGAGACAATTGGAGAATAGCATGACATGTGTTTCTTTGGTTTCAGCCATTGAAACTCTGTCTGACAAGAATTAGAGATAAAGAATTGCATGAAAGAGCTGAAGGATGAAATTAAAAATTCCATATCCCAATTGACACAGGGAAATAATTCCAATTCTTCCTCCAGATGGATACAATTTTCATCTGTGAGGAATAGACATCCTCCAAGGAAGTAATTCCAAAACAGATCCAACCAAAACACACCACCAAGGCAATCACGTGGAAGTATTTGGATAACTCTGCGTGATCAGTTTGGTGAGAACATGAACAGATGAGATGGTCAACCAACTTCTAATCTTTTCAGGAGACTGAGGGAACTGCAAAGTGGCAGAACCTGAGGTAGCAATACCAGAAGGGTAGCTGTTACTTCCACAGTTTCCCAGGACAACTCTAATAGCTCCAACAGTGGCTCCAGTTCTAACACTGCACACTGTGCTCACTGTACATGTGGGCATAATCCCCATAACTAGGGGTGCCCTGCCTCCCGCCAGGGGGAGGAGAGGGGTAACAGAGATAACAGAATCTATTGGGATGTGTACATCCAGTGGCCTGGCACTTCACAATTTCAGAAGTACAGGGCCTTGGTTGACACAGGAGCTCAGTGCACCATAATGCCATCCAATTATCAGGGATCAGAGGCTATAACTATTTTAGGAGTCACTGGTGGATCTCAAGAGTTAACTAAGGTGGAGGTTGATATAAGTTTAACTGGTAAACAGTGGAGGAAGCATACAGTTGTGACCGGACCTGACACACCTTGTAGTTTGGGAATTGATTTTCTCAGAGAAGGGCATTTCAAAGACCCTAGAGGTTACAAATGAGCTTTTGGAGTAGCATCTGTAGAAGCTGATGGACAAAAACTGAAGCTATCTGTTAGACCTGAGCTTTCTGATGAATCTGCAGTTGTGGGACAACACAAGATTCAGGACATTAAATTGCTGGTTGCTTCTCAGACTGTGCATCACAGACAATACAGAACCAACCGTGACTCTTTGTTGCCCATTCAGAATCTGATTCGTCAGTTGGAGAGTCAGAAAGTCATCACATTGGCCAGTTTCCAGTCATCTGGGACTTCTTCAGTGAGGTAGGACTGGTGGAAAATGATGGAGAGAGGCTTGGCCAGCTCATCTGCCAATTCTCTCAGCACCCTAGGATGGATCCCATCTGGTCCCATGGACTTTTGAGTATCCAAGTGGTTCAACAAGTCCCTAACTACTTCCTCATTGATTTCAGAGGACTATACTGCTCCCTAACACCATCTACTGGTTCAGGAGGCCAGTTATCTTGAAGTCCTCCTGGCTTACTTTAAAAACTGAGACAAACAAGGTATTTAGTACCTCAGTCTTTTCCTCATCTTTAGTTACAATGTTGCATTCCAAGTCCAATAAGTGCAGGTTCTTCTTGGCCCTCTTTTTAGTGTTAATATATTTGTAAAAATGCTTTTTATTATCTTTCACAGAGGTGGCCAGCTTCAGTTCTAACTGGGCCTTTGCCTCTCTAATTTTTCTGCTGCATAATCTAACAACATCCTTAAACACATCATGAGAAGCCTCCTCCTCCTTCCAATGGTGATACATCCTCTTTTTTTCTTTTAATTCCTTCAGGAGCTGCTTGCTCATCCAGGCCCAGAGCCTTCCCCGCCGGCTCATCTTTTGGCACGTGGGAACAGCTAGTTCCTGTGCCTTCAAGAGCTCCTGTTTGAAGTAGGTCCAACCATCCTGGACCCCTTGGTTCTTAAGGGCTGCTACCCAGTGAACTCTCTGAATAAGCTGCTTGAACAAGTTGAAGTTTGCCCTCCAGAAGTCCAAAGTGTAGGTTCTGTTGGTGCTCCTCCCTATCTCCCTGCATAATGAAAACTTCACTATCTCATGATCACTGCACCCTAGACAGCCTTCCACCATCACATCTCCCACCAACCCTTCTCTATTTGAGAACAGGAATGTTAAGAATATATGATGGGAATGATGACATGAAATGAAAATATTTTTTTTTAATGGGTATTTAAACTGACTATTCTAGTGAATACATGTCAAAATATGTATATCTCATTTGGTCAGATAATCCTTGGTATAGATAAAAATCATGAATCAGTGAAAGGAACTGTTACTGGTTGAGTATCATGGATTGAGCTGAACCTGCTGCTGTTACTCATACTATGTTGCAGTCATGCCAGCTTCAAAAATGAAAGTACTGGTTGGAGCAAAGTGTTATGGGGCTTGAAGTTAGGTTGTAGCATGGAAGCTTCCTGTTCCAGTTTCTGCTTCTGAATTCCAGGTTCTTTGGATGTTGTATTTTCCACTGAGATGGCAACAGAACAAAGAGGGGAGGGGAATGGTTTTCTGTCTTAAGCTTTTGGCTAACTTGCTTCTGCTTGCTGCTGTGTTGTGTTGTACTTTTTCTGCAAATAGGCTAAGTTAATTATACATTTACCATGTTTATCTAATTTTGCAGAGTAAATCTATTCTTACCTCACTTTTTTTTTTTTTTTTAACCTCAGTCTTGAGTTTCTGTGTGTTACTTTTCCCTCACTTCTCTGTTGGGAAAATAGCCAGGTCAACCCACTGGTTCAGTTTGACTTATTTTTGTTGTTGTTGTTGTTTGTTTTGTTTTAGAATAGAATTAACTGGCTTGGAAAAGACCTTTGAGATAATTGAGTCCAACCTACCATCCAACACTATCTAATCAATTAAACCATGGCACCAAGTGCCCCATCCAGTCTCTTCCTGAACACCTCCAGTGATGATGACTCCACCACCTCCCTGGCCAGCCCATTCCAATGGCCAATCACTCTTTCTGTGATTCAAAACATTACACTAAGTTATATTGATACTAATAGGATAAGAAGGCAAAGTTGGAAGTGTCTACAATAAATTTCATGATATAATCTCTTTGCTTTTAAGAGCAATATATGGATACCCCCATTCAAACACAAAGAAATAATTTATTAATAAGTCTTTTGACTTCAGCACAAGCAATCTAATCAGCTTTTGAGGACTCCTATCTATTAACAGTCCATTGAAATTATTCAACCTGGTCAAAAATATATCAGTACCTGGTTAACCCTCTCTCCTTCAATGTCTTTGAATATATGAGCTGTTACAAACCTTCAGTTATTTACTTTGTTAAAGGAAAAAAAAAATCACTTTTTCTATCTGCTGTTCTGAGTCTAAGAATTTAAGCGTGCAATTGCTTTTAGCATGGTTAAGAGAAAGAAAATGGTGTTAAGCACATTTGCACACATATCAACAGAAACATTTTAGTAAGGTGCAAATCTGCTTTTCTGAAGTTTGTGTTGAATATCTTGCAAGAGTTGTAATGTACTTACAACTGACTGTGACTGTGTAGAAGATTCTCTTCATATTACATTGAAGCAAGGACTTAAACTCTTACTCTTATCTTTCAATGGATTTTGTTTAAATTTAATATTAAGGCTTACTTGTGTAAAACTAGAGGTAATCCAAATCAAGTGGATTTCTCTTTTGTGTGCTCAGATGGAAAATGTCTCCATCCTTACAGAAACATCGTAGTCTTTGTATGTTGAAGAATAGAGAAGACATTTCTTCCTCCTGCTTTGCAAAAAGGACTGACCTTAGGTTGCATTTGTCTCTTTATTAGTTAAGAGCAGTTCTGGGATTAGGTTTATGCTGGAGCTCAGTGTATGGCCAACTCTAGACTTGAAGAACCCCAGTGACTACATTATACCCAGGACTGGTGGTCATGTCTGCTTTGTGCTGTCCTGCTCAGATCTGGTCCTGTTCTGTGACCTCAACCTCTGACATGGAGAGAGAACTGCTGAAAACTAGTAAAGCATCAGAGTATTGCTGTAGACAAACAGTTGACATAAAGGGCTGGATTCCACCATGGGAAGAAGGTGTCCATAGAAAGAGCCCTTCCAAGACACGTAAGCATCCATTTATGACTCAAGCATTTTAAGAACATCTACTCAGCTGAGGGCCAGATCTGTGCCTATCACTACTCCCAGAGTTAAAAAGCTAATGCCTAGATTGTGGAAATTCACAGTCTTACATTTCTGAAATAGAAGTATGAGCGATGAATCTCTTTAAGAGTCCAAAATAATTAGGAAAACTTTCATGGGGAAAAAAAAAAAAAAAGTGTAAAGGGGATAAGTAGACCAGAGCTTCTTTGATTCTGCTTTCATGACAAGTCGGAGGTCTCATTAATTTTTATTGTTACTGAGCACTTGAGCATTACTAGAATCTTGTCATCCCTCCCAGCCAACAAAAGGAAGAAAGAATCACCTCAAACATATCCACAGAAGTGACATCTGTGCTCTATAATTTCTTTTTAAAGAATTCCAATTGGGAACTCTTGTGAACTGATCCTAGCTGGCAGATTAACTTCCACCCAGTCACTTGTTATTCCTCTGGAGAGATGGGGGAGGGAATAGGAAGTGCAAAAGTAAGAAAAACTTGTGGTTCAAGGTAAAGACAACCTATCAATGAAGAATAGCTGTGTATGCAGCAAAACAAAATAAGGAATTCATTCACTACACCTCATGGGCAGTCCGATGTTTATCTGCTTTATTGAAAGCAGGGCCTCAGTACATATAACAGACACTTGGGAAGGCAGATGCCTTAAAGAAGTCTTTCCCTTAACCCCAGTTATAAGGAAAAGCATGTGCAAGAATTATGGTAATACTGCATGCTGAGAGCAAGCAAAACCTAGCAACTTTTAATACTGTTGGGTAATACCTTACATAGGCTAAATAATATATTGGGAGTTAGGCATACAAATTCACTTCAATGGGAGGGAGGATTTTGGCATATAGCTTCCATATGCTTTAGAAATTAGGGTTGGAAGAAGAAGGAAAAGTTATTGGTCTTTCAAAGACTCTAAAAGCAATACAGAGGAAAGGTCAACAACTAGCTGATTCTGCACCTTAACGTCAACGTAATGAAAATCTTGTTCACTTGAAGTGATGGCAAGCATGTAAGTGTGGCAATAACAGAGAAGTAGCTTGCACCATGTACTGTAGCTCCTGACTAAGGTTAAAAAACTACATTAACCATTCATTCATCTGTAGCTCATAATTAATCACTCCTTGAAAATTACATTGTATAATAAATGAGGACAGACATGATTCATTAAAACTTCTATTTAATTATATTTAATACTATTTCATAGTTCATTGGTAAGTGCTGAGAGAAGGATTATGTTAAGGATATTTGATGCATTACTGCCAAAGAAGTAAATAGGGCAAACATAATGTAGAATGCAGGATGAATATTTGAAAATATAAATATCATTTTTTTATCTTTCGTGCTGAATCTATACTTTATGTCTGTTTATCTTCACTGACAATTTAGATTTTCATTGATCTATAACCCAGTTAGCTTCCACCCTGAATTCACTTTGGCATTTTCATGGGATGTGGTTTTGTATTACTGTTTCACAAATATGGGCCCCTCTGATTGATGCTGATCCCAAAGATACAGTGGCACAGTCCTTTTGCCTACGAGGATTCCAATTAAACTATTGCTCTTTAACTGTTGTTTATCAAAAGCACAAAAGAGATGTATTTGGTGTAGATACAAATACCAAAGGGCTTTCAGCAGGTTTTCTGAACAAGTGTAAATATTTAGAAATAATTGAAAAAAAGAAAAAAAAAAAAAAAAAAAAAAAAAAAGAAAGAATAAGAATGTGTGTGAAGGTTGCTGCATGAAATCTTCCCAGCTTAGCTAACTTGACAATGCCTTCTTTAACAGTGGTTGGTCATGGCACAAAATCTCTCTGGTGTTACTATGGGAATCAAGGTGTAACTTTACTCTTCATGAAAAATGTCTTCAGTAAATTCTGTTGTTTTGCACACTTTTAAAAAGCTTTTTAAAAGCTTTTTTGGTTTGTTTGCTTAGTTTCAGAAGACTGAAGCAATTCACACTGGTCATCTCAAAATGTCAAAGTTTTGACATTTCCCAATTAAGACTTTCTGATGGGTTGAAATTACCCACCAAAATAGAATTGCCAGACCAGCTCAGATGGGAGCAAATTAAGATATATTTACAAGCAAAACTACAATCTGGAAATATGAAATGTAATGAATATGTACAAAATGTACATGTACACTGTATACATGTATTTACAATTTATAAATAATACAAGAACCCCTTGGGTGAAACCAGGGGGCTATCAAAAGCTTCCCCCTCCCTACTCAGCCAGATCCTTCCCACAGGGAAGTCTGCTGCCGCCCTGGAGCCTGGGTCAGTGATGTTACCAGAAGGCTGCTTAGTATGGTACAGCCCTCTGATTACTATCCCTTAATAGTTATGCAGTTAGGGAGCAATGATGTTGCAACCAGAGCTCCCAAGGCAATCAAAAAGGACTTCAAGGCTCTGGGAGAATAGGTTGAGGGGCCAGGGGTACAGATAAGTTTTTCATCAATACCCTTATTTGCAGAATGGAATACCAAAAGGAACAGGTCAGCAGCTGTAATTAACAAGTGGCTCAGATGCTGGTGCTACCAAAAGAATTTTGGGTTTTTTGATCTTGGGGAACTTTCTGTGGCACCAGGTCAGCTAGCAACACAAGGAATACATCTGTCCCAGAGGAGGAGAAAGATCTTAGCACATGAGAATGGCCTCTCCCCTAAAGGGAAAAAGATTCTAGGAAGGAAGTGGGCAGGTCCCACTGACAGGGCTTTAAACTAGATTTGAAGGGGGAAGGGGCTGAAACCACTCCCCCAGACAGGAGTCTGAGGGTGGTAAGCTGGAGTCAGGGGTGAAACCAGCAGCCCAGCTGTAGTACATGTACACTAATGCACACAGGATGGGCAACAAACAAGAGGAGCTGGAAGTCTCGTTACAGCAGGAAAGTTATGATGTAGTTGCCATCACAGAAACATGGTGGGATGACTTGCATGACTGGAACACCGTAATTGATGGCTACAGGCTCTTCAGGAGAGACAGACAAGGGAGAAGGGGTGGAGGGGTGGCCCTGTACATCAGGGAGGCTCTAGATGCCATGGAACTAGACATCAAGGATGATCAGGTTGAGTGCCTGTGGGTGAAAATTAGACGGAAGACCAACAAGGCTGACATCCTGGTTGGAGTCTGTAATAGACCTCATTGCTCTCTACAACTACCTGAAAGGTGGTTGTAGCCAGGAAGGGGTTGGTCTCTTCTCCCTGGCAGCCAGCACCAGAACAAGGGGACACAGTCTCAAGCTGCACCAGGGGAAGTTTAGGCTTGAGGTGAGGAGAAAGTTCTTCACTGAGAGAGTGATTCGTCATTGGAATGGGCTGCCCGGGGAGGTGGTTGAGTCGCCGTCCCTGGAGGCGTTCAAGAGGGTACTGGATGTGGCACTTGGTGCCATGGTCTAATCGTGAGGTTTGTGGTTACAGGTTGGACTCGATGATCTTTGAGGTCTCTTCCAACCTTGGTAATACTGTAATACTAGACCACCCAACCAGGATGAAGAAGTTGATGAATATTCTCTAGGCAGCAAGAGGCTGTCTCGAGATTGCCAGACCTTGTTCTTATGGGTGAATTTAACCTGCCTGATATCTGCTGGGAACTTAACACAGCAGAGAGGAGGCAGTCTAGAAGGTTCTTAGAGTGCATGGAGGACAGCTTCTTATCCCAGGTGCTGCGTGAGCCTACCAGGGGTAAGGCTATGCTTGACCTCCTTTTACCAATAAAGAAGACCTGGTGGGAGATGTGGTGGTTGGAGGCTGTCTGGGGTTCAGTGACCATGAGATAATTGAGTTTACAATATGCAAAGTAAGAGGGGCAGCAACAAAGCCTCCACTATGGACTTCCGGAGGGCAGACTTCAGATTACTCAAAGAACTAACTCAGAAGGTACCTTGGGAAACAGCCCTTAAATACAAAGGGGTCCTGGAGTGGACCTATTTCAAGAAAGAATTCTTGAAGGCACAGGAACAGGCTGTGCCAATGTGCCAGAAGATGAGCTGCCAGGGTAGATGGCCAGACTGGTTGGGCAATGAGCTTCTGGGCAAAATAAGGAAAAAGAGAGGGTGTATCATCTTTGGAAGGAAGGAGAGGTAACCCATGGAATGTTTAAGGATGTTGCCAGGTCATGCAGGAAAAAAATTAGAGAGTCAAAAGCCCATTTAGAGCTAAAACTGGTCACTGCTGCGAAGGACAACAAAAAGTCGTTCTATAAATATATTAATAGCAAGAGGAAGGGCAAGGAGAACCTCCACTCCTTGGTGGACATGGAGTGGAACATAGTAACAAAACACGAGGAAAAGGCAGAGGTACTTGACACCTTCTTTGCCTCAAATTTCAATAGCAGGATAGGTTGTCTTCTGGACAACTGGCCTTCTGAGCTGGCAGATGGAGTCAGGGAGCAGTATAATTCCCCTGTGATTCAGGAGAAAGTAGTTAGAGACCTCCTTAGCCTCTTGGATCCCCACAAGTCCATGGGACTGGATGGGATCCATCCTACGGTACTGAGAGCTGGCAGATGGGCTGGACAAGCTGCTCTCCATCATTTTTCAGCAGTCCTGGCTGACGGGAGATATCCCAGAAGACTGGAAGCTGGCCAATGTGATGTCCATCCACAAGAAGGGCTGGTTGGATGAGCCAGGGAATTACAGACCTGTCAGCCTGACCTCAGTGCCAAGCAAGATTATGGAAGAGGTCATCTTGAGTGCAATCACACAGCACTTCCAGGATGGCAAATTTTCTTCTGGAGTACAATCAAAATCTCCCCAGAATTAACTTGTATCCATTGTCAATTATCTTTTCCATATCCCTTCTTGTAAAAAGGGACTTTCCATCATCCTGTACCCACCTTTTATGTATTGATACATAGTAAAAAGGTCTCCCAAAGCCTTCTCTTCTCAAAGATGAACAAACCCAGTTCTCTCAGACTTTGATCATATGGCAGACCTTTCAGTCCTCTGATCATTCTCCTGGCCCTTCTCTGGACACTTTCAGGCCTGTCTGCATCTTTCTTGTACAGCCGGGACCGAAACTGCTCATGGTACTCCAGGTGTGGTCTGACAAGCATGGAGTAGACTGCATTTAGGGTGCAGGATTAAATGTAGATCTTAATGGTCTTTTAGAACATAAATGATTCTATGATCACATTATCAAGCATTGGAACAGAGTGCCCAGAGAAGTGGTTGAGTCACCATCCCTGATGGTATTTAAAAGACGTGTAGATGTGGCACTTAGGGACATGGTTTAGCAGGGGACTTGGGCTGTGTTAGGTTTATGGTTGGACTTGACAACCTTAAGGGACTACTCCAAGCTAAATAATTCTGTGATTCCATGAATTCTTTAATAGTGCTGCAACAGTTTCACAAAGTATATTAATATCTTTTATGCAATGGAATTGTAATTCTGATTTTCCACACCTTCTCCACATACTAGGTAGTAGAGATGCTGTCATTGCTGGGAGTATTCCTATGTTAAGTCTGTTAGATAATTTAAGTCTATTCCCTGTGTCACTTGCTATGATACTTGCTATGCATAAGTAGCTCTTCTGAGGTTCATGAAAATTGTATGTCAATGTGCCCCAATATATTGGCTGCAATACATCTTGTCTGCAGTTCTAAGGAGGATCATAGAATCATAGAATCATAGAATCAGTCAGGGTTGGAAGGGACCACAAGGATCATCTAGTTCCAACCCCCCTGCCATGGGCAGGGACACCCTACACTAGATCACACTGGCCAGAGCCTCGTCCAGCCTGGTCTTAAACACCTCCAGGGACGGGGCCTCAACCACCTCCCTGGATAACCCATTCCAGGGCTTCACCACTCTCATGGTGAAGAACTTCTTCCTCACATCTAGCCTGAATCTCCCCATTTCCAGCTTCATTCTGTTCCCCCTAGTCCTATCACTACCTGAGATCCTGAGAAGTCCCTCCCCAGCCTTCCTGTAGGCCCCCTTCAGATACTGGAAGGCCACAATGAGGTCACCTCGGAGCCTTCTCTTCTCCAGACGGAACAGCCCCAACTCCTTCAGTCTGTCCTCACAGGAGAGGTGCTCCAGCCTTCTGATCATCCTCGTGGCCCTTCTCTGGACACGCTCCAGCACGTCCACATCCCTCCTGTAATAGGGGCTCCAGAACTGGATGCAGTACTCCAGCTGGGGTCTCACCAGAGCTGAGTAGAGGGGGAGAAGCACCTCCCTTGACCTGCTGGTCACACTTCTCCTGATGCAGCCCAGGATCTGATTGGCTTTCCGGGCTGCAAGCGCACATTGAGAGCTCATGTTGAGCTTCTCGTCCACCAGCAATGTACCAACCCAGATGGCAAGTCATCTAAATGCTTATTCTCATCTCACAAGCAGTAGTTTGTTGAACATATAGAAGTAGTAGAGAATGACAATTCTTAACAAGACAGCCTGGCACTGTGCCTTGTTAGAAAGTTCAGTCCCTAGTGAAAACTTACTGAGTATTGACTCCCAGAACAAGCAATAGTAAGAAAGTTTTCTGCATGGTCCTCCATTTTCTGCTTCTTGGAGTAAGGTATAGGTGTTGGAGAGCGAGACTTGGGCTCTTGGGAAAAATGGGAAAGAATATATAAATAGTGGGGGATCTATAAAGATTCAGCTTTTAGAAGCATTGAAAAGCCTCATTTCTGAACTATGTGAAAAACTAGAGCCCTCATTGTTGAGTTAATTCACAAACTTTTCAGAGAAATAGATATGGATCCCATATCTCCCCTGACAGGAAAAATGTACTCCTGGAAATAACATCAGTAAGGCTCTGTGGGGGCTTTCTGACCCCTTTCCTACCTACCATGTCTACAATGGAAAATAAAACAGTGTTACAATGTCTCGACTTTCAGTGTAGGCTGTTGAGCAACTTCTGAAAATACAAAATGTTCCTGTCAGGTTGTACACCAGAAATTAAATCATGTATAATCAACAATTGCTATAAAAAAACTTGTATGTGCTAAGATGATGAAGTTTAGTATGCAATTCATGACAAACTTGCTATCTTGTTTGAACTGAGGATTATTGAGGTAGTGAGTCTTTTATATCATTGACAAGCACTTATACAGGTTACTCATGTTTGAATGTGTTTTTGCTGGTACAAAACAGACCACACAGTAAGGCAAAAGTATGTCATCTACACATAGTATGTATAGGTATTTTCTCTGAGACTATTTTCCTGCCTCATCATTTCCTTATAGGCCTTCTATAAACCGAAATTTGGAACTCACAATGCAGAAATGCATTTAAATTAGAACAAATCGACTGTCATTTGATGTTTCAAATAGTGTTCCCTGTTTAGAGACCAAACTGGACACATGAATAAAATATATTTTTTTCTCTCTCTATTTGTTTGTTTGTTTATTCATTGTACCTACTACTGATCCCCCCAAGGGGAGTGAGATGAGTGAATCAGGTCATAGAAGACAGTTTAAACAGGTTCTTACAGAAAGCAAATGTGTATAACAGTGGAAATGCTCTTGATTGCTTTCCATTTATCCCTGCAAATACTGCTTTCTTTTATTGCTTGTCATAAAGTTTAAAGTAACATCAATTTTTAAGCACTCAAAAGTGGTTTTCTATTTAAAATCAAACAAGACAAACATAATTTTCATTCCAGTACTGTGTGTTTGGCTCTTGAAGTATGCTGAATATAGAGATACCCAAAAAAAAAAAAAAAAAAAAAAAAAAAAAAAGGAAAAGGGACAGAAGGAGAAAAGCTCAGTGATGGAAATGAGTAATTGCTTGGCAACAAGTCTGCAGGGAGAGAGCTAACTTCATATAGCACATACTTCATGAATAATGAGAGAAGTCACACTGCTGTGCAATCACTGCCTATTAGGTCAGAAATTTCACATTGGTGGATTCATTAGAGCAGATCAGTGTCATAAAGACACACTTTCTTCAGGTAAACATACCTTTTCCTTCACTGAACTGTCATCTCTTAGTTTGGACAGAGAGCACAGAGTAAAGCCTTATGAGAGCCATTAGAGGAGTATCTGGAATTTGGAGCATTTCGGTTATGATTTTATTAGTTTGTTTATTTGTACAAAAAGGGAAATACATAAGCGGACATTTCTGTAGGTATGTGTAAAACACTCACATACAATTCTGCTTAGTCTAGACAGAAGTTTGTGTATGTCATTAATGATGGTTTAAGTATAGCATTTTGTCAAAAAGTGGGAATATCTGGCTTTTGTAAATCCATCTTGTTTATGCCAGGTCGGCGTACTTTTGGCCACACTGGGAAAGAAGGCTTTCTATAGGTTGCAATATCAGGGTTTTATCTCTAGATCTGTGTTGCTCCTGGCCATTATTGTCTCGGGAAATCTATAAGTACCCGCCCAAAGAGTCAGAGCCTTGCCTTGCAATTGTCCATGCTCTGGAAGGAACCACAAGCTTGGAAGGTGACCTGTGGTTTAGTTTACCCAGACAGGACAGCAAAGACCCCCTTGCTATGTTAGTGTTGTAAAGCCCAGGAACAGACATGCATCTTGCCGGGCTGAGAGGCAAAACCCCAGAGGACCTGAGTCCCCGGGACAGTTTCATTTGACTGGAGCAAGGAGCAAGTACCGCTGTGAAAGGGTTGCAGCAGAGGAACCTCCTCTCTACAAAGCTTTCAGCTACAAATCCTTTGGGAGTAAATCCTGCCTCAGCAAGAAGCTGCAGACACCAACAGAAAGTGAAAAGGTGCTCCTGCAGCTTCCACGTGGTTGATGGCATTTTGGTTTGTCTAGATCTTAACATGTGCCATGAGGTATCAGGATCAGTGAGTAATTGTGTAGTGGGTTGAGGCAGCCCCTCCCCACCACAGGCAAAATAACGACTCTGACAAATGGATTGAAAAAGTGATGGAAAAATTTAAATAGAAGAGGGTGAATGTGCACAAAGAACCAGAAACAGTGACAGAAGAAACCCCAAAACAGACCCGGAAGCATCCCATCCCCACCTGAGGGTGGGCCCAGGACCCCAGGGCTCGTTCCCCCCCCACTGCTAGGCTAGTCTCAGCTGGCGAGGCCCGAGACTGCCTATCCCCCTGGCCTTGGGCCTAGCCAGGCCCAAGGCTGGGAGATGTCTCCCCCAGTTACCGGGTGCTGGCAAGGGAAGAAAGAGGAAATGGCGGACCCCACGCTAGATTTTACAGCGGTGCAGGGGATTGTGGTAGGAGATACATGGTTTCCTGTGTCCACCCACTGGGCTGGACTTCTGGACACAGGAAGCACACCATGCAGCAGAGGGCACCCAGCCCAAACCACCACAAATTGCAATACCTGATTTTTATAAGCATCTATTGAAGGTCTGTTGCCCTAGGGAACTCTGGAGTTCCCCAACCCTTGTGGGCAATTGCTGGCTTCATTGCTGATGTTCCCTTTCTTTACAGTTTAAAGTGCTGTCTGTTGTTTCTGGATTTTTGTACATATTGTTTAAATTGTTACTTGTTTCCTGCAGGTGAGGTATCTGTTCCACAACTGAACATTTCAAATGTGCAAATAGGTTTTATTTAATATTTTTCACGGGATTCTTTATGATTAATAAAATTATTAGCTTTTGTTAATCACTCCGCTTATTGAATATTATAATAACCTTTTTATTGACTATATCATCTTCCCAACACTTAGTGTTCTTCACTTTGTTTATGTAGTTGTGGCAGTTTAGGCTGGGTGCCTCCTGTTACAGCCACATAAATGACACCTCTGGTGTCCCAAGTGTCCAACCCAGTAAGGTGGACAAAAGTCATGGCAGTCTGGGGATGTCCCCACAGACTGGAAAAGGGGAAACATTGCTTCCATTTTCAAAAAGGGTAAGAGGGAGGAACCAGGGAACTACAGGCCAGTCAGTCTCACCTCTGTGCCCAGAAGGATCACGGAGCAGATCCTCCTGGAGGCACTACTGACTCAGAAGAATAGTGAAGAGGTGTTTTGGTACAGTCAGCATGGCTTCACCAAGGGCAAATCCTGCCTGACAAACCTGGTGGCCTTCTATGAACAGGTGACAACATTAACAGATGAGGGACGAGCAAATGATGTCGTGTACCTGGACCTGAGCAAAGCCTTCAACACTGTCCCGCAACACATCCTGGTCTCCAAACTGGTGAAGTATGGGTTTGATGAGTCGACCACTAGATGGATAAAGAATTGGCTTGATGGCCTCACCCAAAGAGTGGCTGTCAATGGGTCCATATCCCATTGGAGGATATCCCAGTGGAGGCCAGTGACAAGCAGAGTCTCTCAGGAATCAGTCCTGGGACCTGTCTTGTTCAACATCTTTGTGGGTGACATGGACAATGGCATTGAGTGCACCCTCAGCAAGTTTGCTGATGACACCAAGCTGTGTGGAGCAGCAGACATGCTGGAGGGAAGGGATGCCATCCAGAAGGACTTTGACAGGCTGGAGAGGTGGACACAAGTCAACCTCATGAGGTTCAACAAGACCACGTGCAGAGTCCTGCATCTGGGTCGAGGCAATCCCAGGCACAAATCCAGGCTGGGCAGTGACTGGCTGGAGAGCAGCCCTGAGGAGAGAGACTTGGGGGTGCTGGTGGACGAGAAGCTCAACATGAGCTCTCAATGAGCACTTGCAGCCCGGAAAGCCAATCAGATCCTGGGCTGCATCAAGAGAAGTGTGGCCAGCAGGTCAAGGGAGGTGATTCTCCCCCTCTACTCAGCCCTGGTGAGACCCCACCTGGAGTACTGCGTCCAGTTCTGGAGCCCCTATTACAAGAGGGATATGGAGGTGCTGGAACATGTCCAGAGAAGAGCCATGAGGATGATCAGAGGGCTGGAAGAGCTCTCCTATGAGGACAGACTGAAGGAGTTGGGGCTGTTCAGTCTGGAGAAAAGAAGGCTCCGGGGTGACCTTATTGTGGCCTTCCAGTATCTGAAGGGGGCCTACAAGAAAGCTGGGAAGGGACTTCTTAGGATCTCAGGTAGTGATAGGACTAGGGGGAATGGAATGTAGCAGGAGTTAGGGAGATTCAGGCTAGATGTGAGGATGAAGTTCTTCCCCATGAGAGTGGTGAAGCGCTGGCTGGAATGTGTTGTCCAAGGAGGTGGTTGAGGCCCCATCCCTGGAGGTGTTTAAGACCAGGCTGTATGAGGCTCTGGTCAGCCTGATCTAGTGGCAGGGGGTTGGAAGTAGATGATCCTTGTGGTCCCTTCCAACCCTGATTGATACTATGATACTATGATACTATGATTCCAACTATTATCTATCTAGCTGATGTGTTAACTCTTCTAAGGTGTTTGTTTGTGTATTGAGAATGAATGATCACTAAGATTTATGCAACACATCCCTTCTAACTCCTCACACCCATAGCCGTGTATCAGTAAAAGATAACTGTGGTATGATTCCGCAATGTAGCTGTGTGAATAGAGTCAACATAAAGCATTAGTCTCATCAAGGCAGCGTTGGTAGCACTATTGTCTTGGGCCATCCTGAACTGGGTTTACTAATACCAGTTTCGGAATAACACTGTGTGCTACTATTGCTGATAGCCTGATTAAATCTTTAGTCATAGGAGGAACGGTAAGTAATACACCAGGTTTCAACCACTCTACTTCTTCAGGTCCCCAGTTAAGTGCTTTTTTTGTAAATAATTCTATTTGGCTGTTCTTCTGTACTGTCCCAAACAGCTGTCCACTTTGGAAACTAATTTGTGGATTGATGTTGGTCTTAACTACTACAGGTTCTCTTTTTAATAGGCCCATGGACATTTGTGCAATCCCAACGGTTCTGTAATTGACAATCTTCAGATAAATGATCTACTCATTTTTTTTATTGGCCCTCCCCCAAATGCTTCAGCTGCTGTTTTAATAATGCGTTCATTCTTTCTACTAAAGCCACATCTTGAGGATGACAGGGCAGGCGCCATACCCATTGTATGCACCTCTTGTCAGCCTGCTGATTTGTCTTTATTTTTGCAGGTGCTTTTCTCCCCAGTTGCCTTCCCATCCATTTCTAAGAGACTATACTGTTATATTTTACTCCCATCCTTTTCTCACATGCAACATCCCTTATCACCTCCCAGGCCTCACAGACATGAAGGCCATGTGAACATTCCATTATTATTCCCTTTTGGGGTTCCCACATCTTCTCACTTTTTAGTTGTTGTTTTTTGGTTTGTGTTGTTTTTTTTTTTTTTTTGTCGTTGTTAATTTGCGTCCATGGCAGTCATGGTATCCAGTCCTGATTTAGGTGTCTCCTGATTTCATTTATACATGATCAGTTTCATAGCATAGGATCAGTCTAGGTTGGTTGACTTCCAGCTTCGTAGGCATGGCCATCATTGCAGTTAGCTTTCATCTGGCCATCCTCATCAAAAGCAGGGGACTTCAGGTGCATAGGACTTGTGCCAACCACAGGCTGTTCACTGCTTTCCTGACTGGCTGTCTTACAACAGAGAAATCCATCCTTCATGTCAAGGTCTAGTATAGCATGTGTGTCCACCACTCAATGCTTGTTGGGTTGCAGCCAACAGTGGAGCTAAAGGTTCTTTTTGGTGGCCAACACAGAGGTCAATTCAGTCTTGCCTTTGACCATGGTAGGAAAGGCTTGGTTGGTCCCACCCCTTTCACCTGGTCATTAATGCAGAGCCTCATCTGTCTGATCTGGTGGCAAGTGGTTATCAGAGTGAGGCAGAGACAGATCCATGAGAGCAGAATAATCATATCAGGGTGTAGCCGTGTTTTTGAAGATGCTGGTGGTTGTGGGGTTCCTAAGGATGTTTCACCTATGCATCCATTTCTTTGTTGTCAGCTGAGATATCTGCAGTATAAGGCTGAGGAATTGATCTCTCCAGCTCATGACATGGCTTCCTTTTTTAAGCTAGTATCCCTGAGGTTCTGTGAGTGACAAAACAGAAGCATATCCCTTCCCTACATTAAGAAATCTACTGGATCTCCCTGAGCTGGATCTTCCTGTGTGGTGTCTCTGGAGAATTCCCCAGGTTTTGTCTTTAAAAACAGGGGTGTCAGTGCAGCATAAGCATGTGTGACTATTGCCTGTGTTGTGATGCTATAGGGAATGCTTGTCCTGTAAAATGATTGCAAGCTATGTGCTATGCAGGCAGGTCTGTTATCTGTTTTAACTCCTCCGTGCGCTGCCATCCTTCCAAGCTTACTCAGCAAAGGACTCCATAGGTGTGATCTTACTTCCTAGTAGCTTCAGTGGCATATACCAAATTATCCCTGTAAAGGGGTCACCTCTTTGATGTATGTACTATAGAGAGTTAGTACCTAGCATAGTATGCTTCTAATGAAATCTCAGTGCCTGTGTGAAAATGTAATTGTGTAACTTTTACCAATTGAACCTTTGCCAATGTATTGCAATAATAACTTCTCTAGTCTTCTAATTCTCAACCCTTATCTGAAAGCACTAGTATTAATATAAAGAGACGAGCAAAATGTATTCTAAATTCTTGGTCTTACCTATGCTAACACTAGAATCTATGAGAGACTAAAGAACTATGTTAAAATTAAACCATCAAATTAATGCCTGGGGGAAAAAAGCAAAAAGAAAGATGTTAATGATGGTACACAGAAGTCCTAAATCATTCAAACTAGAAAGGAAACATTGACCTATAAACTTACACACAACTTGTTATGTTTAAAAGTACTCCAAATGTATTCTAATTACAACATACCAATCACAAAACTTCTTGTTACACAGTTGTTATTTACAACAATCATTACTACTATTTTACTATTATCAGTCACTATAATCCTTACTTACATTAATCTTACTTCAATCTGTATCACTATTGTCTATTCTTGTCATCTATCCTTATTACTTACAGTCACTTATAAAAGGCAAATATTTAAGATACATTACAATCAAAAACTAACTCTGAAGCATCATGAGAGAATTTGGCATAAAATTAAACTAAGCATGAATTACATTGTAAACTATCTCTTTAAGAATCAGTAGAGTGCAATGAAATCACAAGTGGTGCGAAAGCTGTGCCAGGCTTGGCTGTGAAAGCGAACTGCAAGGAAAGCAAGGGAGGAGTGAGGGGGAAGAAGGAGGTGGATGAGAGAAGAACTGTCCGGAACAAAAATGGCTGCAAAGGAAAAAAATTCTGCAGAAATTGAACATGGAAATAAAAAACAACAACTATACAGCTGCAGGTAACTGAATTGCAAAATTGCCATCATGAGGTATGCAGTAAAGGTTTTTGAAAACAACTTTTTTCTCAGTCTGTAACAGTGAATGCCTTCACATGTCCTGGGGAGGATGGGGGAAGGGGCTGGAGCCATCACCATTATTATAGCTGTGACTTTGCCCACAATAAGTCATAAACCCACAAATCACTTGTAAACCACTAAGTGTTCCAAAGCTCCTGTCCCCATGTAGCATGCTTTATGGGGGAGCCCTAATTTTCTTATTGGGAGAGCTGCTTGCAGCATTCCCCATCAAAAATCTCTTCATCATTACTCCTAATTACACACTCTAAACCAAAAAAACTATATACACTCTATACACTGAGTCCGTGGCTCATTCTTTTCAGGTATGCATTCCATCGACAAGCCCGTCAGTTTCAATTAATTCCTGGTCCCATTCTTGTCACCAGAATTATGTTTTAGTGGGTTCTTTGGGGTTCAGGAATTAAAATACATATGTCCTGGTTCAACACTCTACAGATCCTCTATTGCCCTGAGAAGGACAAAAGAATGACAGTCACAAATGCATTGGATACTGATGGAAAGTTTCAATGGAAAAGCAATTAGTGTTTTGCAGAAAACTACGAAGTATAGTGGCAAGATATCCCAAAACATAAAGTCCCTTATGCCACACCCAAAGGCCTCCCAGCAGTTCTCTTCTCCCCACCGGAGGGTATACCCAATACCCTGCAAGGCTCTTTCTCCTCCCCCTCTCCCCTTCCTCCTTCCTGTTAGGCTGGTCTCCAGGCTGGCCTGGTCTGAGATTGCCCCCCACTTCTCCTGGCGTTAGGCCTAGACAGGCCTAAGAAGCCATGAGATACTCCCCAATCATTTCCCAATAGGGAGCATCACTCATGGTAGCAGAGAGGGAAGAAAGTGGAAGAGAATGACTTTGCAGGCGAATGTATAGGGTGCATAATTTATAGGTAGAAATAAGCTGTTTCCTGTGACCACCTACTGAGTTGGATACTTAGGACACTGGAATTGTAATCTATGTGGCACTAAAAGGAGGCACCCAGCCTAAACTGCACCACAATATCACGGATACTGTCCAGGTACAGTATCCTTTTATTAAAAGGCAAAAGAGGTTATATAAAAGTGTAACAAGGCATGAAACAGAAAACAAGGCACATGTCACTCACCCTACCTAGCTGATCAACATTGCTCTGAAGATCTCAGGATGGCAGAGTTGACCACGCCAGTGGGTGTCCCTGCAGCAACACTGTAGGATTGGTGCAGCTCTCCCCACCACCATGAGATATTCCAATTTACATAGGGTAAGTGTCCTATGACACTGTGGGTGAGAATTAGAGGAAAGACCAGCAGGGCAGACATCCTGGTAGGAGTCTGTTACAGACCGCTCAACCAGGATGAAGAAGTTGATGAATAATTCTATAGGCAGCATAAGGCTATCTCAAGATCACCAGACATTGTTCTCATCGGTGACTTCAACCTGACTGATATCTGCTGGGGTCTCAACATAACAGAGAGGAAGCAGTCTAGGAGGTTCTTAGAGTGCATGGAGGATAGACTCTTATCCCAGGTGCTGCACGAGCCTACCAGGGGTAAGGCTATGCTTGACCTCCTCTTCACCAACAGGGAAGGGCTGGTGGGTGATGTGGTGGTCAGAGGGTGTTTAGGCACCAGTGACCACGAGATAATTGAATTTTCAGTATTCAGTCAATCTAAGAGGGGCAGCAAGAAGACCACTACTCTGGACTTCAGGAGGCCAGACTTCAGATTATTTAAGGAACTAACTCAGAAGGTTCCTTGGGAAACAGCCCTTAAAAACAAAGGGGTCCAGGAGAGCTGGATCTACTTCAAGGAAGAATTCTTGAAGGCACAGGAACAGGCTGTGCCAATGTGCCAGAAGATGAGCCTCCAGGACAGACGGCCAGCCTGGATGGGTAATGAACTTTTAATAGAACTAAGGGCAAAGAAGAGGGTGCATCATCTTTGGAAGAAAGGTGAGGCAACCCATGGAATGTTAAAGGATGTTGCTAGGTCTTGTGGGAAGAAAATTAGGGAGGCAAAAGCACATTTGGAGCTTAGACAGGCCTCTGCTGTGAAGGAAAACAGAAAGTCCTTCTATAAATATATTAATAGCAAGAGGATGGGCAAGGACAACATCCACTCCTTGTTGGACACGGAGGGGAACGTTATAACAAAGGATGAGGAAAAGGCAGAGGTACTTAACACCTTCTTTACCTCATTTTTTACTAGCAGGACAGAACGTCTTTCAGACAGCTGGCCTGCAGAGCTGGCAGAAGGAGCCAGGGAGCTGCATAGTTTCCCCTCTGTTCCAGGGGAAGGTATTAGAGAGATCCTAAGCCACTTGGATCCCCACAGGTCCACGGGACTGGACGGGATCCATCCTAGGGTGCTGAGAGAACTGGCAGATGAGCTGGCCAAGCCACTCTCCATCATTTTTCAGCAGTCCTGGCTCACTGGAGAGGTCCCAGAAGACTGGAAGCTGGCCAGTGTGGTGCCCATCCACAAGAAGGGCCAGATGGATGAGCCAGGGAATTATAGGCCTGTCAGCCTGACTTCAGTGTCAGGCAAGATTACGGAACAGGTCATCTTGAGTGCAATCACACAACGCTTACAGGATGGCCGAGGCATCAGGCCCAGCCAGCATGGATTTAGGAAGGGCAGGTCCTGCCTGACCAACCTGATCTCCTTCTATGATCAGGTGACCCACCTGGTGGATGTGGGGAGGCCTGTGGATGTAGTCTACCTGGACTTCAGCAAGGCCTTTGATGCTGTCCCAAACAGCAAACTCCTGGCAAAGCTGGCAGCCCATGGCTTGGGCAGGAGCACACTGCACTGGGTTAGAAACTGGCTGGAGGGCCAAGCCCAGAGAATGGTGGTGAATTGTGCCACATCCAGCTGGCAGCCGATCACCAGTGGTGTGCCCCAAGGATCAGTGCTGGGCCCCATGCTCTTTAACATCTTTATTGGTGATCTGGATGAGGGCATTGAGTCCATCATCAGTAAATTTGCGGACGACACCAATCTGGGGGCAGGAGTTGATCTGCTGGAGGGTAGAGAGGCTTTGCAGAGGGACCTTGACAGGCTGGACAGATGGGCAGAATCCAACGGCATGAGTTTTAACACATCCAAGTGCTGGGTTCTGCACATTGGCCACAACAACCCCATGCAGTGCTACAGGCTGGGGTCAGAACGCCTGGAGAACAGCCAGGCAGAGAAGGACTTGGGGTGCTGGTCAATAGTAGGTTGAACATGAGCCTGCAGTGTGCCCAGGCAACCAAGAGGGCCAATGGCATCCTGGCCTGCATCACTTACAGTGTGGCCAGAAGGAACAGGGAGGTCATTCTGCCCTTATACACTGCACTGGTTAGGTCACACCTCAAGTCCTGTGTCCAGTTCAGGGCCCTTCAGTTTAGCAAGAATGTTGACTTGCTGGAACGTTTCCAGAGAAGGGCAACAAAGTTGGTGACGGGCTTGGAATACAAGCCGTATGAGGAGAGGCTGAGGGAGCTGGGTTGCTTATCCTAGGAGAAGAGGAGACTCAGGGGTGACCTTCTTGCTCTCTACAACTACCTGAAGGGAGGTTGTAGACAGGCAGAAGTTGGTCTCTTCTCCCAGGCAACCAGCACCAGAACAAGAGGACAAAGTCTCAAGCTGCGCCAGGGGAGGTTTAGGCTGGATGTTAGGAAGAAGTCCTATACAGAGAGAGTGATTGCCCATTGGAATGGGCTGCCCGAGGAGGTGGTGGAGTTACCATCACTGGAGGTGTTTAGGGGGAGACTTGATGGGGTGCTTGGTTTTGTGGTTTAGTTGATTAGGTGGTGTTGGGTGATAGGTTGGACGCGATGATCTTGAAGGTCTCTTCCAACCTATTCTATTCTATTCTATTCTATTCTATTCTATTCTATTCTATTCTATTCTATTCTATTCTATTCTATTCTATTCTATTCTATGACGTTGGGCCTGGACATCCAAGGAGGCTGTATTGAGTACAAAGCTCCTTCCTATTGCCCATTGTGTTGCATAACACTCATTTCCTACTGCCCATGTGCATATTCTCTTCTTCATAATTTCAGATTTAGTTGTCTAGCAACTAAGTCCATGTCTACATCTGGTCAAACACAGATTAATCCATTCCTCTCACAGCCCAACTTCTCCTCCACGTGCACCTCAATTCCTTTTCTGCAGGGCTGCTCTCATCATTCCTCTGTTTTGGTATCTAGGATGCAGAATAGAAAAAGATAGAAGGTTTTCTCTGGAATCAAACCCCATAACGTGCTTTCAAGAAACTTGTGGTACTGTGTCTGTCCCTGTCTTATTGTCAAAACGAACTGGAGCAAGAGTATTTGATATTAGGACTTTCCGCGTTATGCTAGTTTTCTGATAAGATTTTTGCATGGCTTGGGGAGTATATATACATAAATATAAAAAATTATTATTTTTTCAAGTTAGTGGAAGGGACTTGGAGAGGAAGAAGATACCCAGACCCCATTTCAAATATGCCTCTAATGAATTGAAAAGGCTGAATAAATTTCAGTCTGTTTGTGTTAGTTAACAAAGACTGTTCACATACTGAAATCAAACCCCTAGACGATACTTCTCCTAGATGATTCTCTTCAGAAAGGTGATTTTACAACACACTGTAAACACAGCTGAAAGAAACTCAGACATAGTAAAATTATGTGCAAAATTTTAAAATGTAACTTTTTAAATGCATGGTGGTTAACAATAAAGCTTTGGCTTTCTTCTTCAAGAAAATATTTAAAGGGGAAACAATGTTATTGTGCAGGGAAATCCTGTAACTGGAATCACCTTATTTCTGGCGCTGATTATCTCGCTAGATGAAACATATTGTTCCCAGCCTTATGAAAATAATTGATGTGAAGAGCAGTTTGTGGCAATTTGGGCAGACAATTTCTGACAATAGATTGATTTTATTTAAACTCTGTCTTGAAAAAGATTTTAGGTTATCAGCAGCAGTGAAGTATTGATATGATTTACAGATGAAAGTTTAATCCAGACAAAGACTTCTTGGAAATGTCATCTTTGAACACTTAGCTTTCTGTAACAAATACAATATTGTCATAGTGAGAAAAAAAACCCAAATAACAACAGAAGAAAACCCAAGATATAAGAGCTGTTCTTCCAGTTTCTTCTTAAAAAAGAAGAAAAAAAACCAAAAACCAAAAACCAACCAGCCAACCAAACTGCCCCAAAAAACCAACACACCCAGCCCCCACAAACAAAGCAAAAAAACCCATCCACCCACCCAAAAAACACTCCAGTGCCACCCACCCACCCAAAAACCACTCTAGTCACACAAAGTAAAGCCTAGGCTCTAAAATATTCTGCTTTATTTTATTTATTTTTTGGAAGACAATGTTATAGAGGGTCCGTCATCTCTCTTCTTTTCAATTTGCACTCTGTGAGAAAAGAAGTACCTTTTTTGATAGAAATGAAGGGGTCTAAAGAGTATTAACCTATAGGGTAACATAAATAGCAGAATATCACCTCACTGATAGGTTACTGTAGGAAGAATGAAACATAAATCCCTGTGATTTCTAGGGGCAATAGAAGCCTCTGATGTGCAGCTGTGAAAAACAATTAAAAAGCAGTGTACAGAGAAGGACTGGAAATTAAATATATCCCTCTATAGAAAGACGGCCCACAACTGTATCTACATGAGGGGCCTGCTTCTGAAGAGTGGATATTACCCCTAGCATGTCTGAGGGGAAATAAAAAAAAATATTAAGTTTGTTGATGACCATGATGTAATGCATGTATACTTGGTGTACCTAGCCCTATAGTCTTATTAGGGAGCTTAGCAAGGTCTTGACTGAAACTAGCAATGAGTTTCCTTCTGCTTGCCTTCCCTGTGTAACATGGCACAGCCTAAAATCCTTATGCTCTGTTTGAAAGATCTGAATTATTCATCAGCCAATTAATGGCAAGTGATGCGATCTCTTCTTGCTACAGCCCTGTCAGTAGGTGTTTATTGCTGTTTCACCAGCAGCCCTGCTATTACTGTAGGGCTAGAAAAGCCCCACATAGAGGCATGACATGTATCAGTACAAATAGCTCTTTAAAGACTCATTTTTGCCTGGGAGGTCATCTGAAGGTTATTATGAACAAATTATTTCTTCATTTCCACTGACTGAGTCAATAGCCTTAATGATCTGTCACCTAGCAATAGGTTGCCTGTTCAAACATAAGGAATGGCATACCAATGGTTTATAACTAAAATCAGTTCATTTTAGCTATTCTCTTGTTAAGCATGTTTCTAAGATATATATAGTATTTACATATTCATGAACCTTTGCAGACACTGGTGGCATGAGGAGGCCTGTCTGATAATGTTATACAAGTTTGTACTGTGTCCTGAGGCACTTAAAGTCTATTAAGTGAATCAAATCAGTTGAGTTGTTCTTCCTGGGCGGTATTCCTAGCCTAAAGGGATGGGCCTGCAATAAACATTTGTGTACAGTACCATAATTTTTTCCTGTCCACTTACACTTTTCTCTGTTGAATGCTAATTCCATTTTATGGAAAGGCATTTTGCTGAGCCAAATTACTTTCGTAGAAATCCAGAACATCACTTTCATATGTTATTGCTGTTCAGAGGTGCAGCTGCAATTGTTTGCAAGCAAGTGGAGGGGGTGACCTGACTAAGCAAAAGTTCCTTTTTAAAAAAGTTCTTTTTTTATTGCTGGTCAGATATTGTTCTCTGACCCTATTTCTGTGTGCAAAAGTAGGGGGAATTGAAAAATAGCCACAGTCAAACAGCAAAGCACCATATATTTCTTTTCACAGTCTGAGCCTCCACTGTCTTGACCTTGTGCCTGCTAACATGTTGTTATTTTCAGTGCAGATGCAGATAAAACACGCTCACTGACTGCTTGGTATCCTGAAGAAACAAAAAAAGGACAAACAGTACTGAAAAGCTTGTGGTTTATGTCAAATAATATCAGATACTGATAATTAATACACACTTTAAATTACTGTACCAGGCCAAAGGCATAACTAGAAGTAGAACTTCACTTTCTATTTAATTTATTCCTTTGCTCACTCACTGTTTTTTGCTTTTTGCTAAACTGCATTATAAATGTTTTATTCAGAGCACTACTATCTCTGCCTCCACAATTCTTAAACATAGTTCTGTGCTTTCAGTATCCCTGTTTTGCTTGTGATTGAAAAAATAAATATATTTCTGTTACTTACGAAGAAATGTGCATCAATTTTTCAATGAAATGCACTTACTTTAATTAAAAGTGCTCTCAGAACAAAGTACTCTCAGTGTAGTCAGTAGCAGAAGGCTGTATCTAGTTGCTTGAAATTTTACAGGATGAAGAGGAGGCAAAAATTTCTTTATCCTCTGAAGATGCTACATACTAAAATTCATCATGGACCAGATCTCACATGCTTCAAAGTCTGTAGAAGATATGATGTACTCTCACCCCTGATGAAGTGTGGATTTGTGTAATGATTTCCACAGATGTAGTGAGCTCAAACAGTTTCATCAGAATGTGGTCTTAGACATACCCTCTGTAGTTAAAGGGCGATGTCTGAAGACTGCTATGAAAGTATATATAGATAACAAGGCATTGTAAGACAACTTGTATTTATTTCTGATCCAAAGTGTAGAGGCCAAATAGTGAGCATCTCCAGTGAGGTGAATGGTTCAGTACTGAATGTGGCTAGCAAAACTTTGCTGGTTTCTTAGGAAAGCATCTTTCTTTTTTGATTTTTAAATTCTCTGTTTGTTTTAAATCTCATAAAATACTATACATCTTTTATTTTACTGCATTAAACACAGATTAACCACAGATTTTATGTAGCCATATCAAGCCTTTTCAATGATGCTTTGATCTATTTTGAAGCCTTTAAAACCTGACTTGGATGAAATGTGATTATATTCATCGTGTAACACAGTGAAGAGCATGGAAACATCTATTACTATCTTTGAGAGTTTATTAGAGAAATTATGCCTGATGAGAACTACACATTGTAAAGAATTGTAAATTTTGAAATTAACTCTGGCAGATGCGTTTAAAGAAGTCCACACAGGGGAAAGGTTCTCTCAAAATCATCTGAAATGAAGCATGCAGTGAAGATATGGCAGAATGGCTGATGGGGGAATATGTTATTTCTACCTGCTTTAATCCATTTGTTTCCATAAAGGAACTTAAACTGTGTGCAGATTAATGAAGCATTTGTGTCAGCTATGTGCTGATGAGCTTGTGCCTGCTTCTCTACCCTTTGTTACTATGGAACCAGATATGTGAAATTGCTGAAGAACCTATGCCCTCCTTAGAGCTTCTCTGATAGTCATTAGGAAACGAGGTCCCAGCTTTCTGATTATATACCGTGCATGAAAGGCTGCTTTTCCTGGTGCCTACTTCGTTAAAGTGTGTGGTACTTGTACATTAAGTAAACTGTTGAGTGTGGTGCATCATATAGAGTGAAAGTTGATGTCCCCCACCCGGCTTTACTAATCAGTTGTTATGTGTGAAAATTTAAAAGTATTTGTCACCTCCCATACCTCCCTCCTGACATACATCAGGTCATACCCAAAGCTTTCACCACAGCCATTTCAGATTATAAAAGTAGGAATGATATATGCACCAAAGCTATTTTATACCATTGTGTTCCTAAGATCCAGATCCTGACTGAACTGTTGGAATCAGTGTCCTTTAAAACCAGCTCTAGAGTGTCTTATCCATGAATGTTTTCCCAACTGCCTCTTCCAGCATGTAGGAAATACAAAAGAGGCAGTCAGCTATGTCACCCATGAGAGGGACAGTTTGGGACTTTATGGGACTGGAGTAGTTTACCAAAGCTCTCAGCAACCAGGCAGTAAGTAAATAATAGAGCATCATTAAACAAGGAATAATATTTATAAAGAAATCTGGAACTTGCCAAACGTGGCTTAAATTCACGATATAATGAAAAGCAGATTTACTGCAGATCTAGAGCTTCTAAAGCCTGTGTGGTGAACTTAATTACATTCATATGCAAAAGCATAGACCTGTAATGGTCTGAATCAGAACAAAATGGGTCAAACTGAACCAACACTGAAGTGAGGGAAAAGTAGCACACACACACACAAAATGTTTTTGCGACCAAAGAAAGTGAGAGGGGAGTAGATTTACTGACAAAATCAGATAAACATGGTACAAAATGCAGAATTACCTTAGCCTATTTGTAGAAAAAGCATGGCACAAAGCAGCAGCAAGAATAAATACAATACAATACAATACAATACAATACAATACAATACAATACAATACACCAGGTTGAAAGAGACCTTCAAGATCATCGCGTCCAACCCATCAGCCAATCCAACCCACCTAAACAACCAAACCATGCAACCAAGCACCCCATCAAGTTTCCTCCTGAATACCTCCAATGAAGGTGACTCCACCAGCTCAACGGGTAGCCGATTCCAATGGGCAATCACTCTCTCTGTATAGAACTTCTTCCTAACATCCAGCCTAAACCTGCCCTGGCGCAGCCTGAGACTGTGTCCTCTTGTTCTGGTACTGCGTGCCTGGGAGAAGAGACCAACCTCTGCCTGTCTACAACCTCCCTTCAGGTAGCTGTAGAGAGCAAGAAGGTCTCCCCTGAGTCTCCTCTTCTCCAGGCTAAGCAACCCCAGCTCCCTCAGCCTTTCCTCACAGGGCTTGTGTTCCAGACCCCTCACCAACTTTGTTGCCCTTCTCTGGACACGTTCCAGAAAGACAACATCCTTCCTAAACTGAGGGGCCCAGAACTGGACACAGAAGCAAGTGAGCTGAAAGCCCAAGCCAGGAAACTACTCCCCCATCTCTCTTTGTCCTGTTGCCATTCCAGCAGACAAAGTCCAACACCAAGAACCTGGAACCCAGAAGCAACAACTGGAACAGGAAGCCTCCCATGTTGCAACAATGCATTCTTATTTTCCTGTTTTCTGTTAAGAAAATACTATTAATGCTGAGTATTAAGATATGCCAGAGTCTTACTCATTTAGTGATTTAATGAGACTTCTCTTGTCTGCTTTTCCCATGTAGTACAATTTTACCTTGTGGTGGTTTAAGCCTTAACGGGGAGTTAAGAGCTCAGATGGGGGCAAGGCTGAGAATCTCTCCCTTGCTCCCCCTCCTCCCTCCCAACAGAGAGGGAAAAAACAAGAAAGGAGCAAATCCACTAAGCAATAATTTGGAGTCAGCTTGGAAGTAGAGAGGTAAAGAGTTTTCTTTAAACAAACAAACAAACAAACAAACAAAAAATATATCTATATATAACAATAACAGGTAAGGTTCACAAGGGCAAGGAACAAGGATGGATGGGAGTGGGACAAAGAAGAAGAATACAAAACCAGTCTCTCTCTGAAGAGGCATGGAGACAGCAGGGAGAAGGATCAGGCTTGACCACATGGCAGAGGAGCAGGAAGGTAGCCACAGTAGATCTCCTCCAGGAGAGGCAGGAACCAAAAGGAGAGGTAGTGGCTGCAATGTCCTGCTTTTTATACTCTAGCTGGGCAGGGAGGGGGAGTAGAAGAGACTCAGTTTCCCAGGGGGGAAATGCCCTGCAGGGAGGGCAAAGCACCTGCAAGCCCTCCACCCTGTCTTTTATTCAGGATGGGCGTTAGCCCACCACAATCCACCTCTCTGTTCCACTTCCACTCTCCTGTCACAGCCCCTTCATCCAATCTTGACATGTGGTATTTGAATCCTTGATGCAAGTCCCTTGTTATCCTGGCTCTCTCTCTCTCAGGGCATTCTCTCTCTCTCTCTGGTGCTGGTCGATGTAGGTGGTGCTTGAACTGGGCAGGGATGTGGAGAAAAATCAGGAATCAGGCTGTCTTCAAAGGGAAAGAGAAAAAAATCAAGAACAGTCCATTGCTGTAGGGACATCGGGAACAGTCTGTTGCTGTAGGGAAGCAGGAACAGGTGCAGGTGAGATGACCCAGGAGCTCCCTGGATTGGTGTGCTATGTGTATGTTAAGTCCTGGATGCTAGGCTGGTATTAAGCTAGGAGGGAGAAACTTAGAACAACTTATAACTATTCACACAGTGACTATACTACATTGATGTGTGTTGCCCCCTCTGAGTTCATCCCCTCTCAGCCAGAGTCATGTTCTGCTGTGGGATACACTGAATGTCCCCAGTTTCTAACATGATCCAGTAGGTGTGACCAGGCCCCTCAGCCAAGACCACCCCTTGGGTTGGTTTGCCCCCACCAGCAGCAGGCAGAACCCACACCGACTTCCCCAGCAGGTTTTTCTCAGCAATCACAGGAACTGCATCTCCATCCACTGTTTGCATGAGGTCGGGCTGGGCAGGACCAGCTCGGTTCACAGATCTCTGCTGTTCACTAACCAAGTGGCTTCAGCTAGGTGTTTTTCCCAGTTCCTAAATGTTCCACCCCCATGGCTTTTAGGGTGGTCTTTAGCAAGCCATTGTAGCGCCCAACCTCCCCCGCAGCTGGTGCATGGTATGGGATGTGGTAAATCCACTCAATCCCATGTTCCTTTGCCCAGTCCCTTATGAGATGGTTCTTGAAGTGGGTTCCACTGTCTGATTCAGTCTTCCTGGGGGTGCTGTGTCTCCACCAGGATATGTCTCTCTAGGCTCAGGATGGTGTTGCAGGCAGTGGCATGAGGTACTGGGTAGGTTTCCAGCCACTCTGCGCTTGCCCAAAGAGGCTTCCCTTTTCTCTGCCACCCATTCCTCCTCCATTCCTTCAGCCACCCCCACAAGGCATTGGCTACCATCCAGGAGTCAGTGTAGAGGTACAGCACTAGCCAGTTCTCTCATTCTACTATATCCAGGGCCAGCTGGACAGCTTTTACCTCTGCATACTGACTGGATTTGCCTTCTCCATCTCTTGCTTCCACCACTTGCCTTGTTGGGCTCCAGACAGCTGCCTTCCATCTCTGCTTGCTTCCTACAAGCTGGCAGGACCCATCTGTAAATAGAGCATAGCCCTTCTCGTTGTCAGGGAGATCATTATATGGGGGACCCTCCTCAGCATGGGTCACTGTCTGCTCTGGTGGCATTCCAAAGTCAGCACCCTCTGGCCAGTTGGTGATCACTTCCACTATGCCAGGGCATTCGAAGCTCCCCATATGAGCTCGTTGAGTTATCAGGGCCATCCACTTACTCCAGGTAGCATCTGTGGCATGATGTGGGGTTGAGCCTCTCCCTTTGAACATCCAGGTCAGGACTGTGTGATGGGTTGAGGCAGCCCCCCTCCCCACCACGGACAAATAAAACAACTCACGGATTGCAAAAGTGATGGAAAGTTTAAAGGAAAAGTGGTGAATGTTTACAGAAAGCCAAAAGCAGAGTGACAAAAGAAATCCCAAAACAGACCCAAGAAGATCCCATCCCCACCTGGGGTACATCCAAGACCCCCAGGGCTCCTTCTTCCCCCCTCCCTGCTGCTAGGCTAGTCTCAGCTGGCCAGATCTGAGACTGCCCATCCCCCCGTGGCCCTGGGCCTAGCCAGGCCCACAGCCGGGAGACAACATCTCCCCCATTACCGGGTGACGGCAAGGAAGAAAGAGAAGGTGTTTAGGCCTCGCACTGGATCTTATAGTGGTGCAGAGAATTCTGGTAGAAATACCCAATTTCCTGTGTCCACCCACTGGGCTGGACCTCTGGACACAGGAAGCAGGGGGGCACCCAGCCCAAACTGCAACAGACTGGAAGCCTTGGAGCTAGAAATAGAGGTGACTCAGTCCCAATTACCTCAGAGGCAGCCCGGACACCCTCATAGGCAGCTAGGATTTCCTTCTCTGTTGCGGTGTAGTTGGCCTCCAAGCCTTTGTACCCCTTACTCCAGAAACCTAGGGGCCTGCTCATAGTTTCACCAGGAGCCTTCTGCCACAATCTCCATGTGGGACCATTCTCACCGGCTGCAGTGTACAGCACATTCTTGATCTCTGGCCCAGTTTGAACAGGTCCCAGAGCCATAGCATGGACCACCTCTCATTTTATCTGGTCAAATGTTACCTGCTGCTCAGGTCCCCACATGAAATCATTTTTCTTCCGTTTTACATGGAAGAGAGGTTTCACAATTTGACTGTAACCAGGAATGTGCATTTTCCAGAAGCCCACAAGCCCCAAAAAGTACTGTGTCTCTTTCTTGTTCATGGGTTGCCCCATAGTGACTACTCTGCCACCTCCTGAGGGATGTGGTGGCGGCCATCTTGCCAGTGAACAGCCAATAACTGGATCTCCCTGGTAGGCCCTTTTACCTTGCTTCTCTTGATGGCAAAGCCAGCCTCCAACAGGATATCGATTATCCTCTTACCCTTCTGGTAAACTTCCTCTGCTGTCTCACCCCATACAATGATGTCATCAATGAACTGCAGATGTTCAGGGCTCCACCTTTCTCTAAGGCAGTCTGGATCACCTCATGGCAGATGGTTGAGCTATGGACCCAGCCCTGAGGCAACCAATTCCATTGGTACTGCACTCCCCCTCCAGGTGAAAGCAAACTGTGGCCTGCATTCTTCTGCAATGGGAATGGAGAAAAAGGCATTAGCAATGTCAGTTGTGGCATACCACTTGGCCGCCTTTGGTTCCAACTCATACTGGAGCTCCAGCATGTCCAGCACAGCAGCACTGATTGGAGGAGTCACTTCATTCAGGCCACGGTAGTCCACAGCCAGTCTCCACTCCCCATTTGCCTTACCCACTGGCCATATTGGGCTGTGTGACCGTTTTAAGCTGTGCCTTTAAGAAAGGGACAATTGCTGGAACACTCTGGCTGAATGTTTTGAAAAACATTCAGATATTCTAAACTAATTTCATTGGTAGATTGGTAGAATGCAACTTTAAGTTTTAGTTCTGTTTGAATCTCGGTTCAGTTCTGTCTCTTCCTGTTGGCCTGTCTGTTTCTGTCTCTCTCGGAGCAACAGCTGCTGGACGGAGTCAACCTTGAATTAACAAAGCTAACCAGATAAGAAAAACTAATTCTTGCATACGCTTTGAGCTAACAGAATTTCCTCCTTAATTACCTTTTTCTCTCTCTCTAACCCTTTTTGGGGGAAAAAAAGGAGGTAGGGGGAGAGAGGGGGTACAGGACTGGGGGGGACCCTCCTGGCTGGAGGAGGGAAAAGGTCTTATGTATTATGTTCATTGCTGTATATTTCTGTATATATTTTAAATACTGTATATTGTGTACACATTCATCTGCATTTCATTCTGCTTGTAAATACAGCACATTCATTTCCTTCTCCGACTGAGTTAGCCATGGTTTCTTTGTGTGTGTGGGGGAGAACTTTCTCTCACCACCACAGCTGTTGAAGGGTGAGTGAGCCTTGCTGATCTTGTGGCTCTCCAGTCGTCAAATCAGTTGGTGTATGGGGTGCAGAGAGTCTCTGTTGGTCCTGTATTGCCTGCGATGTACTATGCGAGAGGCAAGAGGTAACTTCAAATCCTGCACCTTATGGCTGTCCATTATGGAGGGGTCATCCAACAGCTTGGGCATGGTAGACAGCTGGTCTTTGCCAGCAGTCTCTACAGCTGCTACCCCAAATGCCCACTTGTGCCCCTTAGGGTCCTTGAAGCATCCCTCCTGCAGAAAGTTAACGCTAACAATGCAAGGTGCGTCTGGACTAGTCACTATATTGTGCTTTCCCCATTCATTCCTGGTCAGGCTTATCTCAGCCTGTAGTACAGTCAGGTCTTGTGAGCCCCCTGTGATTCCCTGAATGTTTATGGGCTCAGCCTCTTTGTACCTCGATGGTATCAGGGAGCACTGGGGCCCTGTGTCCACCAGAGCTCGGTACTTCAGGGCTTCTGAGGTGCCAGGATATTTCATGTAGATGTCCCAGTACAGTCTGTTGTCACTGGCCTCCACCTGGCTGGAGGTAGGGCACCCCTAATGCTGGCAGTGATGCCTACACTTGTCACAGGGTCTTGTGTTACTAGGAGAAGGGTCTCTTGAGCGAGAGGGACCACTCTGGGAAACTGGGGCAGCCCTTCTCCTGGATAAGTTATCCTTGTTGTGCCCACCTTGCAGTTACAACACTCTGTTCCAGAGAGCAGATGTTGGTTGGCTGTCGGCGATGGAGTCTGGAGTCAATACAGATGACCAATATGATCTAGTATTGTTCCTTTATTGTTCCAGTATTGTATGAGTATAGTGTGAGTATAACATTGTATAGTGCTAATTTAGAGCTAATATGAAGAGCGAATAATAGAGAGAACGTATTAAGGGAACCTTTACAGCTTATATAAACTTGGACAACATTGTTAGCATAGCTTCATTGGTTCCCCACGAGTGACCACACATCGCACTATTTTAGATTATTGGTCAAACTACTAATTACACGTGAGGTTGTTAATGCAGGTGCACGTCCTGTTATTCCTAGATAACTTTCTGTGTTTATAGCTACCAGTGCCCTGCTTTAGTTACATGCTGCAGACACAGCACTGTTTTGCTACACTGCTAGCCACTTCTGCATTTATGCTGAGCATGGCCTACCACCATGTCAGGCTCTAAGCCTACACTGCCAGATTGCTCACACTGCTCATCGCTGGCATTGCCACAGTTGGCCATGCCAGCTGTCCATGTCTTCTCCATGGTCACAGAGGATCTTCCACAGAGACCCCTTGACATCCCCCCATTGCCTTGGAGTGATCTCCTAGGGGAAGATCACCTACTCCTGATTGCCGAAACCTGGACCCATTCTGAAGGAGAAGGGGAAAACGAGGTATCCTTCCCCCTTTTCAGTTCAGACAATATCTTTAGCCATAGTTTGTATGGTTGAGATAAGGGGTTTCTGATTTATGCTGTCCTCATATTCCCTTAAATCATAGGCAAACTCCCAGATAGTTTTAGGACTTCCATCCTGCCCAGTCAGGAGTAGCCCTCCTAATGTGGGAACATATTTCTGAGGAGCACACTGGGTGAGTTTCTTCAAGAAGGGCCATCTCATGGGCACCTCATCTGGGTCTGAAGGGAGCTAGCCACCCCTATAAAATATTTCCAGCACAGCCATCTGTCTCAGATAGCGAATGCCCTGTTCCATAGCTGTCCATCTAACTGGGAGCCAGCGCAGATCGTCTCTTGAGTGCTACCGGCTCTTTATGGCATTGAGAATCTGGGCCCAGAGAGTGTGCGTTCCATCGAGTTTGGCTAAGTCTTTGTCCAGACCAGCATCACGAGTCAGGGAGCCTAAAAGCTTCGCCTCCCTCTTATCCAGGTCCACTGTGTCCATCCCCTCGTCCCAGCATCTCAGGGCCCAGCTTAGTATTGGCTCACCTTCTTTCCTTGCATAATCCAGACAAGCTTGCCTTAGTTCCTGTCTGGGTAGAGATGTAACAATTATTTCCTCATCTGACTCATCTTCATCCACTGCTGGGTTCTGTGAACTGCTGGGCCATGCTGATGTGCCTTCCTCATCATCTGTGCCTGGAGATGATTTTTGCCTTCTTTTCCTGTGTGTGGTGATCGGTGCTAGAGATACTGTATTGGCAGGAGCATCAGGGGTTAAGTGTGGAACTGTGGGTGGCAGGGCAAACCCTTGTGTCTGGGGTCAGGCTGAGATCTGGCACACTCATTACAACCCACCCCTCCCTCTTTGTGTTTACAGAGTGCTCACAATGCCCACAGCAGACATGCCTCCAGTCGTTTAAAAGTACAAAGGAGTGTGTTAACACCCTCCAAACAGCTCTTAATGGGCTAGCTCTTCCCCCACCCAACATGGTCACAGCAAATGCCCCTATAATGATTATATTTAAGCATATGGAGCATATTGCAACGTAAAGCAATTTTCCATCACAGACATTTTTATCTACACCGTTGGTTTCATAGCTTGCTTCAGGAAAATTTCCTGTGTTAGAGACATTACCACTGCCAGTAAAATTCAGACAACTCAAGAGATACATGCCCAGCTTCATTGGTAAAATTTTTATCCAGCTGATCAGCATCTCTGTCATTAACCACACCACATGGTAAATTATTAATTTGTAGATATGGGTCCAAAAGATCCAGCCAAACACCCATGCAAAAGCTTGGACCATTAGATTCTTCAAAACTGACATCTCTACTTCCAGTCCCTTTCTTTCAGAAAAAGTATTGCTTTCCAACTACAATATTGATTTCTAAGCCCCACATTGGAGGCACCAAAAATTGTGGTGGTTTAAGCCTTAACGGGGAGTTAAGAGCTCAGATGGGGGCAAGGCTGAGAATCTCTCCCCTGCTCCCCCCTCCTCCCTCCCAACAGAGAGGGGAAAAAACAAGAAAGGAGCAAATCCACTAAGCAATAATTTGGAGTCAGCTTGGAAGTAGAGAGGTAAAGTTTTCTTTAAACAAACAAACAAACAAAATATATATATATATAACAATAACAGGTAAGGTTCACAAGGGCAAGGAACAAGGATGGATGGGAGTGGGACAAAGAAGAAGAATACAAAACCAGTCTCTCTCTGAAGAAGCACGGAGACAGCAGGGAGAAGGATCAGGCTTGACCACATGGCAGAGGAGCAGGAAGGCAGCCGCAGTAGATCGCCTCCAGGAGAGACAGGAACCAAAAGGAGAGGTAGTGGCTGCAATGTCCTGCTTTTTATACCCTAGCTGGGCAGGGAGGGGGAGTAGAAGAGACTCAGTTTCCCAGGGGGAAATGCCCTGCAGGGAGGGCAAAGCACCTGCAAGCCCTCCACCCTGTCTTTTTTTTATTCAGGATGGGCGTTAGCCCACCACATAGCTGAAGATGAGTGATTCCTGGGAAAATGAGAAAGCTTAAAAATGCAGTATTTTCCATTGTCCTTTAAAAATTCTAGGAAGGGTTTTCTACCTTTTGCATTCAGTGATACTTTGGTCAGGCTGCCTGTTTAATGTGCCTTCTTTCTCCTGGTGGGAGAAAGCACAAACTAGAAAATGAGATAAAATCACAGTAATTATTTAGGAGCAAAATGTTTGGTTACTGAGACTGGCCTTTCTTAGAAGTAAGTGATAATTCTAAATGTTTTTTTGCCCAGACACAAAACTGAACTTTATTGCTAGTTGTTGGCTATCTGCTAAACTTGAAGTTAAAGCTTTACCAAAGAAAGTTTGAAGCAATATTTGACAACTTGTGAAGGTAGATTATTATCAATAAAACTGAAAAAAATGGGTGCTTTATACAGGAAATATGCTTGGCAGGAAAACAGGGGAAAAAATCTCTGCAAAGGCAGCCTGGGTCCTGATCCCAACAATGCAGGTATTTGGAAAATATTACACTGTGGCATAGGTGCATTTAATGTGTTCTCATTAACTGAAAAGTTCTTTTCTGTCTCACCTTATTCATAGAATTATAGAATCGTAGAATCAATAAGGTTCGAAAAGACTTGAAATATCATCAAGTCCAACCTGTCACCGCAGACCCATGACTATTAGACCATGGCACCACATGCCAAGTCCAATACCCTCTTGAGCACCTCCAGGGACGGTGATTCCACCACCTCCCTGGGCAGCCCATTCCAATGCTTAACAACTTTTTATGTGAACTTTCTCCTCACCTCGAGCCTAAACTTCCCCTGGCGCAGGTTGAGACTGTGTCCTCTAGTTTTGGTGCTAGTTACTTGAGAGAAGAGACCAGCTCCCTCCTGGCTACAACCAAGGGCCTTGAATTCCTTTTTAATTGTCCTGGTGCCCTTCTTAGCAATTTCATCACTTCCAGGTTGTATGACCAGCAATGGGTAATAGGCAGAGGGATGAATTAGATTAGGGAGTCTCTGTGTGATGTTCCTTATCTGAGCCCCAGGCAGGCAGCACACTTCCCTATGGGATGGGTCAGGATGACATATGGGTCCCTCTGTTCCACTCAGGAGAGAGTCTCCAACAACTATAACCCTTCTCTTTTTCTTTACAGTGCTGGTCCTTATAGTTGGTGGGGACTGCTTTGCCTTAGGCATCTCCTTAGATGTCTCCTCATCAGCCCTCTCATCCACACTGCCCTCAGGCTGCAGGGCCACATACCAATTATGCAAGGGCAACTGGGTGAGGGGAGAGGGCCGGGATTGATTCCCCTTGCTTCCCTTAGCAGGGACCTGTATCCATCCCTCCCTGTTTCTGGGGATCCTCCCATCCTCCTTCCTCTCTTGAGGGAGGTCTGCAAAGCCTGCTCATACATATCTAGCTCCCATTCACATTCCCGTATAGTCCTGAGCCTAGATACTTCATCCTTTAGCTCAGCCACTTCATCCTCAAACTCCGCCACCAGGTTGAGGAGAAAATTCACCTGGTCACACCTGACACAGGTGTTGTCTCATCCCCCTCCATTTCAAGTGCCAGGCTCCAGCACTCTCTGCAGCTAACAGCCTGGACACCTGCATGCTTAAGCGCCAAATCTGTCTGGGTACCTATTGATTTACTAAAAGTCTTTGGCCGAGTTTTTACCATGGTTCAGGGGGTTTATTGTTAGCTGTTAAAAAAAAAATTCCACCTAAATACTATAATTTATATATATATACAGCATAATTTATATTTCAACTAAATACTAAAATTTATCTGAGCTATTACTTCCGTACTCTGTCAGCTGCTCTGGCACATGCAGTCAGGCAATAAGGCTGGCTCTGCAGCCAAAATGGCGTCGTGTACTCAGCCCCGCCGGGTTTTAAAATTCCTGCAGCTGACATCATGATCCTGAACAGGCACATGAAGTTACCTCTGCTGGCCCTTGCTGCCTGCCAGGGGTCCTTCTGACCTGCAAAGCCCCGAATCTCATGAGTGACACATCTGCACGTCATGTCCCTGCACTGGACAGTTACAAGCATTGTATGGCTATATGGAAATCAACTGGGAAAATTTGTCTGAAAAATATCTACTTTACCCTTTTTTACCTTTCACCCTGAAAATAGCAAGGAGTACAGAACTTGGGGATTAATTGGAAAACGGGCCCTGGGGCAACTGATTTTTACTATCAATAATGTATTATCTGAACATAGTGTTGCCATCTTTGGCAAGCCCTTTTTACTGTACAGAGATGAGAGCCTAATGTTTTCTGATTTGCTTATACACTGTTATGCTTGGGGAAGCAGAGGTTTGTGAAGTCCAAGATCTAGACAGCTGAGACATGGGACTTCAATGGTTTTGAAATTAACTATATTGAAACTAGGATATGTCTGGGCTATAATAAGAAACACAAAAATATGCATGTGGCAAGTCCTTGTCATTAGGTGTGTATGTCTACATTTATAGCTTGATCATAGAATCAAAGAATCCTAGAATCAATAAGGTTGGAGAACACTTCAGAGATCATCAGGTCCAACCTATCACCCAACACCTCATGACTAACTAAACCATGTCTTCAAGTGCCACATCCAATCTCTTTTTGAACACCTCCAGGAACAGGGACTCCACCAGCTGTCAAGCAGTACCCCCAGGTCCCTTTCTGCCTGGCTGCTATCCAGCCACTCTGTCCCCAGCCTGTAGCACTGCATGGGGTTGTTGTGACCAAAATGCAGCACCTGGCACTTGGATATGTTAAATGACTTCATGTTGGACTCTGCCCATCTGTCCAGCCTGTCAAGGTCCCTCTGCAGAGCCCTTCTACCCTCTAACACATCAACACCTTCTCCCAACTTGGTGCATCTGCAAATTTACTAATGGTGGACTCAGTCCCCTTGTCCAGATCACCAATAACGATGTTGAACAGGATTGGGCCCAGCACTGATCCCTGGGGACACCACTAGTGACTGGCCACCAGCTGGATGTGGCACCATTCACCACCACTCTCTGGGCTCAGCCCTCCAGCCAGTTCCTAACCCAGTGCAGAGTGCTTATGTCCAAGGCCAGGCTGACAGCTTGGTCAGGAGTTTGCTGTGGGGGACAGTGTCAAAGCCTTGCTGAAGTCCAGGTAGGGCCATCCACAGCCTTTCCCCATATCCACCAGGCAGGTGACCTGATCATAGAAGGAGAACAGGGTGGTGAGGCAGGATTTGCTCTTCCTAAATCCGTGTTGGCTGGACCTGATTCCTTTGCCATCCTTCAGGTGTTGAGTGATTTCCCCCATGATGATCTGCTCCACTATCTTGCCTGGCACTGAGGTCAGGCTGACAGGCCTGTAGTTTGCAGGGTTAGGTCTGTAATTCCCTGGCTCATCCAACCGGCCCTTCTTGTGGATGGGCACCACATTGGCCAGCTTCCAGTCTTCTGGGATGTCTCCAGTGAGCCAGGACTGCTGAAAAATGATGGAGAGAGGCTTGGCCAGCTCATCTGCCAGCTCTCTCAGTACCCTAGGATGGATCCCATCCAGTCCCACAGATTTGTGAGTATCCAAGTTGCTCAGCAAGTCCCTAATTGCTTCTTCGTGGATTTTAGGGGGATTATACTGCTCCCTGACCCCATCTACCAGTTCAGGTGGCCAGTTATCCTGAAGTCCTCCTGCATTACTGTTGAAAATGGAAGCAAAGAAGGTATTTAGTACCTCAGCCTTTTCCTCATCTTTAGTTACAATGTTCCCCTCCAGGTTTAACGAAGGGTGGAGGTTGTTCTTGCCCCTCTTTTTAGCATTAATGTATTTATAAAAATGCTTTTGATTGTCCTTCACAGAGGTGGCCAGCTTAAGTTCTAACTGGGCTTTTGCCTCTCTAATTTTTCTCCTACATAATCTAACAACATCCTTAAGCATATCACTAGTTTCCTCTCCCCCTTTCCAAAGGCAATACACCCTCTTTTTCCCCTTAATTCCTTCAAGAGCTATTTGCTCATCCAGGCCAGTTGCCTTCCCTGGCAGCTCATCTTTCAGCACATGGGCACAGCCTCCTCCTGTGCCTTCAGGAGTTTGTGTTTGAAGTAGGTCCAACTGCCCTGGACCCCTTTGTTCTTAAGGGTTGCTGCCCAGGGTATTCTCTGAACTCAGGGAAAAAAAAAAAAAAAAAAAAAAAAAAAAAAAAAAAAAAAAAAGGTTATGTTTGCCCTCTGGAAGTCCAAAGTAAGGGTTCTGTTACTTCTCCCCCCTATTTCCCCTCATATTGAAAACTCCACTATCTCGTGGTCACTGCACCCTAGACTGTCTCCTACCATCACATCTCCTACCAGCCCTTCTCTACTTGAGAACAGCAGGTCAAGCAGGGCCTGAACCCTGGTAGACTCACATAAGAGCTGCATCAAGAAGTTGTCCTCCATACACTCCAAGAACCACCTGGACTGCCTCCTGTCTGCTGAGTTAAATTCCTAGCAGATGTCTGGCAGGTTAAAGTTGTCCACAAGGACAAGGTCTGATGATCTTGAGACAGCCTTGCTTATAGAATATTTCATGAACCTCCTCATCCTGGTTGGGTGGTCTATAACAGACTCCAACCAGGATGTCATTTTTGTTAACCCTCCCTCTGATTTTAACCCACAGGCACTCAATCCTTTCATCCTCAACCTCAAGTTCTGTGGTATCAAGAGATTCCCTAATATACAGGGCCACCCCTCCTCTTCTCCCTTGCCTGTCTCTCCTAAAGAGCTTGTAACCACCCAGTTCAGTACTCCAATCATGTGAATCATCCCACCATGTTTCTGTAATGGCAACTACATATAGTTTTCATGGTGAACCAAGACTTCCAGTTCCTCTTGTTTGTTAACCATACTGTGTGCATTGGTGTGCATGCACTTCAGCTGGGCTGCTGATTTCTCATCTAACTCTAGTTTATGTCCCTCTCTCTTCTCTCCAGAGAGACTAATTTCATCACCCACCCCCTTCAGATCCTGTTTAAAGCCCTCCCAATGTGCCCTGCCAACTCTATTGCTAGAGCTCTCTTGCCCTTTCTAGATAGATTCACCATGAGAGTGGTGAAGCCATGGAATGGGTTATCCAGGGAGGTGGTTGAGGCCCCCTCCCTGGAGGTGTTTAAGACCAGGCTGGACGAGGTTCTGGCCAGCCTGATCTAGTGTAGGGTGTCCCTGCCCATGGCAGGGGGGTTGGAACTAGATGATCCTTGTGGTCCCTTCCAACCCTGACTGATTCTATGATTCTATGATTCTATGATTCACCTTATCTAGGGTACTGTACCCAGCAGATAGGGTACAGTAAAAGTTGCCCGTTGATGAAAGATCCCAAAATTCCACTACTGGCACCATCCCTTGAGCCATTTGTTGATGACACAAACAGTTTTGATGTGCATAGCATATTGTGTTGAGTGCTGATCAGACAAACTATCTTAGAAATGTTAAGAGTATCTTATAAGGAATATTCTTTTCCTAGTCATATAAAGATATACAAATGTTTGTTTGTATGTTTGTTTGTTTGTTTGTTTTCTGGCAGGACATAATTTTTCTTACTCTTTTACTTTCTTTTTATTTTTTTTACTCCTTTAGTTTGATTTTCCCTCAATTTTTCTCAGACATATCAAACTTTGAAAAATTCTTCAATGCTACTATTCAAGCTCAGATCATGATATACTTCTCAAATTTTTCTGATTTTTAATCCATAAATGAAAAATCCTTTTAGAGTGTGTTTTGCACAACGGCTTTTGTTTAAAAGACCTATTCAGAACTGAGCAGAAATTACTTGAGTGGTGCTGTTCCCTGAGTTTTCATCTTTAACTGATCTGGAAATTGCAGTCTCAATTTCATCAAGTTATGGTGTTTTTAATCAATCTGACAAGTACATTTTCTAACTTTGGATTAGATTCAAGCAACTGAAAAAAAACAATAACAGGGAAACTCTCAGGGTCTAAACTATAGTCACTGTTCTTCTTTTGAGAATGATATTAAATGCCTTACACATAGGAGTCAAGTGATACTGCCCTTCCCCAAGAGCTTTTATGAAGACAGTAATTTCCCTACATGGATGAGTTACAGGCAAAATGCCATTTCCTCTGTGTAGACTAGATTCCAATGACAAGCGCTCCATTCCAGCAGCAAGCTTGCTCGGGAACACACCACGACCAGCAGCTCGGAGAGCTCTAACTGCTTTCCTTTTCAACCTACAGGAACGGCAGGACCGCCGCGGTCTCTCAGTCTCTCGGCACTCGGCTAGAATCAGCGCTTGCCATTCCTCCACTTCTCCACATGCTTGCTGCTTGGGATCGCTCGGGCTCTCTGCATCACCATCGGCACTTTTAAAAGCCGGTGGCACCTCGTGGGTGGGTCCATTCCCATGTGCTTTTGCTTGGCACACGCCACCGCAGTTTTTCTAAATCTTTGTCCAATAGGTCACGTGAGCAGCGCAGGCATGGTGGTAACTCATTGCAATTACTCCTTCAAAAAGTCAGTCTCGACTCAGACTGAGGGGGAATATAAGCAGTTATGTAGGTGTCACAAGCAAGAGGTAGGTGTCCAGGCATCTGGCTACAGAGAGTGCTGGAGCCTGGCACTTGAGATGCAGGGTAGTGGGGACAACTCCTTCATCAGGTGTGAGCAGATCGACTACCTGCTTAACCTGGTGTCCAGAGTGAAGGACGAGGTGGCTAGACTTAGAGATGTAAGGGATTATAGAAGGGAGATGAACTTGAGTAAGTAGGCTCTGCAGGCTCCCCCAGCAGAGGCTGGTTATACAAAAAGCAGAGGGGAATGGACGCAGGTTCCTCTCAAAAGACACAAAGTAAAACCTCCTTGCCTCCCCTTACCTTCCCCACTGCCCTTGGAAAACAAGTATGGGGCACTGGAGGTTGAAGGTGAGGTGATTCTGATGCCGGAGGACACACCATCTGGGATTTTCCCTGAGGCTAAACACCTTAAGGTTAAACAGCCTTCCCCCAGCATCAGGACTTGTTCCCTTAAAAAAAAAGAGGAGGGTGATTGTTATTGGTGATTCCCTCCTGAGGGGAACAGAAGGCCCCATATGTCGGCCAGACCCTACTCACAGGGAACTTTGTTGCCTCCCAGGAGCTCAAGTTAGAGATGTAACCAGAAGGCTGCTTAGCCTGGTGCAGCCCTCTGACTAATATCCCTTAATAGTTATGCAGTTAGGGAACGATGATGTTGCAACTAGAACTCCCAGGGTTGTCAAAAATTACTTCAAGGCCCTGGGAGATCTGGTTGAGGGGTCAGGGGCACAAATAATTTTTTCGTCTATACCGTTAGTTGAAGGAGGGAACACCATAAGGAACAGGTCAGCAGCTGTAGTCAACAAGTGGCTTAGAGGCTGGTGTAGTCAAAAGAATTTTGGGTTTTTTGATCTTGGGGAACTTTCTACTGCACCAGGACAGCTGGCAAGAGATGGAGTACATCTGTCCCAGACGAGGGGAAAGATCAGAGTGTACTAGAATGGACTATCCCTTAAAGGGCAAATGATTCTAGAAAGGGAATTAGCAAGTCTCATTGGTAGGGCTTTAAACTAGATTCAAAGGGGGAAAGGGCTGGAACCAGTCCCCCCAGACAGGAGTCTGAGGGTGGTAAGCTGGAGTCAGGGGGTGAAACCAGCAGCCCAGCTGAAGTGCATGTATACTAATGCACGAAGTATGGGTAACAAACAAGAGGAGCTGGAAGCCTTGTTGCAGCAGGAAAGTTATGTAATTGCCATCACAGAGATGTGGTGGGACAACTTGCATGACTGGAGCACTGTAATTGATGGCTACAGGCTCTTCAGGAGAGACAGGCAAGGAAGAAGGGGAGGGGGGGATGGTCCTGTACATCAGAGAGGCACTAGATGCCATTGAGCTAGAGATCAGGGACAATCGGGTTGAGTGCTTGTGGGAGAGAATTAGAGGGAAGACCAGCAGGGCAGACATCCTGGTTGGAGTCTGTTATAGACCACCCAACCAGGAGGAAGATGTTGATGAAGCATTCTACAGACAGCTTAAGGCTGTCTCTCGAGACTACCAGACCTTCTTTTCCCAGGTGCTGTGTGAGCCTACCACGCGTAAGGATCTGCTTGACCTCTGCACCAATAGGGAAGGGCTGGTGAGTGATGTGGTGTTTGGAGGGTGCTTAGGGGCAAGTGACCACAAGAAAATTGAATTTTGAATATTCATTCAAGCTAAGAGAGGCAGCAAGAAGACCTCCACTCTGGACTTCAGGAGGGCAGACTTCAGGTTACTCAAGGAACTAACTCAGAAGGTTCCTTGGGATACAACCCTTAAAAATAAAGGGGTCCAGGAAAGCTGGACTTGCTTCAAGGAAGAACTCTTGAAGGCACAGCAACAGGCTGTGCCAATGTGCCAGAAGATGAGCCTCCAGGGCAGACAGCCAGCCTGGATGGGTAATGAACTTCTAAAAGAACTAAGGGAAAAAAGGGTGTATCATCTTTGGAAGAAAGGGGAGGCAACACATGGAATGTTTAAGGATGTTGGGAGGTCATGTAGGAAGAAAATTAGGGAGGCAAAAGCCCATTTACAGCTCAGACTGGCCTCTGCTGTGAAGGAAAACAAAAAGTCCGCCTATAAAAATATTAATAGCAAGAAGAAGGGCAAGGACAACCTCCACTCCTTTTTGGACACAGAGGGCTACATTGTAATAAAGGATGAGGAAAAGGCAGAGGTACTTAACACTTTCTTTGCCTCAATTTTTACTAGCAGGGCAGAACGTCTTCCAGACAGCTGGCCTGCAGAGCTGGCAGATGGAGCCAGGGAGCTGCATAGTTCCCCTCTGTTCCGGGATGGGGTTGTTAGAGATCTTCTCAGCTTCTTAGATTCACACAAGTCATGGGACCAGATGGGATCCATCCTAGGGTACTGAGAGAGCTGGCAGATGAGCTGTCCAAGCTGCTCTCCATCATTTTTCAGCAGTCCTGGCTCACGGAGAGGTCCCAGAAGACTGGAAGCTGGCCAATGTGGTGCCCATCCACAAGAAGGGACGGTTGGATGAGCCAGGGAATTGCAGGCCTGTCAGCCTGACCTCAGTGCCAGGCAAGATTATGGAACAGGTCATCATGAGTGTAATCACACAGCACTTAGAGGATGGCCAAGGGATCCAGCCCAGCCAGCATGGATTTAGGAAGGGCAGGTCCTGCCTGACCAACCTGATCTCCTTCTATGATCAGGTGACCCACCTGGTGGATGTGGGGAGGCCTGTGGATGTGGTCTACCTGGACTTCAGCAAGGCCTTTGACACCATCCCCCACAGCAAACTCCTGGCCAAGCTATCAGCCCATGGCTTGAACGGGAGCACACTGCACTAGGTTAGGAACTGACTGGAGGGCCGAGCCCAGAGGGTGAATGGTGCCACATCCAGCTGGCAGCCAGTCACTAATGGTGTGCCCCAAGGATCAGTACTGGGCCCCATGCTCTTTAACATCTTTATTGATGATCTGGATAAGGGCACTGAGTCCATCATCAGTAAATTTGCAGATGACACCAAGCTGGGGGCAGGAGTTGATCTGCTGGAGAATCGAGAGGCTTTGCAGAGGGACCTCGACAGGCTGGACAGATTGGCAGAATCCAAGGGCATGAGATTGAACACATCCAAGTGCCGGGTTCTGCACATTGGTCACAGCAACCCCATGCAGTGCTACGGGCTGGGGTCAGAGTGGCTGGAGAGTGGCCAGGCAGAGAGGGACCTGGGGGTGCTGGTTGATGGTATGCTGAACATGAGCCTGCAGTGTGCCCAGGCAGCCAAGAAGGCCAATGGCATCCTGGCCTGCATCAGGAACAGTGTGGCCAGCAGGGGCAGGCAGGTCATTCTGCCCCTGTACACTGCACTGTTTAGGCCACATCTCGAGTCCTGTGTCCAGTTCTGGGCCCCTCAGTTTAGGAAGAATATTGACTTGCTGAAGCATGTCCAGAGAAGGGCAATAAAGTCAGTGAGGGGTTTGGAACACAAGCCCTATGAGGAGAAGCTGAGGGAGCTGGGGTTGCTTAGCCTGGAGAAGAGGAGACTGAGGGGTGACCTTATTGCTCTCTACAACTACCTGAAGGAGGTTGTAGACAGGCAGAGGTTGGTCTCTTCTCCCAGGCAACCAGCACCAGAACAAGAGGACACTGTTTCAGGCTGCGCCAGGGGAGGTTTAGGCTGGAGTTTAGGAGGAAGTTCTACACAGAGAGAGTGATTGCCTATTGGAATGTGCTTCCCGGGGAGGTGGTGGAGTCACCATCATTGGAGGTGTTTAGGGGGAGGCTTGATGGGGTGCTTGGTTTTGCGGTTTAGTTGATTAAGTGGTGTTGGGTGATAGGTTGGACACGATGATCTTGAAGGTCTCTTCCAACTCATTCTATTCTATTCTATTCTATTCTATTCTATTCTATTCTATTCTATTCTATTCTATTCTATTCTATTCTATTCTATTCTATTCTATTCTATTCTATTCTATTCTATTCTAGATCAGCTTCTACGTGTTTCAGGAAGGAGACAGGAGCTTTTGCCCACAGCTAAATGTATTAGGGCTGCCCTCCTTGAGGAAGTCCATGGAGATTGCTATTAAGCACTTACAGTTATATCAGGACATTTAAATTCAACAGTGTTGTAGTGCATCCATACCTTCATGCTCCTCTGCAGTTTGTATGTACTTTCCCAATTTGATTTTGCCTGCTGCTTTTTACTGAAGGGATCAAGTGTGTCTTTGGACTTATGAGCACTTCACACCTTTGTGTTTTAGAAACTGTTGAGCAGGTAAGTTTTTTAATCATGTTGATGGTTTCCTGTAGCTGTCCATCTCTTATGTAGCTCCTTCTGGACTGACAAATCTCTGTTACTTAAATGACAGTTTTTCTAATATTTCCTGTCACATTTATTAATGTTTTTCTTCCAGGCAATTTACTACCTGATTCTTTACAGTTAAATGCCCCAAAACAGAAGACTGACTTTTAAATTTATAGTTATTGCAGAATTCCACCATTTCTGTTCTTAGGTATCTGTCCTATTTGTTTGTCTATTTGTTTCACCTTTAACACAGAATACAGCCACATCTTATGCATAATCTTATGCAAAGTACATAGAATCATAGAATTGTTAGGGTTGGAAGGGACCTCAAGGATCATCTAGTTCCACCCCCTCCTGCCATGGGCATGGACACCTCACGCTAGAACAGATTGCTCAGAGCCACATCCAGTCTGGCCTTAAAACCTCCAGGAATGGGGCTTCTACCACCTCCCTGTGCAACCTGTTCCACTGTCTCACCACTCTCATGGTGAAGAATTTCTTCCTAACATCCAGTCTAAATCTACCCATTTATATTTTTGTTTCATTCTCCCTAGTCCTATCATTACCTGACACCCAGACTGAATAGCCTCAACTCTCTCAGTCTGTCCTCATAGGAGAGGTGCTCCAGCCCTCTAATCATCCTTGTGGCAGGAGACTGGAGAAGTACAAACAAAATCCACAGTTGGGTGTAAAAAGGAAAACATGACATTCATTGGTAAGATGTGAGATGTACCCTACCAATATCTCACATTGTTTTAAACTCCTTTCTTTTTCTTCTGGCTGCTGGCATATCTGCTTCACTGGAAGGATTTATCTAATGACCTTGAGATAGGACCGCTGACTTTTTTAATGACGCTTTTGAACTAACTGAAATTTCCCTAATGTTTCTCCTTTTCTCTTTTCTTGTAATTAACCAGAGGAAAAAGGGAAGGGAGAGGTTAGGGGGAGCAAGGCAGTGTCCTCCTGGCCAAGGATGATTTCTATGCTGTTTTCTCTTTGTAAATACCTGTATAATATTGTAAATACTGTATGTTCGTACATATTCATTGCATTCCATTGTAGAGTGTAGTTGCTGCTTGTATAATACAGTTTTCCATTTGCTTCCCTAAGTTAGCTGAGTTTTTGTTAATGTGGGTGGGTTAAACCGTCACACTCTTCCCTAGCTTAAGCTCCGCTGATTCCAGCTGGTCACTGATAAAGAGAGCAACACCTCCTTCCCTCCTACCTTGTGTGTCCTTCCTAAAGAGCTTGTACCCATCTATCTCTACATTTGAGTCATGGGAATCATCACACCAAATTTCAGTGACAGCCACTATATCATAGCATTCCAGCAGCACAGTGGCCCTTAATTCATCCTGTTTGTTTCCCAAGCCGTGTTCATTTGCATAGGGACACTTCAGCTGGGCTGGCTATGTCACACTTTCAGGTGAATCCCTTGATTCCCTTGGGATGTCCCAGTGTTTCATCCTTGTCTTGCCTCAGGGCAACAAGTGGAGAGCTCTTGCTAGCACTCCATCCTTCTGCCTCTGGCGAGCTGCCCTGATGTTTGTCACAGGCAAGCATGAAATTAACAACCCCTTCCTCCTTCAAATCTGGTTTAAAGCCCTATCAATGAGCCCTGAAAACTTCTGCCCTAGAATCCTTTTCCCCCTCTGGCACAGATGCAACCCACTTGTTGCCTGCAGCTCTGGTGCCTTGTAAACTGAGCTGTGACCATAAAATCCAAGCCCCTGTTGATGACACCAGTCCCAAAGCCATGAGTTGACCTGTTGGCTCTTCCTAAATGTTCCCTCATCCATCGCTGATGTCAGAAGGATGAAGGAGAACACAAATTTAGCTCCTGATCCCTTTAGCAGTTGCCCCAGGTTCCTGAAGTCTCTTTTAATTGATTGTAAGCCTCTCACTGCTGCATCATCACTACCTACCTGAAAAAACAGAAGTGGGTAATAGTCTGAAGGACTCAGAAGTTTGGGAAGTTTACCTGCAACATCCTTTATCCAGGCAGCAGGGAGACAGCAGACCTCTCTATGAAGTGGGTTTTATCTGTGTATCAGGCCCTCTGCTCCCCTCAGCAGGGAGTTACCTACAGCAGTGACCCTTCAGTTCTTCTTTTCAGGGTCAGTTTTTATGGCTGGCCTGAGACAGGTTGGCCTTGGTGGCACTTCTGGCATTTGTGGTACTTTTGGCTTTCATGAATCCTCATTCTTGCTCACAACCAGTTCCTCCTGCAGAGCCTCATGCCTGTTCTGCAGGGGCACTGTGGGTAGTGTGTTTCTTAAAGGAGCACATTTGCTCCATTTGTATTATTCGTTTCATTGGGTAGATACCTGTTGCCATTGACCCTGCACATATGAGTCGCTGCAGGTTAGCTGGGAGGCTTGCTGATGAGAGGATATCGAATCCTCTGCTCCACTGAAAGTCTACTCCTCTTCTGTATTTGTAAAGATCAGTTTGTGAAAGTTATCAATTTCCCTCTCACTCTCCCTGGTGCTTCTTAACCTACTCACCTCTTCTCTGAGCTCCATCACTTCATCCTGGAGCTATGCCATCTGGCTGAGCAGGTCAAAAACCTGCTCACACCACACATACCCATAGTCAGTGTTGTCCACAGTTGCCTGTTAACAGCTGTGGCATTCCTCACAACCTGTGGCCTAGATCCCAGTACCCATTTTGGTGGGTGCAGGCAGCAAAGTCTTCCTCCTCCGAGTAGCCACCATCATGCCTTCAGTAAAACTGAAGCACCTTGTGTCCTGCCCACATGCCCTGCTCGTGCCAATTGCTGAGATAATTCAGAAGGAGCCCCTGCTTTCCCTGTGCCTGTTAGCCTGCCTGTACCAATGGCCAGGCACTTCCAGCTGTCTGACCATGCCTCTCACCTCTCATGCCCAACTCACTGGGTTCCAACAAGCAAGAAGTCTAGTTGCCTTGCAGCTTGCAGTCATCCTTTTATTTCTGTGGTAGAGTTTCATAGCTTACGTACTTTGCCTGACTAATGGTCATCACCTGGGCCTGTCCGTAGACTTTCTTTGAGATGGTATTTATTAATAGTAGAAACAGAGGAAAACATGATTTAAATTTTGTTATGTTGTATTGTTTCCAGAAGGCTTCAGCTTCTACAGAACTTTCAGCTTTTTAAAAGACCTTTTGTCTTTCAGTCAGGTGGTTTTTTGTTTATTCCTCGTGACTTGTTTTGTTTAGTCCTCTAGGCCACAAATCTTCCACGAAACAGATACTCTTTATTCTGATCTCTTCATGTTGGCTTTACTCAGGACTTTCTGCTTCTACAGTGTGTTTGCTGGAGCTGGATTATTTTACGTCTGGGCTCTACTGCCTAAGAATTTGCTCTAGATTTGTCTCAAGGCAACCTTCAAGGCAGTTTAATCCCATTGGTTTCATATGAGACACCATTCTGCAGTGATAGAAATGGGTGGGAGAATATTAAAGACTTGAGCTTCTAAGGACAGCAGCTTGCTCAGCTGAACTTAAAATCTGCCAATTTTTATTTAAGAATTAAACCCTTCATTATTCTGTGAAAAAATCTGCAGTATGCAAGCAATACAAGCTTTCACTGTTCAGAAAGTGAGTCAGCTTGTAGTCAGCCATCCCCTTCAGAGGTATCCATGGCTACATTATTCCAATGTTTAGGGTTTAAGGCAAGGGGATGCGTGGATGCATATGTTAGTTTTAGGCTATGCCTTCAAAAATTTTCACAAATTTTGAACAGAAAATAATACAATGTAAATAAATCCCTATTGGGCATGAAAAAGAACAGTAGTTCTAAACAATCCCATTGGAGAGATATCTACCATAAGATTTAGTTCCCAAAACAATTTATCTCTCCTCTCACTTCCTTGGGCTGGAAGATACTAACTTGCTTCTGCTTGACCTTGGCTGCATTATTTTGGCTAAGTCTGACTTCTCTGCTCCTTTCTCTTGTCCCTTTTTTGTACAAGGGGTTAAAGGGGAGGAAGGGAGGGAGAAGCTTTAGCTTCCTCTGGTCCTTGGCCAGGGGGTTCTTGTGCTGTTTGTTAATTGTAAATATCTGCAAATATTGTAAATACTGTATATTTTGTACATATTCATTGCATTTCATGGTAGATTGTAGTTTTCCTTGTAATTACAGGTTTCATTTGCTTCCACCTGAGCTCGTCTGGCAAATTTAATATTGGGGGGAAAATTTCAACCCCATTTGAATCAAGTGGAAATGAGTGTCAGTTGCCCTCTGCAGCAGAGAAATACCTTCATTGTCCATCTCCTCTACAGCTTTGATGTTGCACAGGGATTTTTCAGCTTTGGTAGTAGATGAAGAATTGTCATCAGACAAAAAAATCAGAATGTATTGATTTTGTTTTTTACTTTTTTTCTTAGAATAAGTTGTCTGTGAATGCAAAAACAAATGTTAAAAGAGGGAAAATACATTTATTAGAAATTAATTAGCCTGATCAAATTTGTACAAGTCTTACTCCAGATAAGGACTGGGGACAAAAGCTCTTCTATTCTTTCCTTATGCTAGGACCACACATGCTAATTTATTTACTGGTGATGACATATTTCATCTGCCTCATTGAAATAAATTAAAATGCTTACTAGACTGATAATTGAAAGAATATTTGGTATCTTAAAAATTTAGTTTATATGCCTAAGTAATTTGGGTGTAACAAGCATTCCCAGAATACTTTTTATGTTGCCTTTCTAAAGTACATGAGATTTTTCTTGTTTGATAGATACCACACAACAGGCTAAAGTGATAAACCATGAATTAACTTCAGAGGAAGAACAGATAAATTAATAATCATAACATTTTAAGTACATTACTTTTGCATACACTTACAAATGGGGCTTCACAATATTCTGGAAATTGTTATTAAATTAATAAAGACTGTATCTTAAATATGAATATTGCTGCTTTCTGTTTATATTGAAAAGTGATCTCTAATGAGATTCCTGAGATTAAAAAATAGCACAAAATTAGCAATGAATGTACATCACTCAGGGCAAATAGATTGACTTAAGCCTTAAAAATGGGCTACTCTGGCAAAGAGATCTGTTGTAGCCTGATATCATTAAGACTTGATGCTCAGTTGGGGCTTTACATGTGGAACAATTTTTACTTTTACAGACCAATGCTTTAACCACTTATATTCCTGAAGCTAAAATGTGATTAGCTTTTAAAATGAAATGCATTTGCTCAAAAGGATTTTTATTAGAACTGGAACACATCGTGGGTGAATATTGTACTTTTATCCTTTAGAATAGAATAGAATAGAGTAGAATAGAATAGAATAGAATAGAATAGAATAGAATAGAATAGAATAGAATAGAATAGAATAGAATAGAATAGAATAGAATAGAATAGACCAGCCTGGAAGAGAACTTCAAGATCATCGTGGCCAACCTATCATCCAACACCACTTAATCAACTAAACCGCAAAACCAAGCACCCCATCAAGCCTCCCCCTAAACACCTCCAATGATGGTGACTCCACTACCTTCCTGGGCAGCACATTCTAATGGGCAATCACTCTCTCTGTGTAGAACTTCTTCCTAACATCCAGCCTAAACCTCCCCTGGCACAGCCTGACACTGTGTCCTCTTGTTCGGGTGCTGGTTGCCTGGGAGAAGAGACCAACCTCTGCCTGTCTACAAACTCCCTTCAGGTAGTTGTAGAGAGCAATAAGGTCACCCCTGAGTCTCTTTTTCTCCAGGCTAAGCAACCCCAGCTCCCTCAGCTTCTCCTCATAGGGTTTGTGTTCCAAACCCCTCACCAACTTCGTTGCCTTCTCTGGACATGTTCCAGCAAGTTAACAGCCTTCCTAAAATGCGGGGCCCAGAACTGGACACAGCACTCAAGGTGTGGCCTATCCAGTGCAGTGTACAGGGGCAGAATGACCTGCCTGCTCCTTCTGGCCACACTGTTCCTGATGCAGGCCAGGATACCATTGGCCCTCTTAGCCTCCTGGACACACTGCCACTCTGACCCCAGCCTGTAGCACTGCATGGGGTTGCTGTGACCAATGTGCAGAACCTGGCACTTGGATGTGTTCAATCTCATGCCCTTAGATTCTGCCCATCTGTCCAGCCTGTCGAGGTCCCTCTGCAAAGCCTCTCTACCCTCCAGCAGATCAACTCCTGCCCCCAGCTTGGTGTTGCCAACAAATTTACTGATGATCAACTCAGTGCCCTCGTCCAGATCATCAATAAAGATGTTAAAGAGCATGGGGCCCAGCACTGATCCTTGGGGCACACCACTAGTGACTGGCTGCCAGCTGGCACCATTCACCACCACTCTCTGGGCTTGGCCCTCCAGCCAGTTCCGCAGTGTGCTCCTGTCCAAGCCATGGGCTGATAGCTTGGCCAGGAGTTTGCTGTGCGGGACAGTGTCAAAGGCCTTGCTGAGGTCCAGGTAGACCACGTCCACAGGCCTCCCCACATCCACCAGGTGGGTCACCTGATCATAGAAGGAGATCAAGTTGGTAAGGCAGGACCTGCCCTTCCTAAATCCATGCTGGCTGGGCCAGATCCCTTGGCCATCCTCTAAGTGCTGTGTGGTTGCACTCATGATGACCTGTTCCATAATCTTGCCTGGCACTGAGGTCAGGCTGACAGGCCTGCAATTCCCTGGCTCATCCAACCGTCCCTTCTTGTGGATGGGCACCACCTTTGCCAGCTTCCAGTCTTCTGGGACCTCTCCTGTGAGCCAGGACTGCTGAAAAATGTTGGAGAGAGGCTTGGACAGCTCAATGCTACTCTCTCAGCATCCTAGGATGGATCCCATCTGGTCCCATGACTTGTGTGAATCCAAGAAGCTGAGAAGATCTCTAACAACCCCATCCCGGAACAGAGGGGAACTATGCAGCTCCCTGGCTCCATCTGCCAGCTCTGCAGGCCATCTGTCTGGAAGATGTTCTGCCCTGCTAGTAAAAATTGAGGCAAAGAAAATGTTAAGTACCTCTGCCTTTTCCTCATCTTTTGTTACAATATTCCCCTCTGCATCCACCAAGGAGTGGAGGTTGTCCTTGCCCCTCCTCTTGCTATTAATATATTTATAGGAGAATTTTTTGTTGTCCTTCACAGCAGAGGTCTGTCTAAGCTCTAAACGGGCTTTTTCCTCCCTAATTTTCTTCCTACATGACGTAGCAACATCCTTAAACATTCTATGGGTTGCCTCACCTTTACACATAACTGAGACCAACTCCAGCATCCCTGAAGTGCTGTTGAGCTGAATTTTCTTTTTCTCTTCCTGATATTTATTAAGTAAATTCAGGTGGCTCTGTGCTAGGAGAATGTCATTGCTTTGTCTATACTTTGTCTAAGCTACTGATCCCACATAACTTCCTACTTATATACATAGTGGGTAGATTGTTTGGGGGCTTTTTGTAGTTTTGGGGTTTTTTAAATCATAATTTCATGCAAATTTGGAATGGTAAGAATGTAGAGATAAAAATCGTTACTTTTTTTTTCCCTATCAGTATAGTGTAAATCATTGCAGGATGAAAAGCACTACTGCTGTTACTTGGATGAACCAAAATATAACATGAAAGAAAACAAACTTATATTCGTACTATTGTGGACTTGCTATATGGTGTGGTGAAGGCATGGTAAATCAGAAAAGCATGGCCTAGATGTATATGCAGCATCTATCCCACGTTTTCTGCTTCTGCTTCTTACTGCGTGTCTTGCTTCTACATAAAGCTTCTCTAGTCAGTCACTGTGACTGTTTCAAGCTATTACCCTGTTTCACCAGAGTTCTTCCACTACAAAAAAAATTGCTAAGACTGAGATTAAAGTGTACTAAGATGGAGGTCATAATTTTCAGATTATTTTTTTCTCTGTAAAAATTTATTTAAGGCACTGACACTAAGTTTCTTGAAGTGTATTTTGTTCTTCATCACTATAATGAGATGCTAACAAATGTGAATTCTGTGATCATGAATAATAAAATGGATCATTTGTTGTCAGAAATTTTAATTTTCATACTGGTGCTAGGGTAACAAGAGTCTGTTTTCAAAATACCTAAATGTTTTCCAAACTATTAGTATAATTTTAACAGAGAATGCTAACAAAACTGGGATGCTTTCAGTGACCTACATCCATGTTGATTATCTGTTTCGTTATTGTTTGCCCCTAGCCAAAGGACATAAAATACATCAGCAGTAACAAAAATTGAAAGTAGGTCAGTCTGCAAACCTTCTGCCTCAAAACCAGAAGAGGATATATGTTTTCAAAAAAAAATGAAAAGTAAATATGCAAGTGAAAGGCAATTAAGAATTTTATATTTGCTAGAATGATCACCAAAGAATTATTAAATTATCTCTTCCTTCAGTCTAACTTACACTCTGGAAAAAAAGGAGACACTATAAATAAATTAATTTTCCTTGAAAGAATTTGAACACAGTATTAGAATTTAGTTAACAGATTCCTAAAGTCGCTTTTCCTTTTAGTAGACTTGGCAAGCAAATATGAGCAATTAAGACAGTGATAGCAGGAATAGCATATGTTTCAGAAAAATTTAGAAGAACTTACATACCTAGCAAGGAAGAACTATGTGTTTAGTTAGGGAAATATTTTGCTTTTGATGTAGAGGGTTTAATCTTAGCAAAAGATAGAAAATGTATGTAATGGCATCTTAATGTAACAGGATGTTTGCTGTAAATTATGCAAATACATTTTAAAGTATGTTCCACTGGTATGTATGTCTGAGGGTATGGATTCTGGAAGCCAAAATTATTCTTTGTAAATCTATGGTGCTCATTTTAACTCCTCTTAGGGGCTCCTTTTTCTGTGGCTGTGATCTATGAATATTGAATACTTTTTAATTCAGATGAATACATTCAAGATTGTAATGTGAATTTAACACGTGATATCGCTTTAGCCTTGATCCTCCCAGGAGGCATACAGGGCAGTATTTTCTCAGTGAAGATTTATTCATCAGCACCTAATTGAGGCTTTGACCATTTGCATTCTTCTGTCCCAGGCTAGTCATCTGAATTCCCACACCCAGAGAAACTTAATAGAATAGAACGGAACGGAACAGAACAGAATAGAATAGAATAGAATAGAATAGAATAGAATAGAATAGAATAGAATAGAATAGAATAGAATAGAATAGAATAGAATAGAATAGAATAGAATAGAATAGAATAGAATAAACCAGCCTGGAAGAGAATTTCAAGATCATCAAGTCCAGCCTATCATCCAACACCACCTAATCAACTAAACCACAAAACCAAGCACCCTATCAAGCCTCCCCCTAAACACCTCCAATGATGGTGACTCCACCACCTCCCTGGGTAGCACATTTCAATGGGCAATCACTCTCGCTCTGTGGAATTTCTTCCTAACACCCAGTCTGAACCTCCCCTGGTGCAGCTTGAGACTGTCCTCTTGTTCTGATTCTGGTTGCCTGGAAGAAGAGACCAGCCCCTGCCTGGCTACAACCTCCCTTCAGGTAGTTGTATAGAGCAATAAGGTGTCCCCTCAGCATCCTCTTCTCCAGACCAAGCACCCCCAGCTCCCTCAGCCTTTCCTCATAGGGCTTGTGTTCCAAACCCCTCATCAACTTTATTGCCCTTCTCTGGACACGCTCCAGCAAGTCAACATCCTTTCTAAACTGAGGGGCCCTGAACTGGACACAGTACTCAAGGTGAGGCCTAACCAAAGCAGAGTACAGGGGCACAATGACCTCCCTGCTCCTGCTGACCATACTATTCCTAATGCAGGCCAGGATGCGGTTGGCCCTCTTGGCTGCCTGGGCACACTGCAGGCTCATGTTCAGCCTACCATCAACCAGTACCCCCAGGTCCCTCTCTGCCTGGCCACTCTCCAGCCACTCTGACCCCAGCCCGTAGCACTGCATGGGGTTGCTGTGACCAATGTGCAGAACCCGGCACTTGGATGTGTTAAATCTCATGCCCTTAGATTCTGCCCATCTGTCCAGCCTGTCGAGGTCCCTCTGCAAAGCCTCTCTGCCCTCCAGCAGATCAACTCCTGCCCCCAGCTTGGTGTCATCTGCAAATTTACTGATGATGGACTCAATGCCCTCATCCAGATCATCAATGAAGATATTAAAGAGCATGTGACCCAGCACTGATCCTTGGGGCACACCACTAGTGACTGGTCACCAGTTTGGTCAGGCAGGACCTGGTCTTCCTAAATCCATGCTGGCTAGGCATCCCTAGGCATCCCTTTGCCATCCTGTAAGTGCAGGGTGATTGCACTCAATATGACCTCTTCCATAATCTTGGCTGGTACTGAGGTCAGGCTGAGAGGCCTGTAATTTCCTGGCTCATGCAACCGGCTCTTCTTGAGGATGGACATCAGCTTCCAGCCAAAACTGCTGGGAAATGATGGTGAGCGTCCCGGCCAGCTCATCTGCCAGCTCTCTCAGCACCTTAGGATGGATCCCATCCCATGGAGGTGTGGGGATCCAAGAGGCTAAGAAGGTCTCTAACTACTTCCTACTGGGTCACAGGGGAACTATACTGCTCCCTGGCTCCATCTGCCAGGTCAGGAGGCCAGCTGTCTGGAAGACATTCTGACCTGCTAGTAAAAATTGAGGCAAAGAAGGTGTTAAGTTCCTCTGCCTTTTCCTCATCCTTTGTTACAACGTTCCCCTCCGTGTCAACCAAGGAGTGGAGGTTGTCCTTGCCCCTCCTCTTGCTATTAATATATGTATAGAAGGATTTTTTGTTGTTCTTTGCAGCAGTTGCTAGTCTAAGCTCTAAATGCGCTTTTGCCTCCCTAATTTTTAGCTACAAGATGTAGCAACATCCTTAAACATTCTACAGGTTGCCTCACATTTGTTCCAAAGATGGTACACCCTCATTTTTTCATTTTTTGCCTTAGTTCTATTAGAAGTTCATTGCCCATCCAGGCTGGCTGTCTGCCTCGGCAGCTCATCTTCCGGCACACTGGCACAGCCTGTTCCTGCGCCTTCAAGAGTTCTTCCTTGAAGTAGCTCCAGCTCTCCTGGACCCCTTTGTTTTTAAGGGCTGTTTCCCAAGGAACCTTCTGAGTTAGTTCCTAGAGTAACCTGAAGTCTGCCCTCTGGAAGTCTAGAGCGGAGGTCTTCCTGCTACCTCTCTTAGCTTGACTGAATACTGAAAATTCAATTATCTCGTGGTCACTGGTGCCTAAACACCCTCCGACCACCACATCACCCACCAGCCCTTCCCTATTGGTGAAGAGGAGGTCAAGCAGAGCCTTACCCCTGCCATCACAGAGACGTGGTGGGATGACTCACAGGACTGGAGCGCTGCAATTGATGGCTACAGGCTCTTCAGGAGAGGCAGGCAAGGAAGAAGGGGTGAAGGGATGGCCCTGTACATCAGGGAGGCACTAGATGCCATTGAGATGGAGATCAGGGATGATCGGGTTGAGTGCTTGTGGGTGAAAATTGGAGGGAAGACCAGCAGGGCAGACATCCTGGTTGGAGTCTGTTATGGACCACCCAACCAGGAAGAAGATGTCACTGAAGCATTCTATAGGCAGCTTAAGGCTGTCTCAAGATCGCCTGTCCTTGTTCTCATTGGCGACTTCAACCTGCCTGATATCTGCTGGGATCTCAACACAGCAGAGTTGAGGAAGCCTAGGAGGTTCTTAGAGCGCATGGAGAAGAGCTTCTTATCTCAGGTGCTGCGCGAACCTACCGGGGGTAAGGCTGTGCTTGACCTCCTCTTCCCCAATAGGGAGGGGCTGGTGGGTGATGTGGTGGTCGGAGGGTGTTTAGGCACCAGTGACCATGAGATAACTGAATTTTCAGTATTCAGCTAAGAGGGGCAGCAAGAAGACCTCCACTCTGGATTTCTGGAGGGCAGACTTCAGGTTACTCAAGGAACTAACTCAGAAGGTTCCTTGGGATACAGCCCTTAAAAATAAAGGGGTCCAGGAGAGCTGGACCTACTTCAAGGAAGAACTCTTGGAGAGGCAGGAACAGGCTGTGACAATGGGCCAGAAGTTGAGCCTCCAGGGCAGACAGCCAGCCTGGATGGGTAATGAAATTCTAAAAGAACTAAAGTCTAGTTGTTGGGTGGGTTGTTGGGTCTAGTTGTTGGTCTAGTTGTTGGGTGGGTTGGATTGTTTGATGGGTTGGACGCGATGATCTTGAAGGTCTCTTCCAACCTGGTGTATTGTATTGTATTGTATTGTATTGTATTGTATTAAAGGGCAAAGAAGAGGGTGTATTATCTGTGGAAGAAAGTTGAGGCAACTCATGGAATGTTTAGAGATGTTACTTGGTCTTGAAGGAAGAAAATTCTAGAGGCAAAAGCCCATTTGAAGCTCAGACTGGCCACTGCTGTGAAGGACAACAAAAAGTCCACCTATAAAAATATTAATAGCAAGAAGAAGGGCAAGGACAACCTCCACTCCTTGGTGGACATGGAGGGAGCTTTGTAACAAAGGATGAGAAAAAGGCAGAGGTACTTAACACCTTCTTTGCCACAATTTTTACTAGCAGGGCAGAACGTCTTCTAGACTGCTGGCCTGCAGAGCTGGCAGAAGGAGCCAGCGAGATGCGTAGAACCCCGCTGTTCCAGGAGGCAATTAGAGATCTTCTCAGCCACTTGGACTCCCACAAGTCCATGGGACCGGACGGGATCCATCCTAGGGTGCTGAGAGAGCTGACAGGTCATAGTATAAGTCAGGGTTGGAAGGGACCACAAGGATCATCTAATTCCAACCCCTGCCATGGGCAGGGACACCCTACACTAGATCAGGCAGGCCAGAGCCTCATCCAGCCTGCTCTTAAACACCTCCAGGGATGGGGCCTCAATCACCTCCCTGGATAACCCATTCCAGGGCTTCACCACTCTCATGGTGAAGAACTTCTTCCTCACATCTAGCCTGAATCTCCCCACATCCAACTTCATTCCATTCCCCCTAGTCCTATTACTACCTGATAGCCTGAGAAGTCCCTCCCCAGCCTTCTTGTAGGCCCCCTTCAGATACTGGAAGGCCACAATGAGGTCACCTCGGAGCCTTCTCTTCTCCAGACTGAACAGCCCCAACTCCTTCAGTCAGTCCTCATAGGAGAGGTGCTCCAGCCCTCTGATCATCCTCGTGGCACTTCTCTGGACCACAGATGAGCTGTCCATGCTGCTCTTACCCCAGCGCGTGGCTGAGAGCAGGCAGCAGCGAGGAGCTCGGCTCTGAGGCCTCTTTACTGACCGGGGGGAAAAAAAAAAAAAAAAAAAAAAAAAAAAAAAAAAAAAAAAGAAAGCCGGGTGGCGAGGGTGATTAAGAGGGTGGCTACTGCAATATGGTTACTACTAGAAGTAAGGCTAGTAGAAGAACAGCTAGTAAGGCTAGTAGAAGAACAGTTGGCACCCAAACAGAGGCCACTCACAAGCATGCAGGTGTTCAGGCAGGTGGCTGCAGTGAGTGCTGGGACCTGGCACTCGATATGGAGGATGGAAGGAACAACTCCTGTGAGTTGTGAGCAGATCAGGGATCTGATGAGCATGGTGGCCGAACTAAAAGAAGAGGTAGAAAGGCTTAGAGCTATAAGAGGTAGTGAAAGGAACACTGACTATCCCCACAATCTAACTTCTACCAAACCAGAACAGGGGGTAACTCTCAGTGGAGCAGGGAGTTTGATACCTACCCATCAGCTAGCCTCTCAGCCTCCCTGCAGTAACCCACATGAGCAGGGCCAATGGGAGCAGGTCTCTGCCCGACGGAAGAAGGGCAGACAGAGCAAGCGAGCTACTTTGAGCAGCACGCTGCCTACAGTGCAGGTTCAGAATAGGTATGAGGCTCTGCAGGAGGAGCAGGTCATAGGTGAGGATGAGGACTCAAGGAAGACAGAAGCTGCACCAATGACAGGTTCCCTCAGGCCAGCTATCAAAACTAGTCCAGAAAGGAAACCTCGTAGGGTCATCGTTGTAGGAGACTCCCTACTGAAGGGGCAGAGGGCCCAATATGCAGACCAGACCCATCTCATAGGGAGATCTGCTGCCTCCCTGGTGCCCAAGTAAAGGACATAGTAGGCAAAATTCCCAAACTTGTGAGCCCTTCAGACTACTACCCACTGCTGGTCTTTCAGGTGGGTAGTGACGATGCAACAATGCGAGGCTCACGGTCAATTAAAAGAGATTTCAGAACGTTAGGGCACCTGCTAAAGGGGTCAGGATCTCAAGTAGTGTTCTCTGCTATCCCTCTAACGTCAGTGATGGATGAGGGAACATTGAGGAAGAGCCAACAGGTCAATTCATGGCTCAGGGACTGGTGCCATCGGCAGGGATTTGGGTTCTACAATCATGGTTTGGTTTTCAAGGCAGCAGAGCTAAAAAGAACTTATGGGACACACTTGTCCCAGAGGGGGAAAAGGATCCTGGGGCAGGAATTGGCAGGGCTCATAGACAGGGCTTTAAACTAGATTTGAAGGGGGGAGGGGTTGGTGGTCTCCTGCTGGCCTGTGACAAGCAGGGGGCAGCTCACCTGAGGTGGAGGGATGGAGAGCCAGTAGGGGTTCTCAGCTTGCTGCCCTGAGGCAAGACACAAATGACACACCAGGACACCCTGTGGAAACCAAGGGGAGTTGGCACAGGAGGACGACAGGGCCAGCCCAGCTGAAGTGCTTCTATGCAAATGCACGCAGCTTGGGCAACAAACAGGATGAGTTAAGGGCCACCGTGCTGTTGGGACGCCATGACATAGTGGGCATCACCGAAACTTGGTGGGACGACTCCCATGACTGGAATGTAGGGATAGACGGGTATAAGCTTTTTAGGAAGGATAGGCAGGGAAGGAGAGGAGGAGGTGTTGCCCTCTATGTCAACAACCAGCTGGCAGTTACGTATTGCTTTCCCCTTCCCAAACCTTCCTTCCCCTTCCTTCCTTCCTTCCCTTCCTTCCCTTCCCTTCCCTTCCTTCCCTTCCTTCCCTTCCTTCCTTCCCTTCCCTTCCCTTCCTTCCTTCCTTCCTTCCCTTCCTTTCCTTCCCTTCCCTTCCCTTCCTTCCCCCTTCCCTTCCCTTCCTTCCTTCCAAACCTTCCCTTCCCTTCCCTTCCATTCCTTCCCTTCCCTTCCTTCCCTTCCTTCCCTTCCTTCCTTCCTTCCCTTCCTTCCTTCCTTCCTTCCTTCCCTTCCCTTCCTTCCTTCCCTTCCCTTCCTTCCCTTCCCTTCCTTCCCTTCCCTTCCTTCCCTTCCCTTCCTTCCTTCCTTCCCTTCCCTTTCCCTTCCTTCCCTTCCCAAACCTTCCCTTCCTTCCCAAACCTTCCCCTTCCCTTCCTTCCCAAACCTTCCCAAACCTTCCCTTCCCTTCCTTCCCTTCCTTCCCTTCCTTCCTTCCTTCCCTTCCCTTCCCTTCCTTCCCTCCTTCCCTTCCCTTCCCTTCCCTTCCCTTCCCTTCCTTCCCTTCCCTTCCCTTCCCTTCCTTCCCCTTCCCTTCCCTTCCTTCCCTTCCCTTCCCTTCCCTTCCCTTCCCTTCCCTTCCCTTCCCTTCCTTCCTTCCTTCCCTTCCTTCCTTCCCTTTCCCTTCCCTTCCCTTCCCTTCCCTTCCCTTCCTTCCCTTCCCTTCCCTTCCCTTCCCTTCCTTCCCTTCCCAAACCTTCCCTTCCCTTCCCTTCCCTTCCCTTCCTTCCCAAACCTTCCCTTCCCTTCCCAAACCTTCCCTTCCTTCCCAAACCTTTCCCTTCCCTTCCCTTCCCTTCCCTTCCCTTCCCTTCCCAAACCTTCCCTTCCCAAACCTTCCCTTCCCTTCCCTTCCCTTCCTTCCTTCCTTCCTTCCCTTCCCTTCCCTTCCCTTCCTTCCTTCCTTCCTTCCCTTCCTTCCCTTCCTTCCTTCCCTTCCTTCCCTTCCCTTCCTTCCTTCCCTTCCCTTCCCTTCCCTTCCCTTCCCTTCCCTTCCCTTCCCTTCCCCTTCCCTTCCCTTCCCTTCCTTCCTTCCCTTCCCTTCCCTTCCCTTCCTTCCTTCCCTTCCCTTCCCTTCCCTTCCCTTCCCTTCCAAACCTTCCCTTCCCTTCCTTCCCTTCCCTCCCTTCCCTTCCCTTCCCTTCCCTTCCCTTCCTTCCCTTCCTTCCCTTCCTTCCTTCCTTCCCTTCCTTCCCTTCCCTTCCCTTCCCTTCCCTTCCCTTCCCTTCCCTTCCCCTTCCCTTCCCTTCCCTTCCTTCCCTTCCCTTCCCTTCCTTCCCTTCCCTTCCCTTCCTTCCCCTTCCCTTCCCTTCCCTTCCCTTCCCTTCCCTTCCTTCCCTTCCCTTCCCTTCCCTTCCCTTCCCTTCCTTCCCTTCCCTTCCCTTCCCTTCCCTTCCCTTCCCTTCCCAAACCTTCCCAAACCTTCCCAAACCTTCCCTTCCCTTCCCAAACCTTCCCTTCCCTTCCCCAAACCTTCCCTTCCCTTCCCAAACCTTCCTTCCCTTCCCTTCCCTTCCCTTCCCAAACCTTCCCAAACCTTCCCTTCCTTCCTTCCTTCCCAAACCTTCCCCTTCCCCTTCCCTTCCCTTCCTTCCCTTCCCTTCCCTTCCCTTCCAAACCTTCCCTTCCCTTCCCTTCCCTTCCCTTCCTTCCCTTCCCTTCCCTTCCTTCCTTCCCTTCCTTCCTTCCCTTCCCTTCCTTCCTTCCTTCCCTTCCTTCCCTTCCCTTCCCTTCCCCTTCCTTCCCTTCCCTTCCTTCCCAAACCTTCCCTTCCAAACCTTCCCTTCCCTTCCTTCCTTCCCTTCCCTTCCCTTCCCAAACCTTCCCTTCCCTTCCTTCCCTTCCCTTCCCTTCCCTTCCCTTCCTTCCTTCCCTTCCTTCCTTTCCCCAAACCTTCCCTTCCCTTCCCTTCCTTCCCTTCCTTCCCTTCCTTCCTTCCTTCCTTCCCTTCCCTTCCCCCTTCCCCTTCCCTTCCCTTCCCAAACCTTCCCTTCCCAAACCTTCCCTTCCTTCCCTTCCCAAACCTTCCCTTCCCTTCCCTTCCTTCCCTTCCTTCCCTTCCTTCCTTCCTTCCCTTCCCTTCCCTTCCTTCCCTTCCCTTCCCTTCCTTCCCTTCCTTCCCTTCCTTCCCTTCCCTTCCTTCCTTCCCTTCCCTTCCCTTCCCTTCCTTCCTTCCTTCCCTTCCCTTCCCTTCCTTCCTTCCTTCCCTTCCCAAACCTTCCCTTCCCTTCCCTTCCCAAACCTTCCCTTCCCTTCCCTTCCCTTCCCAAACCTTCCCTTCCCTTCCCTTTCTTTTCTCTTCTCTTCCCAAACCTTCCCTTCCCTTCCCTTCCCAAACCTTCCCTTCCCAAACCTTCCCTTCCCTTCCCAAACCTTCCCTTCCCAAACCTTCCCTTCCCAAACCTTCCCTTCCTTCCCAAACCTTCCCAAACCTTCCCAAACCTTCCCTTCCCTTCCCTTCCCAAACCTTCCCTTCCCAAACCTTCCCTTCCCAAACCTTCCCTTCCCAAACCTTCCCTTCCCAAACCTTCCCTTCCCTTCCCAAACCTTCCCAAACCTTCCCAAACCTTCCCTTCCCTTCCCTTCCCAAACCTTCCCTTCCCAAACCTTCCCTTCCCAAACCTTCCCAAACCTTCCCTTCCCTTCCCAAACCTTCCCTTCCCAAATCTTCCCTTCCCAAACCTTCCCTTCCCAAACCTTCCCAAACCTTCCCAAACCTTCCCTTCCCAAACCTTCCCAAACCTTCTCTTCTCTTCTCTTTCTCTCTTCTCTTCTCTTCTCTTCTCTTCTCTTCTCTTCTCTTTCTTCTCTTCTCTTCTCTTCTCTTCTCTTCTCTTCTCTTCTCTTCTCTTCTCTTCTCTTCTCTTCTCTTCTCTTCTCTTCTCTTCTCTTCTCTTCTCTTCTCTTCTCTTCTCTCTTCTCAAAAAGCTATGTCAGCTGGTAGACCTAGCAATTTTAGTGTTAATACTTCTTCACCTTCCCTGGAGGTGTTCATGTGGGGATTGAATGTGGCACTTGGTGCCATGGTTCAGTAGTCTTGATGTCTTGGGTGGCAGGCTGGACTTGATGATCTTTGAGGTCTCTTCTAACCCTATTGATTCTGTGATTCTACAATTCTATACTTTGGAAATTAAATTATGTTGCAGATAGCTGTAGGTTTTGTCATAACAAATACAGTTATGATGCTAATCAGGTGCAGGACTTCTCAATGATTTTATGTTTATTTACAGCTTAGCCCAAATCTTTCAGCCTGTCTTCATAGGAGGGATGATATAGTGCTCTGATCATCTTTGTGGTCTGCCTCTCTACCTGCTCCAGCAGGTCCATATCTCTTTTTGTGTTGGGGGCACCACAATCTTCTTCTCAGCCTTCCTAAGGCTACTGTGGCTCACCTGAGCCCACTTCTTCAGCCTGTCCAGATCACTCTGGATGTCATTCTGCCCCTCAGTCATGTCAACTGCAGTGGTTAGCTTGATGTCATCAGAAAACTTGCTGAGCGTGCACTTTGTCTCCCTATCTATACCACTGATAAAGATACCAAACAGTACTTGTTCCAGTACAGACTGCTGAAGGACACCACGTGTCACCTGTCTCCATCTGAACAATGAAGAATTGACCATTACCTTCTGGATGTAACTATAAAGCCACTTCTTTATCAACAAAACAATTCATCCATCAAATCTGTGGTTGTCCAGTTTAGAGAGAAGGATGCTGTTGTGGACTCTTGTGTTATGTTGAGAGACCAGTTCTCCCACCACAGGCAAAAGAAAGGACTCAGACAAACAGATTGCAAAAATGGTGGAAAGTTTAAATGGAAAAACAATGAAAGTTTTACAGAGAACCACAAACACCATGAAAAAAGAGAGAGAGTTCCCAAATCATACCTAAGAACATCCCACCCCCACCTGGGGGTACACCCCAAACCCCCAGGGCTCTTCTTCCCCCCTTCCCAACCTGGCCTTGGGCCTAGCCAGGCGCAAGAGAGGCAGCTCACCCCATTACTCAGGCAGTGGTGAGGGAAGAAAGAGGAAGTGAGGACCACCCGCTGATGTTTTATAGGGTAGCAGGGCATTATGGGATGAATTACCTGGCTTCCTGTGATCACTCACTGGGCTGAACCCTTTTGGGACATCCCAGGTGTGGCTTGTGTGGTGGCATCAGGGGTGGGCCCCCAAGCCTGAGCCATCACAACTCTGCCAAAAGCTTTACACAAGTCCAGATAAATGACATCCATTGGTCAGGAGATACCATAAGACTGACCACCCTCATAGTCATCCATCCATATCCTCCCAGACATACACATTTTTCATAACATGGGAAACATTCCCCTTTGACCTCAAACCTGACAAGTATCACTGATATTCAAGTACCTCAGAAAACAGCATTTTGTGTCCTCTCACAGATGCTGCTCACTCCCTTTAACATAAGGTGTCCTACAACTGCAGAATTATGACTGAGATAAAGATTAAAAACCCAAACAACCTAGAATATTGTAAGATTGTGGAGCTACAAATTACCACTTGAAGTTTGATAATAATGGTTATTTATTACTAATTAGTAAGTCTGATCACTAAGTATTGTAGCAGTGGCTTTCCCTGTAGGTTATTGCTTAAGACTGAACAGAGTAACAAGGAGAGTTTTTCTAGGTCATATATGCCATGCAGCAACTTATGAAAGTGGTTTGCTCTTTCACCGGGAAACTATTATCAATCCAGGACCTTAAACAAATGGAAATTGCTTACATTAAATTAAACGCCACTTTACACTGCTCTGGTGAGTCCGTATCTACAATATTGTGTCCAGTTCTGGGTCACTCACTTCAAGAAAGACAGGGAACTGCTTGAAAGAGTCCAGAGCTGAGCCTTAAAGATGATTAAAAGATTGGAACATCTCTCTGATGAAGAAAGGTTGAAGGAGCTGGATCTTTATTGATTGGAAGAGACTGAGGGATGGTCTCAAAGTGTTTATAGATGTATAAAGTGCCAGTGTCAGCAGAATGAAGCCACACTCTTGTCAGTGTTGTCCAGTGACAGGACAGGGGGCAATACATGCAAGCTGCAGTGTAGGAGGTTCCATGTAAAAATACAGAGAAAAACTTTTTCACTGTGTGGGTGACAGACCACTGGAACAGGCTGTCCAGAGAGGTTGTGGAGTCTCCTTCTCTGGAGGCACTCAAAACCCACCTAGATGCATACCTATGTGACCTACTTTAGGTGATCCTTCTCTGTCAGGAAGCTTGTACTAGACGGTCTTTCAAGGTCCTTTCCAACCCCTACCATTGTGTGATTCTGTAAGTTGTTGTGACTCAGTTCCAATTGCTTCAGAAGCAGCGTTTACTCCTTCATAGGCAACTAGAATCTCTTTCTCTGTTGGAGTACAATTTGCTTTTCAGCCTCTCTAGCCATAACTCCAGAAACCAAGTGGACATCTGCACGTCTCACCCGGAGCTCTTTGCCACAAGCACCAGGTTGGACATTGTCACTTGCAGCCATGTACAAAATGCTCCTAGTGTCTGGAGCAGTTCGAACAGGTCCCAGGCCCATTGCTCAGACTACTTCTTGCTTTATCTGGTCAAAGGCTGCTTGTTGCTCAGGATGCCACTGGAAACTGTTTCTCTTTTGAGTCACATCATACAGAGGTTTCACAATCTGACTATATCCAGGAATGTGCAGCCTCCAAAATCCCACTATACCCAAGATATGTAGAGTTTCTTTCTATTTCATGGGATTTGCCATGGTAGAGGCTCTGTTTACCACATCCACTGGAATGTGACAGCAACCATCCTGCAGCAGCACTCCCAGAAACTGAATCTCTCTGGCAGGTCCTTTCACCTTGTTTTGTTTAAAGGTGAAACCTGCTTTCAAGAGAATGTCAATGATTTTCTTACCTTTCTCAAAGACTTCTTCAGCAGTTTTACCCCAGACAATGATATCATCAATGAACTGGATGTGTTCTGGAGCTCCACCTTTTTCCAAATTATCATGGATCACTGCATGAGATACTTGAACTATGAACCCAGCCTTGAGGCAATCTGTTAAAAGTATACTGAACTCCTCTCCAGGTGAAAGCAAACTGAGGCCTGCATTCTCCTCCTATGGGAATAGAGAAGAAAGCATTAGAAATGTCTATGGTAGCATACTATTTGGCCTCTTTGGATTCCAGCTCATACTGGAGTTCCATCATGTCTGGTACTTCTGCACTCATTGGTGGAGTTACTCCATTCAGGGCATGGAAATTGACTGTCAGATGCCAGTCTCCATTTTGCTTTCTCACAGGCCACACTGGAGTGTTGAAAGGTGAATGAGTTTTGCTGACAACATTCTGACTTTCTAATTGACAAATCAGATTTTTGGGGGCACCAAAGAGTCACAGTTGGTTCTATATTTTCTGTGATGCACAGTCTGAGAAACAACCAGCAGCTTCACACCCTCTAATTCATGTTGTCCCACAACTGCAGATTCATCTGAAAGCTCAGGTCTAATGGACAACTTCAAGTTTCCTCCATCAGTTTCTACAGATGTTATTCCAAAAGCCCATTTGTTACCCTTAGGGTCTTTGTATCGCACTTCTCTCAGAAAATCAATCCCCAAAATACAAGGTGCATCAGGTCCTGTCACAACAGTATGTTTGTTCCACTCTTTGCCAGTTTGTCAACCTGTATCATAGTTAACTCTAGAGATCCACAGTGACTCCCAGAATACTTATAGGCTCTGACCCATAAAAATTTGATGGTATTATGGTGCACTGAGCTCCTGTGTCAACCAAGGCCCTGTACTTCTGAAATTGTGAAGTACCAGGCCACTGGATGTACACATCCCAATAGATTCTGTTATCTTTGTTATCACTCTCCTCCCCCTGGTGGGAGGCAGGGCACCCCTAGTTATGGGGAATACTTCCACATGTGCACTTAGCACAGCATCTAGTGTCAGAGTTGGAATCACATTTGGAGATATTAGAATTGTTCTGGGAAACTGAGGAAGTAACAGCTACCCTTCTGGTATTGCTATCTTGGGCTCTGCCACTCTGCGGTTCCCTTAATCTCCTGAGAAGATCAGAAGTTGGCTGACCATCCCATCTGTTCATGTTCTCACTGAACTGATCATGCGGTTATCCAAATACTCCCACATGATTGCCTTTGTGGTCTGTTCTGGTTTGATCTCTTTTGGAATGGCCTCCTTGGAGGATGTCTGTTTCTAACAGCTGAAACTTGTATCCATCTGGAAGAAGAATTGGAATTATCTTCCTGTGCCAATTTGGATATAGAGGATTTAAATTCTTTATCTCACCAGATAGTTTCAATGGCTGAGACCAATGAAACACATGTGAGACTATCCTCCAATTGTATCATTTAGTCAGTGAAATGGCCAACAGTAGGAGGTGTTCCCCCACAATTCTTCTTGCCAGAATAGTAGCATCATTAGGAGGAGCAAGTTTGATGAGCTTTTTGGCAAGTCCTGTTCCCACAGGAATTTCATCAGTATTTAGAGCACCGTGGTGTCCATACATCACTTCTCTTACAGCACTCTCAAACTTTTTATTCGCTCATCCATGGTGTTCCAAGGCTTAGGGTTCCATAGAATGTCATTTCTGCATGGGTACCTCATAAGAGCTGTCAGTAGAAGGCATGCCCACAGAGAAACCTCACCAAGATATCTGCCTAGATATTCCACTACCTTTTGAGAGGGTTCCAAGCTGAGATGCAGATTTGTCTGCTACCACTAAAGCAGGGGCTCCCCTATCATAATATCTTCCTAACCAGGTCAGACTTGTCTCATTCTCTCCTCTAATGCAATCCTTTCTTACATGTCTAAGTTCCTGCCTGGGTGCACTACCTGAATATATGTCATCCTCTTCCTCATCATCTTCATCGCCTTGAAGCTGCTGTCCCCATGATCCTGTTGCTACCCTCTGTCGGACCTCTTTAAGTTCAGAAAGCACCTCCATTAACTCCTGACATACCAGAAGCTATGTCCTGTCCTGCCTCTCCACTATCCACTGAGGGCCTCAGTAATTCAGCTATATCTCTAAGGCAGACTTTCTCTCCATTACCAGAAGGATCCTTTTTAATAGAAAGTCTCTGATCAGCAGTTTTTCTTCTACATCTGCCTTGCGCCTGCCCTTTTTATCCAAAACCATGATTTGTTTAACTGGAGCTGCATTTACATTTACAGCAGACTTTGCAGAAGTAGAAGGGCTTTGCACACAAACAGCATTAGCAGGTGGACTTTGGGATCCTGCTGCTGCTGCAGGACTTACTTCTGCTCCAAATGCTAAGGGCGGAAGAGACTTTGCCTCTCTTATGGCTGCCAGTGAAGCCATGGCTGCCATCTTAGTCACGGGCATAGCGCATGCTGCTGCTGTGGGCTGCATCTGCCCCTCCACTGGCTCAAAGCCAGAGCTGTTTCTCTCCTCAGAGCAGATTTCTCATTAACTCCTGCCTGCCTGCTTCTGCCTGTTTGCCCTATTTCTGTATTTTCCTCATCACTGGAAATTTCTGCATTTGAATTAGAACTAGATCTCCGATGTCTCCTTCTGCTCCATTTAAAAATAGAACACCTATTTGCTGCATGCCTCTCTCAATAGAGTGCTATCAACAGGCATACGACTGTTATCACCAATAGCAGATTCATACATAGCAAATAAAACATTCTGAGATCCCAGCTGCTCATGTAAGTCTCTGAACCTGGAATACTAAATTCATATATCTCTGCAGTAACAGTTACAGTCACATTATCATATTTTTAGGCCAAAGAAATCCCAAGCAGTGATCATACAGCATTTTTAGCTTGTATTTAAACCAAAGAAATATCTTATATGCCAAATACCTACCTAGCTTGTCATCATAGACACACACCATCTGTACAGTATCACAGTCAGAGCAGAATATACCAAATGCCACAAACCCCAAAACAGCTTAATTTTGCTTCCTTAATCTGAACAGGAATCAACCAAGCAAGCAATTGCCCCAAGCTGGGCACCAATTATTTTTTGTAATGTGGTGGGTTGAAGTTTCCCCTCCAGCATTATATTTGTCAGACCAACTCAGTTGGAAGCTGTGCTGTGGGGGAGGGTTGCGAGACCTTTGCTTCCCCCAGGGGACAAAAGAAACCTGATCCAGGAGGACGTGATTTTTCTTTCCCAGGAGGAGGGGTCCCCCAGGTCTGAGTTGGTCTGTTCCTCTCCCCATTCCTGTCCAGCAAGACAATAAAGGTGTGTGTGTGGGTGTGTGTTGGTACAGCTGATCTTATAGCAGATGATTTTGCTTAGAATAATATTTAGTTTTCCTTTTTACACACAATAGTGATTTGTTTATGCTTTTCTACATTTCTGCTCAAAATCTGTAATTAAATTTTAAGGGCATTGCCTAAAACCTCCACAGTTCCCAAACACAGTGATCATGACACTTCTCAGTCTGTATACTGACAGCTGAATAAATTAAGATCTTCTAAGTCTCATTTCATAACACTTGTCTGTCATCATTCTTCAAACTTCACAGGATCACAGAATCACACTTCCTATTATTTTGTCTAGCTATCGTGTAAATAGTAAAAGAAGACAGAAAAATGGACCATCTATGGATCTTGGACCCAAAGATGCAACTGCTGTCATAATGTTAACATTATGTGTTAACAAAGTACTCTTCTGAACAGCAAGGTGATGGTATATGCCAAGAAAAGGCAAAAGAGTGGTACAGCTGAATTTGTTGATGAAATTGCAGCAGGATGGTATAAGGGACTGAAATATGTATGTGACTCAACATCGTCAGGAAGTCATTTGGGATAAAATTTTGGCATGGGGAAGCTTGGCACTTGGCACCCCTAGGTCAAGTCTAGGGTCTTTTAACACATGAGACTCCCCATTTAGGACTCTTGCACTCCCTGTAGGTGAAGGTGGCAGAAACACCTGGGGTAGGTTTTGAAGCCCTAGAAACAGGCAGGTTTGAAGGCCATGGAGATAGTTTAGGTGCACACTCTGCCAACCAATTAAGACAGGTGGCAACTGTTAGGCAGCAAAATATGGAAGGATAAAAGAGGCTGCCTGGAGATTGTTGTGGCTAGCTGCTTGGAAGACTATCTGGAGTCTGTGTTGCTGCCTGGAGGGACTGTCAGCTGGCAGAAGGACCTGCATGCCACCTACTGCAGGGAGCTACTGCCTGCTGTGAAGAGCTGTGCCTGTTGTACCTGCATGTCTGCCTGTCTTGTGAGGAGTTGGTGACCTGCGCCTGCCTGCATGCCCTTCCTCCCTGCCCTGGTGTGCACCTGAGGTAGAGCTGCCATCCTGCCTGGCCTTGCACCCTTCCCTATTTTCATCATCACTGCTTGACTATCACAGTATCCATTTTGCAGCCTGTTAATAAACCCTTTTAGACACTTGGCTCCATTTGGAGTCTTAATTCTGTTCCTGAGGATATAGTAGTTAGTCACATTAAAGGTCCAATTGGGCATCAATCAGTAGTTAAGCTGAGCTGCTCCCAGCAGCTGGAACGCAAGAGGGGTTTACTTCTGCCAAATCACCCTTAACTGGACCGTGATAGATGGTATCCATCTGATTTATTCATAATGCTTTTGCAACTTAATTTGTGTCCTAAGAATCAATCATCTGATCTTTGAATCAGGACTCAACTTCCCTAAAGAGTTTTTCTCATTTTTATAGGGTAGATCACACTCGGAGAAGTAACAAATGTTTTCAGTTTCATATATATGGAACCTGAGGGGGAAAAAATACCAAAACCCAGTAATGAATGTTACCTAAGACAGATATTAGAGACAACAAAACTCTTTGGATTCATGGCATGTGATCTAACTTTCTACCTTTTAGATACAGGAAGGTAATGGTTATTTAGTCACTGATGAGATTGTGTGGCGGCATTTCATTTTTTCTCCATTACTCAACAGTGGATTTAGTCCAGTGGAGAACTGTTTCCCTTAGGAGGAGGGACATATGGAGGGTGACTGTTTAAACTGTGGCATAACCTTTGGTGTCTTATGTAATGATAGAAAACCATTTGATTGAAGGGAGCATAACCATTTAAGGCTGCATTAGTAGTTGCCATTTGTGAATGTTGGAAATTAAGAGGCTGTTGATATTGCAGTGCTGAGCTGAGTAGATTGCTGCTGTAATGATGGAGAGTGCAAGGGAGCCTCTTCAAGCAATGATCAATTTCCAGATGTCTGAGTGTGGGGCTAGTATTTCATATGCCCAAAACTTTGCAGTCTTCCTTTGGCATATATGCTTTCTTAGCCAGAAATGCTGTTATAAATAAATGAAATGTTGAATGTTGAGGCTATTAAAGGTTAAACAAGTTGGTCTGTAAATTGTACCTTGGCATGTCTTTGTATACATAACACATTACAAAATCTCTCGTGTGCACAAGATAGGTAATATATATAGAAAGAACATTTTAAATGTCCTTAACTGTTTACTCATACTAATAAATGTCTTGCACCATGATCACCACTATACTATTTCTTATTATGTCAATATATCATCATCTAAATGGGTGTTTTTCTGTTTGGGTTAGTGAACAATAAAAGCAGCAATTACCTACAAACGGAATATATATTAAACAGGTCTGAGCAGATTTTATAACTGTAAACTTATAAGCATTTAAAAATAAGAATTCTAGCTGTAAATTCTTATTAACTCCATTATTTTTCTGCTGAAAACACCCAGAGTAAAAAAAAAAACTTATTGTATGACATTTCTTTTATCTCTTGTCTATTAAAAATTAAGAATATAAATGGACTTCCATGCAGGCATATTTTATGTTACTTTATATGTAAAATCCTTATTTTGTTGGAGGAAAATCAAAAAGATTAGAAAGTATTAGAGGCCAGTATTATTTAACCTACTTAAAAATAGTTTGATCCTGTGAAGAAATGTTGGTGACAAGCATCAAATCAACTTATGCATTTCTTTTGATGTTGAAGTCTCCTTATGAGGTTTTAGGATAAAGGCAAATTCACTGGTTTCTTACTTCAGTGTAATCCTGAGCTAGTCATACTTGAACTTGTGTGTTACAAGAAAATGTTACCATGAATTTGAAGCAAGAGTCTTACTCTGACATTAGCAAGTAGTGAAGTCAAGTACACTGAACGAATATTTCATTATTGTAATGCAAGCCATATTGCAGTAAGACTAGAAACTCACTCCTCAGCATTGTGGACATAGAATGAGCTGTAGGGAAATTACGATTTACTTAAATGCACTGACCAGTTTAACTGCACAATCTTTCTATGAAATAAAGATCAAGATTAATTTAGGCCATAGGAACTGGTTTACCCTTAAGGAATTGTAGCTGATAGAACAGGAATGATTTAGGCTATTCAAATGTTGGAGGTTTTTGTCCTCAATATATTGCTATCAATAGAAATTCAATTATAGAAATGGTTCTTGAGGCATGGAAGTGTTGTTGCTAGTTTAATTTTTCTAGTTTCCATTGTTTTTATTATGCTTATCTACACTGTGTTGAATTTAACAACAAAGTAGACCTGGGTGTCTTTTGTGTAAAGTAAGCCTTAGTGACACGCTCTGTTGCACAATCTTGATAGATTTTTCCCATTCTTAAATCTGTCTCTTTAAACAATTTCACTATGATTAAAATGAAGTGTAAGGAAAGGAAGGAGTGATCATAAAAGGTAAAATCTGAACTCGTGTTTAGACCCAACCTAGATGTTCTACTACATACTTGTGTTACCTTTAGTACAAAGGACTGAGAGTAATGGGAACTATTTTGCAATCACATCTGTTTCAGAAAACCTTAGAATAGGAGTTGGCTGTAGCCGGACCTAACAAATTTTTGGGGGAAGGACCCTAAATATGAAAGACAGTTGGCTAAAAAAAAATAATTCTGCTGTGCATTAGTAGCTGCTACTTCTATTCTTGCACTGCTACCCCTCAGATAGGATGCTTTTCTTTTGCTTCAGTGTCTCATTGTCTCTGTCTTTGATTCCTAACATTTGGATAGTATATCTGGGAAATCACTGGAGAAACATGACTATAAAATATTAAGATCACTTGATAATGCACATGATAATAAGAGATAATATTTAAAAATTTGTCTTGATCAATGTGAAGCTTATTATTTTTGATAAACAAATATTATATTAATTGTACTAAAACATTATTTTTCAAAGAGAATGTGACATTATGCCAAGTTATTAATCTATTTAATTGAGACAAATTTCTTGCAGTTCTGTACAAGTAGTCTTTGCTTTCCTGTAAGCACATTTATAAGTCCAGTCTACCCAGTTTCTAACACTCCTGTCCCACTATATCTGGAGCTGCAAATATGTATCTACATGCTGGGTACAGCGCTGAACCTTTTAAAAAGGGGGTACCACAAACTTGTACCATAAACTTGTACCTTTTCAATATTCAGTCTTTATGGTATTCATTAAGACTAATGGGGAGAGAGTCTTCAGCTGTAAAGCTAGGCCAAAGCATCTTCTTGTATGACAATGTATCAAAATTAGACTTTATTTCCCTCTGTACCTCCCTCATTCCCTCCCTGGTTGAGGGGTCAGGTGCACAAATAATATTTTCATCAATACCCTTATTTGCAGGAGGGAATACCATAAGGAACAGGTCGGCAGCTATAAACACCAAGTGGCTTAGAGGCTGTTGCAATCAACAGAATTTTGGGGTTTTCGATCTTGGAGAACTTTCTACTGCACCAGGTCAGCTGGCAACAGATGGAGTACATCTCTCCCAGAGGAGGGTAAAGATCAAAATATATGAGAATGGCCTATCCCTCAAAGTGAAAAAGAACCTAGGAAGGAAGTTGGCAGGTCTCATTGATAGGGCTTTAAACTAGATTTGAAGGGGAAGGGGCTGAAACCAGTCTCCCCAGGCAGGAGTCTGGGGGTGATAAGCTGGAGCCAGGGCACTTGGTGCCATGGTCTAGTTGTGAGGTCTGTGGTTACAGGTTGGACTCGATGATCTTTGAGGTCTCTTCCAACCTTGGTAATACTGTGATACTGTGAAACCAGCAGCCCAGCTGAAGTGCATGTACACTAATGCATGCAGTATGGGCAACAAACAAGAGGAGCTGGAAGCCTTGTTACAGCAGGAAAGTTATGATGTAGTTGCCATCACAGAGATGCGGTGGGATGACTCACATGAGTGGAGCACTGCAATTGACAGCTACAGGCTCTTCAGGAGAGACAGGCAAGGAAGAAGGGATTGGGGGGGTGGCCCTGTACATTAGGGAGGCACTAGATGCCATTGAGCTGGAGATCAGGGATGATCGGGTTGAGTGCTTGTGGGTGAGAATTAGAGGGAAGACCAGCAGGGCAGACATCCTAGTTGGAGTCTGTTATAGACCACCCAACCAGGAGGAAGATGTTGATGAAGCATTCTATAGGCAGCTTAAGGCTGTCTCAAGATCACCTGACCTCGTTCTCATGGGTGACTTCAACCTGCCTGATATCTGTTGGGACGTCAACACAGCAGAGAGGAGGCAGTCTAGGAGGTTCTTAGAGTGCATGGAGGACAGCTTCTTATCCCAGGTGCTGCGTGAACCTACCAGGGGTGAGGCTATGCTTGACCTCCTCTTCCCCAATAGGGAAGGGCTGGTGGGTGATGTAGTGGTTGGAGGGTGTTTAGGGTCCAGTGACCATGAAATAATTGAATTTTCAGTACTCAGTCAGTCTAAGAGGGGCAGCAAGAAGACCTCCACTCTGGACTTCCGGAGGGTGGACTTCAGGTTACTCAAGGAACTAACTCAGAAGGTTCCTAGGGAAACAGCTCTTAAAAACAAAGGTGTCCATGAGGGCTGGACCTACTTCAAGGAAGAACTCTTGAAGGCACAGGAACAGGCTGTGCCAATGTGCCAGAAGATGAGCTGCTGGAGCAGATGGCCAGCCTGGATGGGCAACGAACTTCTAAAAGAACTAAGGGAAAAAAAGGGGTGTAACATCTTTGGAAGAAAGGTGAGGCAACCTGTAGAATGTTTAAGGATGTTGCTAGGTCTTGTGAAGAGGTTATTACATTTATGAATATGAAATATGAGTTGTGAACATATTATTTTTTATTATCAAATTATTATTAACCTATGAATCAACAACTTACATACATGTTCTAGTGCATGTTCATGAAATACATTCCATAAGTGGCTTAGTATTATGATTAGAACTTAAACTATCTACAGACTATGTCCATATTTTATATAATGAAGGATGCAGTTCCGCCTCTTGGCCACTAGATGGCGACTTGGGAGAACACGGGTGGCTTCTGGCTATATACAGCAATATTGTAATCTCTATATGTCCGCAATTACCTTGCTACACACGAATACTTTGAACTGAATGCTAGTGGATGGAAAGCACGTGGAAGATACTCTGTAGCTGTTGTTTGTAGCAAGGTGGGAGTCTGCCAGATTCCCTTCAGGACTTGGTCAGTTCTCTCCAGACAATAGGGATAAGTCCTGGTTGGGTTTGGCCCCACGGGCCGGCCCTGGGAGTCAGCTTGCATTGCAGGGGGGAGACGGTTACCGGTAGGTGGGCTCAGAGGTTCCCAGATGGACAATGACAGGAAACAATAGCTATGGGGTCGGCCCCGTGGCCATGAGTTTCGTGGCTGATGTAAACAGCCTCGGAGAGAGAATGCAGCTGCGCTGAGCTGTGGCTTCTCAGTTACTGGGCTTAAAGGAACAGCAGGACGCTCAGAGTAGTCCCAGTTTTGGTGCAGTATAGGCACGAACAATGCTTTAGTCTTCCCTGAGGTTTACAGGGCTCAGAGTGGCACACGTGGCGGCTCTTCTCCCGCTATGGCGGTGCTAGGCATATGTGGACTCGGTCTCTATCAAGTCCCTTCTCCCCAGCAACTGGGCAGATCTTACCCTCGGGGGCTGGTCCAGTCCTCTGGTAGCACGGTGGGCTCTCCAGATCGGTACGACTGGCTGCAATGACGCTGGCTTCTTGGGCTCAGTGAAGGTCCTCCCTCTGGGGTAATCCTCACAATCAGAGTGCTTCTCACGATGCAGAGGCTTTAAGTATGCGTGCATGTATGACAGAAGCTAACAACGACATGCTCGATGGCAGAGGCTGTGGCTCGAGAGCTGCTCTCTCGAGCAAGTACAGACGCAAAGTGAAAGAAGGGGCAACTTGTATACCAACAGGGGTAATACTTATAGATTCCTCGAGGCTGGGTTTGACCAAGGGACACTCTCATAAACAACTGGCTTCAGCCTATAGAAAGCGTGAAGCTGGAATTATGCCCATACTTGGTGTTTGCACAAGCACTGCATGCGCTGAGTGCATGCTGGCCTGGCTAATGCCTTGGCTTTTGTCTTCCTCCTGAAGGAGGGGAAACCTGTGACATGCTGGGACAAGATCTAGTATCTGGGCAGAATGTGCCTTCACCACATTAGGTCATGTAGGAAGGAAAATTGAGAGGCAAAAGCACATTTAGAGCTTAGGCTGGCCTCTTCTGTGAAGGGCAATAAAAAATCCTTCTATAAATACATTAATAGCAAGAGGAAGGGAAAGGACAACCTCCGCTCCTTGGTGGACATGGAGGGGAACGTAGTAACAAAAGATGAGGAAAAGGCAGAGGTACTTAACACCTTCTTTGCCTCAATTTTTACTATCAGGACAAAACATCTTCCAGCTGGCCTGCAGAGCTGGCAGATGGAGCCAGGGAGCAGCATAGTATACCTCTGTTCCAGGAGGAGGGGGCAGTTAGAGATCTTCTGAGCTGCTTGGATCCCCACAAGGCCATGGGACCAGATGGGATCCATCCTAGGGTGCTGAGAGAGATGGCAGATGAGCTGTTCAGGCCACTCTTCATCATTTTTCAGCAATCCTGGCTCACTGGAGAGGTCCCAGAAGACTGGAAGCTGGCCAGCGTGGTGCCCATCCACAAGAAGGGCCGGTTGGATGAGCCAGGGAATGATAGGCCTGTCAGCCTGACCTCAGTGCCAGGCAAGATTATGGAGCAGGTCATCTTGAGTGCGATCACACAGCACTTACAGGATGGACAAGGGATCAGGCCCAGCCAGCATGGATTTAGGAAGGGCAGATCCTGCCTGACCAACCTGATCTCCTTCTATGATCAGGTGACCCACCTGGTGGATGTGGGGAGGCCTGTGGAATCCAGCACGGCCTTTGACACTGTTCCCTACAGCAAACTCCTGGCTAAGCTGGCAGCCCGTGGCTTGGACAGAGGTACACTGCGTTGGGTTAGGAACTGGAGGGCTGAGCCCAGAGAGTGGTGGTGAATTGTGCCACATCCAGCTGGCAGCCAGTTGCTAGTGGTGCCCCCAAGGATCAGTGCTAGGACCTCTTTAACATCTTTATTAATGATCTGGATGAGGGCATTGAATCCATCATCAGTAAATTTGCGGATGACAGCAAGCTGGGGGCAGGAGTTGATCTGCTGGAGGGAAGAGAGGCTTTGCAGAGGGATCCCAACAGCCTGGACAGATGGGCAGAATCCAAGGGCATGAGATTTAACACATCCAAGTGCTGGGTTCTGCACATTGGCCACAACAACCCCAGGCAGTGCTACAGGCTGTGGTCAGAGTGGCTGGAGAGTGGCCAGTCAGAGAGGAACCTGGGGGTACTGGTCGATAGTAGGCTGAACATGAGCCTGTAGTGCACCCAGGCAGCCAATAGGGCCAATGGCATCCTGGCCTGCATCAGGAACAGTGTGGCCAGCAGGAGCAGGGAAGTCATTCTGCCCCTGTACACTGCACTGGTTAGGCCACACCTTGAGTCCTGTGTCCAGTTCTGGGCCCCTCAGTTTAGGAAGGATGTTGGTTTGCTGGAGCGTGTCCGGAGAAGGGCAACAAAGTTGGTGAGGGGTTTGGAATACAAACCTTATGAAGAGAGACTGAGCGAGCTGGGGTTGTTTGGCCTGGAGATGAGGATGCTGAAGGGAGACCTTATTGCTCTCTACAATTGCCTTAAAGGAGGTTGTATACAGGTGGAAGTTGGTCTCTTCTCCCAGGCAACCAGCACCAGAACAAGAGGACACAGTCTCAGGCTGCACCAGGAGGTCAGGAAGAACTTCTACATAGAGAGAGTGATTGCACATTGGAATGGGCTGCCCTTGGAGGTAGTGGAACCACCATCACTGGAAGTGTTCAGGAGACTTGATAGGGTGCTTTGTTGCATGGTTTAGTTGATTAGGTGGTGTTGGATGATAGGTTGGACATGATGATATTGAAGGTCTCTTCTCTTCTCTTCTCTTCTCTTCTCTTCTCTTCTCTTCTCTTCTCTTCTCTTCTCTTCTCTTCTCTTCTCTTCTCTTCTCTTCTCTTCTCTTCTCTTCTCTTCTCTTCTCTTCTCTTCTCTTCTCTTCTCTTCTCTTCTCTTCTCTTCTCTTCTCTTCTCTTCTCTTCTCATTCTATTCTTTCCTCCCTCCCTCCCTTCCTTCCTTCCTTCCTTCCTTCCTTCCTTCCTTCCTTCCTTCCTTCCTTCCTTCCTTCCTTCCTTCCTTCCTTCCTTCCTTCCTTCCTTCCTTCCTTCCTTCCTTCCTTCCTTCCTTCCTTCCTTCCTCCCTAATTCCTTCCTTCCTTCCAAATTCCTTCCAAATTCCTTCCTTCCTTCCGAATTCCTTCTTTCCAAATTCCTTCCTTCCAAATTCCTTCCATCCAAATTCCTTCCTTCCAAATTCCAAATTCCTTCCTTCCAAATTATTTCCTTCCAAATTCCTTCCTTATGCCTTCTCTCCTTCCTAATACCTTCCTTCCTTCCTTCCTAATGCCTTCTGAATGCCTTCCAAGCAGAGTCACAAGTTGCAAGCTGACATTGCCAGCTCATGTTGAATTTTTCATCAGCTGACACCCCCAAGTCCTTCTCCTTGAGACTACTCTTGATCACCTCCACACCTGGCCTATATTTGTGCTTGGAATTGCCCCAGCCTAGGTGTAGGACCTTGCCCTTGGCCTCATTGAACTTAAAGAGGTTGTCTACTCCTCAATCCTGTCCAAGTCCCTCTGGGGGTATCTCTTCACTCCAGCATGTCAGTCACACCACACAGCTTGGTGTCATCCATAAACTTGCTGAGGGTGCTCTCAATTCCACTGTCCGTATCACTGACAAAGATGTTAAACAGCACTGTCCCTGTACAAACCCCTGAGGAATGCCACTTGTCACTGATCTCCATTAGGACATTGAACCATTGATTGCAGCTCTCTAAGTGCAGCCATCTAGTCAATTCTTTATCCATCCAGTTGTTCAATTCCTTATCCATCCAGTTGTTCACTCCTCAATCCCATACTGTTCCACTTTGGTGGCCAGGATGTCATGGGGGCAGTGTCAAATGCTTTGGACTAATGCATACATACAGCAGACATGCAACATAGTGCACTGTTACGTAAAATGCATGCACCTATCTTGAGCTTCTTCATGATTTTGTCACATTAGAAAGTGACAGAAAGATTACAATCTTCATTGAGCATCTTTCGAGGTCATTTGGCATACTGTCCTAGATATGCTAAATATTATTAAAGTGGGAGCTGTCTTGGTCCAGAGAGGGAAAGAGACTCAGTTCTTCTGAATATTCCTGTGCTGTGAAATCAGAGGCACAAACAAGGCCAAAATATCAGCAGTTAGACTATTTATTTCTTAAATAAAGTCGGTGGGTCAGAAGGGGAGAGAGATAAAATAGAGAGTGAGAGAGAGAGAGAGAAGAGGAATGGAATTACATTACCACACCCCTCACCCCTGACCCCAAGACAGTTTGAGTCTGTGGAGGAAAGGTGTTGCAGGAGATGTTTGGTCTATAGAGAAAAGGTGCTGAAGCTTTGGCTATAGAAGAGATGTAGTCTTCTGGGCACCCTCTTCAGCTCCATGAGTTGCAGCAGGTGAAACTTAGGACATGGAGAGACGGTTTGTTCTGCTTCTTCCAGGCTCCATGGTGATGTCTCTGTCATCTTAAATCTTTTCTTTGGAGCAGCATTGTCCTGGGCTTTTCCTTCTCTTGTGCTCTCCTTCTCAGCGGCATTGCCATTCTCCTGTGTTTTTCTTAGAATACAATACGATACAATAAATCAGATTGGAAGAGACCTTCAAGATCATCACATCCAACCCATCAACCAACGCAACCCACCTAAACAACTAAACCATGCAACCAAGCACCCCATCAAGTCTCCTCCTGAACACCTCCAATGAAGGTGACTCCACTACCTCCACAGGCAGCCCATTCCAATGGGCAATGACTCTCTCTGTATAGAACTTCTTCCTAACATCCAGCTTAAACCTGCCCTGATGCAGCCTGAGACTGTGTCCTCTCATTCTGGTACTGGCTGCCTGGGAGAAGAGACCAACCTCTGCCTGGCTACAACCTCCCTTCAGGTAGTTGTAGGCAGCAATAAGGTCACCCCTCAGTCTCCTCCTCTAGAGGCCAAGCAACCCCAGCTCCCTCAGCCTTTCCTCATAGGGCTTGTGTTCCAAACCCATCACCAACTTTGTTGCCCTTCTCCGGACATGCTCCAGCAAGTCAACATCCTTCCTAAACTGAGGGGCCCAGAACTGGACACAGGACTCAAGGTGCAGCCTAACCAGTGCAGTGTACAGGGGCAGAATGACTTCCCTGCTCCTGCTGGCCACACTGTTCCTGATGCAAGCCAGGATGCCATTGGCCTTCTTGGCTGCCTGGGCACACTACAGGCTCATGTTTAGCCTACAATCAACCAGTAGCCCCAGGTCCCTGTCTGCCTGGCTGCTCTCCAGCCACTCTGACCCCAGCCTGTAGCACTGCATGGGGTTGCTGTGACCAATGTGCAGCACCCAGCACTTGGATATGTTAAATCTCATGCCGTTGGATTCTGCCCATCTGTCCAGCCTGTCGAGGTCCCTCTGCAAAGCCCCTCTGCCCTCCAGCAGATCAACTCCTGCACCCAGCTTGGTGTTGTCCATAAATTTACTGATGATGCACTCAATGCCCTCATCCAGATCATCAATAAAGATGTTAAAGAGCATGGGTCCCAGCGCTGATCCTTGGGGCACACCACTAGTGACAGGCCGCCAGCTGGATGTGGCACCATTCACCACCACTCTCTGGGCTTGGACCTTCATCCGTGTTTTCCTTCTGTGTTTTTCTTCTACTGAGCCAGTAGTTGCTCAAGTCTTTTATACAGTTTTTTGTCCTTAGGTATGTGTCCAAGCGTTGTCCCTCAGGAAATCAGGGAGCAGGTGATGAATCCATTGTCTCATCATCCTCCCTTTTGCGGGATAATTGATGGGTGGAGATTACCTTGTCTTATGCATATTCCCAAAGGTGGCCTCAGTCGTTGGTTTTATCTTTGTTAAGTCACGTCAGGAGAGACAAGCTTCAGTCTCTTGCAGGAGCTCGCCTCATACCGTATATAATATAATCTTTCTAATAATATATAATTTTTTTATGAAGACTCACCTAATGTCACTGGACTGGGACACTAGGACACCTTTTTTACCTTGGGTACACTTTGTTGATACTTTAGTGTCTGTACATTGCTCCCACTTTCTTATTTTCTAAAGAATACTCAGTTAAATGTCTCTCACAGTCTCTCCTTACTACAGAAACATATCATGGGGAGTTTCTTTAAAATATTTCTTACTTAGTTGGTAATGCTGTTAAATGAGCACACTATTTTTACTTACATGTCACAAAAATACACTTATTTTTCTCAACATTTTATGCACATGACACGAATCTGTGATTCAAGCCTCATAGATAACTTGAGTGTTGGCATGTAGGCATAAAAAAAGGATCAAAAAGGATGGACAATATGGCTGACAATTTAAAAATATGCTGTTAAAGAAGAGCTCATAGCAGAGCTTTTGAAACCTCATTCTAATTAGGAGGGCTCTTCAGGAGAGACAGGCAAGGAAGAAGGGATGGGGGGTGGGTGGCCCTGTACATTAGGGAGGTTCTTGATGCCATTGAGCTAGAGATCAGGGACGCTCGGGTTGAGTGCGTGTGGGCGAGAATTAGAGGGAAGACCAGCAGGGCAGACATCCTGGTTGGAGTCTGTTATAGACCACCCAACCAGGAGGAAGATGTTGATGAAGCATTCTATAGGCAGCTTAAGGCTGTCTCAAGATCACCTGACCTCGTTCTCATGGGTGACTTCAACCTGCCTGATATCTGTTGGGATATCAACATAGCAGAGAGGAGGCAGTCTAGGAGGTTCTTAGAGTGCATGGAGGACAGCTTCTTATCCCAGGTGCTGCGTGAACCTACCAGGGGTGAGGCTATGCTTGACCTCCTCTTCCCCAATAGGGAAGGGCTGGTGGGTGATGTAGTGGTTGGAGGGTGTTTAGGGTCCAGTGACCACGAGATAATTGAGTTTTCGGTATTCATCCAAGCCAAGAGGGGGGAGCAAGAAGACCTCCACTCTGGACTTCCGGAGGGTGGACTTCAGGTTACTCAAGAAACTAACTCAGAAGGTTCCTTGGGAAACAGCCCTTAAAAATAAAGGGGTCCAGGAGAGCTGGACCTACTTCAAGGAAGAACTCTTAAAGGGGCAGGAACAGGCTGTGCCAATATGCTGGAAGATGAGCCGCCGGGGCAGACGGCCAGCCTGGATGGTCAATGAACTTCTAAAGGAACTAAGGGAAAAAAAGAGGGTGTATTATCTTTGGAAGAAAGGGGAGGCAACCTACGGAATGTTTAGGGATGTTGCTAGGACATGCAGGAAGAAAATTAGGGAGGCAAAAGCCCATTTAGAACTTAGACTGGCCTCTGCTGTGAAGGACAACAAAAAGTCCTTCTATAAATACATCAATAGCAAGAAGAAGGGCAAGGAACAACCTCCACTCCTTGGTGGACACGGAGGGGAACGTTGTAACAAAAGATGAAGAAAAGGCAGAGGTACTTAACACCTTCTTTGCCTCAATTTTTATTACCAGGGCAGAACGTCTTCCAGACAGCTGGCCTGCAGAGCTGGCAGAAGGAGCCAGGGAGCAGCATAGTTTCCTGCTGCTCCAGGAGGCAATTAGAGATCTTCTGAGCCGCTTGGACCCCCACAAGGCCATGGGACCAGATGGGATCCATCCTAGGGTGCTGAGAGAGATGGCAGATGAGCTGTTCAGGCCACTCTTCATCATTTTTCAACAGCCCTGGCTCACTGGAGAGGTCCCAGAAGACTGGAAGCTGGCCAGCGTGGTGCCCATCCACAAGAAGGGCCTGTTGGATGAGCCAGGGAATTATAGGCCTGTCAGCCTGACCTCAGTGTCAGGCAAGATTATGGAAGAGGTCATCTTGAGTGCGATCACACAGCACTTACAGGATGGCCAAGGGCTCAGGCCTAGCCAGCATGGATTTAGGAGGGACAGTTCCTGCCTCACCAACCTCATCTCCTTTTATAACCAGGTGACCTGCCTGGTGGATGTGGGGAAGGCTGTGGATGTAGCCTACCTGGACTTCAGTAAATCCTTTGACACCATCCCCTATAGCAAACTCCTGGCAAAGCTGCCGGCCCACACCTTAGAGAGGTGCACTTGGCACTGGGTTAAGAATTGGCTGGAGGGCTGTGCCCAGAGAGTGGTGGTGAATGGTGCCACATCCAGCTGGTGGCCAGTCACTAGTGGTGTGCCCCAAGGATCAGCGCTGGGACCCATGCTCTTTAACATCTTTATTGATGATCTGGATGAGGGCATTGAGTGCATCATCAGTAAATTTACGGACAACACCAAGCTGGGTGCAGGAGCTGATCTGCTGGAGGGTAGAGAGGCTTTGCAGAGGGACCTCGACAGGCTGGACAGATGGGCAGAATCCAAGGGCATGAGATTTAACATATCCAAGTGCTGGGTGCTGCACATTGGTCACAGCAACCCCATGCAGTGCTACAGGCTGGGGTCAGAGTGGCTGGAGAGCAGCCAGGCAGAGAGGGACCTGGGGGTGCTGGCTGATGGGAGGCTGAACATGAGCCTGCAGTGTGCCCAGGCAGACAAGAGGGCCAATGGCATCCTGGCCTGCATCAGGAACTGTGTCGCCAGCAGGAGCAGGCAGGTCATTCTGCCCCTGTACACTGCACTGGTTAGGCCACACCTTGAGTCCTGTGTCCAGTTCTGGGCCCCTCAGTTTAGGAAGGATGTTGACTTGCTGGAGCATGTCCGGAGAAGGGCAACAAAGTTGGTGACGGGTTTGGAACACAAGCCCTATGAGGAAAGGCTGAGGGAGCTGGGGTTGCTTAGCCTGGAGAAGAGGAGACTGAGGGGTGACCTTATTGCTGCCTACAACTACCTGAAGGGAGGTTGTAGCCAGGCAGAGGTTGGTCTCTTCTCCCAGGCAGCCAGTACCAGAACAAGAGGACACAGTCTCAGGCTGCATCAGGGCAGGTTTAGGCTGGATGTTAGGAAGAAGTTCTATACAGAGAGAGTCATTGCCCATTGGAATGGGCTGCCTGTGGAGGTGGTGGAGTCACCTTCATTGGAAGTGTTCAGGAAGAGGCTTGATGGGGTGCTTGGTTGCATGGTTTAGTTGTTTAAGTGGGTTGCATTGGTTGATGATCTTGAAGATCTTTTTCAACCTGGTGTATTGTATTGTATTGTAATTACAGATTTATTTATTTTTCTCAATGAGTTCCTTTTCCTCTGCACTGCTGACTGAAAAGTAGTTCCAGACTATATAATCTGTTTAAAACATTCACATTTTGTATACTATCTAGCATCTTGACAACATTGAATTTCTTTGGATCAAGGTGATAGATGCAAATGTGCTTATATCTGACCAGTAAAATGTATTATATATAAGTATATATTTATATATTATTTTATATGCTATTGTAGTGCAAATATTTGTGCAAAGTATGGAGTCTGTATTCTGTTGTTTCTCAGATTCTTGGCATTATTTTGTAAATCCATAAATTTGCTCTAAAAAAATAAAAGTAAGCATGCTGAACTGTGGCAAGAAAATGCAGTGAGAGAAGGCAAGCAGCATGATGAAATTTGCTTTCCTTTTAAAACAGACAAATAGTGATTTAAAGCACTAGGAATGTCTCTAGACAGCTATGTTTTTGGACTGATTTCTTTATCCCACAACTGCCACTCCTGAACCAAAGGGCCAAGTCATAAGAGTGGCAAATGCTGTCTCTAATCCATGTATTTGTGTATGCACATAACTGCAGCCTTGTGTAAATCATATCTGGCAAACATCATTGCATGGAAATAGCTCAAATAATTCAAAAGACATGCTGAAATGCCAAAAATATTAAACAAACAAAAAATCTCATGACACAACCTTTATCTCATTTCAATGAAAACAATGCTTCATTACGTTTTAGACCAACATATCCAATATCAAAATGTGATCTGCAAATGAAAGAAATTACTTTGCAACAACAAGATGAACTTTTTGACATAACAAATACATGTCATGTTTTCCTGTGGAATATGAGGCATCAAATAGCTTACCATGAGGATGTTCAGTTTTGTCTGGCTGATTTAAAGTCAGTTGCAGAATTATACCATTGTGACTTTTCTTGTAGACAAGCAGGTTCTTTATGCCACTGTTTTAGTCCATGGAGGCAGATAATACGTTTTTATTGCTGTACTTTTAGACATTGGATACATCTGGAAAAATATTCAAGCAGATAATTAGATTGCATTAGCAATGTGTCTACTGTGGTTTCCCTGATCCCAAAGATCTTATGAAGCACTTGGCCACAGCCTCCACAAAATCTGCTGTGTAAATTGGCCCACACTAAAGCATGTGGAAAACATATTTTGGCTGAAACTTGAAACCATTCCTGTGGATTTGAGAAAGGAAACCGCAGCCTGCCAACATCAATAGAACTTTGTACTACAAACCAAAATGGTCATTTAGGCATGTGTACTTTCATGCTCTCAAATGCACTGAGGTCAAATATTTTTTAATCCTGAGAATTTTTCCTCTTTATACAGTCTCCTGTTCCATGTAGGAAATGAAGCTGAGTACAACAAGCACAAATCATTGAGACTGACAGGGTATATTGTGTTCAAATCCCAAGCTTTGGCTCTAATTGCCTCCAAAGGCCTCTGGCTCAAGGTAACCGTTGATTTAGTTCAGCTGTTTCAAATCAGCACTGTAAGGTCTTGCTAAGAGAAACCAGTTAGGCCACATTACATTTGTACTATTGGATCCCTTGGGTACAGGTAGAACAGCATTTTAAATGGACATGGTGTGCAGGCAGAATGATGTCTGATGAAACAGAATGGTTTAATTTGTTGAAGGATGTGTATTTAATACAGATAATGTAATAGTCATAGTAATCCAGACCACCTTCTCTAAGCCCAGGAGCTATGTGTAACAAAAAAGAGGAAGGCACATAAAAATGTCAGGTGGTCTACATGGATGGAAAGGGTGCTCCTGGATACTCTTTGACACAAAAATGAAGCCTACAGAGGGTGGGAGCAAGGATAGGTATCCTGGGAGCAGTAAAGTTGCCTGAGTATCCAGAGATGAGGTCAGGAAAGCAAAAGCCTGGGTAGAATTAAATCTGCCCAAGGACATCAAGTGCGACAAGAAAATTTTCTACAGTTATGGCTATTACAAAAGAAAGACTAGAGATGCGGGTTCTCTCCAGAAGGAAACACAGAACAGAGTTGCCTGGAATAAGAAGACTGAAGTACTCAGTGCCTTTTATTCCTCAGTCTTCACCAGAAAGAACTGTAACCACCCCATCCAAGTTACAAAAGATAAAATCAGAAACTAGGAAGATGAAAACCCACCCACTGAAAGTGAAGAACAGGTTTGAAACCACCTGAAAAGTCTGAAGGTGCACAAATTCATGAGACTTGACAGGATCCATCTGCAGGTCCTGAGGGAACTGGTAGATGAATTTGCTGTGTTGCTTTCCATCACTTTTGAAAAATATTGGAAATATGGTGAAGTTCCCACTGACTGGAGAGGGAGAAACATAACTCCCATTTTCAAGAGGGCAAAAAAGGAAGACCTAGGAAACTACAAGCCAGTCAGTCTCACCTCTGTGCCCTCCAAGCTTATGGAGCAGAATCTCCTAGAGACTCTGCTAAGGCACATGAAAAGAGAGCAAGTGAATTGTGGCAGCCAACATGATGTTACTAAGGGCAAATCATGACTGACAAATTTGATGACTTTCTATAATGGGGTAACAGCATTGATGAACAAAGGAAGAGCAACTGATGTCATCTGCCTGTATTTGTGCAAAGTGTTTGATATATTCCCCCATGACACCTTGGTCTTTAAACTGGAAAGACAAGAATTTGATTGGTGGACTGGGACTAGAAAGCTAACACATGTCCCTGTCCAAACCTGGAAAGGATGGGATATGAGCTGACTCTCCTGGGTTCCAGGACGACCACGGATGAAACAATTTTTGTATTATTTGTTACGTGGTTTGGTATTGTTACTCCTTTTACCCTGTATTATTCCCTGTTTTCTACATTTGATTCAACATGTAGTGTCTAATATACAATTTGTGACTAATGATGGTGTAAAACAGATTCATACCATTAGGCAATCCAAATCTATTGTGAAAATTGTATAAAACCTTTTTCCTATTTTCCATGGAAAGCTTTGCCTTTCTTTCTTTCTTTTCCCTCTCTTTTCCTTTATTGAGGTCACAGGGTGGTGTAGGAATCCTGTCTAAAAATCCTGGATGCAAATCACCTTGTGATTGTATCGTGAACTGAGATGTGCCCCAACAAAGGATAAAGATTGCTCACTGAACTACAGCTGGCCTGACAACAATGGGCTGAGGCCACTGCTGTGGATACCCTCGGCAATATGCATAAGACAAGACCATCTCCACACATCAGGTACCCTGGAAAGGGAGGATGGTGAGACAATGGCTTCACCACCTGGCCCCTGCTGTGTATTGGCTGTGTGGGCAGGTAAATGGAGAAGGTGGAGGTGGAGCCCCCCCCCTTCCTTCAGATCCCTGTCCAAACACAAGGAATACACAGGACGATTTCCTGGGGGACGATACCTGGACACATACCTAAGGACTGAAAAACAGTATAAGAAGACTTGAGTGATACTGGCAGAACAGAAGAAAGAAGACTACACCACATGCTGGAAACATTACAGGGCAACACATCAGATCACATCAGATCTTGAACTCCAAAAACCCTCTCTCCACCTCTGACCATTAGTAATATAATCACTTTCCTGCTTTCTCCCTCTTGTCCCTGTTTCTAGTTTTTCCCTCTCTCTCTCTTCCTCCTTTTGTTATTCTGTTAATAAATAGCCTCCCTGTTGATATTTTGGCCTCATTTGTGCCTCTAATTTCATAACATGGGAATATTCAGAAGAACTGAGTCTCTTTCCCTCTCTGGACTGAGACAGTGCCCTCCAAGCCTGTGGAGCAGAATCTCCACAGAGACTCTTAGCAGAGACTCTGCTAAGGCACATGAAAAGAGAGCAAGTGAATTGTGGCAGCCAACATGATGTTACTAAGGGCAAATCATGACTGACAAATTTGATGACTTTCTATAATGGGGTAACAGCATTGATGAACAAAGGAAGAGCAACTGATGTCATCTGCCTGTTCTTGTGCAAAGTGTTTGGTACATTTCCCCATGACACCTTGGTCTTTAAACTGGAATGACATGAATTTGATCGGTGGACTGGGATTAGAAAGCTAACACATGTCCCTGTCCAAACCTGGAAAGGATGGGTTATGAACTGACTCTCCTGGCTCCTATGAGCTCCTCATTGAAAGAACTCACTAATACAGAAGCTTTCCAGTATTTGAAGGAGGCCTACCCAATAGCTGGAGACAGACTTTTGACAAAGCAATACAATGAGGCCTGATGGCTTAAAATTGGAAGAAACTAGATTTGAATTAGAGTTTAGGAAGAAATTCCTTACCATGAGGGTGGTGAGGCAGTGGAATGGATTGCCCAGAGAATAATAATAATAATAATAATAATAATAATAATAATAATAATAATAATAATAATAAAATAGAGTTTTCAATATACAGTTAAACTAAGAGGGGCATCCACAACACCTCCACTCTGGATTTCCAGAGGGCAGGCTTCGGCTTATTTAGGGAAGCAACTCAGAAAGTACCTTGGGAAACAGCCCTTAAAAACAAAGGGCTCCAGGAGGGCTGGACCTACTTCAAGAAAGAAATCTTGAAGGCACAGGAACAGGCTATCTCTGTGTGCTGGTATATGAGCTGATGGGGTAGATGGCCGGCCTGGATCGGCAATGAACTTTTGAATTAATTAAAGGGAAAAAGAGGGTGTATCACCTTTGGAAAAAGGGGAGGTAACCCAGGAAACATTTAAGGATGTTGCTAGGTCATGTAAGAAAAAAAATCAAGAGGGAAAAGCCCATTTAGAGCTCAGATTGGCCACTTATGTGAAGGACAACAAGAAAGTTTTTGTAAAGATATTAATACAATAGGAGAGGCAAGGAAAACTTCCACTCCTTAGTGAACTTGAAGGGGAATATAGTAAGCAAAGATGAGGAAAAGGCAAAGGTACTTAACACTGCCTTTTCCTCAATTTTCAATAATAGGATAGGTTGCCTTCAGGACAACTGGCCTCCTGAGCTGGCAGATGGAGACAGGGAGCAGTATAGTTCCCCTGTAATCCAGGAGAAAGCAGTTACAGACCTGCTGATCCACTTGGATACTCACAAGTGTATGGGACCAGATGGGATCCATCCTAGGGTAATGAGAGAGCTGGCAGATGTGCTTGCCAAACCACTCTCCATCAGTTTTCAATATATCTGGCTCACTGGAAAGATCCCAGGTGACTGGAAGCTGGCAAGTGTGATACCCATCTGCAGCAAGGGCTGGAAGGAGGAGACAGGGGATTCCATGCTGGTCAGCCTGACCTCAGTGCAAGGCAAGATTGTATTGTATTGTATTGTATTGTATTGTATTGTATTGTATTGTATTGTATTGTATTATCTTGAGTGCAATCACACAGCACTTCCAGGATGGCCAAGGGATCAGCTATCACAGATTTAGGAGGGACAAGTCCTGCCTCACCAACCTCATCTCCTTTTATAACCAGGTGACCTGCCTGGTGGATGTGGGGAAGGCTGTGGATGTAGCCTACCTGGACTTCAGCAAATCCTTTGACACCATCCCCTATAGCAAACTCCTGGCAAAGCTGCCGGCCCACACCTTAGAGAGGTGCACTTGGCACTGGGTTAAGAACTGGCTGGAAGGCCGATCCCAGGGAGTGGTGGTGAATGGTGCGACTTCCAGTTGGCAGCCAGTCACTACTGGTGTCCTCCAGGGATCAGTATTGGGCCCCATGCTGTTCAATATCCTTATTGATGATCTGGACAAAGGGATTGAGTCCATCATCAGTAAGTTTGCAGATGACACTAAGCTAGGGGCAAGTGTCAACCTGTTAGAGATGTTGAGATGCTGGAATGTGTGCAGAGAAGGGCAACAAGGATGGTGAGTGGTCTGGAACATAAGCCCTGTGAGATGTGACTGAGGGAGCTGGGGTTGTTTAGCCTGGAGAAGAGGAGGCTCAGGGGAGACCTTACTGCTGTCTACAACTACCTGAAGGGTGGTTGTAGCCAGGTGGACACTGCTTTCTTCTCCCAAACATCTAGTAACAGAACAAGAGGACACAGTCTTAAGCTGTGCAGGGGAGGTGTGGTGAAGGCAGCCTATGCCCAGAATTATTCCCCAAATATTGCCAAAACTTGTCAAAATATATTTTGCTCACATTGGCCCTTCCACTTCTTTCTGGAGTGTGTGCTCAGCCCAGAGTTGAGTAAATAAAGGTCAGGTGTCAACAAGCCAGTGTAAACAACCTAACCTGCCTTTTTGGGGTAAACAATAACATGCACCTACCTTGTGGGATACTCGTGCTTCTTCCAAGTGTGGGCATATTTGCTGTTGTTTAGAGGTATTTACCAATTTTGACTATTGGCTGAAGCCAAGCCTTGAGCATATTATAAATACTACCAAAATTGTAAACAAGTTGCTCTTTGCTCTTTTGGTATTAAGCTTTATTGGTTCTGCTATTAAGCTCAACCCGCATGCTTTGCTCCATTGCACATGCTCTGCCTTTGTTTGCAGTCTGGAGAGAAGCCTGCTGCATGGGACGTGCTAGCATGCCTCAATTTACCTGAGCGTGCAAAGAGTCCTTCACAAGCTGCTTGGCAACTACAGCCAGCCTTCTGTCATCTTCCAGTCCCAATGGTAGGAAGAAGCTACCACTACCTCTTAAAGGGACTGAGCCCTGTTGGTAAGCCTACACAGTCTGTAAGAGAACTAGTCTGAACTCTTCAGCAGTTCTAACAGTGTCTGCCATGAATACAACCACAGACCTGTGAGCCAAAGCCTTTGTGTGCTTGCTTGCAAAGTAAGGGCTGCATCTAGCAGCCCCCATGTGCTGAGCACAGCCGTGAGAGAAAGAGCCACTGCTTTCTGTTCCACCGCCCTGTAAGTGCCAGGGTCATTCAGAGCACCATCTCTGTTGGGACCACCTGTGAGTGCCCTGTACAGATTCACAAAGGACTGCCTTGAAACCCTAGAAATGGGAAAACAGTTGCTGAGAGGAATCAGCAACACCTCACCTGAGCAGGGAAAAAGCTGTGCTGCTCTGTGCTGCCCCACTCTCAAGCCACTTCAGGAGGGGAACTACTCCCCAACAGTGTCCTCTGCAGGACCACCACCCCTGAGAGCCACTCAAGATGGTCTAGGTGACCCAGCCTTTACGTGCTACTCCCACAGCCATGGGAGAAGGCTTGCCTTCACCATGTCTAGAAGGGACTGCCCCCAGGAGCCAGCACCAGGTCCCTGCAAACCTCAGGGCCTTGGCAGCCAGCAGCTGCAGTCCCACTGGGTCCCTTAGCTTTGGCAGCCACTGTAGCAGTAACTTAGTAACAAGATTAGCAACAAGGGAAATTGTCTTTCCAGTGCTCATGTGTTTAACATCAGTTTTGGTTCTATTTAAAATCCCCACACTTTAGCCCATGTGGTATTGTAACCCATGGTTTTTTAGGCAGCACCCTGGGAATGCCCGGAGCCAACATTCATGATCATAAATTGACTTAAGTCTCTGAAAGGTTCCTTTAAATTGTATGCACTGACACACTTTGTCTCTTCTAGCTATTTAGCCAAGCTGCAAGTGTCTTGTCAAGTTGCCGTCCAGTGGACAAGCAATTGAATTGCACTTTTGGTCCTATAATTGAATAACTGGTTTGCATTTTTCTAATTTGGTTCAAAATTGTTATGCTGTACCAGTTTGTTTTGGTCTATAAAAGGATAAATTAATGTTCAATAAGTGGAGCGATTAATAAAAATATTAATAATTGTATTAGTCACAAAAAATCCCACAAAAAATATTAAAGAAAACCTATTTACAGGTTTGAGGGGTTTTGGTCGTGGAACAGATACCTCACCAGCAGGAACAAATAACAATTTAAACAATATGTACAAAAATCCAGAAACAACAAACAACACTTTAAACTGTAAAGAAAAGAAACCTCGGCAATGAAACCGGCAGTTGCCCACAACGGGGGGGGGAACCCCAGAATTCCCCAGGGCAACAGACCTGCAATAGATGCTTATAAAAAGTCAGGTATTGTAATTACTCACTGATTCTGATACCTCATGGCACACGTTAAGATCTAGGCAAACCAAAATGGCTCTGACCACGTGGAAGCTGCAGGAGCAGAGTTTCACTTTCTGTTGGGGTCTGCAGCTTATTGCTGAGGCAGGATTTGCTCCCAAAGGGTTTGTAGCTAAAAGCTTTGTAGAGAGGAGGTTTCTCAGCTGTGATCCTTTTGCAGCAGCGCTCGCTCCTTGCTCCAATCAAACGAAACTGTCCCGGAGACTCGGCTCCTCTGGGGTTTCGCCTCTCGGCCCAGCAAGACAAGTATCTGTCCTCTGGGCTTTACAACGCTGAGAATAGCGAGGGGTCTTTGCTGTCTTGTCTGGGTAAACTGAAACACAGTTCAGCTTCCAAGCAAAGCTTGTTCCTTCCAGAGCATGGACAATGGCAAGACAAAGCTCTGGCCCTTCGGGCTGATATTTATAGGTTTCCCGAGACAATAATGGCCAGGAGCAACACAGGTCTAGGGGTAAACCCTGGTATTGCAACCTATAGAAAGCCTTCTTTCCGAACGTGGCCAAAAGCACACCCACCTGGCTCATCCTGGCTCTGAAACATGTCCAGGCAAGCCTAAAGAAGCAGATCTACTAGCTTCTGCCTCATTGTCTGGTTCAGAGCCATTTTGAGGCTTTTTTGTCCATTCAGGACACAGTTTATGGGATATATTACACAACTGTGCACTGGAGTCTGCATATATATTTTTTAAGGTTATTAATACTTTTGATATTAATAAATAATAAAAGTATTGCTAATTATTTTTCATAAATAATAATTAATAACCTTATTAATCACAGGAAGTTTTGACTTGATCTTAGAAAGAAGTCCCATTGGAGTGGGCTGCCCAGGGAGATGGTGGAGTCAACATCTCTGGAGGTGTTTAATAAAAGACTTGATTAGGCACTTAGTGCCATGGTCTAGTTGATTAGTTAGGGTAGGTGACTGGTTGGACTTGATGATCTTGGAGGTCTCTTTCAACCTGGTTGATTCTGTGATTCTGTGAGAAGTTGAGGAGGCTTCAACACTATGATTATTCACAGCCAGGCTGGATGGTGCTTTGAGCAATCTTGGCTACTAGGAGGTATTCCTGGCTGTGGCAGAGGTGTTGGAATTAGATAATATTTAGAGTCCCTTCCAACCCAAACCATTCCATGATTCTATGATTAACAAGCTACCAGACTGTTGCTTTCAGTTCCTTTAGTGCCTTTTCCAAATAAGAGGGTCATCTTGTTGCTAATTCAGAGTCTTAGATGGTTGTCCTTCCCCAAAGAGGCTTAAGCAGCTCTCCAGCACCATGGATACTTTTTCTGAATTGTGTGTTAACATTCAGCTGGTCTTTCTCAGGAAGATATTAGCTCATTTTTCCTGTGCTCCAAACTAGCTAGAGATCATATTAATAAAGACCCAGGCCAGACATAAATACGTCTATAGTGAGGCTGATAATTTAAGCTGGATTCTGTGGTAGTGTGTCTTAAAGCTTCAAGGTGACTGGGATATAGGCAGAGCAAGTTCACATCTGCCTGTAAACTGCTGCATAGCTGCATACCTAATGGAGATGTATACATAATGGACATACATAGGTGGGCAAGAGATTTGTTTGTTGCCTTCATCTGCTGAATAAGTAGAAAGTTTTCTTCCTTTTGCTCTATAAAATGTATTTATTTTTTCCTTTTATATTAAACTGAATTATATAAAATGCTCCTTATGCCCACTTGCTACATTTGCAGGAAGCCTCTAATTCCCTTCAACAAATAAACCAGAACTTCCAGAACTGGGTTCACTTTCACCTAGCTTAATAACTGTTTTACTAGAGAGGAAGCCTAGAAATGAAATATGACAGAGTAATAAGGATAGATTTAAAATGCCCATATCTACCGTGTCGGTGTGTGATGCCCATTGTTAAGGCCTGCAAAGCATTCTCAGCACATCTGAAAAAAATTATTTTTACTTCATGAGGTGTTTGGGAGTGGTTGTCAACAGGAAGTCATTAGTTACATGAAATATCGTTGACTTTTCCTGTTCTTAGAAAGAGAATTTGTCATATTTGCTGGTAAAAGGTGACTTTCAACAGTAGTAATTAGCAGTATTTTTAGCATAGTTTAGCAAACAAACCAACACAAAGCCAAAGATCATAGTGAGTCACTGCAGATCTTTTGATTGAGTAGAGAATGAAGATAACAAAGGTTACATGTACACTAAACAGATTTTGATAATAAGGACGGTTCTAGACTGAGGAAAGACCTTGCAATAGGTATATGCAACATTATACTCAAAATTATTTTGACAACCTGCTAAAAATTATTTTAATGCCTCCCTCTACAGGTTATCCTCTGGTGTATGGAAGAACACATTTGCATTCCATTAGTGGAATACAATTGCACTGATTCTGATTTGAAGACCAAAATATTTATTAAGTAAATATGTTACAAAGTCATTAGGTATTGGGCATTTTCCATTTGTGTTGAGGAATAGATGCTTGGGTAATATTCCACAAATGCTGACATATCATCTTCAGCTTACTGCTTGCCCTTGAAACTAATCTGTTCACCCTCAGTATTAGCCATATTGCTAGTACGGTGTGTAAATCCACTAATATATATATATTTTTAATATATATATATATGCGTGTATATATATATACATAAATCCAAAAATCCAACAATCTCTTAGTCTTTCTATAGGAAAATCAGAACATTTAAGAATATGTCAAGTTGGTATGAATAACCAATTTTGTAATTAATTTTTTCCCCAATGGAATTAAATAGCTGTGGTTTGTTTTCAGATACAGATCCTGAATACTGTGTGGGGGACAAAATGTGTTTGTCACCAACTAAGTTTTCTTTCTGTGTTACTCATATCATATATTGAATTTGTTTCAAGAGTCTCTAGCAAGCCCAAGCTGTGGTAGACTAAAAGCCTGGAGAAATCCTGTCTTTTCCACAGTCAAATCCCTTTTTTATATGACTGTGTAGCTGACTGTCACCTTATCACAGGTGTTGGTTTTTTGTTTTTTTTAATTGCTTTACTTCTGAGATTCCTGATCAAACTGGGCAAATCTAATTTTCATATATTGCCATGGGCAATAATGCCTCTTTTCTTTCCTCAGAAAGAAAATGCATGAATGAAAAAATGGAGGAACAGATGAGCTTCTGGGCTGCATTCTATTTGTTTAAAGGACATCACACATCCAAATCTTGGCCATATTATGAGGCTGTTTCCTATGAGAAGACAAATCTACTGTATTTACAGTACTGTATTTATAGAAAAGGCTGACCCACAGCTAACAATAAATCTTACTAAACTGTGCATTTCAAACTAATAACTGTCTACAGAATGTAATGTTAAAGACATTGAAGTAAAGAGTTGGTGTAGTGATAGCAGTGCTTGGTTAGGTATATTCTCAGTAACGTGGGTTGTGGTTAGTGGTCTTTGGAAGAGAAGTTCTGTATTGTAAAGGATGGTGTTTTGTATCAAGGGGTGTATTCTACTTGAATCTGGCTTCTGTTAATCATAAAATCAGATCTCCAAAAGTCAAGTTTAAATGTCTACTGACAATCAAAAAAAAAATATAATCTTTTAACTTTCCCTCTTATATTTTCATCATGTATTTTGTTATCTGAAAATTATGGTTGTGATTTTTATGATCTTTCTAGTCATCACTTTTCTCAGTGTAGGTTTTATGTCATAGTTTATAAGATGTGGAACATTTGTTGAGAGATCAAAGGACTTCTCATAATGAGAAAAACATACATAATGACAGTTGTATAGTAAGGGTAAGCATTGCCTCAAGCAGAACAAATTTCCACAGATTGCCTGACAATGTAAGAATAATACAGAAGTACAATAATGGGAATAATGCTACATAATAAATCACTGCACTTATGTGTCCTACAGTGAAATTTACCATTTTATAAACTACTAAACACATTTTCTGCCTGATTAACTATTTTGAATCAAAAAACTACAATAAAATCTTCTTTCTTGAAACTCATTTGAAAGAAAGATCTGAATTTTATTTTAATGATGAAAATCAGTGGAGTGGTAGTAGTGGACTAATAACATGACTTTTACTTTATTCAGCAATAATGTGCAGTACTAAGTGAATACTTCTGCCCAGCAGGTATTGACTGCCTCAGGGATAGAAACACAGTTGCACCATTTGCCTTGGACTGATCCACTAGAACAAGGTTGTGCACTAGAACAAGGTTGTGCACTAGAACAAGGTTGTGCACTAGAACAAGGTTGTGCACTAGAACAAGGTTGTGCACTAGAACATTTGCAATACTTTGATGACATCACGCTATGGGGTGACACTGAAGAAGTTGTTTTTGTGAAAGGAAAGAAAAAAGCTCAAATCCTTCTGAAGGATGGTTCTGCCATCCAGTGAAATAGAGGGAACTGCACAGGAGATGCAGTTTCTAGGGATAAAATGTATCACCAGATCCCAATGGATGTGATTAGCAAGATAACAGCTCTATCTCTACTCACCAATTAAAAGGAAACCCAGGCTTGTTTGGGCATTGTGGGTTTCAGATAAATGCCAATCCCAGACTACAGCCTGATTGAGAGCCCTCTCTGCAAAGTGACCCAAAAGAAGAACAGTTTTCAATCAGGCCCTGAACAGCAATAGGCCTTTGAACAAATTAAACAGGAGACACTGCATGAATTACCCCTCTGGCTAGTCTGAGCAGAACAAGATGTTCTGTGCTCTACACCTCAGCCAGGAACAATGGTCCTACTTGGAACCTCCATCAGAGAGCGCCCAGGGAAACCAGAGGTCAACCTGTAGGATTTTGGAGCTGGGGATACAAAGGATCCGGGGTCAACTATATATCAACTGAAAAAGCAATACTGGAAACATGTGATGGAGTTTGAACTGCATCAGAAGTGATTGATACAGAAGCCCGGCACCCTGACTGCCATTGCCGGGCTGGATCTTTTAAAGGTGGGTCTTGTGTATTCATCAAAAAAATGATGCCACATGGAGTAAGTGGGTTGTACTGATAACACAATAGGTTTGAATGGGAAGCCCTAGTTGCTTAGGAATCTTCAAATCTTCAAGTGATCACAAAGTAGCCAGAGGACAAAGATCTGTGGGTGTTGCCAGGGGAGAAGGAAGTAGCACTTGCTGAGGAGGCCCAACCATATAATTGCCAGATATTGAGAAGTGGTATGTACTGTTCATTGATGGGTCCTGACATATGGTGGTAAAATATTGAAGGACTCCTACACAGTGAGTGGCCAAAGCTGGTGAAGAAAAATGTGAATTGAGTCAGTCTACACAGGTAAATGCCATCCAACTGGCTTTAGATATTGTGAGAGAAAAAGGTGACCTATCCTCTCTGTTTATATCAGCTCATGGATAGTGTCAAATGCCCTGTGTGTGGGTGGTTGCAGCAATGGAAGAAAAGCAACTGTCAGACAACCCATCTGGGCTGCTGAATCTATGGCAAAATATTTCTGCTTGGGTAGAGAACCTCATGGTGAAATTACATCATGAGGGTGCCTGTGTACCCATGAGTCAGGCCACTGAAGATCATCAATATAATAAGCAGGTAGGTCAGGCTAAGATGGCAGTGGCTCAGGTGAATCTGGACTGGCACCATAAGGGTGATTTATTTGTAGGTTGATGGGCCAATGACACCTCAGGTCTTTAAGGCAGAATCACAATATATAGATGGGCCTGAGACAGAGGGGTGGACTTAACCATGGACACTATGTCACAGGTTACTCATCAATGTGAAATGTGTGCTGCAATCAAGTAAGCCAAGCAGTTAAAGCTTCTGTGGTATGAACGGTGATTGAACTACAAATGCAAAAGAGCTTAGCAGATTGACTACATCGCACAGCTGTAAGTGCCATGTGCTCACACAATGGTGGAATGGCTGAAGAAACTAAAGATTTCATAGCCTATAAAAGCAGAACAACCTTCCTTCCCAGCTCTATGACTTCAACATTTTAACAATATTAAGACTGGAAGTAGGGATTTCTTGTGCCTCAAGTATATTTGCTTGTTGCAATCTGACTGGCCTCCTCATTGTAAATTACTTATCTTTTCATATGACAGATGTTTATTAGACTCTGAGTTAGGAGTGCAAAGGTTCTATCAATTCAGTCATTTAAAAAGAGGCCCTGGATACCTCTCTGCATATAGTTGTTCATCGCATAGCATCAATAAGGTTGGAAAAGACCTCCAAGATCATCAAGTCCAACCTGTCACACAACCAGGACCATATAAAACTTTTCAGATGTGGGACAAACCTACTTCCAGGCTCTGAAATGCAGCATACAAATTAGCAAGTATGTGCCTGCTTCTACTCTAACAGCACTTAAATAGCAGCCCCCTTTCAACATCCAGTTAAAGGACATACTTGTGTTTTCAAAACTTTACAATGGTACTCTGGATTCCATAAATAGTAGACAATCCACATTAGGTTTTGGAGAACCATTAGGTTTTGGGTAACAAGACAAATGTACAGCTACAGGTTCCCACTGATAAACATGGTAAGGACTGTATGCTAAGCAAGTGGATTCTCTTAATACAATACAATAAACCAGGTTGGAAGAGACCTTCAAGATCATCATGTCCAACCCATCAAACAACTAGATCATGTCACCAAGCACCCCATCAAGTCTCCTCCTGAACATCTCCAATGACGGTGACCCCACCACCTCCCCAGGCAGCCCATTCCAATGGGGAATCACGCTCTCTGTATAGAACTTCCTCCTAAAGTCCAGTCTAAACCTGCCGTGGCACAGCTTGAGACTGTGTCCTCTTCTTCTGGTGCTGGTTGCCTGGGAGAAGAGGCCAACCTCTGCCTGGCTACAACCTCCCTTCAGGTAGTTGTAGAGAGCAATAAAGTCACCCCTGAGTCTCCTCTTCTCCAGGCTAAGCAACCCCAACTCCCTCAGCCTCTCCTCACAGGGCTTGTGTTCCAAACCCCTCACCAACTTTGTTGCCCTTCTCAGGACACATTCCAGCAAGTCAACATCCTTCCTAAACTGAGGGGCCCAGAACTGGACACAGGACTCAAGGTGTGGCCTAACCAGTGCAGTGTACAGGGGCAGAATGACCTCCATGCTCCTGCTGGCCACACTGTTCCTGATGCAGGCCAGGATGCCATTGGCCCTCTTGTCTGCCTGGGCACACTGCAGGCTCATGTTCAGCCTCCCATCAGCCAGCACCCCCAGGTCCCTCTCTGCCTGGCCGCTCTCCAGCCACTCTGACCACAGCCTGTAGCACTGCATGGGGTTGCTGTGGCCAATGTGCAGAACCCGGCACTTGGATGTGTTAAATCTCATGCTATTGGATTCTGCCCATCTGTCCAGCCTGTCGAGGTCCCTCTGCAAAGCCTCTCTACCCTCCAGCAGATCCACTCCTGCCCCCAGCTTGGTGTCACCCACAAATTTACTGATGATGGACTCAATGCCCTCATCCAGATCATCAATAAAGATGTTGAAGAGCATGGGGCCCAGCACTGATCCTTGGGGCACACCATAGCTATTATTCATATCTGCTCCTCTTTCTGTGCTGGAAAGATGATCAAACAGATAGCTGAGTCCTTTATACATTGTAGTTTGATTACACACTGTCAGCCTTCACAGGATCACAGAATCACAGAATGTTAGTGGCTGGAAGGGACTCCAAGAGATCGTCTAGTCCAACCTCCTGGCCAGAGCAGGATCACCTCTGACAGATCATACTGGAACTCATCCAGTTGGGTCCTCAATATCTCCAGAGAGGGAGACTCCACAACGTCCCTGGGCAGCCTGTTCCAGTGTTCTGTCACTCTCACAGTGAAATAATCCTTCCTCCTGTTTCCATGGAACTTCCTATGCAAGGGGCACCCATTACCCCTTGTCCTGTCATTGGGTATTGCTGAGAAGAGCCTGACCCCATCCTCTTGGCACTCACCCTTTACATATTTATAAACATTAATGAGTCACCCTCAGTCTCCTCTTCTCCAAGCTGTAAAGCCCCAGCTCCCTCAGTCTCTCCTGTTAGGAATATGTTCCACTCCCTGAATAATTTTCATGGCTCTGCACTGGACTCTTTCAAGAAGTTCCCTGTCCTTCTTGAACTGAGGGGACCAGAACTGGACACTTTATTCCAGATGTGGCCTCATCAGGGCAGAGTAGAGAGGGAGGAGAACCTCTCTTGACCTACCGAGCACACCCGTTCTAATAGAACCCAGGATACCATTGGCCTTCCTGGCCACAAAAGCACATTGCTGGCTCATGGTCAAACTTGATCCACTAGGATTCCCAGGTCCTTTTCACTCCTCTCCAACAGGTGAATCCCCACCCAGCACTGGTACATGGGTTTGCTCTTTCCCAGTTGCAAGGCTCTGCACTTGCCCTTGCTAAATTTCATTAAATTTCTCCCCACCCAACTCTCCAGCTCAAGTCCTGCTGAATAGCAGTACAACCCTCTGGTGTGTCAGTCACACCACCCAGTTTGGTGTCATCAGCAAACTTGCTGACACTGCACTCTGTGCCCTCATCCAGGTCATTGATGAGTATATTGAACAGCACTGGCCCCAGTATTGACCTGTGAGGGACTCCACTAGATACAGGCCTCCCACCAGGCTCTGTCCCATTGACCACAACTCTCTGACTTTTTTCCTTCAACCAGTTCTCAATCCACCTCACTACCTGGTCATCCAGACCACACTGCCTCAGCTTAGCTGCAAGGATGCAGTGACCAACACTGTCAAATGCTTTACTGAAATCAAGATAAACTATATCCACTGCTCTACCATCATCTATCCACCTAGTTATGTCCTCATGAAAGGCTATCAGGTTGGTCAGACATGACTTCCCCTTGGTAAACCCATGTTGACTGCCTCTAATGACCCTCTTGTCCTTGTTATGCCTAAGGACAGTGCTGAGGGTAAGTTGCTCCATCACCTTTCCAGGGATGGAGGTGAGCCTAACCAGCCTATAGTTACCTGGGTCCTCCTTCTTAACCTTTCTGAAGACTGGAGTGGTATTTGCCTTCCTGTGGTTCCCAGACACCTCTCCTGTCTGCCAGGACTTACCAAAGATGATGGAGGGTGGTCTGGCAATGACCTCTGACAGCTACCTTAGCACCCTTGGGCACATGCCATCAGGGCCCATGGATTTATGGACATCCTGAAGACTTAACTGTTCTCTAACTGTGTCCTCATCAACCAAGGAAAATTTCTCCTTTGTCCTGTCTTTGTCTGGAGCCTCAGGCTCCTGAGGACAGCCTTCAGCAGTATAGACAAAGACAAAGAAGGCATTTAGCAACTCTGCTTTCTCTGTGTCCTCTGTGCCAAGGCACCTACCTCATTGAGCAATGGGCCTACATTGTCTCTGGTCTTAGCTTTTCCTGCAATGTATTTGAAGAACCCTTTTTTGTTCTTGATGACCTCCCTTGCAAGGCTGAATTCCAAGGAGGCCTTAGCTTTCCTAGTAGCCTCCCTACATACTCTGACAACTATCTTATCTTAACTCCCAAATGTCCAGGCCCTCCTTCCATGATCTGTAGACTCTCTTCTTCCAATTTAGTCTGTTCAGCAGTTCCCTACTTAACCATGAAGGTCTCCCAGTTCCTTTGCTTGGTTTCCTGCTCTTTGGGATGGTCTGATCTTGAGCTTGGAAGAAGAGGTCCTTGAATGTTAACCAACTGTCTTGGGCCTCTTTGTCTTCTAGTACCCTGTCCCTTGAGATTTCCCTTAGCAATTGCCTGAAAAGGCCAAAGTTGGCCCTTCTGAAAGCTTATCTTTTCTATTTACATATGTCTGCTTATAAATTAGAGATTAATTTTATTTATGCAGTTTGTTGGAATGAAGTAATTTTGTGGAACACTTTGTGGACTAAAATGAACAAGGTTATTACAGTTTAGATTATTATTGTAAATTGAAATTCAACAATGATATGTCACATGTGGGTCATTCTTTGAAATGTAGCAGTTTGCTGCAATGAATCAGCAGCATATAATCATTGACCCCTTCCATTTAATATGTTCATTTGGTTACTGTAGGGTTTCACCAGCACTTTACAAAATTGTCTTAGGAGTTTTACATAATTTTATAGTCCCTTAGCTTTATCAAGTTATGGGCAAGGTTCTTGGCTGAAATTCCGCCATTAGTAAGATTGTTCAGTACCTAATAAAGTCTGTGTCTTTCTATAGATGTAGCCTGAATACATTTGACTGAATGAATCTGCTTTGTTTTGGGTCCATGGAATTGAAAAGCCACTTGTGGAGTTTTGCAGTTCAGAGGCAGAGTGGACATGATACATGATAATAATGCATTTTAAGTAATTTGAGCATCCTATGCTACTGTTTTCTTACTTTCTGCATATGATGCTCTTAAAAACTCTGCCCTTTCATGTTTAATCATTTCTTGGTCAAATCCTGTCTACAAGTTGGGCTAATGATAATTTTTGCTTTTGTGGATTGGTAATGTATCCTGTCCTCCCTTCCACGAACAGGGTTTCACTAAGATGAACTGTGCTAAAGAATGTTGTGCTATTTAGACTCTCAATAAGAGATTGTTTTAAGTGGCCTGGTGTCACATCTGTGTAATAACAAGACACATATGCCCAACAATCTCTCTTTAAAAGAGCTGTTCACAGCAATGAATATTGTGCAGAGAGAAACCAATAGAGAATAATATTTATTACGGCAACAAATTTGAGCCCAACAAAGGATCTCCTGAGGATCTCATCTGGGACATGAATTTAAGGTCTTTGTTTAAAATGTCCCATAGCACCCCTATACCTGACAACCCACATAACACCTAATTTTTCAGTTGCAGAGCATTTTGTGTTTGAGGGTTGTTTTTTTGTTTCTTTGTCATTTCTTCCTCACTAACCTATTTGGTTAATAGCCTGTCTGAGTTTAGCCAGGTATTCATAGTTCTTTATATTTAATGTTTTGTTTCTCTCCAAAGTACTTAGTAAAGCAATTTAGATTTTAAGAAATAGCTTTTTCTTTTTTCTTTTTTTCTACTATTTATTTTCCTTTACAACACAAGAGCTTGTTTATTAACACTGGGCCAAGGAAGCATGCAGAAAAGAAAACTAACAAATATTGCAAGTTTTGTACACTTATTATATAAAATGGAGTTTGGGTCTTCATTATCATTGGGATTATGCCAGACATATTTTGATGGCAGATTGGACTAATAATCTGAGAATTTTCTTTTGGTTTATTTTTTATGCTATGCTGGAAATTGGTTAATAAGCTTTGTCTTGTTTGACAGTCAAGATGGCAGTTTCAGCAAAGAGCTCCCTGTTTGGGCCAGACTAAAATCCACACCATAAACTCTACTCTACTAAACTACACTGTGACTCAATACAGTTGTGTTGATCAGGGCTGCAGTAAGGTGCAATTTATAACTAGGGCAGCTCTACCAGTTGTGACCGTTTTAGGCTGTGCCTTTAAGAAAGGGACAGTTGCTGGAAGACTCTGGCTGAATGTTTTGATATTTGAATGAAAACATGATGTTCTAAACTAATTTCATTGGTAGATTGGTAGAATACAACTTAAAGTTTTGGGTTCAGTCTGTTTGTGTTCAGTCTGTTTCCCCTGCTCCTGTGGGCCTGTCTGGTTTTCTCTCTCTGAAGCAACAGTTTGCTGGAAGGAGACAACCTTGAATTAACAAAGCTAACCAGATAAGAAAACTAATTCTTGCACACACTTTGAGCTAACAGAATTTTCTCTTTAATTGCCTTTCTCTCTCTCTCTCTAACCCTTTTTGGGAAAAAAAGGGGAGGTAGGGAGGGAGAGGGTGTATGGGGGCTGGGGGCCACAACCTCGGCCGGCTGTAGGTCTTCTGTATTACATTCATTGCTGTATATTTCTGTATATATTGTAAATGCTGTATATTTGTGTACATAATCATCTGCATTCCATCCCTGCTTGTAAATACAGCTTATTTAATTTGCCTCTCCGACTGAGTTAGCTGTGGTTTCTTTGTGTGTGTGTGGGGAGAACTCACTCACCCTGCCACATCAATAAAAGCCAGGAAGGTGCTGTTATACTAGCAGTATGAGTTATTAGTGTTATTTTCGTCTGCAGGAGAAGGGGATCTACAACTGACTGGAATAGGCAACATCACAGAAATGTGTAGTGTTGCTCATGTTAATTTTACCCATTTGAGAATTTGCTGTTGTCACTGTATTTAAGCAGCCAAAGATTGTTCTTATCAACACTTAAGCATTCTGAGACTGTTTGCTTATGGCTATGGCTAAGAAATACAGGGTGACCAATGGAGATTTGTTACTTGTACATTTGTCTATCTGTATTGTAACTGAACACATGAGTTTTCAGAAAAGCATATCAGAAAATCTACTGGATTTAGGGAAAAAACAAGATTAGAGGGGAAAAGAACAGTTCACCTAGTGGAACTGTTGGAGTCCACTCATTAGATTACAGTTAATGATGTCTCCATCATGTAAAAAAGCACACCTAAAGAATATTTTAACTCCACTTTTACCTCTTCACTATAGGGAGGCATAATTATTTCCTATTTGTAACATTGTACCTGAGCTAGTGTTAGTGGCATAGTTAAACCAGACAAAAGCACTGGGTGATGTCTTAAAAATTACAAAATTTTAAATTTCTACCACAAATGTATCAAATTTGTTCTACTCAGCAAAAGCCTGAACTATGACAAAAGCAGATTTCAGGATAACCCCAAGAAATGACAGAACATCATTCAGTGAATGCTTGATAGAAGTTTGTGCTGTAAATCAAGGGCACAGTGCAACCAGAGTAGAAATCATCTAGTTCAACTGACATAAAATAATGTTCTTTGATCTGTGTTCTCCCCATGTTCCTTACCAGTTAATACTTTACCTTCTAGTTGAAATACATTTTGTCACGGGATTAGTTGGAGGAATTGGCTGTGAGAAACAAGCAATTTTATACCATGCTTGAATAGGCCTGAAAAGCACATGCTGCCATGTTCCCATAGTCTCCAGTGACAAGCCATGTTCCATCGTGTCTGAGACTGGAAGAGGTGTTCATGTCTTTTGTTTCTGAGTAATATAGGGTCCTGTAAGAACATGGGCATAATTTTAAGATGCCAATTTAAGGCTTTAAAACTTTAATTTAGTTTTATCATATAAGATTTCTTTTATTGGTTATGAACATGTGGGTGCAAGAGACAGCTCTCATGAAATTCTCAGAACAGGGGAAGTCACTGTTTCATGAACTACATTCTGGTGAGATCAGTAAATTGATGAGTGCATGATTCTACACATTTACTGTGAAAGGAACACTGAATATGGAATGGCCTCTATCTGCTGTGGAATGAGCAGCTCAAGACTGCAGGTATAAGACTAGAGGCACAGGTTAGAAGAAGGTTATATAGTCACTCAGAAATAAGGCTAGGATCCAGTACTCGAGCCACATACTCCTAGCAACCTTCCACTAGCCTGTGTTCTCTTATTCAAAAAAATGTATGAACTGAAAGAAACTAATGTTGTTACTTTATTCTTTATCATTGAGTTTTACAAAACATTCACCATATTAGTAATGGCTGTATTTTTTCATCTTTTCATTGTCCTGCTGAAATCTGTGGCAGTTTTAGGCTATGCCTTTAGAAGTCAGCTGCAGATTTCAAGCAGAGAACATGGAGAAATATAAACAATTCACAGTGGGTGTAAAAAGGAAAACAAAAGATTATTCTAAAAGAATTTTATTAGCCAGATATGTGAGATGTACCTTAGCAATCTCACACATTCCATTTCATTCCTTTCTTTCTTCTCTGGCTGCTGTGACTGTTTCTGCTGGGGAGGATAACACTAGCTGACCTTATAGATGAAAACTAACAGTTCTCCTAACATCATATTTCATCCGCTGTACTTTACAAGAAATTTATTCTGATGCATTTGCTTGTTGATTTTAATTTTCTTTCTTATTTGGTGTTTAGACACCTGTTTGTACTTCCCTCTTTCTCCAAATTCACAGTTTTAGTAGTCGTAGTGTCAGGCAAAAAGCCACCTGGAAATAGAGCATTTCTGCTTTGGCTTGTGATGCTTTATAGGCAAACATTAATACTGAAGAGCGGGGCAAGAAGAACCTCCACTGTTCATTGGACTTGGAGGGGAATATTGTAACTAAAGATGACGAAAAGGCAGAGTTACTAAATACCTACTTTGCCACAATTTTCAACAGTAAGACAGGAGGGCTTCGGGGTAACTGGCCTTCTGAATCAGTAGATGGGGTCAGGAAGCAGTATAGTCACCCTGAAATCCATGAGGAAGCAGTTAGAGACTTGCTAAGCCACTTGGATACTCACAAGTCTGTGTGACCAGATGAGATCCATCCTAGGGTGCTGAGAGAGCTGGCAGATGAGCTGGCCAAGCTGCTTTCCATTATTTTTCAACAGTCCTGGCTCACTGGAGAGGTCCCAGATGACTGGAAACTGGCCAGTGTGATGTCCATCCACAAGAAGGGCTGGATGGATGAAGTTGGAAAACACAGGCCTGTCAGTCTGACCTCAGTGCCAGGCAAGACTATGGGGCAAATAATCTTGAGGGCAATCACAGCACACCTGAAGGGTGGTCAAGGGATCAGGTCAAGCGAACATAGATATTTAGGAGGAGCAGGTCCTGCCTGACCAACCTGATCTCCTTCTATGATCAGGTGACCTGCCTGGTGGATATGGGGAAGGCAGTGAATGTAGTCTATCTGGACTTCAGCAGGGCCTTTGATAACATCCCCCATAGGAAACACCTGTCCAAGCTGTCAGCTCACAGCTTGGACAGGAGCACCCTGTGCTGGGTTAAGAACTGGCTGGAGGGCTGTGCCCAGAGAGTGGTGGTGAATGGTGCCACATCCAGCTGGCAGCCAGTCACTAGGGATCAGTGTTGGGTCCAATCCTGTTTAGTATCTTTATTGATGAGCTGGATGAGGTGATAAGAGTCCACCATAAATATGTTTGCAGATGACACCAATTCGGAAGCAGATGTTGATCTGTTAGAGAGTTGGAGGTCTCTGCAGAGGGACCTTGAAAGGATGGAAAGATGGGTGGAGTCCAACATGATGGCATTTAACAAGTCCAAGTGCTGGGTTCTACACACTGGCCACAACAACTCCATGCAGCACTACAGGCTGGGGACAGAGTGGATGGAGAGCATCCAGGCAGAAAGGGACCTGGGAGTCCTCATTGACAGCTGGCTGAATGTGAGCCAGCTGTGTGCCCAGGTGGCCAAGAAGGCCAATGGCATCCTGGCCTGCAAGAGAAATAGTGTGGCCAGCAGGAGCAGGGAGGCCATTCTGCCCCTGTACTCAGCACTGGTCAGGGCACATCTTGAGTCCTGTGGCCAGTTCTGGGTCCCTCAGTGTAGGAAAGATGTTGACTTGCTGGAACATGTTCAGAGAAGGGCAACAAATCTGGTGAAGGGTTTGGAACACAGGCCCTATGAAGAGAGACTGAGGGAGCTGGGGTTGCTTAGCCTGGAGAAGAGGAGGCTCAGGGGAGACCTTATTGCCTTAAGGGAGGTGGTATACAGGCAGAGGTTGGTCTCTTCTCCCAGGCAACCAGCACCAGAACAAGAGGACACAGTCTCAAGCTGTGCCGGGGAGGTTTAGGTGTCAGACAAAAAGCCATCTGGAAATAGAGCATTTCTGCTTTGGCTTTTGATGCTTCATAGGAAAACATTAATACTAAAAAGATGGGCAAGAAGGTTGTTAGGAAGAAATTCTTCACAGAAAGAGTAATTGGCCATTGGAATGTTCTGCCCAGGGAGGTGGTGAAGTCACAGTCCCTGTAGGTGTTCATAAAAGGATTGTATGTGGCACTTGAAGCTATGGTTTAGTTTGTCATAAGGTGTTAGTTATTAGGTAATAGTTTGGAATTGATGATCTCTGACGTCTTTTCCAATGTAGTTGATTATAGGATTAATATTGTTTTGCTAACTGTATTAAAGCAATATTAATGAATTTTGGCTCGATAGCCGACCAGAGCCGGGGCTCAGGATCACCCCCCCAGAATCTGTGAGCTTTCTGCCTGGTTTCACTTTCATTTCAGGGCTTTGCGGGTCGGGAGAGCTCGGGGGCTAGCAGGCGGGTCCGTCGGGATCGTGCTCTCGCGAGCTTGCTCGGGAACGGGGGCAGGGCATCAGCCGTGGGAGGTTCAAATCCTGCCCGGGCTGTGCGCGTGCCGCCATTTTGGCTCGAGAGCCGCCTGCCTGAGCGAAAAAAAAAATAAATATTTTTTTTTCTTTTTTCAATCAAACAGTCAGCCATGGTTGTCACTAGGACAAAGGGTAGAAAAACAGCATCTACCCAGACCGACTTGCTATATCAGTATGCAGAAGTCCAGGCTGCCGGCTGCAGTGAGTGCTTGAGCCTGGCCCTTGGAATAGAGGGGGAAGGAAAGAACATCTGTGTCAGGTGTGACCAGGTGAACTTTCTCCTCAGTCTGGTGGCCGAGCTGAAAGATAAAGTGTCCGAGCTGAAGGAGGAGGTTTCTAAGCATAGGTCAATAAGGGATGGCGAGAAGGAATTATATATGTGGGAGAAGGCTCTGCAGATCTCCCCTGCTGTGGGAAGGGTCCCTGGAAGTGGGGAGGGATGGATACAAGTTCCTGCCAGGGGTGGCAAGGGAAATCCATCCTGGCCCCCCCTCCTCCTCCACTGCCCTTGCATAATAAGTACAAGGCCCTGCAGGCTGAGGGCAGTGGGGATGAGAGGGCTGAGGAGCAGCAGTCTGGGCAGGAGCCTAAGGTTAAGGCCAAGAGGTCCCCACCAACTCAAACGACCAGCTCCACAAAGAAAAGGAGAAGGGTTATAGTTGTTGGGGACTCTCTCCTGGGGGGTACAGAGGGACCCATATGCCGTCCCCACCCATCCCACAGGGAGGTCTGCTCCCTACCCAGGGCGCAGGTCAGGGACATTGTGAGGAGACTCCCCAAGTTAATCCACCCCTCTGACTATTACCCTCTGCTGGTAATACAAGCAGGGAGTGATGGAATTGACAAGAAGGGCACTAGGGCAATTAAAAAGGAGTTTAAGGCCCTTGGACAATTGATTGAAGGGGCAGGAGCTCAATTGTTGTTCTGCTCAGTTCCCTCAGTGGCAGGGGAGTACACTGAGAGGAATGGGAGGACCCACACCATCAACAATTGGCTCAGGGGATGGTGTCAGCAGCAAAATTTTGGTTTCTTCGATCACGGGGCAAGTTGAGAGCCCAGCTGAAGTGCATGCACACCAATGCACGCAGCATGGGCAATAAGCAAGAGGAGCTGGAAGTCCTGGTCCACCAGGGTGACTATGATATAGTCGCCATCTCAGAAACATGGTGGGATGAGACACACGAATGGAGTGCTGCACTGGGGGGTTACAGGCTCTTCAGGAGAGACAGGCAAGGGAGAAGAGGAGGAGGGGTGGCTCTGTATATCAGGGAGTCACACTCTGCCACACAACTTCAGGTGGAAAATTAAGGGATTGAGAGCCTGTGGGTTAAAATCAGGGGGCAGACCAACAAATCTGACATCCTGGTTGGAGTCTGTTATTGACCACCCAACCAGGATGAGGAGACAGATGAAACATTCTATAAGCAACTGGAGGCTGTCTCAAGGTCATCAGATCTTGTCCTTGTGGATGACTTCAACCTGCCAGATACCTGCTGGGAACTTAACTCAGCAGAGAGGAGGCAGTCCAGAAGATTCCTGGACCGCATGGAGGACTACTTCCTGATGCAGCTGTTGAGTGAACCTACCAGGGGTCAAGCTCTGCTTGACCTGCTGTTCTCCAATAGAGAAGGGCTGGTAGGAGAAGTGACCATGGGAGGCTGCCTGGGGTGCAGCGACCATGAGATGCTGAAGTTTTCAATATACAGGGAGACAGGGAGGAGCACCAACAGAACCTTCACCTTGGATTTCCGGAGGGCGAACTTCAGCCTGTTTAAGAAACTTATCTGCAAAGTTCCCTGGGTATCAGCCCTCAAGAACCAAGGGGTCCAGGGGGGTTGGACCTATTTCAATCAGGCGCTCTTGAGGGCACAGGAACTGGCGGTTCCCATCTGCTGAAAGATGAGCCAGCGGGGAAGGCGACCGGCCTGGATGAGCAAGCAGCTCCTGGAGGAACTAAGGGAAAAAAAAGAGGCTGTATCACCTTTGGAAGGAGGGGAAGGCTTCTCGAGGTATGTTCAAGGAAGTGGTTAGATTATGTAGGAAAAAAATTAGAGAGGCAAAGGCCCAGTTGAAACTGAAGCTGGCCACCTCTGTGAAGGACAACAAAAAGCATTTTTACAAATATGTTAAAGCTAAAAAGAAGGGCAGGAAGAACCTGCACTCCCTATTGGACCTGGAGGGGAACACGGTGACTAAAGACGAGGAAAAGGCTGAGGTCCTGAACACCTTCTTTGCCTCAATTTTTAACAGCAAGGCAGGAGGAGTTCAGGACGAGTGGCCTCCAGAGCTGGGTGATGGGGTCAGGGAGCAGTGTAATGCCCTGGATATCCATGAGGAATTAGTTTGGGACCTGCTGAGCCACTTGGACACTCATAAGTCCATGGGGCCGGATGGTATCCATCCTAGGGTCCTGAGAGAGCTGGCAGATGAGCTGGCCAAGCTGCTCTCCATCATTTGCCTCCAGTCCTGGCTGACCGGTGAGGTCCCAGATGACTGGAAACTGGTCAATGTGGTCCCCATCCACAAGAAGGGACAGATGGAGGAACTCGGAAACTATAGGCCAGTCAGCCTGACCTCAGTGCCAGGGAAAATGATGGAACAGATTATCGTGGCGGCAATAACTGTGCACCTGCAGGATGGCCAAGGGCTCAGGTCCAGCCAATATGGATTCAGGAAGGGCAGGTCTTGCCTCTCCAACCTGATCTCCTTCTATGATTAGGTGACCCGCGTGGTGGATGTATCACAGTATTACCAAGGTTGGAAGAAACCTCAAAGATCATCGAGTCCAACCTGTAACCACAAACCTCATGACTAGACCATGACACCAAGTGCCACATCCAGTCCCCTCTTGAACGCCTCCAGGGACAGTGACTCCACCACCTCCCCGGGCAGCCCATTCCAATGACGAATCACTCTCTTGGTGAAGAACTTTCTCCCCACCTTGAGCCTAAACTTCCCCTGTTGCAGCTTGAGACTGTGTCCCCTTGTTCTGGTGCAGGTTGCCTGGGAGAAGAGGCCAACCCCTTCCTGGCTACAACCACCTTTCAGGTAGTTGTAGAGAGCAATGAGGTCGCCCCTGAGCCTCCTCTTCTCCAGGCTAAACAACCCCAGCTCGCTCAGCCTCTCCTCATAGGGCTTGTGCTCAAGGCCTCTCACCAACCTTGTTGCCCTTCTTTGGACGTGTTCAAGTGTCTCAATGTCCTTCTTAAATTGAGGGGCCCAGAACTGGACACATGTGGGGAGGCCTGTGGATGTGGTCTACCTGGACTTCAGCAAGGCCTTTGACACCATCCCCCACAACAAACTGCTGGCTATGCTGTCAGCTCATGGCTTGGGCAGCAACACTCTGTGCTGGGTTAGGAACTGGCTGGAGGGCCGGGCCCAGAGAGTGGTGGTCAATGGTGCCACCTCCAGCTGGAGGCCAGTCATCAGTGGCATCCCCCAGGGATCAGTGCTGGGCCCCATCCTCTTCAATGTCTTCATTGATGATCTGGATGAGGGGATTGAGACAGTCATCAGCAAATTTGGAGATGACACCAAGTTGGAAGCAGATGTTGGTCAGTTAGAGGGTGGAAGGGCTCTGCAGAGGGACCTCAATTGCCTGGACAGATGGGTGGAGTCCAATGGGATGGCATTCAACAAGTCCAAGTGCAGGGTGCTGCCCTTTGGCCACAACAATCCCATGCAGAGCTACAGGCTGGGGTCAGAGTGGCTGGAGAGCGGCCAGGCAGAGAGGGATATGGGGGTGCTGATTGACAGCTGCCTGAACATGAGCCAGCAGTGTGCCCAGGTGGCCAAGAAGGCCAATGGCATCCTGGCCTGCATTAGGAATAGTGTGGCCAGCAGGGGCAGGGAGGTCATTGTGCCCCTGTACTCTGCGTTGGTTAGGCCACACCTTGAGTCCTGTGTCCAGTTCTGAGCCCCTCAGTTTAAGAAGGACATCGAGACACTTGAACGTGTCCAGAGAAGGACAACAAGGCTGGGGAGAGGCCTTGAGCACAAGCCCTATGAGGAGAGGCTGAGGGAGCTGGGGTTGTTTAGCCTGGAGAAGAGGAGGCTCAGGGGAGACCTCATTGCTCTCTACAACTACCTGAAAGGTGGTTGTAGCCAGGAAGGGGTTGGCCTCTTCTCCCTAGCAACCAGCACCAGAACAAGGGGACACAGTCTCAAGCTGCGCCAGGGGAAGTTTAGGCTCAAGGTGGGGAGAAAGTTCTTCACCGAGAGAGTCATTTGTCATTGGAATGGGCTGCCTGGGGAGGTGGTGGAGTTGCCGTCCCTAGAGGTGTTCAAGAGGGGACTGGATGTGGCACTTGGTGCCATGGTCTAGTCATGAGGTCTGTGGTTGCAGGTTGGACTCGATGATCTTCGAGGTCTCTTCCAACCTTAGTCGTACTTTAATACTGTGATACTGTGAATAAATCTCTGAAAGAATGAAGTATTTGTTGTTTTTACAGAATAAGCTCTTATAAACATTCTGGTTTGTACTATAACGATTCAGTACTATTAATGATTTGCACGTTTTGGTCTCTTTTTTCTTAATTTGGTATGGATACAAAAATGTTTAATTTACATTAATAGAGAAATCATGACATAAATAAGATGCTCATTTTGGGGTTTAAATATATTGTTTTCTTTTAGTTAGATCAGTTTTCTGGTGATTTAAAAATCAGGAAAAATCATAAATAGAATTAAGACTGTGTCTTGCTCTTGGAGTAGCAGTGTAGCTTATTATTTATGAACACAGCTACTAAGCTGTCATAAGGAAGAGATGCAATGGGGAAAAAAAAGGATTGTAGATGACATATTTCACTTAGATTCATGAACTGTTTTGGCACTAGGCAGCAGTAGGCTCACAACTAGTCCCTATATGTTGCAATTTCCTCCAGAGAATCTCTTCTACAACTACCCAAAAGCCCTTTGAGGTTGGGTGGAAAGGAATACCATATTAATGCTTCAGTTATATTATGTAGTAAATCACTGTTTAACCAGACACAGAGTCTTGCAGGTTGTCGCCACCCAGCAGTTGAACCAGCAAAGATGAGAATGATACAGGTCAAAGGTTATTTTACTTGAAATGTCATAAAATGTATTGGAGGCGGGAATTTTGCACCCTAGTTCATGTGGACACAGAGTAAAACTAAGTCTGTGGTCTTGTTGCTGACATCAGGTGAAATCATGTTTGTGCTGAAAGGTATCCCAAAAACCCAGTACAATTACACCTGCTAGAAATGTCATGGTTTATTATCCCACCTGTAGGATTCAACTACTGCATTCATGGTGATGACATTTGCAGTTTAATCCCTGCAAAGAGATTAGAAAACACCTCCCACACACACACACTCACACTCCCACCACACACTCATCCCCTGCTTCTGTGCTGCATTTAATGTATTTTCCACCATCCACAGGAAGCCAATACAAGCAGTTTGTCAAAATAGGACTTGACCTACAGATCCAATGGAACTCCAGAGACCAGTGATTGAATTTTGTCACTGCAGACTGATCCCATATAATTAGAGTAGACCACAATATAACAAGGTAATCAAATGTGCTGTTGCTGAGTTCTTCACATAAATACAGAAGTGTGGTAGGGTGAGAAAGTTCCCCCCCCCACACACTAAAGATAAAACCACAGCTAACTCAGCTGGAGAAGCAGATGAAAGCTATATTTACAAGCAGAAATGGAATGCAATGAATATGTACAAAAATATGCAATATTTACAATATATACAGAAATATACAGCAATGTATGTAATACAGGAGACCTTTTTCCCCCCCTGAAGCCAGGGGGGTTTCGGCCTGTACCCCCTCCTCCCTCCCTACCTCCCCTTTTTTCCCAAAAAGTATTATATAGAGAGAAAAGTAATTAAGGAGAAAATTCTGTTAGCTCAAAGTGAATGCAAGAGTTAGTTTTCTTATCTGGTTAGCTCTGTTAATCCAAGGTCGCTCTGTTCTGCAGCGGTTGCTTCAGCGAGAGAGAAGACAGACCAGCTCACAGGACAGAGAAGAACAGACTGACTCCAAACAGACTGAACCCAAAACTAAAAGTTGCATCCTACCAATTCACCAATGAAATTAGTTTAGCACATCTTTGTTTTTCAATACATTCAGCCAGACTGTTCAGAAAGTGTCCATTTCTTAAAGGCACAGCCTAAACTGGTCACAATAAGTAAAGAGGGAAAATGAGCCTCTTACATTTTCTCTACTGGAAATATTTTTGTCTTCAAAAATACACAGTCCCTAACTGTGACTTGATTATTAGGACCACTTTCTCATAACTGTATGCAGATCTTGTCATATACTCTGCGGATTTGCATTCATCTCTCAATAAGGAGGATGAGTGCTTTATGTGTCCAATTACAAATTATGCCCTTTTAAAAAAGGAGTGGAAAAAAAAAAAAAAACCCAAGTATTAATAAAGCAGTGGGGGAACCCCCAAATTTCAGATAGGCATGTATGTTGAAATCCAGGAATGGTTCTTAAGTTACCATTTTACTTTTTCTTGCAGGGAACTGACCATGGTCTTATCTCTTACTGTAGGCAAGAACAGATGTTGAGATGAATAGCTATCTTCTGCCAAGGTGTTGGCTGGGTGTCACTGGGGCAAAACATAACCCTATTAATTTTCTTTTCTTCCTAGAGTGTGTCAGATTTTGTAGGTTCTTGTGATTTGTTTCCTTGCTTTTGCTCCTGGCAAAGTGGCATTTCCGGGGTAAATATCTTGCTCAGAATCCCTTGAGAATCTCTTACATCTAACTATAATGAGGCATTGACTCCCACAGGATGTTGGCTTTTCCTTACCTATAGTCTGAAAGTGGGGGCAAAACGTAACAAAAATGAGATTGATCTTTTCATGTTCCTAAGAAGTGTGTCTAACTCCAGGTCTCTTCGATGGTAATGCCTTCCTTTCTCTAAGCATGGATCATATTATCTGCAGAGAAACTGATGCAGTATGTAGAAAGGGAAATGCTGGAGAAACTATGCAACTCTGCTACATTCACATTGTATTTCACAAACTTCTCAAGTGCTTTGGGTAAATTCTTTGATAGATCTATTGGGGAAAATGATAACTGTATGCCGACACCTGCATTCTTTCCACATATAATTATGGTTATGTCATGGAACCAATATGAAGTGTAGACAAGAATGATTCCCAAATTAATTTGCAAGGTAGAATATGTTGAAGCTGGGGGGAAAGGTTAAAAAAAAATGAAAAATCTGATCCTATTTCAACACTCTTTTAAGTCTGAACAAAATTTCAGATAAGTTGTACGTTGTCTGTCATGAAGTACCGTATGCTCAGAATTGACTTTCATCTTGATTTGTTTTGGCTTCTTTTTCTCGGTTCAGTTTGCTGATGAAGAGCAGGTTGAGGTTGATCACTGGAGTAAGAAATGGAAGAAAGCCTCACTGTTCTCTCTCTTACTTTGTCTCTTTTGCAGGAATTATCAGTTTATTCTGTTGTTGGCAGATCTCACACGTATTGCTGAACGACAAATGTAGGCATACACAAGAATGACAGCTAATGGGAGTGACCTGTACTGATCCAGTTATGAGCATATGATAGCATTCTACTGCCTTTTTGCCTTTTTTTTTTTTTTTTTTTTAAGTCCCCCTGACAAAGATTGATTAAAGCAAGGACCCATATGAACCTATGAATTTTTTTTTTTGGTACATATTAAATGGTACATATTAAAGCCAATTTTGAAATAGCTTTAATGTGTACCATTTAAGAACTAATAATTTCTTACCTGTCACTATTTTCTTTCCCCCTCCATCACTAAATCTCACTTACACTGGGAATATGTGCTTAATAATCAAAAACTGATGCTGCGGATTAAAAAATAAAGATGGGTAAAATAAAACAGCAGCAACAGAAAAGAAATTAGATTTGTAGCATTTTAACTATTCTTTAATCTGCTTCTGACCAACAAAAGTGATTTGTGTCAGCTATTATTGCATTAAATTTTATTTTTTTTCCACAAGAACAGGATTATATAAAGAACTATTGGATTGCACTCAGCATGGACTAGCTGAGCAGTGTCTTTGCTGCCAAAAACCAAATAGATTTACTTCTTTTTGTGATTTATATTTCTATTGCTGTTTTCCCCCGCCTCCTGTAATTCCCATTACCCTTCTGTTTGCCAGAACTGAGATACCTTCATGAGCAGCAGAAAAGCAGGCACAGTTTTTGGGTTATTACATATATTTATGTTTCAAGGGTCCTCACTAGCCAATGTCAAAGGAATAAGCTAGCCTTTATTTTCTAGTTTAAAATTTAAAAAATAAAAGCTTCTTCATTGTAGAAGAGGCATGGCCTTTTCTTCTTGAATTAGCAGACATATGCATAATCAGCTTATCTTTTCCCATAAAACTTGATAGAAATTTCCAGAGTGTTGCCTAATACTGGATCAGCAAAGCTTTGTTGCACATGTATGCAGTCAAGGCACATTATACCCAGATATTGAATCTTGTCCCAGCATGTGGACAAGTTCCCCCTCCTTCATGAGGGAGACAAAAGCCAAGGCATTAGACAGGCCAGTGCAGCCCACTGTATGCTCCTATCACATGCAGTGCTTGTGCTAACACCAAGTATAGGCATAATTCTAGCTTCACACTTTTTATAGGCTGAAGGCAGTTGTTTACAAAAGTGCCCACTGGTCAAACCCAGGATCGAGGAACCTGTATCACCCCAGTTGGTAAACAAGTTGTCCCCTCTTTCACTTTGTCTTTCTCCTTGCTCAAGAGGACAACGCTTGTGCTATAGCCTCTGCCATTGAGCTCATTGATATTAAGCCTTGTCTCATACATGCCTGCATACTGAAAGCCTCTGCATCGCAAGAAGGAGCCCTGAGAATTATCTCCAGAGGAAGCACCTTTGCTGAGCCTGAGAAGCCCAGTGTCATCACAGCCAGTCACAGTGACCAGGCGAGCCCACTGTGTCACTGGAGGACTGGACCCCCCTAGGGTTAGATCTGCCCAGTTGCCAGACTTGACCAAAATTGGTAGTCCACACATATGCCTAACCCTGACATTGCGGGAGAAGAGCCCTGTAAACCTCAGGGAGACTCAGAGCACTGTCCGTGCACTAAACCTGGGACCGCGCTGAGAGTACTGCTGTCCCTTTAAGCTAAGTAAATGGGAAACTGACACTCTATGTAGCCAGGCTTCTTCCCTGGGGCTGCTCCATGCCAGCCCCGAAGCCTATCACAGCCAGGCCGCACCCCTGCTGGTTCCGCCCCGCCTGCTGCCATGTCTGATCGGAGACCTTCAACCCCATGGCCACGCCTGCTGCCGTGCCCGATCGGAAACCTCTGAGCCTGCCTTTTGGGAACCATCTCCCAGCCCTGCCATGCCAGCCAACTCCGAGGGCTGACCCTATCCCGAACCGACCCTACTAGCCTGCCAGCCCCATGGGCCAACCCCACCAAGACCGCTCCCTATCGTCTGGAGGGAGCCGTCCGAGTCCTGAAGGGAACCTACTTACCAGCTGAGCCCAGGTTCCATTTCCGCTCCACTGCTGTGGAGAGAGAAGACAGCCACCTAGCACCGCCATCCAGACCTATCTAGGAACCAGTCCAGCAACAGTAGTCTGCCGGAACCCAACCTTGCAACAAATAACAGCTACAAAGTAGCTTCCATGTGCTTTCCATCCACCAGCACTTAGTTCAAAGCCTCCACGTCTCTGACGCATTGTAGCAGCGCTGTATATAGCTAGAAACCACCTGCGTCCCCTCGAGTTGCAGTCTGATGACCAAGTGGTTGAACTGCACCCTCGTTATATAAAAATAGAAATAATTCTGTAAATAGTTCAATTGAGTTCTAATTACACTTATGGAATGTATTTCATGAACGTGCACTAGAACATGTATATAAACTAGTGATTCATCATTATTAATACTTTTTATAATTAATAAAAATAATATTTTCATAATTCATAGTTCATATTCATAAATCTATTAAACTCTTCATCACAATGTACAATTATGAATATCCAAAATAGGCATACTGTCAGTATGAATGAAAGAGTTAAAAACAGATTCACTCAATACAGAGTCAGAGTCTCATGGCCACCATAGAGTACCTCTCTAACAGCAAATTCTCTCAGACGCTTCATTCCCTCATCTATGGTAGTCCAGGGTTTAGCATTCCATGGAAGATCATCTCGGGAAGGATACCTCATGAGAGTTGCCATTAAAAGGCGTATCCACAGAGTAACCTTACCGAGAGTCCTGCCTAGATGTCTATCTATTCCATTATCCTTTGAGAGAGTTCCTAGTTGAGCTGCTGACTTGTCTCCAACTACCAGAGCTGGAGCACCTGTATCATAGCATCTACTAAGCCAAGCTAGGATTGGCTCCTTATCTGCTCTGATGTAATCTTTACGCACATTCCTCAATTCTTCCCTCGGTGAAGAACACTCCTGTATATCATCTGACTCCTCCTCCTCTGCCTCTTCCTGAAGTTCTTGTCCCAATAATCTTACTGTCACTCTCCTAAGAATTTGCTTAAGGTCAGGAGTACCACCTTTAGTTGTTCTGCTATCAGCAATTTGCCCTGCATCTCCATCCAGTGATGATCTCAATAACTCAGCTATATCTTTAAGACAAACCTTTTCCTCCATCTCAGCAGGGTCTCTTTGATCAGAAGTTCCCTCACCAGGATCCTGCTGCTCTCCCCCATCAGCATCTGGATCAGCTTTGCCCTTTCCACCTCTCGTTTTTAAAACAGCTACCTGCTTAACTGGAGCTGTGTTTGGATTTACAGCTGGCTTAATAGAAGCTGACAGGTTTTGAGACAAATCAGCTGCTGTGGAGGACACTTCTGGTCCTGCTGAAGAAGAAGGAGGAAATGGCTTTGCCCCATTAATGGCTGCCGAGGGCGTGGAAGCCATGTTAGGAGCTGCCGCTGCCGCTGGCTGATTGCCAGAGCCACCAACAGCACCGTTCAGAGCAGCCTTTCCGATGGACTTTTTAGCCTTGTCGTTAACTGATACAGATTCTGCATTTTCCTCATCACTAGATACCTCTGGGGTGGAGTTAGAGCTGCGCTTCCTGCGTTTCGATCTACGCGTAATTACAAAGCAGGCTTTCGACACTCCATATATCTTCCTCTCTCGGTACAGCGTATATAACCAGAACACATTACTTATCACCAACAGCAGGATTGCACATATCAAATAAATCACCTTCGGATCCCAGCCATCACTTAAAACAACCCTTTCGCCTGCCGGGATCTTAAACTCCTTTATCTCTATGGGCAGAGTGCTAGAGGTCACATTCCCGTATCTGTTAAGCCAAAAGAATCCCAGGCACCGGTCGTAAAGAAGCTGAATCTTATACTTAAACCATAAATACAATCTATACATCAAGTATCTGCCTAAGCGATCGAAAATCATTCCCATGAAGTACTTGTAGACCAGTACCAAACAAACTGAAAAGACCAAACGCTCTAAAAGCCAAAACACTTTCATGTTTGCAACTCCAACTCGAGCAGGCAATAAATCACAAGCCTCTTTAAGAAACTTATTTGTAAAGTTCCCTGGGTACCAACCCTCATGAACCAAGGGGTCCAGGAGGGTTGGACCTACTTGAAACAGGAGCTCCTGAAGGCACAGGAACTGGCGGTTCCCATCTGCCGAAAGATGAGCCGGCGGGGAAGGCGACCGGCCTGGATGAGCAAGCAGCTCCTGGAGGAACTAAGGGAAAAAAAGAGGCTGTATCACCTTTGGAAGGAGGGGAAGGCTTCTCGAGGTATGTTCAAGGAAGTGGTTAGATTATGTAGGAATACAATTAGAGAGGCAAAGGCCCAGTTGGAACTGAAACTGGCCACCTCTGTGAAAGAAAATAAAAAGCAATTTTACAAATACATCAACGCTAAAAAGAAGGGCAAGAAGAATCTGCACTCCTTACTGGACCTGGAGGGGAACACGGTGACCAAAAATGAGGAAAAGGCTGAGGTCCTGAACGCCTTCTTTGCCTCGATGTTTAACAGCAAGGCAGGAGTCCAGGATGAGTGGCCTCCTGATCTGGGTACTAGGGTTGGGGAGCAGTGTAATGCCCCAGAAATCCATGAGGAATTAGTTCGGGACCTGCTGAGCCACTTGGACACTCACAAGTCCATGGGACGGGATGGGATGCATCCTAGGGTGCTGAGAGAGCTGGCAGATGAGCTGGCCAAGCCGCTCTCCATCATTTTCCTCCAGTCCTGGCTCACTGGAGAGGTCCCAGATGACTGGAAACTGGCCAATGTGGTCCCCATCCACAAGAAGGGACGGATGGAGGAACCCACACAGGCCTGTCAGCCTGACCTCAGTGCCAGGGAAAATGATGGAACAGATTATCCTGGAGGCAATAACTGCACACCTGAAGGATGGCCAAGGGCTCAGGTCCAGCCAACATGGATTTAGGAAAGGCAGGTCCTGCCTCTCCAACCTGATCTCCTTCTATGATCAGGTGACCCGTCTGGTGGACGTGGGGAGGCCTGTGGATGTGGTCTACCTGGACTTCAGCAAGGCCTTTGACACCGTCCCCCACAACAAACTGCTGGCTAAGTTGTCAGCTCGTGGTTTGGATAGCAACACTCTGTGCTGGGTTAGGAACTGGCTGGAGGGCCGAGCCCAGAGAGTGGTGGTGAATGGTGCCACATCCAGCTGGCAGCCTGTCACCAGTGGCGTCCCCCAGGGATCAGTGCTGGGCCCCATCCTCTTTAACATCTTCATTGATGATATGGATGAGGGGGTTGAGTCAGTCATCAACAAGTTTGCAGATGACACCAAATTGGGAACAGATGTTAGTCAGTTAGAGGGTAGAAAGGCTCTGCAGAGGGACCTCGACCGACTGGACAGTTGGGCACACTCTAATGGCATGGCATTTAACACGTCCAAGTGCCGGGTGCTGCACTTTGGCCACGGCAACCCTATGCAGAGCTACAGGCTGGGGTCAGAGTGGCTGGAGAGGTGCCAAACAGAGAGGGACCTGGGGGTGCTGATTGAAACCCACCTAAACATGAGCCAGTAGTGTGCCCAGGTGGCCAAGAGGGCCAATGGCATCCTGGCCTGTATTAGGAATAGTGTGGCCAGCAGGAGCAGGGAGGTCATTGTGCCCCTGTACTCTGCTTTGGTTAGGCCACACCTTGAGTCCTATGTCCAGTTCCGGGCACCTCAGTTTAAGAAGGACATCGAGACACTTGAACGTGTCTAGAGAAGGGCAACAAGGCTGGTGAGAAGCCTTGAGCACAAGCCCTATGAGGAGAGGCTGAGGGAGCTGGGATTGTTTAGCCTGGAGAAGAGAAGGATCAGGGGTGACCTCATTGCTCTCTACAACTACCTGAAGGGTGGTTGTAGACAGGAGGGGGTTGGTCTCTTCTCCCAGGCAAGCAGCACCAGAACAAGGGGACACAGTCTCAAGCTGTGCCAGGGGAGGTTTAGACTCGAGGTGAGGAAAAAGTTCTTCACTGAGTGAGTCATTCATCATTGGAATGGGCTGCCTGGGGATGTGACCGGTTTAGGCTGTGCCTTTAAGAGAAGGACACTTTCTGAACACTCTGGCTGAATGTTTTGGTATATGAATGAAAACAAAAGATATGCTAATCCAATTTCATTGGTGGAACCCGGCTGTAGGTTCTAGCATGGTCTTTCAGTCGGGGGGGGGCAGTCAGTCTTCTTCTTCCCCCTGTACTGTGAGGTGGCCTGCTTTTCTCTCGGAAGCAACAGCTTGCTACGCAGGGACGATTCTTGCTAACCAGATAAGAGAAAACTAACTTTTGCATTTGCTTTGAGCTTTAGCAAAGTTTTCCCCTTTTAATTACCTTCCTTTCTCTTTCTCTCTAACCCTTTTGGGAAAAAGGGGAGGTAGGGAGGGAGAAGGGAGGGACAGGCTGAACGCCCCCCCGGCTGCAGGGGGGTTGGGGAAAGGTTTCCTGTATTACATACATTGCTGTATGTTTCTGTATATATTATAAATATTGTATATTTTTGTACATATTCATTGCATTCCATATCTGCTTGTAAAATACAGCTTTCATCTGCTTCTCCGGCTGAATTAGCTGTGGATTCTTTTGTGTGTGGGGGGGAAACCTTCCTACTCCACCACAAGGGAGGTGGTGGAGTCGCCGTCCCTGGAGGTGTTCAAGGGGAGATTGGACATGGCACTTGGTGCCATGGTCTAGTTGTGAGGTCTGTTGGGACAGGTTGGACTTGATGATCCTTGGGGTCTCTTCCAACCTTGGTTATACTGTGATACTGTAAAAATATTTTGTCGGTGACAAACAGTCCAGAAGCTTGAAATTGAGATGTGTAACTGCTGAAACCTGAGTTAAGCTTGATCCTGGACTTAAACAATTTTCTTGATGTTGCACCTTTGTTGCACAGTCCAGAACTCAATCCACAGCCAAAGCTAGGACAGCCATTTACTTTAGTGTTGTAAGCTAAGCTTCACCTTCCCATAAATTAACATGTAAAAGAAACACATATAAAAATTTCACTTGATTCTTCACTTGGCAATGATGCCTACTGAGTCTGAGCAAAGGATACTTCCACATCATTACATGACAAAGTTGGAGTCTTTCCATATGCTTCAGATTACACAGAAGGAGTCTTAGTTCATGGCATTTAATTTGTTGGTACACAAAAGAGAGTGGGCTATTCTTAACAAAATTAATCTTCATTATTATTGCCATGTTATTCTCTGAAATTGCTGAAATAGACTGTTGACTAGTGTGTTTCTTGGTCCAGAGAGGGAAAGAGACTCAATTCTTTTGAATATTCCTGTATTATGAAATTAGAGACACAAACAAAGCCAAAATATCAAGCTAGACTATTTATTAACAGAATAAAGTGGATGGATCAGAAGGGGAGAGAGAGAAAATAGAGAGGGAGAAAGAGCAGACAGAGACAGAAGAGGAAAGGAATTATATTACCAGACCCCTGAATCCCCAAGACAGTTTGGGTCTGTGGAGGAAGAGTGCTGCAGCTTTGGAAGGGTGCTGCAGATTTGGCATGGAGGAGATGTTGGGTCTGTGGAGGAAGAGTGATGCAGGTGTGGAGGACATGTTATCCTTGTTGGCTATGTTTTCCTCTGAGCAGCCTCTTCAGCTCCATGAGTTGCAGCAGGTAGAACTTAGGACATGGAGAGAGGGTTCCTCTTGTTCTGCTTCTTCTGGGTGATGTCTCTGTCTTTTTTTTTCCTGGTATTCTCTCCATTTTATTTCAGAGCAGCATTGCCCTTGTTTTTTTATTCTCTCATGTTTTCCTTCTTAGTGACATTTTCCAGGTCTTTTCCTTCCACGTTTTCCTTCTCCTGAGCCAGCAGTTGCTCAGATCTTTTCTACAGTATTTAGGTATATATATTCCAGAGAGTATCGATAGCAGTGGCCTCTACCCATTATTATTTCCAGGGCAGCTGCAGTCTGGTGAGCAATTGTTATCTGTGCCCCTTCCAGAGAGTCATTCCAGTGGTGACTGCCCAATGCACATCAGGTAATGTCTCGGCAAGCAGCAAAGGTGATTTTATCTTTGTTGAGTCACATCAAGAGAGACAAGATTTAGTCTCTCAAAGTGTCTCAAGTTTTCTTACCATTTGTTGCTCTCTTAACGTTGTTTGACAGTAAAGAGATGTGGAAGATCTCTAAAAGTCTGGTAATAAAAGCTTAAATGCATATGCCTGATATGTATCATGACTCTATTTTAAACAGTTTTTTCTTTTTTTCCTTTAGAGGTCAAAAAATTGTAGAATGTCTTGGTTTTCCAATTGTCTCTTGTTAATCTGCTGTAGCAAATACCAAAGTCAGTCAGTCATTCTGTGACCCAATTTTGCTTAGTATCCCCCTGTGAAAGAGACATTTATTTACACTGAGAATGAAGACTAAGGTATATGAAAAGATACTGGTATTCTGCCATATGGCATAACATATGGGTAGTTTACACTATGTTACATCCATGTGAAGGAGAGAATCCTGATGGACAAATTTATTGCATTTTCCTAACCCAAACCCTTAGTAAGAGTACTTAGCACTTCCATAACATTACAAAAGAATTAACTAGTCGTCACCAAACCAGAGGTTTTATAAATATTAATAAAGAAAATTAATCCCATAACTAGGGACAATGGGGCAAAGAGTGAACATACAGCTATATTAGTCTCAGTAGCTAAGTAATTGGAGCCTCTGCTCTTCTCTTTGTTTTGCAGCATGCACTCCTAATATGCAATTTGCCATATATCCAGCAGGCTTTGAAGTGTGTACACATCTCTTTATGCACAAACTGATCCTTGTTTCACATTTGTCATGACAAAGAAATCAAGCTGTCAGAAATTCTCAAATGCATAGAAATATAGAGAAATATGTATTTTATATTATGAACATAGCAGTACAAATTCAAAAAGTATTACATACGCTACAGATGAGTAAGCAAGTGTAAGGTGTTATAAGTTAGATGTTAAAAGATTTTTTGCTCTTATTTCTGCTATCTGAGCCAATATTGATGAAATCAAATTTATATTGCCATAACTGCATTGGTTCCATATTTGATGAATTAAATGAAGAGACATGGCAGGAAATGTAATCAACAGCAGGGCATATAGAAACAATCAGCTTCTTGCTCCTCCTATCACTTTCCATCCTACACACCTTCATCTCCAATGTTGTGATTGTAGACATACCTTAAGCCAGTTCCTTAATCTTGAAAGTTACATTATTTTGTATCCCCTCTGAGCAACAGCTATTTATGGATATAAAGTATCTTCTAATTGGGTAGCCTACTATGGTTCCAGTGTGACTTCCTATGGTACTCATAATCATGGAAATATAAATAAAACCCAGCCTTAAAGAACCATTTTCCATGGAATTCCTGGCTGCTATATTTACCTTTTACCTTCATGTGGTGGTTTGAGTCTTAACTGTGACTTGAGAGCTCAGATGGGGGCAAGGCTGAGAATCCTTCCCTTGCTACCCCCTCCTCTTTCCCAATAGAGATGAAAAAAAGAAAGAGAAGGAGCAAATCCACCAAGAAATAATTTGGAGTCAGCTTGGAAGTAGAGAGGTAACAAATTTTCTTTAAACAATATATATACATGTAACAATAGCAGGTAGGGTTCACAAAGGGTAAGGAACAAGGATGGATGGGAGAAAAAATAAGAATACAAAACCAGTCACTTTGAAGAGGTGTGGAAGTAGCAGGGATAAGGATCAGGCCTGGCCACGTGGCAGAGAAGCAGAGAGCCACCAGCAGTCCTTGTCCAAGAAAAGGCAGGGCCCAAGAGACCTAATGGCTGCAGTAGCCTCCTTTTAAATACAATAATAATAATAATATAATGCACCAGGTTGAAAGAGACCTTCAAGATCATCACGTCCAACCCATCAACCAATCCAACCCAACTAAACAACTAAACCATGCAACCAAGCACCCCATCAAGCCTCTTCCTGAACACTTCCAATGAAGGTGACTCCACCACCTCCACGGGCAGCCCATTCCAATGGGCAATCACTCTGTCTGTATAGAACTTCTTCCTAACATCCAGCCTAAACCTGCCCTGGCACAGGCTGAGACTGTGTCCTCTTGTTCTGGTGCTGGCTGCCTGGGAGAAGAGACCAACCTCTACCAGGCTACAACCTCCCTTCAGGTAGTTGTAGAGAGCAATAAAGTCACCCCTGAGTCTCCTCTTCTCCAGGCTAAGCAACCCCAGGTCCCTCAGCCTTTCCTCATAGGGCTTGTGTTCCAAACCCATCACCAACTTTGTTGCCCTTCTCTGGAAACGCTCCAGCAAGACAACATCCTTCTTAAACTGAGGGGCCCAGAACTGGACACAGTATTCAAGGTGCGGCCTAACCAGTGCAGTGTACAGGGGCAGAATGACTTCCCTGCTCCTGCTGGCCACACTGTTCCTGATGCAGGCCAGGATGCCATTGGCCTTCTTGGCTGCCTGGGCACACTACAGGCTCATGTTTAGCCTACAATCAACCAGTAGCCCCAGGTCCCTCTCTGCCTGGCTGCCCTCCAGCCACTCTGACCTGTAGCAGTGCATGGGGTTGCTGTGACCAATGTGCAGCACCTGGCACTTGGATGTGTTCAATCTCATGCCGTTGGATTCTGCCCATCTGTCCAGCCTGTCAAGGTCCCTCTGCAAAGCCTCTCTACCCTCCAGCAGATCAACTCCTGCACCCAGCTTGGTGTTGTCCATAAATTTACTGATGATGGACTCAATGCCCTCATCCAGATCATCAATAAAGATGTTAAAGAGAATGGGGCCCAGCACTGATCCTTGGGGCACACCATTAGTGACTGGCTGCCAGCTGGATGTGGCACCATTCACCATCACTCTCTGGGCTCTGCCTTCCAGCTAGTTCCTTACCTAACACAGTGTGCTCCTGTCCAAGCCATGGGCTGATAGCTTGGCCAGGAGTTTGCTGTGGGGACGGTGTCAAAGGCCTTGCTGAGGTCCAGGTAGACCACATCCACAGGCCTCCCCACATCCACCAGGCTTGCTGGGCAGGAAGGGGAGTGGAACAGACTAATTTACTTTCCCAGGGGAAAACCCCTGTAGGGAGGACAATGCTCTCACAAGTCCTCCCCTCCTGCTTCCAGGATGGCCGTTCACCCATCACACTTCATCACTGAACATATTCATATTTTTTTGAAAGCTGGGTACACTGGCCTTTTTGGTTTGCTTTGTTTTATATTGTTTTGTTGCAAAGCACAGTCACAAGTGATGTGGAAAAGGCTGAGGTACTCAATCACTTCTTTACCTCAGTCTTCACTGCAAGGGCCTCCAGCAACGCTCCTGGTGTCATGGCAGACAATGCCAGGGACGGGGAGGAAGAACTGCCCATCATAAGTGAAGCTCAGGTTCGTGATTACCTGAAGAACCTGAAAGTGTTCAAGTCCATGGGACCTGATGGGATACACCCACGGGTGCTGAGAGAACTGGCAGATGAGGTTGCCAAGCCCCTCTCTATTATATTCCAGAAGTCATGGCAGACTGGGGAAGTCCCCACAGACTGGAAAAGGGGAAACATTACTCCCATTTTCAAAAAGGGCAAGAAGGAGGAACCAGGGAACTACAGGCCAGTCAGTCTCACCTCTGTGCCTGGAAAGATCATGGAGCAGATCCTCCTGGAGGCACTAATGACTCAGAAGAACAGTGAAGAGGTGATTTGGAACAGTCAGCATGGCTTTGCCAAGGGCAAATCCTGCCTGACAAACCTGGTGGCCTTCTATGAGCAGGTGACAGCATTAATAGATGAGGGGCGAGCAGCTGATGTCGTTTACCTGGACTTGAGCAAAGCCTTCGACACTGTCCCGCACCACCTTCTGGTCTCCAAGCTGGTGACACATGGATTTGATGGATGGACCACTAGATGGATACAGAACTGGCTTGATGGCCGCACCCAAAGAGTGGCTGTCAATGGGTCCATGTCCCAATGGAGGCCAGTGACAAGCGCAGTCCCTCAGGGATCAGTCCTGGGACCTGTCTTGTTCAACATCTTTGTGGGTGACATGGACAATGGCATCGAGTGCACCCTCAGCAAGTTTGCTGATGACACCAAGCTGTGTGGTGCAGTGGACACGCTGGAGGGAAGGGATGCCATCCAGAGGGACCTTGAGAGGCTGGAGAGGTGGGCACAAGCCAACCTCATGAGGTTCAACAAGACCAAGTGCAGGGTCCTGCATCTGGGTCGAGGCAATCCCAGGCACAAACACAGGCTGGGCAGGGACTGGCTGGAGAGCAGCCCTGAGGAGAGAGACCTGGGGGTGCTGGTGGATGAGAAGCTCAACATGAACTCTCACTGTGCGCTTGCAGCCCGGAAAGCCAATCAGATCCTGGGCTGCATCAGGAGAAGTGTGACCAGCAGGTCAAGGGAGGTGATTCTCCCCCTCTACTCAGCTCTGCTGAGACCCCACCTGGAGTACTGCGTCCAGTTCTGGAGCCCCTATTACAGGAGGGATGTGGATGTGCTGGAGTGTGTCCAGAGAAGGGCCACGAGGATAATCAGAGGGCTGGAGCACCTCTCCTATGAGGACAGACTGAAGGAGTTGGGGCTGTTCAGTCTGGAGAAGAGAAGGCTCTGAGGTGACCTCATTGTGGCCTTCCAGTATCTGAAGGGGGCCTACAGGAAGGCTGGGGAGGGACTTCTCAGGGTATCAGGTAGTGATAGGACTAGGGGGAACGGAATGAAGCTGGAAATGGGGAGATTCAGGCTAGATGTGAGGAGGAAGTTCTTCACCATGAGAGTGGTGAAGCCCTGGAATGGGTTGTCCAGGGAGGTGGTTGAGGCCCCGTCCCTGGAGGTGTTTAAGACCAGGCTGGACGAGGCTCTGGCCAGCGTGATCTAGTGTAGGGTGTCCCTGTCCATGGCAGGTGGGTTGGAACTAGATGATCCTTGTGGTCCCTTCCAACCCTGACTGATTCTATGATTCTATTCTATGATTCTATTAAAGCAAGAAAGTTGATTTCTAACTCTCAAAACACTGACAAAAGCTCAGCTACAAAGAACAAGTTCAGAAATTTCCTTTTATAGTATTTCCATAAAACATGTATAAGACATCATTTCTTTCCATTTTCAGACAGAGTTAAATATATTCCCACTTCATGCTGTAGGATATTTGCAACGTGATTTTGTAGAGTGATCTAAAGTTGAATGATCTAACGTAACAAATAAAGAAGATCTGTGTAGAACCAAGGTCTTAGGCTCTTGTCTCAGAAATATCTTTTCATAAACTTAACATCAAGAACATCTACAGTTTTAGTGAAGTTATTTGAATCTCTTGAACTTGAAAAGTGCTGAAGAAACAGTCTCTGAGAAATCAAAAATTGTAAATTCTTTTGAGTAAGATGAGAATCTTCTTACTATTTATAAGGTAAAGCTAACCATGTATCGCCAGGCCAGAAGGAGTCTTTAGGCATAAGTGGTAAATAATTATTCGGACCCCTTACCCTGTCCAGAAGTCATACAAACAGATATGTATATTACCTGGTCTGGCTTATGCCACCAGATGTTAAAACATCATTAATTTATAGCAGAAAACACTCATAGTCTAAATTTAAAATTTAATACTTTGTTGTTGTGACAGTTTTAGGCTGTGCCTTTAAAAAAGGGAGAGCCACAGAATACTCTAGCTGAATGTTTAGGTGTGAAAAGGAAAACAAAGATAATTCTAAATGAATTTCATTGATAGATCAGTAGAATGTAGCTTTAAGAACTTACAGTCTCTCTTCAGTCTTTCTCTTATGTTCTTTGCTGGAGTGCATGCAACTGACCTTGGACTGAAACTGATGAGATAAGAAAACTAACTTCTCTAATAACTGCTTTGAACGAACAATTTTCCCATTAATATCCATTTCTCTTTTTTCACAGTATCACAGCATCACCAAGATTGGAAGAGACCTCAAAGATCATCGAGTCCACCCTGTCACCACAGACACCATGACTAGACCATAGCACCAAGTGCCACATCCCATCCCCTCTTGAACACCTCCAGGGATGGCGACTCCACCTCCTCACCAGGCAGCACATTCCAATGATGAACGACTCTCTTGTTGAAGAATTTCCTCCTCACCTTGAGCCTAAACTTCCCCTGGGGCTGCTTGAGACTGTGTCCTCTTGTTCTGGTGCTGGTTGCGAGAGAGAAGAGACCAATCCCTTCCTGGCTACAACCACCTTTCAGGTAGTTGTAGAGAGCAATGAGGTCTCCCCTGAGCCTCCTCTTCTAAAAGGCTAAACAACCCCAGCTCCCTCAGCCTCTCCTCATAGGGTGTGACCATTTTAGGCTGTGCCTTTAAGAAAGGGACAGTTGCTGAAACACTCTGGCTGAATGTTTTGAAAAACATGATATTCTAAACTAATTTCAGTGGTAGATTGGTAGAATGCACCCTGCCACATAGGGCTTGTGCTCAAGGCCTCTCACCAGCCTGGTTGCCCTTCTCTGGGCACATTCAAGTGTCTCAATGTCCTTCCTAAACTGAGGGGCCCAGAGGTGGACACAGTACTCAAGCTGTGGCGTAACCAATGCAGAATACATGCGCATAATGACCTCCCTGCTTCTGCTGGCCACACTATTCCTAATACAGGCCAGGATGCCATTGGCCTTCCTGGCCACCTGGGCACACTGCTGGCTCATGTTTAGGTGGGTTTCAATCAGCACCCCCACATCCCTCTCTGCTTGGCCACTCTCCAGCCACTCTGAACCCTGCCTGCAGCTCTGCATGGTGTTGCTGTGGCTATAGTGCAGCACCCAGCACTTGCATCTGTTGAATGGCAACATATTGGACTCAGCCCACCTGTCCTGTCAGTCGAGGTCCCTCTGCAGAGCCCTTCTACCCTCTAACTGACCAACATCTGCTCCTAACTTGGTGTCATCTGCAAATTTGCTGATGACTGTCTCAATCCCCTCATCCAGATCATCAATGAAGATATTAAAGAGGATGGGGCCCAGCACTGATCCCTGGGGGATGCCACTGGCGACTGGCCTCCAGCTGGATGTGGCACCATTCACCACCACTCTCTGGGCTCAGCCCTCCAGCCAGTTCCTAACCCAGCACAGAGTATTGCGGTCTGAGCCATGAGCTGACAGCTTAGCCAGCAGTTTGTTGTGGGGGAGGGTGTCAAAGGCCTTGCTGAAATCCTGGTAGACCACATCCACAGCCTTCCCCACATCCACCAGGCAGGTCATAGAAATAATAGAAGGAGATCAGGTTGGAGAGGCAGGACCTGCCCTTCCTAAATCCATGTTGGCTGGACCTGAGCCCTTGGCTGTCCTTCAGGTGTGCAGTTATTGCCGCCAGGATTATCTGCTCCATGATTTTCCTTGGCACTGAGGTCAGGCTTACTGGCCTGTAGTTTCCGGGTTCTTCCATCCGACCCTTGTTGTGGATGGGGATCACATTGGCCTGTTTCCAGTCATCTGAGACCTCACCAGTGAGCCAGGACTGGAGGCAAATGATGGTGAGCGGCTTGGCCAGCTCATCTGCCAGCTCTCTCAGCACCCTAGGATGGATCTCCTTTTTTCTCCTTTTTCCGTCCAGTTAGCTTGTACAAGAAAGGGCGGGGATGGGGAGCGGGGAGGGGATTTGGGGGGAACCCAGGGAATATTCTCCTTGGGAGGGTTTTTCTGTGTTATGTTCTTTCCTGTATATTGTTTGTATATACTCTAAATACTGTATATTTTGTGTATATTCATTGCATTTCATTCTACTTGTAAAATACAGCTTTTCATTCACTTCTCTGACTGAGTTTAGCTGTGCTTTATGAGGTGGGAGGATTAAGCCTTTACACTACCACAGTCATGTTGATAAGTTTTACAAATAGTAATATTAATGGGCAGCTGTCTTGTTTTTATTTTATTTAAATGTGGATGTTTTTTGGGGGTTAAAACTTCATTTGGGATTTATCATCTGTTTAAATTGGAGAGCCTGATGTTAGCATGAATTCATTGCAGTACAAGCACTGAATGTTAGTGTACATATGTTATAGCATGTGGCAGAATTTCATCCCTCATCTTTTTCTTATGCCCTGTCCTCAGAGTCACTAAAAAGGCTGTCCCCTGAGAAGACTCTTTGTTAAATTAGGTCAGCAACTGGAGGAAGCTATGTTTCAACTCCACTACTGAACAATATGCCAGGGTTAACTCCTGAAAATTCTCTCTTCTTCAACTTTTTCTGGGAGTAAAGGAGAAATCTGTCAAAGTTTAGTACCCCACAGTATTCAAGGGGCAGACATGCCATGGATTTATACAGTGGTTTAATTATGCTCTTCTTTCTTTTCTTTCTTTCTTTCTTTCTTTCTTTCTTTCTTTCTTTCTTTCTTTCTTTCTTTCTTTCTTTCTTTCTTTCTTTCTTTCTTTCTTTCTTTCTTTCTTTCTTTCTTTCTTTCTTTCTTTCTTTCTTTCTTTCTTTCTTTCTTTCTTTCTTTCTTTCTTTCTTTCTTTCTTTCTTTCTTTCTTTCTTTCTTTCTTTCTTTCTTTCTTTCTTTCTTTCTTTCTTTCTTTCTTTCTTTCTTTCTTTCTTTCTTTCTTTCTTTCTTTCTTTCTTTCTTTCTTTCTTTCTTTCTTTCTTTCTTTCTTTCTTTCTTTCTTTCTTTTCTTTCTTTCTTTCTTTCTTTCTTTCTTTCTTTCTTTCTTTGTTTCTTTCCTTCTTTCTTTCTTTCTTTCTTTCTTTCTTTCTTTCTTTCTTTCTTTCTTTCTTTCTTTCTTTCTTTCTTTCCTTCTTTCCTTCTTTCTTTCTTTCTTTCTTTCTTTCTTTCTTTCTTTCTTTCTTTCTTTCTTTCTTTCTTTCTTTCTTTCTTTCTTTCTTTCTTTCTTTCTTTCTTTCTTTCTTTCTTTCTTTCTTTCTTCTCTCCTTTCCTTCCTTCCTTCCTTCCTTCCTTCCTTCCTTCCTTCCTTCCTTCCTTCCTTCCTTCCTTCCTTCCTTCCTTCCTTCCTTCCTTCCTTCCTTCCTTCCTTCCTTCCTTCCTTCCTTCCTTCCTTCCTTCCTTCCTTCCTTCCTTCCTTCCTTCCTTCCTTCCTTCCTTCCTTCCTTCCTTCCTTCCTTGTTATTTCTTTACCACTTTCATTTGCTTTTTTCTTCCTTCTGAGGACTGAATGAAACTTTTCTTGGAAATACTGTTTTTTCTCCCAGATCTCATGCATCAGTAGTAGCAGTCATCTCAAATTAAATTTAGACTTCAGGGCTTTTTATTTTTTTCCCTTCTCTTTTAGTATCCCAGTCTGGAATTTCTGACCATGTTGTTTGGAATTCAGAAATTACATTTTGACCAGCTTCTCTTCCATGACAGTTACTTCTGCAGCAAGGCATGTACAAATACTTCTAGAATATAGGGCTTCTTAGATGGGAAACCAGAATACTTTGACTAGTGCAGCCTCAAAGGGGTATGACTACTGTTCATAAAAAATAATTTAAGGGCAAACACATAGGAGGGACCTCCCACCAAGCTAAAGATCCCCTGGAAATCAATGTTCACGTGAAACCAAACTAGTTTAAGCAGTCAATGAATTAATTTTAAGATAGGAATTAGCTGGCTAGTAACTGTAATGTTATGAATTTACCAGTTTTGGCAGTTTCAGGCTATGCCTTTAAATGCAGCTGCAGATTTTTGAGCAGAAGAGTGGAGAAATATAAACAAAAGCACAGTTGGGTGTAAAAAGAAAAATAAGAGATTACTCTAAATGAATTTCATTGGTCAGATATGACATGTAGACCTAGCAATATTTCACATTGCAGTTCATTCTGTTCTCTGTCTGCTGGCACGCTGCTCTGCTTCTCAGGGAGACCTTTATCAGCTAACTGTGAGATAAGACTGCTAACTTGTAACAATGCTTTGAGCTAATGGCTCTCTCTAACATCTTTTTTCTATTTTTCTTCCAATCAAACAGAGGAAAAGGGGAGGAGAGGCTGGGGCCAAGCAGGGGCATTTTCCCCCCACCCACAGGAGTTTCCATGCTATTTTCTCCCTGTAAATACATGCATAATATTGTAAATACTGTATATTTTGTACATATTCATTGCACTCCATTGTAGAGTGTAGTTTCTGCTTGTAAATACAGCTTCCATTTGCTTCCCTGATAGTTAGCTGAGATTTTGTTAATGCGGGTGGGTTAAACCATCACACCAGTGACAACCAAAAAAAACAACCAAACAAACAAAACAAACAAACAAAGCCCCCATAAGCCCCCAAACCATTTAAACAGCAAATGGAGAAAAATAATAAAGAACAGCTTTTCCCAGATTTAAGCAGATTTGGGCCTCCTATTAGAGCATACCTTGGAGTATACATGAATGTAGTCTTTCCACTAAAACTATATGCATCCAAAAATACAGGTTATGTCTGAATCTTTGTTACAGTGTTTCTCCTTCATGCTGTAATTTTTAATTTTGAAAATAAACACCATAAGCTCTGCAGATTCAACATTCATGTGTTTTCTGATTAGTAATGTTGCTCGAACAAGTATAGTGACAAAATACTGGAATAGGCTGACCAGAGAGGTTGAAGAGTGTGACCTACTCTAGGTGATCTTGCTCTGGTAGGGGAGTCGGACTACCTGAATCTTAGAATCATAGAATCAATAAGGTTGGAAAAGACCTCAGAGATCATCAACTCTAACCCATCACCCAACACCTAATGACTAACAAAACCATGTCATCAAGTGTCACGTGCAATCCCCTCTTGAACACTTCCAGGGACAGTGACTCCACCACCTCCATGGGCGGTCCATTCCAATGGCCAACAGCTCTTCCTGTGAAGAACTTTCTCCCTACCTCAAGCCTGAAGCTACCCTGGCACACCTTGAGACTGTGTCCTCTAGTACTGGTGCTGGTTGCCTGGGACAAGAGACCAACTCCCACCTGGCTACAACCTCCCTTCAGGTAGTTGTAGACAGCAACAAGATCTCTCCTTCCAGGATGAACAATCACAGCTCCCTTAGCCTCTCCTCATAGGGCTTGTGCTCAAGGCCTCTCCCCAGCCTTGCTGCCCTTCTCTGGACATGTTCAAGAGTTTCAATATCCTTCTTAACTGAGGGGCCCAGAACTGGACACAGGACTCAAGGTGTGGCCTAACCAAAGCAGAGTACGGGGGCACAATGACTTCCCTGCTCCTGCTGTCCACACTATTTCTGATGCAGGCCATCATGCCATTAGCCTTCTTGGCCACCTGGGCACACTGCTGGCTTATATTAAGGTGGCTGTCAATCAGCACCCCCACATCCCTCTATGTTTGGCAGCTCTCCAGCCACTCTGACCACAGCCTGTAGCACTGCATGGGGTTGTTGTGACCAAAGTGCAGCACCCAGCACTTGAACTTGCTGAATGCCATCATATTGGACTCTGCCCATCTGTCCAGCCTGTAAAAGTCCCTCTGGAGTGTCCTTCTACCCTCTAAAAGATCAACATCTGCTCCCAACTTGGTGGTGTCTGCAAATTTACTGATGATGGATTCAATACCCTCATCCAGCTCATCAGTAAAGATATTGAACATGATGGGCCCCAGAACTGATTCCTGCAGGACACCAATAGTGACTGGCTGCCAACTGGAAGTGGCACCATTCACCACCACTCTCTGGGCTCTGTCCTCCAGCCAGTTCTTAACCTAATGTAGAGTGCACCTGTCCAAGCCATAGGCTGACAGCTTGGCCAGGAGTTTGCTGTGGGGGACAGTATCAAAGGCCTTGATGAAGTCCAGGTAGACTACATTCACAGCCTTCCCCACATCCACAAGGTGGGTCAACTAATCATAGAAGGAGATCAGGTTGGTCAGGCAGGACCTGCCCTTCTGAAATCCAAGTTGGCTGGGCCTGATTCCTTGGCCATCCTTCAGGTGCGCTGTGATTGCCCCCAAGATGATCTGCTCCATAATTTTTCCTGGCACTGAGGTCAGGCTGACAGGCCTGGAGTTTCCAGATTAATCCATCCAGCCTTTCTTGTGGATGGGCATCACATTGGCCAGTTTCCAATCATTTGGGACCTCTCCAGTGAGCCAGGACTGTTGAAAAATAATGGAGAGAGGCTTGACCAGCTCATCTGCCAGTTCTCTCAGCATCCTAAGATGGTCCCATGGAACTGTGGTGTATCCAAGTAGCTCAGCAGGTCTCTAACTGCTTCCTCATGGGTTTCATGGGCACTACACTGCTCCCTGACCCCATCTACCAGTTCAGGAGGCCAGTTATCCTGAAGTCCTCCTGCCTTACTGCTGAAAATGGAAGCAAAGAAGGTATTTAGTACCTCAGCCTTTTCATCATCTTTAGTTACAATGTTCCACTCCAGGTTCAATAAAGAGTGGAGGTTCTTCTTGCCCCACTTTTTAGCATTAATATATTTATAAAAGTGCTTCTCATTGTCTTTTACAGAAGTGGCCAGCTTCAGTTCTAACTGGGCTTTTTCCTCTCTAATTGTCCTCTTACGACATCCTTAAACACATCACTAGTTTCCTCCCCACCTTTCCAAAGGTGTGATAGTTTAGGCTGTACCTTTAGAAAGGATAGCTGCAGAATTCTCTAGCTGAATATTTGGGTGTAAAAAGGAAAAGAAAAGGAAGATAATTCTAAACTAATTTCATTGGTAGATGAGTGGGATGTAGTTTTATGATCTTACATTTTGTTCTCAGTGTGTTTTTTGTTTCTTGGCCAGAATGTATGCATGCTGACACTGGACAGAAGCTGGTAAGATAACCAGCTAACTTCTAACAACACTTTGAGCTAACTGAACTCCTCCCAATGTCCTTTTTCTACTCTTCTCTTTTCTTCTAATTAGCCAGAGGGAAAGGGGAGGGTGGAGAGAGGTTTGGGGGGAACCCAAGGTGGGATCCTCCTCCTGTGGAGGATTTTCTGTATTGTTTCCTTCTGTAAATTCTTGTATAATATTGCAAATACTGTATATATTGTGTATATTCATTGCATTTCATTATTGCTTGTAAAATACAGCTTCATTCACTTCTCTGGCTGAGTTCAGCTGTGCTTTTTGTTGGTGCAATTGGACTAAACCATCACACTACAACAAAAATAATTTGGTACTCAGTGTGTGGCTTGAAATAATTGCCTACCAGACACGGGACAAGATTTGTTTGATTTATTTCTGCTCAGGGAAGCAAACATGAAGGTGTTGTAGATTCTTAAACATCTGATCTTTCCTGATCAAATGAGACAGCTGGAGGATAGTCTCACACATGTTTCTTTGGTTTCAGCCACTGAAATTCTGTCTGGAAAAATTGAGAATTTCATGAAATAGCTGAAGGCTTCATTATCCAAATTGACACAAGGAGATAATTCCAGCTCTTCTTCCTCCAGATGGATACAAGTTTCAGCTGTTAGAAACAGACATTCTCCAAGGAGGTCATTCCAAAACAGATCAAACCAAACCAAAGGTGATACACCCTCTTTTTTTCCCTTAATTCATTCAAGATGTGCTTGCTCAGCCTGGCTGGTTGCTTTCCCCTTCTGAGGTCCCTTCCAACCTCTAACCCTAACCCTTCCCCCCTCAAAACAAAAAAGATAAAAAAGGAAAGAAAAGGGGGTATGAAAAAAAAAGGAAGATGTAAATCTACTGAGAAATAATTTGGAGTTGGTTTGAAAGTAGAGAGGCAAAAATTTTCATTAAAAATACATATATATACACATATATAACAATAACAGGAAGGGTTCACAAGGGTAAGGAACAAGGATATATAGGGAGAATATATATGCAAAACCAACAGTCCTTTGAAGATGCAGCAGGCAGAAAAGACCAGGCCTGACAAAATGGCAGAGAAGCAGGAAGCCAGCAGCAACTCAGTCTTCTTGTCCAGGCAAGGCAGAAGCAAAAGAGAACAAATGGCTGCTGTTTCTTCCTTTTTATTGGCTTGCTGGACAGGGAGGGAGAGTGGAACAGACTAAGTCAGTTTCCCAGGGGGAAAACCCCCTTCCAGGGAGGGCAAGGCTCTCAGAAGCCCTCCCACCACACACACTTTGACGATGGGCATAACAAGACACAAATATTCTCTGATTCTGTGAATATTAAAAACATGATGACTGTTTATAACAAGTTCTAAATAATCCAGGAAGGGGTAAGCTGTTGTCTCAAATTTTAATAGCAGGACAGATTGTCTTCCAGGCAGCTGGCCTCCTGAGCTGGCAGATGGAGCCTGGGAGCAGTATAGTTCTCCCTGTGATCCAGGAGGAAGTTATTAGAGATCCCCTTAGCCGCTTGGACCCCCACAAGTCCATGGGACTGGACGGGATCCATCCTAGGGTGCTGAGAGAGCTGGCAGATGAGCTGGCCAAGCCACTCTCCATCAATTTTCAGCAGTCCTGGCTCACTGGAGAGGTCCCAGAAGACTGGAAGCTGGCCAATGTGATACCCATCCACAAGAAGGGCCTGTTGGACGAGCCAGGGAATTACAGAACTGTCAGCCTGACCTCAGTGCCAGGTAAGATTATGGAAGAGGTCATTGTGAGTGCAATCACACAGCACTTCCAGGATGGCCAAGGGATCAGGCCCAGCCAGCATGGATTTAGGAAGGGCAGGTCCTGGGTCTCCAACCTGATCTCTTTCTATGATCAGGTGGCCCACCTAGTGGATGTGGGGAAGGCTGTGGATGTAGTCTACCTGGACCTCAGCAAGGCCCTTGACACTGTCCCCCACAGCAAACTGCCGGCCAAGCTGTCAGCCCATGGCTTGGATGGGAGCACACTGCATTGGGTTAGGAAGTGGCTGAACGGCCGAGCCCAGAGAGTGGTGGTGAATGGTGCCACATCCAGCTGGCAGCCTGTCACTAATGGTGTGCCCCAAAGATCAGTGCTGGGCCCCATGCTCTTTAATATCTTCATCGATTATCTGGATGAGGGCATTGTCTATCATCAGTAAATTTGCGGACGACACCAAGCTGGCAGCAGGAGTTGATCTGCTGGAGGGTAGAGAGGCTTTGCAGAGGGACCTTGACAGGCTGGACAGATGGGCAGAATCCAATGGCATGAGATTTAACACATCCAAGTACCGGGTTCTGCACATTGGCCACAGCAACCCCAGGCAGTGCTACAGGCTGGGCTCAGAGTGGCTGGAGAGCGGCCAGGCAGAGTGGGACCTGGGGCTGCTGGTTGATGGTAGGCTGATCATGAACCTGCAGTGTGCCCAGGTGGCCAAGAGGGCCAATGGCATCCTGGCCTGTATCAAGAACAGTGTGACCAGCAGGAGCAGCAAAGTCATTCTGCTCCTGTACACTCCTTAGGCCACACCTTGAGTCCTGTGGCCAGTTCAGGGACCCTCAGTTCAGGAAAGATGTTGACTTGCTGGATCATGTCCAGAGAAGGGCAACAAAGCTGGGGAGGGGTTTGGAACACAAGCCCTATGAGGAGAGGCTGAGGGAGCTGGGTTTGCTTAGCCTGGAGAAGAGGAGGCTCAGGGGACACCTTATTGCTGTCTACAACTACCTGAAGGGAGGTTGTAGACAGGTGGGGGTTGGTCTCTTCTCCCAGGCAACCAGCACCAGAACAAGAGGACACAGTCTCAAGCTGTGCCAGGGCAGGTTCAGACTGGATGTTAGGAAGAAATTGTTCACAGAAAGAGTGATTGCCCATTGGAATGGGGTGCCCAGGGAGGTGGTGGAGTCACTATCACTGGAGGTGTTTAGGAGGAGACTTGATAGGGTGCTTGGTTGCATGGTTCAGTTGATTAGGTTGTGTTGGATGATAGGTTGGATGGGATGATCTTGATCGTCTCTTCTGACCTTGTTTCTATTCTATTCTATTCTATTCTATTCTATTCTATTCTATTCTATTCTATTCTATTCTATTCTATTCTATTCTATTCTATTCTATTCTATTCTATTCTATTCTATTCTAAGGGTAACCCCTGGTTTGTCCAGGGGAGTTCTTGTGTTGTTTATACATTCTACATATATGTAAATGTGGTATATTTTGTACATACTAATAGCATTTCATTTTTAGATTGTAGGTTTGATTGTCTATACAGCTTCATCTACTTTGTAACTGAGCTGGTCTGGCAATTTGATGTTGGGGGAATTCTCAACCCTCCATATGTTCTTTAGTGACAGTGACATTCTTTTGAAGCACATCTCCTTATCCACATTATATGTTACTCTAGCTTTTTTATTTAGGGTTTTTCACACACCCTTCACATCATCTTGACTGTCTTCAGTCAATCAGCACTAAAACCTAAATACTCCTTTGCAATTCACAGCTATTCCCTTATCACATGTATTTGCTGTTGCCTCAAGGCAGATCTGTACAATTTTTGTTATTGAATTCTGTTTTCTTTTCTTCCCAAGCAGATGGAGGATGTGTAAATGTGTCTAAAGACTGAGAATACCATTAATTTGGTTTTTTACAGAGCCTTGGGAGATGCAATGTCTCTCTGTCTCCTTTTAAATCACTAGTAATTTGACAATACAGGCAAAGCAACTTTAGCACATTATTATCTCTCTTATAGCTCTGACTGCAGGGGTGAAAAAAGATACAATTCTGCTGCTGTACATCAATCTTCTGCTCTTTGCAAGAGAACACAATCCCCAAGCTGGATTTACATTACTCCATTAAGTATTGATTGTAATGCTTGAAGCCTTTATTGTTGTAACTTATCAGATGTTTCTGCTCTGCAATGAGTAGAAAATAGTATTTCCCAGATACTGCCTGTTGTGCCCTCCACAACTAATAGGGCAAAACTGGTCAAGAAGTATTAGATTTTTGTGGGGTTTTATTTGTTTTGTTTGGTTTGGTTGGTTGCCTTTTTGGTTTTGTTTTCTGTTTGTTTTGCTTTAAGTTAGTAGATTTAGAAAAGAAAGCTGTGTTAATCCGATTTGCTGAATAGTGAGTGCAAAAGATGCATCCAGTCCCTAATTTGGCATAAAGATCTGAATCAGAATTATTTTACAAAAAGTAGACGCCTTTTTCTTACTACAGCTCTGTGAGACTAAATTAATTAAACATGAAAGATTAGAAACTTCATATTTTTTTGGCAGAGAGGGATGCTCAATGTCATTATTTCTTATCAGTGCTTATCTAGGATCCCTCTTTAACTTCAGACTGCAGTTATTGCTTCAATAAAACATTAGATTAATATTTTGACAAATAAATTTAATATAATCAGCAATATTTTAAACAAATTATCATATGACTGAATAAAAAGGTACATAGGCATGAAGGAGCCAAGGCTGCTTTCTGAGACATTTTGCGCAAGTTTTCTGTTCTTTAAGTATGCTTTTCATAAATGGTGACTGGACAATTATTATTCTGGTAAACATCCGGGTCACCTCTTTGTCAAAATATTGCTTCTATACACATCTATTTCTACCTCTGTAAAGAAGTTTGAGCAGTATGATGGAGCAATCCAAACCACCAATGTAAGGTTATCTGGACCAAATCGTGGTCGAAATAAATTAATGTGATGATATCAAAAGTACATCATGTATTTTAAAAAGTTGGTTTAACTTTTGAAAACACTAAGACTGCTTCCTGCCCCAAGTATTTTCAAGATTATTGCACATCTAAGCTATGACTTTGTCATTGTTATAAATGTAATAGTGATTTGTGATTTGTGTTAAAAAATATAATTTCAGGGTGTCCTAAGACCCAGGTTAAAGAGGAGCTTGTTTTGAGAACAAATGGTAAACTGCACATTTGAATTGAGACTGTTTTGGTTGTCTGCCTAGTAACTAGACACAGCACCAAGGAAAAGCCGTTCCAAGGAGAGCTTGGTACAGATAAGTACCAGTTTTCTCAGGACTGTGGAATGTGCTTACCTTAGATAAGGGAACCTGAGCAACCGCATCTATGTGAAAAGATGGGATTACTCAAAGGACACATGAGGAAGACCTTCCCTGCTTCATTCACAACACCCAGGAAGACCCCTACCATATGGAATGTGCATGAGCAAGGAAGCTACACCTATTCCAAGAATTTGCTAGAACTCATTATCATACCCTTGCCTTCTATTTAGCATAAGCATGCATATGTAGATGATGTAGCTATATAAAGAAAATATAGCAATTATAAGGCTGTTGTGAAGAGACTGGAGGTGTGCTGTGAGGTGAAGTCCTGTAGTCTCTGCAGCCCAGTGTGTCGCTCTTGCTTGTCTCTATTATTTTTAATAAAACAACTTTTGAGTCACCATCACTGGAGGTGTTCAAAAAGGGATTGGATGTGGCACTTGAAGCCATGGTTTGGTTTGTCATGAGGTGTTGGATGACAGGTTGGACTTGATGATCTCTGAGGTCTTTTCCAACCTTATTAATTCTCTGATTCTATGATAAGAAACTTAGAAATTTTCTTGTGCGGCCTACTTATAACAATCATGAATATTTTGCAATTCAGACAGATAATAATTTAACCTCTAAATTATAGTAGGATAAATTGAGCATTGAGTCCACCATTCAGGTTAGAGACACTCAACTGTTTCATTTTCAGAAATCTGATCAATAAAGGATGTGAATACTGGCAACATTTTCTGAAACCTCATTGATTTTCATTGCTGGTGATCTCAGTACTTCAAGGTGATTCTCAGATACAGGACTGCAGGGACTAGTTTGAGGCGTTGTTACAAGAGCAAATCAGCAGGTGAGGGGTTTGAGGCTAGGTTGTTTTTTTTAAATTGCTCAGGAAAGTGCTGTAGAGGATGCAGAACCTCTGCTGCCACATTCACTTGATTTTTTTTTTTTTTCCCAAAGTTGGGACTCACTGATTACCACCTGCGAGTAGAAGGGAAGACAGCTACTTCACTCCAGATGGGAGGTAATGGGCTTGGTACCTAGCTCTCCTGTAAGAATCAAAGACTCTAGCTGATTAGGTTAGGCAGCTGCATGCCTGGTTAGTGGCTGCTATGAATGCTATTGGTAGGCGCCAATAAATTGCTGTGTCCTTCATGAGGAACCTGAAAATCTACTTCAGGATTCTGTTAGATGTCAGGAAACAGTGTGACCTTCTGTAATGTGCATTGTTGCAGTGTTGAAGTTGTGTTGCAGAGTTAGCTTCTAAGTAACTGCAGAATCATCCAAGGTTTCCCTAAGAAGTGTCATAAAAACTGCTTTATGCAAGAGTTTAATCCTGGCATGCATGTGTAGGACAATCATATATATGCAATACTTGTGGGTGTGAACCTTAAATTTGCTCTGTCACATCCAATACTCACAAAAAACCATGTTCTTTTGCATCCTTGTCTCTGTTTTAAATTTATTTATAATTTAATGTGTACTTTTAATGCTGCCAATGATAATTTAAACATCTTTCTTAAAGCTGAATGGACAGTTCAGCTAAACTACACAGTTTTCTAATGTTCAAGCTGAGCATTATTGGGCCTGAGCTCTGGGATAGAAATTTTGAATTTTATGGAGACGTACAAAAAGAGAAAGAGAACCCCCATCTCATTTTTCTCTGTGAGGTGCTGGCAACCATCTACCTGAGTATAGCAAGAACACTCTTAGCTATCAAAGCTGATGATATCAGCCTGTGAATTAAAGATTCTGCAGAGGGACTGATGAAATAAAATTCAAGGCCTTAGTATCACATCTCCACATTGGCCAAAATATCTGGCTTCTTGGAAAATTACATTTTCTGCCATGTCGGAGAATGACACAGCTGGTGCTCAGACTGTCAGAAATATTTCAGGAAAGTCTGCTGGAATCCCTTCAAGAGTTTCTGCTAATGGCATAGCCCAGCATTTGTAATGTAAAACATGGCTAACATTTGGGAAAGGGTTCTTCACATTGCACATTCTGTAGGATATATACTGAGGAAAATGAGCTGTTAGAATCATCTGTGAAATTTAAGACAATATGAAGAAGAGTGAAAGCATATTAATCCTTATCCCTTCTAGTAAGAGAGGCTTATCCACTCAGTTGTTCTGTGGAAACATTAGTAATGTGCTAAGTCTCACAATACTCCTCATGGCAAAGCTGATTTCTTGAGAATCCTATATCTTGGCCTAAGTCTCAAATCCAAGAGATGCAATTTATTCAGACTACATGAGAAGCACATCAAAGGCAATTAAACTGCTTGGTTGTGGGGGGTTTGTTTGGTTGGTTTTCCCAGAAATTAATGCTGCTTGCTAAAATATTGCATTGTAGGTTGGAAACCCAGGTCAATCAAATGTTCTACACATGATTCTAATGAGCAACTGATTCTGGAAAAGAGGGGAGAAAAGGAATAGGTTGCATGTCCTCTTCTTCCATGTTATAAATGTAATAATGGTTTGTGATTTGTGTTGTAGAATTCACTCTTAGTGGGGCTTAGTATCATGGCTGGGCAGTTGGTTTGTTTTGAGAACAGAAAGCAAATGTTCAGACTGTTTTGATTTTAATGAGGAGCCTTGTACGAATCTTCTCAAAGCCATGGAATGCTTATCTTAGATAAGAAAGGCCTGGACACAGCTGTACACGTGAAACACTTCTTTGTACTTGTGTGAGAAGACAAGCCTTATCTGTCTGCAGCCCCCACTGCAAGGAAAGTTACTACTCAAGAAGCCCAAGAAATTGCGAGAACTCATTATCATATCCCTGCCTTCTATTAAGCATAAGCATGCATGTGTAGATGGTGTAGCTGTATGAAGAAAAGTTAAGATTTGTAAGGTGCTTTTTGGCAGTTGTGAAGATTTTTATTTGTATCTCAACAGCAAAACAGCTTTTAGTTGTACCTTACTTTCAAGCCTTGCAAAAAATCAGGAAAATATCAGAAGTTAATTAACAGTAATGTCAAATACTCTAACTTATTTTTTTTAACTGTTTTGTTTTTCAGCACATTTCTGTGGTAGAAACTGGGACAGTGTCTAACTCAAAACTCATCTTGACATACATACTGTTTAGCACATGGCACAGAATTTGCATTGGATTCACTTGTATACTTCTGTTTATGGGATGCCTTTGAGGCATTTGTTTATGGACAGATGATGGGATAGTGTGTATGAAGAGGAAATGGAGACTGAATAAGAGTAGAAGCCCTTTCATGGCAGAGCAAAGCTGGCATTCAGCCTAGGTTTATATTGAAATTATCTGGAATAATTTATGAGATGCTGTCCAGTAAATAGTGTTTATCCTCTAAAGAGCCACAAAGAAAAAAATAATCATTTAAGAAGACCATTGGAAGAATGAAATGGAAAAGAAGCTATAAATCTTGACTTGATAGAGTTATTTTTTTCTTACAATTGTTTTCCCAGGCTTAATGAATGATGATGGTTTAGATTATTGCATGGACTTCTGTCTGCAACCTAAATCCTAAAATTTTGTCTTTACCAAGCAGAGGCAGGTCCTCACACTTCTTTTTTATATTTTTTTTAAAGGAAGTGCATTGCTTCTGCTGCTCCTTCTGAAATTGTTAAGCAAATTTTAAAAATAATAAAAGCAAGTTGTTAAGATAATTTTTAAAATAATATAAATAATCTATTTTATTCTCAGTCATTCTGTTCCATGTTTGCCATTATTTGTGGACCTTGTGGTTCAACATGCTAATTTGTGTTTCACTAACTCTATCATACATGGTAATCCTGTGATATCCCGTGTGCCTCTGTTTACAAACCCTATCATACAGTAAACACAGTGGGTGTTACTAGCCACTTTCAGGTTTTCCAGTCACTTTTAGGTTTCTTTTTCTGTTTCCCTCAGACTCCTCCAATGGCACAAACTAATTACAGAATGAGCAAATTCCAGCTTGGAGCCCAAAACAAAGGAAAGACAAATGACCTTCAGGCAGCTACTTCACACTAACAGTCTCACCACTTTGTTCTACTGTTATTTTATGTGATATGAGAGTTATTCCATGGAGCTGTCAATCATGTTCTGGTATGTGAGGATAAACACAGAGGGAAAAAGCTATCTGTAATGAATGGGGGGGTCGGGGGGAAGGTATTAAAAAAATCATACAATCATAGAATGGTAGAGGTTGGAAGATACCTCTAGAGATCCTCAAGTCTAATCCCTCTGCCAAAGCAGGATCACCTAGGGCAGGACACAGAAGAATGCATTCAGTCAGGCCTTGAAAGTTTCCAGAGAAAGAGACTCCTAACCACTCTGGACAGACTGTTCCAATGCTCCATCATACTTACAGCAAAGAAGTTTTTCCTTATGTTGAGGTGGAACTTCCTTTGTTCCGTCCAGTTTATGCCTGTTGCCCCTTGTCCTGTCAAAGGACACCACTGAAAAGAGACTAACACTTCTTGACACTCATCCTTCAGATAGTTATAAACATTAATAAGATCTCCTCTCAGTCTTCTCTTTTCCAAACTAAACAGCCCCAGTTCTCTTAGCCTATAACACATGTGATAGTACCTTAATCATCCTTGCAACCCTCCACTAGACTCTTGCTATATCCCTGTCCCACTTGACCTGGGAGCTCAGGTTTGGACACAGTACTCCAGGTGTGGTCTCACTGGGGCAGAGTAGAAGGGAGAGGAGAACTTCCGTCAACCTGCTGGACACACTCAGCTTAATATACCCTGAGATACCATTGGTCTCTTGGGCTATGAGAGCACATTTTTTTCTCATGAATAAGTTATTATTCATCAGGACTCCAAGGTCCTTCTCTATCATGTCAAACCCTAACCTGTACTGTTGCATGGTGTTGTTCCTCTCCAGTTGCAGGATGCTAGTTGTTGAAGCTTAGCTGTCCAGTCTGTCCATATCTCACTGAATGGCAGCAGAGCCTTCCAGAATGTCAGACAGATGTAGTTGAAATAAAAACACAGAAAGAATTATATATGCATAGAATTATATATGCATATAATTCTCCGTAAGTATTTTAGACGTTCAGTTTGGAAAACATAGCTTGAAATCAAGAACTCAGATCAAGGCTCTAACAATGAGTTCAAGGTCTCTGGCAATGAAATGAAGTTCAGAAATTAATCTCTGAAGTTCATGACCACATGAGGAGGAGAATACCTATGCACAGACACCTCACAATGTATCCTGATTAACAGTTCTCTAACATAGTTTTATAGTAAATTGATATAGTGGTAACATTTTGTTTAAATTATGCAGAACTTTTCAAAGAAACTTTTCCAGTCATCTGACTCAGCATACTGAAAGCTTCAGAATGTCTTCATGATGCCAACTCTTCCAGGTCAAGTTGTCACTGGTTTTCATCTTTCACAGACAAAAGTCATAGCAATAGAAAAAGAAAACAAAGTTGATGGGTTCTTCAAAACACATTTACATTCAATCTATATTATGAATACATATTTAAAAACAACTCAATACAAGTTGGAAAAATTCCAGCTGTAGCAAAATTTTATTTCATGACAGAAAGCACCAGTGAAACTAGGTTTATATTAGCTTCTGGGTTGGCTTCATAATCTGAAATAGAGACAGTAACAAAATAAACCTCAGTTGGTTGTTGATATACCTCTGTTATATCTAAATCTAGAAATACAGGAACATGTAGAATAGAATAGAATAAAATAGAATAGGATAGGATAGGATAGGATAGGATAGGATAGGATAGGATAGGAGGATAGGATAGGATAGGATAGGATAGGATAGAAACAAGGTCAGAAGAGACCTTCAAGATCATCCCGTCCAATCTATCATCCAACACAACCTAATCAACTGAACTATACAACCAAGCACCCTATCAAGTCTCCTCCTAAACACCTCCAATGATAGTGGTTCCACCACCTCCTCGGGCACCCCATTCCAATGGGCAATCACTCTTTCTGTGAACAATTTCTTCCTAACATCCAGTCTGAACCTCCCCTGGCACAGCTTGAGACTGTGTCCTCTTGTTCTGGTGCTGGTTGCCTGGGAGAAGAGACCAACCCCACCTGTCTACAACCTCCCTTCAGGTAGTTGTAGACAGCAATAAGGTGTCCCCTGAGCCTCCTCTTCTCCAGGCTAAGCAACCCCAGCTCCCTCAGCCTCTCCTCATAGGGCTTGTGCTCCAACCCCTCCCCAGCTTTGTTGCCCTCCTCTGGACATGTTCCAGCAAGTCAACATCTTTCTTAAACTAAGGGTCCCTGAACTGGCCACAGGACTCAAGGTGTGGCCTAACCAGTGTCAGTGTACAGGGGCAGAATGACTTTTCTGCTCCTGCTGGCCACACTGTTCCTGATTGTGGGGGTTTGGCTCTGGCCTGGAGGCCAGGTGCCCACCAAAGCCGCTCTATCACTCCCCCTCTTAAGTGAACACTCTTAAGTGAACAGGGGAAGAAAGGGGGGGGGGGAAATAACTGAAGCCAGGAATAGGTTAGGAGCAATTTTAGTAACACTAATAAGCAAACAGCAATAGACCGTGCAGAAGCAAAAAGCAGAGAGAGAGATGTTAGTCTCTACTTCACATCAGCACGATGATGGTTGGTCTCGGGAAGCAGGGCTCTCTAATCTCGGTGGTTCCTTGGGAGGATAAATGTCATGGATGAAAGCCATGGATGAAAGCCCGTACTTCCTTCCTTCACTTCCTTCTTATACCTGAGCTGATGTCAGATGGCTCAGCTGTGGCCCCTCCTGTGACCGGTTTAGGCTGTGCCTTTAAGAAATGGACACTTTCTGAACACTCTGGCTGAATGTTTTTGATATTTGAATGAAAACAAAGATATGCTAAACTAATTTAATTGGTAGAATGTAACTGTAAGTTTTAGCTTAGTCTGTTCTTCTCTGTCCTGTTGGCTGGCCTGTTTCTCTCTCTGAAGCAACAGCTTGCTGGGCAGGAGCGACCTTGCTAACCAGATAAGAAAACTAACTCTTGCATTCGCTTTGAGCTTAACAGAATTTTCTTCTTAATTACCTTCCTTTCTCTCTCTCTCTAACCCTATTTGGGAAAAAAGGGGAGGTAGGGAGGGAGAAGGGGGAACAGGCCGAACCCCCCTGGCCGCAGGGGGTTGGGAAAAGGTCTCCTATATTACATACATTGCTGTATATTTCTGTATATGTTGTAAATATTGTATGTTTTTGTACATATTCATTGCATTCCATTTCTGCTTGTAAATATAGCTTTCATCTGCTTCTCCAGCTGAGCTAGCTGTGGATTCTTGTGTGTGTGTGTGTGTAACTTTCTTACCCTGCCACACCTCCCAAGATTTTGCCCACCCTTCAATGTAATCTTGGGGCAAGGAAATGTTGAAAGGACACAGCCTGGATACTGGATTCAGCAGTAGCCAAAACACTGCTGTGTCATCAACTGCTGCTGCAAAAACCCACAGCACTAGAAAGATGCTGTGAGGAGAATTAACTCTAGCTCAGTTCAACCCAATACAATCTCCACCCCTTATTCCATACTATTTGCATCATGCTCAGGTTCTGCACATTTCAATACATTTAACCATCTGTAGTGGGTTGAGGCGGCCCCCCTCCCCACCACAGGCAAAATGACAACTCTGACAAACGGATTGCAGAAGTCATGGAAAAGTTTAAATAGAAAAAGTTGAAGGTGCACAAAGGAACCAGAAAACAGTGAAAGAAGAAACCCCAAAACACACCCGGATGAACCCCATCCCCACCTGAGGGTGGGCCCAAGACCCCCAGGGCTCGTTCTTCCTCCCCCACTGCTAGGCTAGTCTCAGCTGGCCAGGCCTGAGACCACCCATCCCCCTGGCCTTGGGCCTAGCCAGGCCCAAGGCCGGGAGTCGTCTCCCCCAGTTACCAGGTGCTGGCAAGGGGAAGAAAGAGAAATAGGCGGACCCCACGCAAGATCTTATAGCGGTGCAGGGAATTGTGGTAGGAGATACATGGTTTCCTGTGTCCACCCACTGGGCTGGACTTCTGGACACAGGAAGTACACCATGCAGCAGAGGGCACCCAGCCCAAACCTCCACATGCCATCCCTTATCTCATATCGCAACCCCTGCACCCAAACACATCATCAAATTAGAAATCCCCTGATGTCATGTCTGGCAAGGTCCATATCTTCGTCTGCGTGTCCACCCAAACAGTCTCTCATTCAGGCTCAAGTATCAGTCCAATCCAGTTCTTCTTCTTTTGTCCATTGGAGCCTCCCAGCGATGCAGAGTTCACTCTTCTGCAGTGCAGGTTCTTCGTGGATCCGTTGGACATCCTGGCCACCTGGAAAAGCCTCACAACCTCTCAGCCAAGCTTTTGTTCTCATCCACACTAACTCAGTGGCATATCCTCCACCCCTGGGGCAAGCCAGTCAGAACAATCCGGCTCCATGACTGCTTTTTTCCATCCCCAGGGTGCCACAACCGACCACCTCCAACCTTGGTCCAGGCTACACAGATGCCTGTCAAGGTACTTCGCCCCCCACCGGGCATTCACGTACCCTGGTATGACAGCATCTGGCTTCACATCGCCCCCCTGGAAGAGGGAGGGACTGCACCACAGCCCACTGAGAAGAAGGGAGGCGGAGCCAGGTGCTCGGCGCCATCTTTGGAACTTGTCCGAGGATCGGAGGAGATTAAAGCTGGGCCCACCACAGCCAGAGTGCCAGGATGGTGTCTGCTGCCGCTGCCACTCAGCATACAGCAGGGCTCTGGCCGCAGTACAGAATCAAAATCACCTCCACCCCTTGGGCATTGAAATGGCTTCTCCAGTGAAAGCCACAAACACGTTCTCAGAGCCTTTGAAAACGGCTTTCCAGATGGGGTCCCCGTTCGCCCCTCTTGGGTTTCGGTAGCTGGCTCGCCCGCCCGCTGCGGCTGGCTCTATCCTTGCAGCGAAAACAGACCTCATCTGACCTGCTCACCACTGCCCCTCCCCTGCTTCACCCCCGCCGCTTCTACTGCCCGCAGAGAGCAAAGGGTGGAGGAAGGGCAGGTCCCGCTTTCTTAAGTGGTACCCCCCCGACACACCAGGGGTCCCCCTGCAATCCACAAGAATTCACACAATCACCCCGGCAGCAAAGTTTGAGCCCCACATTCCCAAAGCCGGACCGATGCCCAGAACTAAATTTAAACTGTCCATCTTTTGCAATCCGATCTGCAGTTCGTCACAGCAACCAGCCCCACATTGGCGCGCCAAAAATGTAGTAGGTTGAGGCAGCCCCCTCCCCACCACAGGCAAAATAACGACTCTGACAAATGGACTGCAAAAGTGATGGAAAAGTTTAAATAGAAAAGGGTGAATGTGCACAAAGAACCAGAAACAGTGATAGAAGAAACCCCAAAACAGACCCGAAAACATCCCATCCCCACCTGAGGGTGGGCCCAAGACCCCCAGGGCTCATTCTTCCCCCCCCACTGCTAGGCTAGTCTTGGCTGGCCAGGCCTGAGACTGCCCATCCCCCCTGGCCTTGGGCCTAGCCAGGCCCAAGGCTGGGAGATGTCTCCCCCAGTTACCAGGTGCTGGTGAGGAAAGAAAGAGACAGAGGCAGACCTCACACTAGATTTTATAGTGGTGCAGGGAATTGTGGTAGGAGATACCTGGTTTCCTGTGTCCACCCACTGGGCTGGACTTCTGGACACAGGAAGTACACCACATAGCAGCGGGCACTCAGCCCAAACCACCATGTGGAGGAACCCAGAAATTCCAGGCCAGTCAGCCTGACCTCAGTGCCAGAGAAAATTATAAAGCAGATTATCTTGGTGGGAATAAATGCACACCTGAAGGATGGCCAAGGGTTCAGGTCCAGCCAGCATGGATTTAGGAAGGGCAGGTCCTTCCTCTCCAACCTGATCTCCTTCTATGATCAGGTGACCCGTCTGGTGGATGTGGGGAGGCCTGTGGATGTGGTCTACCTGGACATAAGCAAGGCCTTTGACACCACCCCCACAGCAAACTGCTGGCCAAGCTGTCAGCTCCTGGCTTAGACCGCAACACTCTGTGCTGGGTTAGGAACTGGCTGGAGGGCCGAGGCCAGAGAGTGGTGGTGAATGGTGCCATATCCAGTTGGAGGCCAGTCACCAGTGGCATCCCCCAGGGATCAGTGGTGGGCCCCATTCTCTTCAATGTCTTCATTGATGATCTGGATGAGGGGATTGAGACAGGCATCAGCAAATGTGCAGATGACACCAAATTGGGAGCCAGTGTTAGTCAGTTAGAGGACAGAAGGGCTCTGCAGAGGGACCTTGACCAACTGGACAGATGGGCAGAGTCCAACAGGATGACATTCAACAAGTCCAAGTACCAGGTGCTGCACTTTGGCCACAATAACCCCATGCAGAGCTACAGGCTGGGGTCAGAGTGGCTGGTGAGCTCCCAAACAGAGAGGGACCTGGGGGTGCTGATCGACAGCTGCCTCTTCTCTCTGGCAACCAGCACCAGAACAAGGGGACACAGTCTCAAGCTGCACCAGGGGAAGTTTAGGCTCGAGGTGAGGAGAAAGCTCTTCACTGAGAGAGCCATTCGTCATTGGAATGGGCTGCCCAGGGAGGTGGTGGAGTCACCGTCCCTGCAGGTGTTCAAGAGGGAACTGGATGTGGCACTTGGTGCCATGAAGTCTGTGGTGACAGGTTGGACTCGATGATCTTTGAGGCCTCTTCCAACCTTGGTGATACTGTGATACTGTGACCTCAAACAATTTGAGAATTTATGGCTTTCTGGCACTTTTTTTTAAAGTCTTGATGAAAAGAAGAATGCAGTATAATCTTTTTCATCTTGTGGGGACTGAAATGAAGAAACAGAAGAAGAGTCCTTCTGCTCTGATATATTTGCAGATCGTCATCAACAGGCTACATGGGGAAAATTTTCAAATTCATCTTGAGCATCTGTAAGCTATGCTAAGTCAGTTCAGTCTTGTTCCTGCTATATAGCTGCATCTGAGTTTGCAGGTTCACAAAAAGATGTAATTCTCTTTTTTCCAGTGGTACCTTGAGCTGCCTTTTTTGGGTGAGACTCATTTGCTTTGTTAGGTTACAAGGAAAATTAACTTGGTGCATAAGTTACTGTAATACCTACAGGAGAAGATGAGCTAGAATGTTGCAGCCATTACTAGGGCTGAGAATTAGTCCAAACATTTAGATTCTGCCTTGGTGACAGCTATTTGGATTGAAACTTGATTACACCGTGTGAGCATATATGTTTTTGCAAAATTATTGGTCCTTAAATAAATTATTACAAAACCACTGTTTATTTTTTTCACTATTCAAGATTTATCTTTGCAAATCCAATTGGAATTCTCTTTTAATTAGGGGCCAAAAAAAAGGTAAACACTTAAGTAATCAGCTACTGACAACCAGTACCAGATTACACTAACACACTTTGAAAATCAAACTGGGAGAGAGGAAGGGAAAACCCTTAAAAATTCATGAAGTATGTAGTAAATCTCACTGACAGAATTTTTCAGCACCAAGGCAATGAAAGTAGTGTTGATCTATATAGTACAGATGTGGCTTCAGGGTGCAATCTGTCCAGATGTTCAGTATCAAATCTGCCACATGGGCACTGCAACAGGGAAGATAAATAATAAACTTCTTAGTCAAAGAAATAAATACAATTGGCAGCTGCTAATTTTCACTCCAATAAGCCTTCTGGTTCCCAATTGTTATGAAAAGAGTTCTGTGGGGTACCTAATGAATACAAATAGAGGAAAAATGAAGACTTATTAAGTCTTTTATGTCAGTCAAGCAGGGAAGCATTTTGGAATTTCATATTCTAGCGTGCAAATGGTTATGTCAAACAAACCTCTAAAAATTAAGTCTGTGCAAGAAATCCAGGTAAGAGTCAGGGAGCAGGTTTGAAACCAAATGGAAAGAAAACAGTTTATCCTGACGGCTACTTTATGAGCCTGGCAGAACCTCATATGCTGGTTCACCAAATCCAGGAAAGCAAAGGAATCAGAACTATAGAATGGTTTGGGTTGGAAGGGACCTTTAAAGATCATCAAGTCCAATCTCCAAGATCAAGATTTCTTGCCTTTTCCTGTAATAATTTTTAAAACAAGACTAGAAATGTAAGCAGAATATAGTATGAGCCATGTTTTCTTTCCTTCATAATTAAACTAGAGGGAGTCAGTGCAATGATTTCAGTTACAAATGCAAAGCACATGAGAGAAGAATCAGTTGCAAGCAGTTCGTTTGGTAGACATGTGCTTATTCAAGAACATGTGAGTAATTATGCAAACCATCACAGGGTAACAATGCAGTGTCTTAAAAATAGATATGGCCTAAATGGTTTCAAGATGTTACATGAATTTCTAGAGATGTGCTGTTCCGTGCTTCTCTGTAGAAACATAAAAATGTTAGATCTAATCATTAACGCCTGGATTCATTACTGTAAATTTTCTGCCCCCACAAATCAATTACTATAATGTGTTGCTACCGCGATTGAGAGATGGAGACAAAGCTTGATGCAAGCAAAGTGTCTACTTTATTGTACAAAGTCTTTTCTTTATATAGGCTAACATAATCAAAAGCAACTCGGGATTGGTAATTAGATGTGTCCGTGCGACAGGTACAGATTCGTGATTGGCTGCCGAGAAAATGCCAGGGAACCGACATCCCTTGGCAAGGCTCAGGCAGGTGCTAGACAAAAGACAAACAATCACACATCTCTTATCTAAGTTCAGAGAGAACACAAAAGACTCTATTGTAATGTTTACCAGCTTTAATTCTCAGGTCGTTGTGTGGCTTCCCGGAGTCACAATGGTCGTTGGTAATTAGCTAAATACTTTTTTCTCTCTGCACAGCTGCAGTTTGCTCCCAAGGTTTGTGGCCTACAAGAGATAAAACATTTCCTTCTATCAGCTGAGAATTGCTTGAGGTTCTACTCCCTAAATTCATTCCATCATGTTGCCATTTTTCATTGTATATCTCTTAATGGAAAAAAAAAAAAAAAAAAAAAAAAAGCTTCCAAATTTCGTGCATTGGAAAAATGTTTAGTTCCTGTAATCCATAACACATCACTTGCAGTCTTGCTTTGCTGGCTAATACGAAATCACATTCCACAGATTACTGAGATTCAGATAAATAATACTTAAATGTTTCCACTTTAATTTTGTATCTGAGCCAGAAATTGAAAGGCTATTGATGTAAACTTATCAAGAAGTCTGAGTGTGAGATTTAAAAGTCAAATAATAAAATTAAATCCTCTGTCAGGAAGATGGAAGGATACTCCCTGCAGGACTGTGTTTTCTGATGCCATTCAGTGAGATAATGAATCCATGTCTATGGAAATTGATTCATTAATATTTCACTGAGTTGGCCTCAGTACAATTAATGAAGTGCCCCTAGAAATTCAGTGAGTGAATTCAATGAGTTGCAGAGCTTAACAAATCTGGAGAAAAAAAGTGAAAATACTATTAGCTGGTGATTAACTGGAATTTGCTGTGAAGTGAGCCTTGCCAACAGTATTTTAGTGGCTGTATTTTATCATCAGACAGGTCTAGACAAAACATGTACAAACCTACATGCCCATGGGGTCCTCAAGCTGAGTCTAAGTAAAGAAACTTTGAACTGGATAGGGTCGTAAAAGAAAAACTTACCTCTTAATGCTCTGGGTTGTTTGAAGTTGGAGTCTAAGCTGGATTTGTGTTTTTCAACGGTAGTTATCCTTACAATGGGCTCTTGCTACATAGTATCTAAGCTCTGGCAGGTGCAATTGCAGAACCCAAAGCACATGTTCTGACACAAGGTTCACTGTTCCATCTCCACTGGAGAGTCTGTGGGAAAGAAAAGTTTTACCCAGCAGCACACAAAGAAGCTTGTTATTTTTCTTTATTTTGTGCAATTAAAGGGTAAGGGACAGATATGAATATTTAAAATGTACTGGAAGAAAGGATAACCATTGAACACGGTACATAAATGAGATTTTGGATCAGAAAGAGAGGGATGCAGGTATGTCAGTTCACCATGCAGAACTAGCATCAGAGGAACTAATTAGAAAAAGATATTCAAATTACCTTGTTGATTAAGTAATTAGTCTTTGAGTGTTCCTAAAAAGGAACTGAAAAATAATTTTATTTTCACTTTGTCTCCAAGCCCATGTCTAACTAAACTGTATTGATGTCTTTTAATTAAACTGTGTTTGATATGCTTATGCTGTGGTGGTGCATACTGAGTGTGCATGCTAGACATTCCAGATAAAGTAATTATGCTATTTGTCACTGTCATGATTAATGTGTGACAGCTGTTATGGCAGCTGTACCACTGTTTTGTCACAACACTATGTTCATCCATAACAAAATTAGGTGTCTCACTTGAAGGTACACAGTTGCTGCTGTTTCCGTAAGAAGTCAACAATGAAGAAAATTGAAAAGGAATGTTTCATGAACTCTGTGACAAATAAGAGATATGACACCTTTATTTTTACTCTAAATGATCATATGGGTTGCCTGCACTGGAAATGCAGATACCTCACCTTTAGCAAACAAGCTGTCACACAGAATCAAACCACCACTAACCTAACAAACAAGGTCTTTCTGTGTGAAGGGATTGTTTAGCAATTTGGATTTGCCTTGTCAGGCAAGGCTTTAGATGTTATCTAAATTAGCATTGGCTGCAACTTTTCTATATGCTCAGGGAAGGAGGGTTGTGGGAAGGGCAAGTCAGGGCAAAAAGCAAAAGTTGTATGTAGTAGATCTGGGGAGGTGAATCTTCCTCTCCCGTAGTAGCCAGTGAAGAAAAGCAAAATAAATAACTTTCTCTGCATTTGCTCACATTGTTCTATAAGACATATGCATACCTACACTGGTTTTAATTGAATTAAAATCTAACTCCAAATTTAATCTTAAAAAATATGTAATGAGTGTTATTATTACCCAATATTATCTCTCATGAAGCACTGAAATTAGATTGTAAGAGACAGCTGGCTAATAGAATGTACTAGAATTTAAGACCCTCATGGCATCTAGGAGGATGTGTTCCAAGCTTACGAGCCTGGACTTTGGGCATGCAGACTTTGATCACTTGAGGGATCTGCTGGCCCAAGTACCATGGGACAAAGCCCTCAAGGGAAGAGGGAGCCAGGACAGCTGGTCCATATTCAAGGGTCACCTTCTCTGTGCCCAGGAGCAAAGTATACTGACAAAGAGGAAGGCAGGAAAGAATGTTAAGAAACCTGTCTGGGTGAGTAAGGAGCTCCTAGACACACTGTCACACAAAAAGAAACTGTACAAGGAAAGAAAGGACAGCTAGAATGGGAGGGATATAAGGAAGCTCTCTGAGCAGCAAGAGACTTGTTTAGAAAAGCTGAAGCCCAGTTTCAATTAAATCTAGCCAGGGAGATCAAGGGAAACAGCAAAAATTTGTATAGGTACATTAAGGGCCAAAGGAAGACTAAGGAAGGTATAGGGCCTCTCACAAAGGAAATGGGAGAACTGGTGACAAGTGATGCAAAGACGACCGAGGTTCTCAATGACTTATTTACCTCAATCTTTACTGACAAAGGCTCCAGTCACACTCCCGAAATCACAGAAGATAATGGCAGGGGTTGGAAGAAGGAACTGCCCATTGTAAGAGGTTTGTGACCACCTGAAGAACCTGAGTGTACATGTCTATGTGCACTTGCAAGTGTACATGTATGTACATGAGTGTATGAGTCCAGTGTACACTTGCATTCCTGAAAACCAGATGTATCCTGGGTTGCATCAAGAGAGGTATGGCTAGCAGGTTGAGAGAGGTGATTCTCCCCTCTACAGCACTTTGGTGAGACTCCACCTGGAGTACTGTGTCCAGCTCTGGAACCCCTATTACAAGAAAGGTATGGACATAGTGGAATGTGTCCAGAGAAGGGCGATGAGGAGGGATCTCCTCTCCTATGAGGACAGGCTGAGAGAGTTGGGGCTGTTCAGTGTGGAAAAGACTCTGAGGAGACTTTATTATAGCCCTCCAGTATCTGAAGGGAGCCTACAAGAAAGCTGGTGAGGGCCTCTTTAGGGTGTCAGGTGATGATGGGACTGGATATGGGGGGAATGGATCCAAGCTAGAAGAGGGTAGATGTAGATTAGACTTTAGGAAGTTCTTCACCATAAGGATGGTGAGACACTGGAACAGGTTGCCCAAAGAGGTGGTGGAAGTTCTGTCCTACCCCTGGATATTTTCAAGGCCAGCCTGGATGTGCCTCTGGGCTACCTGATCTAATGGAAAGCGTCCCTGCCCATGGCAAGAGGGTTGGAACTAGGTGATTCCAACCCTGACAATTGTGTGATTCTGTGATTGTTTTATTCTCCTGGAAGTTTTGGTGACAAGCCTACTGTGCATATTGCATAAATACAGAAGGACATTCTTTGGATTCTGCTCACTATTAAAAATATGCTGTGTATCACAAGCCTTTGACTAGGAAATCATATATCCTGCCAAACATGTACATTTATACTAAAAAGAATGCATATATTTAAAGGTAGGGAAAACATTTCCCTCCTTCTATTCTCATTTGGAAGTTATAAATACCTTTTAATTTTATTCTACTTTCTCTATAATTTAGCTTGAATGAGACACACACGGTGTATTTTTACTGCCCTTGACTACTGTGAGATACAGAGGAAGAGTACCAGTGGCTTTGATGGTATTTTATCTCACATCTAGAAAAAAACCAACCTTCAATTACTCTTGCTACTGGACTTTTTATATTGAATATTATAAGCATTGCATACTGCTTTTTGCAGCTATTTACATCTGGGGCAAAATGGACTGTTTGGAATTATCTGTAAAAATGCATTTCTTCCTAGTTGCAAAAGCAGACACTTCAGGGAATTTCTAATTCAGTTCTAGAAAATATTTAGTACAGAATCCCTTATTTCCTTTCCAACAATCATTCCAAGACTATACAAAGAATCAGCGTTTGTATCTGTTGGAAATAAATAGCATCATCAATGGATATATGCAGCATAGGTTTATGTATTTCTTTGTTGAATGGATGGACTGATATAAGTGTGCAAATATAAGTCAGACAAGAAAATTATAATGAATTTTAATTTTTTTTTCTACTCTTTTTGGAAATGTATGTGAGATCATTGTAATGTTTTTGTATTACTGGTCATACATACAGAAGAATATGTTGTATACTTAGCATAGGTAAATAAATTTACTTTAAAATTTAAACTACAGGCTGGTGGATAATTCTAGGTTCATACGCATTATATTCCAATATTTTTCAAAATATATAAATATTGATTTTAATATTTTGAATACAGTGACATTATAGTATGAGCACAGAAAGTATCTTACTAACAGGTGTGTGCAATTTTCATATGTAGACAGGACAGGATATTTCACAGATAGGACCTGTCTTAGAGCTTTTCTTCCTGTTCGTCCAAATCTAAGGTCAAATACACAAATTTCCTGTTGATCAGCTCAGCAGCAATTGCGCCTATGGTAAGAAGCGTATTTTTCTGTTGAGTATCAGAATGGATGATCCAATATTTCAGATTAACATAATTTAAAACTAAAATTAACCTCTCTTCTCTTTTGCTGATGAATGCTGAACATTTACAGTGGCAAACTTCCTAAGTCATTGAGTAATATGCCAGGTAGACCCTCCTCACAGAGAAGTGTTGTGTGGACTTCACTAGGAAACTTCCTAGTTTGGAACAGACCTTAGACTACTAGCCATTGTTGGATCTTCCACATACATGGACAGCAAGATGAGACTAGTAGTCTAAGAACAATCAAAAGAGATTTTAAAGCCCTGGGACAGGTAGAGGTTATCTTTCCCTCTCTTATTCCAATTGCAGGCAGCAACACTGGTAGTCTGTTACTCCATAGCTTTGTAGCTGGTGTCACCATAACAATTTTGGCTTTGAAAGGGAAAGGGGTTGTAAACAGATTAGTTAGAGAGGCCCCTAGTGTTAGTAGCCTAGCAGTATGCTAGCATTTTTGAGAATCAGAAGGCCTACCACTCCTCTAGGGCAAAAACTATGTTCTTAACTCCCTCTCTGAAATGCTTATGCACCAATGTATCAAGCATGAGAAATAAGGAGAAGGAGTTGTGTCCAATCACAGACCCATGATGTCATTGCAGTTACTGAGACATGGTGGGATAGCTCACACGACTGGAATGTTGTCATGGACTGCTATACATATTTTAGGAAAGACAGACTAAATGGGTGAGGTGGTAGAGTTGCTCAAGCAAGAGCAACTGAAATATACTAAACTCTACCCAGGGTAGGAGGAAGAAAGTATTGAAAGCTTATGGATAAGAATTAAGGGGCACAAAGATGGGCAAAACTGTTATGGGTGTCTACTACAGGCCACCAAATCAGGAAGATGTTGATGAGGCCTTCTACCAACAGCTGGAAGTAGCCTCGAGATCACATAACCTAATACTCATTAATGACTTTGGTATTTGTTGGTGTGGTAGTTTTAGGCTGTACATTGAAAATTTCCCACAGATGTTGAACAGAACATGACAGAATGTAAATAAATTGCCATTGGGTGTAAAAGGGAAAATAATGATAAATTCTAAATAGTCCCATTGGACAGACTAGCATCAGAGCACTGGAATAGGCTGCCCAGAGAGGTTGTGGAGTCTCCTTCTCTGGACGCATTCAAAACCCATCTGGTTGCATTTCTGTGCAGACTGCTCTAGGTGATCCTGCTGTGGCAGGGGGTTGGACTTAGTGATCTCTGAAGGTCCTTTCGAACCTCTAAGGTACTATGATACTATGATATGATGACTACTAACGGAGTTGGTTTGTGTAAACTAACTTTCTCATTTTTTCGCTTCCTTTGCTCTAGCACATACTGGCTTTGGCTTCTGCTGTCTCTGCTGACCTTGGCTGCATTGCTTTGTTGTGGTTAAGCACTAACAGCAAATCTCTGCTCTTTCTCTCCTTTACCAGTGGACAGGGGAAGGGAAGTGAGCAGGGAGAGGGAAGCTCTCAGTAGCCCCCTGGTTTGTCCACGGGAGTTCTTGTGTTGTTTATGAATTGTACACATATGTAAATATTGTATATTTGTACATATTCTTTGCATTTAATTTCTAGATTGTAGTTCTGCTTGTAAATACAGCTTCATTTGCTTCCACTGAGCTGGTCTGGCAATTTTGTGTTGGGGGAAATTTTCAACCCACCACAGCTGGAAAGGACTGAGCTAAGCATACCCAGTCTAGAAGACTCTTGAAGTGCATCACTGATAACTTCCTGATGCAGATGGTAGAGGAGTCCAAGCAGAGATGTGCATTGCTGAGCCTTGTATTAACAAACAAAGAAGGTCTGTTTGGGATTGTGAAGATTGGGAATGGTCTTGACAACAGTGACCATGACATGACAGAGTTTAGTATTCTAACAAAAAGAAGTAGGACAACAAAAGTAATCCAGTTCTGGGCTTCAGGAGAGCTAAATTTTTCATCATCAAATACCCGCTTGGTGCAATTCTGTGGGCCAAAATTCTGGAAGGTAGGGGGGCCCAAGAGAACTGGCTAATGACTTCATCCAAGATCAAGATAAGTACATTCCTTTGAGTGAAAAATCAAGTACAGAAGGAATGTGACCTGTATGGATGAACAAGAACCTGATAAAATAAATTAAGGTGGAAGAAAGAAGTTCAAAGTATGTGGAAAAATGAACTGGTCACTTGGGAGAATTATAGGAAAAGAGTCACAGAATGTAGCAACACATCAAGAAAGGCCAAAGCTTGCTTAGAATTGAAACTGGCAGAGGAAGTAAAAGAGAACAAGAAGGGCTTCTTCAAATATATAAGTGGCAAAAGGAAGAATAAGGGAAGTGTAGACCCCTTGCCAAATGATATGGGAGCCCTGATAACGCGGAAGGCAGAGAAGGCAGTGTTACTTAATTCCTTCTTTGGTTCAATCTTTATTGCTAAGACCAACCCTCAGGAATCCCAGACCATGGAAATAAGAGAGGAAGTCTGGTGGAAAGAAGACTCTACACTGGTCATCAAGAATTGGGTAGAGACCATTTGGGCAAACTGTAAACTCACACACCCATGGGCCCTGATGGGATGCACCTGAAAGCATTGAGAGAGCTGCCTGCTGTTGTTACGCTACCACTTTCCATCGTTTTTGTAAGATTGTTGAAAACCAGAAAGGTGCCTGAAGAGGAGGAAAGCCAATATCACTCCAATCTTCAGAAAGAAGGATGATCCAGAAAACAACAGACCAGTTGGCCTAACCTCCATCCCTGGGAAGGCTATGGCTCATTCCAGAGGTCAACACTAAACACACAGAAATAAAAAAAGACTTATTAGGAGAACCCAGAAGGGATTTATCAAAGGAAAATAATGTTTGATTAATCTGATAGCCTTCTAAGATGGTGTGACTGAGTAGGTAAATGAAGGGAGAACAGTAGGTGTTGTCTACCTTGACTTCAGCAAGGCTTTTTACACTGTCTTCCTTAACATCCTCATAGGCAGGGAGTGAGCTAGCAGAGTGTATGTGACTAAACATTAAAGCTCACAGGGTATTGATCAGTAGTGCAGAATCCAGTTGGAAACCTGCAGATAGTGGTATTCCCCAGTGGTCAGTACTGGGTCCAGTCTTGTTCAACATCCAGCCTTGTTCAACATGTTCATAAACAGCCTGGATGGGGGGTTAAATTGTGCACTTGCAAGTTCACGGATGACACGTGAGATCTAGACAGACTGGTCAGCTGAGCAAAGGGAACCTAATGAGCTTCAACAAGTAAAGTGCAGTATCCTGCACCTGGAGAGAATAGAATAGAATAGAATACACCAGGTGGGAAGAGACCTTCAAGATCATTGCATCTAACCCATTAACCAGTCCAACCCACCCAATGACTAAACCATGCAGCCAAGCACCCCATCAAGTCTCCTCCTGAAAACCTCCAGTGAAGGTGACTCCACCACCTCCACGGGCAGCCGATTCCAATGGATAACCACTCTCTCTGTATAGAACACCTTCTTAACATCCAGCCTAAACCTGCCCTGGTGCAGCTTGAGACTGTGTCCTCTTGTTCTGGTACTGGCTGCCTGGGAGAAGAGACCAACCTCTGCCTGGCTACAACCTCCCTTCAGGTAGTTGTAGAGAGCAATAAAGCCACCCTTGAGTCTCCTCTTCTCCAGGCTAAGCAACCCCAGCTCCCTCAGCCTTTCCTCGTAGGGCTTGTGTTCCAAACCCATCACCAACTTCGTTGCCCTTCTCTGGACATGCTCCAGCAAGTCAACATCCTTCCTAAACTGAGGGTCCCTGAACTGGACACAGGACTCAAGGTGCGGCCTAACCAGTGCAGTGTACAGGGGCAGAATGACCTCCCTGCTCCTGCTGGCCACACTGTTCCTGATGCAGGCCAGGATGCCATTGGCCTTCTTGGCTGCCTTGGCACACTGCAGGCTCATGTTCAGCCTACAATCAACCAGTACCCCTATGTGGTGGTTTGGGCTGGGTGCCCTTATGCTGCATGGCACACTTCCTGTGTCCAGAAGTCCAGCCCAGTGGGTGGACACAGAAAAACCATGTATCTCCTACCACAATCCCCTGCACCACTATAAGATCTTGCGTGGGGTCCGCCTCTTGCTCTTTCTTCCCTCACCGGCACCCGGTAACTGGGGAAGATGTCTCCTGGCCTTAGGCCTGGCTAGGCCCAAGGCCAGGGGGATGGGTGGTCTCAGGCCTGGCCAGCTGAGACTAGCCTAGCAGTGGGGGGGGAAGAACAAGCCCTGGGGGTCTTGGGCCCACCCTCAGGTGGGGATGGGGTTCATCCGGGTGTGTTTTGGGGCTTCTTCTGTCACTGCTTCTGGTTTCTTTTGTGCACCTTCACTTTTTTCTATTTAAACTTTTCCATCACTTTTGCAATCCGTTTGTTGGAGTCGTTATTTTGCCTGTGGTGGGGAGGGTGGTTGTCTCAACCCACTACACTTTTGGTGCGCCGACGTGGGGCTGGTTGGTGTGGCGAACCGCAGATCGGATTGCAAAAGATGGACAGTTTAAATTTAGTTCTGGACGTCGGTTTTCGGTTTGGGAAGGTGGGGGGCTCAAACTTTGCTGCCGGGGCGATGGTGTGAGTTCTTGTGGATTGCATGGGGACACCTGGTGCGTCGGGGGTTACCGCTTAAGAACGCGGGACCTGCCCCTCCCCACCCTTTCCTCTCTGCGGGCGGTGGAAGTGGCGGGGGTGAAGCGGGGGAGGGGCAGCGGCGAGCAGGTCAAATGAGGTCCGTCTTGCTGCAAGGATGGAGCCAGCCGCAGCGGGTGGGCGAGCTAGCCCCGAGACCCAAGAGGGGCGAACGGGGACCCCATCTGGAAAGCCGTTTTCAAAGGCTCTGAGAACACGCTTGTGGCTTTCGCTGGGGAAGCTGTTGGAGTGCCCGAGGGGTGGAGGTGATTTTGATCCTGTACCGCGGCGGTAGAGGCGGCCGGGCACTGCTGTATGCTGAGTGGCCGCGGTAGCGGACGCCGGCCGGCGCTCCGGCTGCAGTGGGCTTGGCTCTAATCTCCCGATCTTTTCGGACAGTACCGAAAATGGCGCCGAGCACCTGGCTCCGCCTCCTTCCTCTCAGTTGGGCTGTGGTGCAGCCCCTCCCTGTTCCGGGGGGGGTGTACAGCCGGATATTGCTATGCCTCAGTACGTGAACGCCCGGTGGGGAGGGGCGAAGTACCCTGATAGGCGTTTGGGTAGCCTGGACCGCGGTCGGAGGTGGTCGGTTTGCGGCACCCTGGGGATTGAAAAAAGGAGTGGTGGAGCCGGATTGTTCCTACTGGCTTGCCCCAGGGGTGGAGATATGCCGCTGAGCAAAAAGTGTGAGCAAGAAGAGCTTGGCTGAGAGGTTGTGAGGCTTTTCCAGGTGGCCAGGATGTCCAACGGATCCATGGAGAACCTGCACTGCAGAGGAGTGAACTCTGCATCGCTGGGAGGTTCCACTGGATGATAGAGGAAGAACTGGACTGGACTGATGCTTGAGCCTGAGAGAGACTGTTTGGGTGGACACCCAGAAGAAGATATGGACCTTGCCGGACGCGTCATCAGGGATTTCTAATTTGATGATGTGTTTGGGTGCAGGGGTTGTGGTATAAGATAAGGGGTGGCGTGTGGTGGTTTGGGCTGGGTGCCCTTATGCTGCATGGCACACTTCCTGTGTCCAGAAGTCCAGCCCAGTGGGTAGACACAGGAAAACCGTGTATCTCCTACCACAATCCCCTGCACCGCTATAAGATCTTGCGTGGGGTCCACCTCTTGCTCTTTCTTCCCTCGCCAGCGCCAGGTAACTGGGGAGACGTCTCCCGGCCTTAGGCCTGGCTAGGCCCAAGGCCAGGGGATGGGCGGTCTCAGGCCTGGCCAGCTGAGACTAGCCTAGCAGTGTGGGGGGAAGAATGAGCCCTGGGGTCTTGGGCCCACCCTCAGGTGGGGATGGGGTTCATCCGGGTGTGTTTTGGGGCTTCTTCTGTTACTGTTTCTGGTTTCTTTTGTGCACCTTCACTTTTTTCTATTTAAACTTTTCCATCACTTTTGCAATCCGTTTGTTGGAGTCGTTATTTTGCCTGTGGTGGGGAGGGTGGTTGTCTCAACCCACTACACCCTAGGTCCCTCTCTGCCAGGCCGCTTTCCGGCCACTCTGACCCAAGCCTGTAGCACTGCATGGGGTTGTTGTGGCCAATGTGCAGAACCCGGTACTTGGATGTGTTCAATCTCATGCCCTTGGATTCTGCCCATCTGTCCAGCCTGTCGAGGTCCCTCTGCAAAGCCTCTCTACCCTCCAGCAAATCAACTCCTGCCCCCAGCTTGGTGTTGTCTGCAAATTTACTGATGATGGACTCAATGCCCTCATCCAGATCATCACTAAAGATGTTGAAGAGCATGGGGCCCAGCACTGATCCTTGGGGCACACCACTAGTGACAGGCCGCCAGCTGGATGTGGCACCATTCACCACCACTCTCTGGGCTTGGCCTTCCAGCCAGTTCCTAACCCAACGCAGTGTGCTCCTGTCCAAGCCATGCGCTGATAGCTTGGCCAGGAGTTTGCTGTGGGGGACTGTGTCAAAGGCCTTGCTGAGGTCCAGGTAGACCACATCCACAGGCCTCCCCATATCCACCAGGTGGGTCACCTGATCATAGAAGGAGCTCAGGCTGGTGAGGCAGGACCTGCCCTTCCTAAATCCATGCTGGCTAGGCCTGATCCCCTGGCCATCCTGGAAGTGCTGTGTGATTGCACTCAAGATGACCTGCTCCATAATCTTGTCTGGCACTGAGGTCAGGCTGACAGGCCTATAACTCCCTGGCTCTTCCAACTGGCCCTTCTTGCGGATGGGCACCATGTTGGCCAGCTTCCAGTCTTCTGGGACCTCTCCAGTGAGCCAGGACTGCTGAAAAATGATGGAGAGTGGCTTGGCTAGCTCATCTGCCAGCTCTCTCAGCACCCTAGGATGGATCCCATCCGGTCCCATGGACTTGTGGGGATCTAAGCGGCTGAGGAGAGCTCTAATTGCCCCCTCCTGGAACACAGGGAAACTATGCAGCTCCCTGGCTCCTTCTGCCAGCTCTGCAGGCCAGCTGTCTGGAAGACGTTCTGTTCTGCTAGTAAAAATTGAGGTAAAGAAGGTGTTAAGTACCTCTGCCTTTTCCTCATCTTTTGTTACAACGTTCCCCTCTGTGTCCACCAAGGAGTGGAGGTTGTCCTTGCCCTTCCTCTTGCTATTAATATATTTCTAGAAGGACTTTTTGTTGTCCTTCACAGCAGAGGCCAGTCTGAGCTCCAAATGTGCTTTTGCCTTCCTAATTTTCTTCCTACAAGACCTAGCAGCATCCCTAAACATTCCATGGGTTGCCTCCCCTTTTTTACAAAGATAATACACCCTCTTTTTTTCCCTTAGTTCCTTTAGAAGTTCATTACCCATCCAGGCTGGCCGTCTGCCCCGGTGGCTCATCTTCCAGCACACTGGCACATCCTGTTCCTGCCCCTTTAAGAGTTCTTTCTTGAAGTAGGTCCACCTCTCCTGGACCCCTTTATTTTTAAGGGCTGTTTCCCATGGAACCTTCTGAGTTATTTCCTTGAGTAGCCGGAAGTCTGCCCTCCGGAAGTCCAGAGTGGAGGTCTTCTTGCTGCCCCTCTTGGCTTGGATGAATACCGAAAACTCAATTATGTCGTGGTCACTGGTGCCTAAACACCCTCCGACCACCACATCACCCACCAGCCCTTCCCTGTTGGTGAAGAGGAGGTCAAGCATAGCCTCACCCCTGGTAGGCTCACGCAGCACCTGGGATAAGAAGCTGTCCTCCATGCACTCTAAGAACCTCTTAGATTGCCTCCTCTCTGCTATGTTGTGATCCCAGCGGATATCAGGCAGGTTGAAGTCACCCATGTGAACAAGGACTGGCGATCTTGAGACAGCCATAAGCTGCCTATAGAATGCTTCATCAACATCTTCCTCCTGGTTGGGTGGTCTATAACAGACTCCAACCAGGATGTCTGCCCTGCTGGTCTTCCCTCTATTTCTCACCCACACGCGCTCAACCCGAGCATCCCTGATCTCTAGCTCAATGGCATCAAGAGCCTCCCTAATGTACAGGGCCACCCCTCCACCCTTTCTTCCTTGCCTGTCTCTCCTGAAGAGCCTGTAGCCATCAATTGCAGCGCTCCAGTCATGCGAGTTGTCCCACCACGTCTCCATGATGGCAACTACATCATATCTTTCCTGCTGCAACAAGGCTTCCAGCTCCTCATGTTTGTTGCCCATACTTCGTGCATTAGTATACATGCACTTCAGCTGGGCTGCTGGTTTTGCCCCTGACTCCGGTTTACCACCCTCAGACTCCTGTCTAGGGGGACTGGTTTCAGCCCCTTCCCCTTTTGAAGCTAGTTTAAAGCCCTGTCAATGAGACCTGTTAATTCCCTTCCCAGAACCTTTTTGCCTTTGGGGGCAGGCCATTCTCGTGTACTGTGACCTTTCCCCTCCTCTGGGACAGATGTACTCCATCTGTTACCAGCTGACCTGGTGCAGTAGAAAGTTTTTCAAGATCAAAAAACCCAAAATTCTTCTGACTGCACCAGCCCCTAAGCCACTTGTTGACTACAGCTGCTGACCTGTTCCTTCTTGTATTCCCTTCTGCAACTAAGGGTATAGACAAAAAAATTATTTGTGCACCTGAGTCCTCCACTAGATCCCCCAGGGCCTTGAGGTCATTCTTGATAGCCTGGGGAGTTCTGGTTGCCACATCATCATTCCCTAACTGCATAACTATTAAGGGATAGTAGTCAGAGGGCTGCACCAGACTAGGCAGCCTTCTGGTAACATCACCAACCTGAGCTCCTGGGAGGCAACAAAGTTCCCTGTGAGCAGGGTCTGGCTGATATATGGGGCCCTCTGTTCCCCTCAGGAGGGAATCACCAATGACAATCACCCTCCTCTTTTTTTTTAAGGGAGCAAGTCCTGATGCCAGGGGAAGGCTGTTTAACCCCAGGCTGACTCACACCAGGCTGGGGGAGCCTGCAGAGCCTGGTTATTCAAGGTGGTCTCCCTTCTACAATCCCTGACATCTCTAAGTCTAGTCACCTCATCCTTCAATCTGGCCACCAGGTTAAGCAGATAGTCGATCTGCTCACATCTGATGCAGGAGTTGTCCCCACTACCCTGAATCTCAAGTGCCAAGCTCCAGCACTCTCTGCCGCCATAAGCCTGGACACCCACGTCTTGCTTGTGACACTTGCCTACCTGCTTGTATTCCCCCTCAGTCTGAGTCGAGACTGATGTTTTGAAGGAGTGGTTGCGGCGTGTTACCACCATGCCTGCCCTGCCCACGGGACCTGCTGGACGAGATTTAGAAAAAGTGCAGCGGCATGTGCCGAGCGAGAGCAGGCGGCAAGATTCCTGCTGGAACAGAGGCTGCCGCGAGCCGCCGATGGCTTTTAAACGAGCCGTCGGCAGTGACGCGAAGAGCCCGAGTGATCCCGAGCAGCAAGCACGTGGAGAAACGGTCGTGCTGAATCTAGCCGAGTGCCGAGAGCCCGGGGTGCCCTGCCGTCCTCTGTAGGTTGAAAAGGAAAGCAGCTAGTGTTCCCGAGGGTGCTGGTCGTGGTGTGCTCCCGAGCAAGATTCCCGCTGGAACACATTCCAGCAAATCAACACCCTTCCTAAACTGAGGGGCCCAGAACTGGACACAGCACTCAAGGTGTGGCCCTAACCAGCGCAGTGTACAGGGTGTGGTGGTTTCAGCTGGGTGCCCTCCGCTATGTGGTGTACTTCCTGTGTCCAGAAGTCCAGCCCAGTGGGTGGACATAGGAAACCAGGTATCTCCTACCATAATCCCCTGCACCGCTATAAAATCCAGTGCGGGGTCTGGCACTGCCTCTTTCTTCCCTCGCCGGCACCCGGTAACTGGGGGAGACATCTCCTGGCCTTGGGCGGTCTCAGGCCTGGCCAGCCTAGCAGTGGGGGGGAAAGAATGAGCCCTGGGGGTCTTGGGCCCACCCTCACGTGAGGATGGGATGCTTCTGGGTCTGTTTTGGGGTTTCTTTTGTCACTGTTTCTGGGTTTTTTTTTTGTGCACATTCACTCTTTTCTATTTAAAATTTCTATTACTTCTGCAATCTCTTTGTCAGAGTCGTTATTCCTTCCCGTGGTGGGGAGGAGGCTGCCTCAACCTACTACATTTTTTGGCGCGCCAATGTGGGGCTGGTTGCTGTGGCAAACTGCAGATCGGATTGCAAAAGATGGACAGTTTAAATTTAGTTCTGGGCATCGGTCCGGCTTTGGGAATGTGGGGCTCAAGCTTTGTTATCGGGGTGATTGTGTGAATTCTTGTGGATTGCAGGGGGACCCCTGGTGTGTCGGGGGTACCACTTAAGAACGCGGGACCTGCCCTTCCTCCACCCTTTGCTCTCTGTGGGCAGTAGAAGTGGCAGGGGGTGAAGCAGGGGAGGGGCAGTGGCGAGCAGGTCAGATGAGGTCCGTTCTTGCTGCGAGGATAGAGCCAGCCACAGCGAGTGGGTGAGCCAGCTACCGAAACCCAAGAGGGGTGAACGGGGACCCCAGTTGGAAAGCTGTTTTCAAAGGCTCTGAGAATGTGTTTGTGGCTTTCGCTTGAGAAGCCATTTCAATGCCCAAGGGGTGGAGGTGATTTTTGATCCTGTACTGCGGCAGTAGAGGTGGCCGGAGCCCTGCTGTATACTGAGTGGCTGCAGCGGAAGACCTGGCCATGCACTCTGGCTGCGGTGGGCCCAGCTCTAATCTCCTCCGATCCTCGGACGAGTTCCGAAGATGGCGCCGAGCACCTGGCTCCGCCTCCTTCTTCTCAGTGGGCTGTGGTGCAGCCCCTCCCTCTTCCGGGGAGGGTTGTGCAGCCGGATGCTGTTGTGCCATGGTACGCAAATGCCCAGTGGGGGGCAAAGTACCCTGACATGCATCTGTGTAGCCTCGGACCGAGGTTGGAGGTGGTCGGTTGTGGCACCCTGGTTGGATGAAAAAGCAGTTGTGGAGCCGGATGAGTTAACATAGGTGAGAATAAAAGCTTGGCTGAGAAGTTGTGAGGCTTTTCCAGGTGGCCAGGATGTCCAACAAATCCATGAAGAACCTGCACTGCAGAAGAGTGAACTCTGCATCGCTGGGAGGTTCCATTGGATGAAAGAAGAAGAACTGGACTGATACTTGAGCCTGAATGAGAGACTGTTTGGGTGGACACCCAGATGAAGATATGGACCTCACCAGACACATCATCAGAAGATTTCTAATTTGATGGTATGTTTGGGTGCAGGGATTGTGATATGAGATAAGGGGTGGCATGTGGAGGTTTGGGCTGGGTGCCCTCCGCTACGTGGTGTACTTCCTGTGTCCAGAAGTCCAGCCCAGTGGGTGGACACAGGAAACCAGGTATCTCCTACCATAATCCCCTGCACCGCTATAAAATCCAGTGCGGGGGTCTGGCACGTCCTCTTTCTTCCCTCGCCAGCATCCAGTAACTGGGGGAGACATGTCCTGGCCTTGGGCCTAGCCAGGCCTAGCCAGGCCCAAGGCCAGGGGATGGGCGGTCTCAGGCCTGGCCAGCCGAGACTAGTCTAGCGGTGGGGGCGGAAGAATGAGCCCTGGGGGTCTTGGGCCCACCCTCAGGTGTGGATGGGATGTTTTCGGGTCTGTTTTGGGGTTTCTTTTGTCACTGTTTCTGTTTTTTTTTTTGTGCGCATTCACTCTTTTCTATTTAAACTTTCCATTACTTTTGCAATCCATTTGTCAGAGTCGTTATTACTGCCCGTGGTGGGGAGGGGGGCTGCCTCAACCCACTATACAGGGGCTGAATGACCTGCCTGCTCCTGCTGGCTGCACTGTTCCTGATGCAGGCCAGGATGCCATTGGCCTTCTTGGCTGCCTGGGCACACTGCAGGCTCATGTTCAGCCTACAATCAACCAGTACCCCCAGGTCCCCCTCTGCCTGGCCACTTTCCGGCCACTCTGACCCCAGCCTGTAGCACTGCTTGGGGTAGTTGTGGCCAATGTGCAGAACCCGGCACTTGGATGTGTTCAATCTCATGCCATTGGACTCTGCCCATCTGTCCAGCCTGTTGAAGTCCCTCTGCAAAGCCTCTCTGCCCTCCAGCAGATCAACTCCTGCCCCCAGCTTGGTGTCGTCTGTAAATTTACTGATGATGGACTCAATGCCCTCATCCAGATCATCGATAAGGATGTTAAAACACATGGGCCCCAGCACTGATCCTTGGGGCACACCACTAGCAACTGGCCGACAGCTGGATGTGGCACCATTCACCCTCACCCTCTGGGCACAGCCCTCCATCCGGTTCCTTACCCAATGCAGTATGCTCCCACCCAAGCCATGGGCTGATAGCTTAGCCAGGAGTTTGCTGTGGGGGACAGTGTCAAAGGCCTTGCTGAAGTCCAGGTAGACTACATCTACATGCCTCCCCACATCCACCAGGCGGGTCACTTGATAGAAGGAGATCAGGTTGGTCAGGCAGGACTTGCCCTTCCTAAATCCATGCTGGCTAGGCCTGATCCCTTGGCCATCCTGGAAGTGCTGTGTGATTGCACTCAAGATGACCTGCTCCATAATCTTGCCTGGCACTGAGGTCAGGCTGACAGGCCTATAACTCCCTGGCTCTTCCAACCAGCCCTTCTTGCGGATGGGCACCATGTTGGCCAGCTTCCAGTCTTCTGGACCTCTCCAGTGAGCCAGGACTGCTGAAAAATTATGGAGAGTGGCTTGGCTAGCTCATCTGCCAGCTCTCTCAGCACCCTAGGATGGATCCCATCTGGTCCCGTGGGTTTGTGGGGATCTAAGCGGCTGAGGAGAGCTCTAATTGCCCCCTCCTGGAACACAGGGAGAACTATGCTGCTCCCTGGCTCCTTCTGCCAGCTCTGCAGGCCAGCTGTCTGGAAGACGTTCTGTCCTGCTAGTAAAAATTGAGGCAAAGAAGGTGTTAAGTGCCTCTGCCTTTTCCTCATCCTTTGTTACAATGTTCCCCTCTGTGTCCACCAAGGAGTGGAGATTGTCCTTGCCCTTCCTCTTGCTATTAATGTATTTATAGAAGGACTTTTTGTTGTCCTTCACAGCAGAGGCCAGTCTGAGCTCCAAATGTTCTTTTGCCTCCCTAATTTTCTTCCTACAAGACCTAGCAACATCCCTAAACATTCCATGGGTTGCCCTACCTTTCTTCCAAATATGGTACACCCTCTTTTTTCCCCTTAGTTCTATTAGAAATTTGTTACCCATCTAGGCTGGCCGTCTGCCCTGGCGGCTCAAAACCATGCACCAGTACAGGTTAGGACTTGACATGTTGGAAAGAAGCTCCACGGTGAAGGACTTTTGAATCCGGGTGGACAACGAGTATGGGACAGCTATGTGCCTTTATGGCCCAGAAGGCAAATGGTATCCTGAGGTGCATTACGAGGAATAAGTCCAGCAAGTTGAATGAGATGTTCCTCCCCCTTGACTCTGCCCTGGTAAGTCCACTTCTGGAGTATCGTGACCAGTTCTGAGCTCACTAGGTCAAGAGATACAGGGATATACTAGAGAGACTCCAGTGCAGGGCTGCAAGAATGGTTAAGAAACTGGAACATGTGTCTTTTGAGGAAAGGCTGAGAGACCTGGGGCTGTTTAGACCAGAAAAGAGAAGACTTAGAGGACTTAGACTAGATCTTATCAATGTTTATAGATATCTTAATGGGGGTGTCAACAAGAAGGTGCTATTCTCTCCTCAGTGGTGTCCTGCGATAGGACAAAGGAGCAATGGATAGAAATTGGAACCCAGGAAGTTTCACCTCAACATGAGAAAAAACTTCTTTACTGTAAGGCTGGCAGACACTGGAACAGACTGCCCAGCAAGGTTGTGGAGTATCCTTCTCTGGAGACTTTCATGACCCATCTGGATGCATTCCTGTGCGACCTATCTGAGGTGATCCTGCTTTGGTAGGGGATTTTGGATTAGATGATCTCCAGAGGTCCCTAACAACCCCCAGCATTCTATGATTCCAGGTGTAATAGAATCCTCCTTGACAGAAAACACTCTTTGCAATTAAAAGTGCAGCTTTAAATACTAAACATACCCTGAAGTGAGGAGAGACCAAGTTCCAATTTTATTGAGGGCATCAATCATTCTAAAATTTATGTATGTAGTGGACAATTTATTTTTATTTTTTACTTCCCGTACCTCTCTAAAGCAAAAACTTTTTTCTTTAATTTCCCCTAGCTCTGTTTCTTTTGTTTCCCTCTAAGCTGCCTGTGAAATTAATTTTTAGATGAAAATTACCAATTGTGTTTAGATAGCAAATAATATTTTAGGCACTGTTTAAAGAAAAAGGAATTCAAGATTTTGGTGAATTTCTATATATTGACATCTCAGTGCTTTTTCATGACTGTAGCACATTGTAGTTCAAAAATTATATGGTAAACTGTCCTTTTTTCTGAAAATTCTGTATACTTCTAAATTTTCAGAGTTTCTGTGAAATCTGCATGTGAAGAAACTAGACTGTACATAAGAGAAATCAAATATCTGATTTAATTTGATTCAGTAATGGGTCCTAATTTGTAATTCAGGGGCATTAACATTTGCATTTAGTATGTCTTTGTATTTTCCCATTTACTGGCTGCCAGGACTTTATGAAGTAGGTCTGCAGCATGCATGCAGTCTCTCCAGAAAGATCGCTGAAAAGATGATCTTCATCAATATTTTTCACAAATTCATTCAAAACCATTACTTATCATAGTTACATCATGTAGGAGCATCTGAAAAGATGTGCACAGGCACATATATGGGAACAAAGAATGTGAATCTTAATTACTGGCCATTGTGGTGCACTCTGTTCGTACAAAGGGACTTCAAAAGCTTTGCTGTCCATGGCTGCATTCAGGTTACTAATATGATCCTGTCTAGTTGTTGAAGGATAAGCATGAACTTACTGTGTTTCAGGGAGGTAATGTATTTGCATAAGATGAGTCAATTGCTGAAGTACAGGGCCTTTTCTAATGACATTTTAAACTGACATTTCTCTTCTATATTTAATCAATATTGTCAGAAGTGCATGCTACAAAACGTGTGCAGACCCAGGCTTCTGTTGACATCTGTGACTGATTTAGTTTCAAATGTCTTGCTATCTTCTGAGTCATACTACTATTATTATTTATGTGGAATGAATGCAGTGTCCTACTTGTCCTTAGGGCAAAATAGAGTAGAAGGTGCAGTGTTAGCAGACAAAGTTCTCTGAACACCCAGCCTGTCAGTATCAGGATTGCCATCTGCATCTGACAACATGGAAGTAGATTTTACATGCTATGAAACCAATGTCTTAATTTCTTTGAATACAGTGCAATTACTTTCAACACTTGTGGAGTGCTGTCTTCATTTCTGTATACTGCGTACCATGAAAAGGTACCTTCATAAAACTGACTACGGAAATACTGAAAAATTGTAAGTATACAATACAAAAGAAAAATTTTTGCTTATGTAGTGAGTACTGATTAAAGCAGTGATGAAACTAGAAGATTTTACTGGTACAGAGCATCTACCAGTAAAACTGGGATGTTTGGCAATCACATTTGCTAATGATACAGAAATTTGAGACAACAGACTGGAAATATCAGAGACGTTATAAAAAACTTGCAACAGAATTCACAGATATTTAAAAAACAATCATTTATCCTTTTTGGGATTAGCTTTCTAGGAGTGAGAGAGTAGAATCTGAATACTTTTAGTAGGAGGATTATATTAAGTAGACTATCTGTTAATCTGCTACATTTAAAAAAGAAGTTGACTGAATATGAAATATAGAAGTGATTTGAAATAGCTGCTAAATATCTCTGTGTTTAGAAATTCTCTGTGCAATGAATGAAATAAACAAGCAAAAATCAGCAAACAGTAGCCAAAAATATTTTGATCATTTAATAGACTGCAAATGCAAAAACACCAAACCAAAAGAATATATTTTCTCCTATATTTTTCTTTCTTCAGTTTGTATATAGATATAGACAGCTGGAAGACTAATAACATGCATACTTATCTGTTGTTCAGATAAACTTAGAAAAACCTCCATAAACCAAACTAGAAGGACTCCATTTCTTAGGAAACCATTCATAAAATTTTGGGCTGAAAATGGATTTACCATGTAAACACCATCTCTGATTATTGGATAAAGATTACTAACTTCTCTCAAATAATAGAGGTTACTTTGCTCTCTGTGAGGACACTGTTAATCCATTTTACAGTCTGGCTAAATATAAATAAAATAACATGTTCTAACTGTTTACTATATAGGGAAGGCTACTTGATTTGGTACTAAAAATAGAACAATGGAAGGTCTTGTATATTAGTGGGCTATAACAAAGCTACTAAATTTTATTTAGTCAGGTGATTCTGTAGCTTAAGTATTACTTATATTGAGTTCAGACAGCGTAGGCTTATACATGACTGTTGAAGAAGTGGAGTGTGACAGTTTTAGGCTGTGCCTTTAAGAAAGGACAACTACTGAAACACTCTAGCTGAATGTTTTGGTGTAAAAAGGAAAACAAAGATAATTCTAAACGAATTTCACTGGTAGATCAGTAGGAATGTAACTTTAGGATTTTTAGTTTTTTAGTGCAGTCTGTTTCAATCAGCCTGGACAGCTGTTTTTCTTTCTGTGCTTGGCACTGACCTTGGACTAATGAGATAAGAAACTAATTCTTTTTTTTTTCTTCTTCCCTTAACATACACTTTGAACAGAATTTCCCTTAATAATTCCTTTTCTCTCTAACCCCTTTTGGGAAAAAAGGAGGAAGGGGGGAAAGGGGTTTTTGGGGGAACCCTCCTCTATTGAGAAGGGGGCAGATTTTTTGTGTTACGTTCTTTCCTGTATATTTTTATATATACTGTAAATACCGTATATTGTGTATATATTCATCACATTTCATTCTGCTTGTAAATACAGCTCTTTTCCATTTTGCTTCTCCAACTGAGTTAGCTGTGGTTTGTATGTGGGGGAGAACTGAACTTCTCTCACTACCACATGGAGGAAGACAGACTCTAATACTACTCTCAAAGTAGTTAAAGACTCCACACATGATTGGATAGGAATACAGAATATTATTGGAAGTCTAAGTAGAAGTGCTATTCATAAACTACAATGCTACAGTACAAAACACATCAAAGCATAAAAAATAAAAATAAATCCATAGTCCATGGTCATACAAGAACCTTTTTAGGCCAAAGCTTATACACACCTTTCTCCAATAAGGCCAAAATCAGAGGCCTCAAATACAACTCTCTCACCCCCCTACCCCACCAAGCCTCTCTGCAACCCCATTACTGAACCCTTTGTAACACAACAAAAATTTGACTCCCTGGCTGCAGGCCTCTGCCAAGGCTGCTCTCAGTCTCACTCCCCTGCAGAGACAAGGTAGCAGAATTGGAAAGGAGAGAGGGAGGGAAGAAAGGGGGAAAGGGAGGAAAAGGGAGAGAGAAGGGAAGAGAAGAAAAGGAGAAGCCCCAAAGCAGTTTGTGTTACCAGTTTTATATTGGAGATGTAGAGCATTATGGGAATGAAATACCACAATTTCCTGTGTCCACACACTGGGCTGGACTTGCCAGACACTCTGGAACTCTTGGAGGTCTGTGGTTGTTTGTTTGTTTGTTTTTAAACCAACCTGTCTCAAACCAGGACAATATCTCAAATATCTCATGTTGCAGAACACTAGGGCTTTATGTGGACTGATGGGGGAAATTAGACCACAACTGGTTGGTACTTATTCTGTGCAACAAGATCAAAGAAGACTGAAGATGTGGAGTAGAGGTAGATACTACAAACTCTTTTCCTAGAGGTCGTGGGAAATGGCAGCAGCTGGGGAAAGACTTTAGCAAACATGTCACAGCACATTGACCATGCAGAGAGGAAGTGCATACTTAAGGCTGAGACTGTTAATGGGAAAATTATTGTTTTGTGACCTTGCACGTGCTTGAAGCTTTGCTGTGTGAAAGTCCTGAGGATTCAAAATACCTAGTGTTAAGATTAGATAAAGGGGCAATGTGTGTATGTTTTGCTTTTAATGGGGATATTCTTCCTTTAAGCTTCAGTCAGACTTGGGTTACTCTTCCAGGCAGTGATAAAGTCTGAGGATTCAAATTCACAGTGACCTTCCCCATGATTGCATTGACTGCCTGTTCTTGATCTGGTGATTAAACATGGAGGCTTCCTGCCAATATTATCCTTGCCCAGGTACTAGTGCTGAAAGAAATACCTGTTAATCTAAGCTAGTTCACTTATGATGCGGCAGTCTTACCATGCGACTTAAGATTTTAACTTTAAGTAGTCATGTCCCAGACAATGCCATTGAGTATATCTAATATGCTCCCAAGGCTGATGGACACATATGTGATGTGTTACACCCATCCTGGAAGCATGGGTGGAGGGTTTGTGAGAGCCTTGCCCTCCCTGGAGGGGGGTTTTCCCCCTGGGACACGGAGTTAGTGTTCCACTGCCCCTCTCGGTCCAGCAAGCCTATAAAAAGGAAGACACTGCAGCCATTTGCTCTCTTTGGCTGGAATGGGCTGCCCGGGGAGGTGGTTGAGTCGCCGTCCCTGGAGGCGTTCAAGAGGGGACTGGATGTGGCACTTGGTGCCATGGTCTAGTTGTAAGGTTTGTGGTTACAGGTTGGACTCGATGATCTTCGAGGTCTCTTCCAACCTTGGTAATACTGTAATTAATTTGGCTTTTGCCTTGCCAGGTCAAGAGGGCTGAGTTGCAGCTGGCTTCCTGCTTCTGTGCCACATGGTCAGGCCTTGCCTTTTCTGCCCACTGCATCTTCAAAGGACTGTTGGCTTTGTATATATATGCTGCCCTATCTATCTTCGTTCCTTACCCTTGTGAACCCTTCCTGTTATTGTTATATATATGTACATGTATATATATATATGTGTGTGTGTGTAGGTATAGAGTGTGTGTGTGTATATATATATACACACATATATATTATTTAAAGACAATTTTTACCTCTCTACTTCCACACCAACTCCAAAGTATTTCTTGGTAAATTTACCTCCTCTTTTTATTTTTACTTATCCCATACCTACAAATCTACCCATATCTACAAATCAATAACTTACCATGTGGTGTGGTGAATGACAGAAATCCTGCTCAATTGGATACAAATTTTACCAATGCATTTGGGCATGTATCTCTTGAATTCTTTGAATTTTACTGGCAGTGGTAACTTCTCCAACACAGGAAATTTTCCTGAAGCAAGCTACAAAAGCAATGGTGTAGATAAAAATGTCTGTGATGGAGATCTGCCTTACATTACAATATGCTCTATATGCTTAAATATAATCCTTATAGGGGCATTTGCTGTGACCATGTTGGGTGGGGGAAGAGCTAACCCATTAAGAACATTTTGCAGAGTGATAAGGCAGTCATTTGTAAGATCTAACAAGCTGGGGGGTCTCTGCTGAGAGCATTGCAAGCACTGCATAAACACAAAGAGCGAGGGGTGGGGTTGTAATGAGTATGCCTGATCTCAGCCCCAGGCACACGGGTTTGTCCCCCCACCAGCAGTTCCACACTTAACCCCTGATGCTCCTGCCCACGCAGTTTCTCTAGCACCTGTCACCACATGCAGGAAAAGGAGGCAAAAATTGTCTCCAAACACAGATGGTGAGGAAGGCACATTGGCGGGGCCTGGCACCTCACAGAAACCAGCGGTGGATGAGGATGACTCAAGTCAGAAAATAATAACTGTTACATCTCTACCCAGAAAGGAATTAAGGCAAACTCATCTCGATTATGCAAGGAAAGAGGGTGAGACAATACTAAACTGGGCTCTGGGATGCGTGAGAAGTCCTAAAACTGTCTGGGAGTTTGCCAATGATTTAAGGGAGTATGAGGGCAGTGTAAATCAGAACGTCCTAATCTCAGCCATAGAAACTATGTCTAAAGATATGGTCCAAGAGATTAAGGCCTCCACGCCTGAACTGAAAAAGGGCAACAATACCGCTTTTTCCCCTTCTCCTTCAGAATAGGTCCAGGTTTCAGCAATCAGGAATAGGTGACCTTCCCCTAGGCAACTGGGTGATGTCAAGAGGTTCTCTGTAGAGGATCCTCTGTGACCATGGAGAGAACATGGACACCTGGCATGCCCAACCCACCTCTGCCCTCTGGAACAGAGTGTGGGAACTGCAAGGTGGTCACAATGGGGATAAGTTATCCAGGAGAAGGGCTGCTTCAGTTTCCTGGAGTGGTCCCTCTCTCTCAAGAGACCTTTCTCCTAGTAACACAGGAGCCTATGACAAGTGTGGACATCGCTGCCAGCATTAGAGGTGCCCTACCTCCAGCCAGGTGGAGGCCAGGGACAACAGAGTGTACTGGGATGTCTACATGAAATGGCCTGGCACTTCAGATGCCCTGACGTACCGAGCTCCAGTGGATACAGGGGCCCAATACACCCGGATACCATTGAGGAACAAAGGAGTTGAGCCCATAAGCATTCAGTGAGTCACAGGAGGCTCACAAGATTTCACTGTACTGCAGGCTGACATAAGCCTGATCGGGAATGAATGGGGAAAGCACAACATAGTGACTGGTCCAGATGCACGTTGCATTGTTAGCATTGACTTTCTGCAGGAGGGATGCTTCAAGGACTCTAGGGGGCACAAGTGGGCATTTGGGGCAGCAGCTGTAGAGACTGCAGGCAAAGAACAGCGGTCTACCATGCCCAAACTGACAGATGACCCCTCCTTAGTGGGCAGCCATAAGGTGCAGGATTTGAAGTTACCTATTGCCTCTCGCATAGTACATCGCAGGCAATATCGGACCAACAGAGACTCTCTGCACTCCATACACCAACTGATTTGATGACTGAAGAGCCAGAAGGTGATCAGCCAGGCTCACTCACTCTTCAACAGCCCAATATGGCCAGTGGGTAAGGCAAATGGGGAATGGAGATTGACTGCAGACTACCATGGCCTGAATGAGGTGACTCCTCCAATCAGCACTGCCATGCCAGACATGTCGGAGCTCCAGTATGAGCTGGAATTGAAGGTGGCTAAGTGGTATGCCACAATCAACATTGCTAATGCCTTCTTCTCTATTCCCATTGCAGAAGAATGTAGGTCACAGTTCGCTTTCACCTGAAGGTGAGAACAGTACCAATAGAATCGGTTGCCTCAAGGCTGGGTCCATAGCTCAACCATCTGCCATGAGGTGATGCAGACCGTCTTAGAGAAAGGTGGAGCCCCTGAGCATCTGCAGGTTATTGAGGACATCACTATATGGGTTAGACCCATCCTGGAAGCAGGTGGGGGGAGGGGCTTACCATCCCTGGAGGGGAATTTTCCCCTGGGAAACTGAGTTAGTCTTTTTCACTCCCCCTCCCTGTCCAGCAAGCCTATAAAGAGGGAAACACTGCAGCCATTTGCTCTCTTTGGCTTCTGCCTTGACTGAACAAGAAGAATGAGTCATTGCTGGTTTCCTGCTTCTGTGCCACGTGGTCAGGCCTGGTCTTTTCTCCCTGCTGCATCTTGGTTGGTTTTATGTATATATATTCTCCCTATCTATATATATTTGCCCGATCTATACGTGTTCCTTAACTTGTGAATCCTTCCTGTTATTGTTCTATCACAGTATCACGGTATGGTTAAGGTTGGAAGAGACCTCAAAGATCATTGCGTTCAATGTGTCACCACAGACCTCATGACTAGACCATGGCACCAAGTGCCATGACCAATCCCCTCTTGAACACCTCCAGGGTCGGTGACTCCACCACCTCCCCGGGCAGCCCATTCCAATGACAAATGACTCTCTCGGTGAAGAACTTTCTCCTCACCTCGAGCCTAAACATCCCCTAGTGCAGCTTGAGACTGTGTCCCCTTGTTCTGGTGCTGGTTGCTAGAGAGAAGAGACCAACCCCTTCCTGGCTACAGCCACCTTACAGGTAGTTGTAGAGAGCAATGAGGTCTCCCCTGAGCTTCCTCTTCTCCAGGCTGAACAATCCCAGCTCCCTCAGCCTCTCCTCAAACAGCTTGTGCTCAAGGCCTCTCCCCAGCCTTGTTGTCCTTCTCTGGACACGTTCAAGAGTCTCGATGTCCTTCCTAAACTGAGGGGCCCAGAACTGGACACAGGACTCAAGGTGTGGCCTAACCAAAGCAGAGTACAGGGGCACAATGACCTCCCTGCTCCTGCTGGCCACACTATTCCTAATGCAGGCCAGGATACCGTTGGCCTTCCTGGCCACCTGGGCACACTGCTGGCTCATGTTCAGGTGGCTGTCGATCAGCACCCCCAGGTCCCTCTCTGTTTGGGAGCTCGACAGCCACTCTGACCCCAGCCTGTAGCTCTGCATGGGGCTGTTGTGGCCAAAGTGCAGCACCCAGCACTTGGACTTCTTGAATGCCATCCCATTGGACTCGGCCCATCTGTCCAGTTGGTTGAGGTCCTCTGCAGAGCCCTTCCACCCTCTAACTGATCAACATCTGCTCCTAACTTGATGTCATCTGCAAATTTGCTGATGACTGTCTCAATCCCCTCATCCAGATCGTCAATGAAGATGCTGAAGAGGATGGAGCCCAACACTGATCCCTGGGGGATGCCACTGGTGACTGGCCTCCAGCTGCAGGTGGCACCATTGACCAATGCTGTCCAAGCCACGAGCTGACAGCTTAGCCAGCAGTTTGCTGTGGGGGATGGTGTCAAAGGCCTTGCTGAAGTCCAGGTAGATTACATCCACAGGCCTCCCCACATCCACCAGGCGGGTCGCCTGATCATATTTTAAAGAACATTTTTACCTCTTTACTTCCAAACCAACTCCAAATGGCCATTTTGGTTTGAGAGCTGACCCGAACCGGCGATTTGGACTGCTCTGCTTGAATCATGAGCTTTCCGCTTGGGTTTCGCTTTCCTTTCAGGGCTTTGAGGGACGGGAAGACTTGGGGTTAGGAGGGAGGTCTGAGCCTGTTTGGGAACGGGAGCATGACGTCAGCTGTGGGAGGTTTAAATTCCGCCTGGGCTGTGCGCGCCCCACCATTTTGGTTTGAGCCTTCCTGCTGCCTGCAAAGAAAAAAAAATCTGACATCCTGGTTGGAGTCTGTAATAGACCACCCAAACAGGATGAGGAGGCAGATGAATTATTCTATGACCAACTGGAGGCTGTCTCAAGATCATCAGATTTTGTCCTTGTGGGTGACTTCAACCTGCCAGATATCTCCTGGCAACTTAATTCAGCAGAGAGGAGGCAGTCCAGAAGATTCTTGGCCCACATGGAGGACAACTTCCTGATGCAGCTGTTAAGTGAGCCTACCAGGGGTCAGGCTGTGCTTGACCTGCTGATCTCTAATAGAGAAGGGCTGGTGGGAGACGTGACCATGGGAGGCTGCCTGGGGTGCAGCGACCATGAGATGGTGAAGTTTTCAATATGCAGGGAGATAGGGAGGAGCACCAACAGAACCTTCACCTTGGACATCCGGAGGGCGAACTTCAGCTTGTTTAAGAAACTTATTCCCAAAGTTCCCTGGGTATCAGCCCTCAAGAACCAAGGGGTCCAGGATGGTTGGACCTATTTTAAACAGGAGCTCTTGAAGGCACAGGAACTGGCAGTTCCCATCTGCCGAAAGATCAGCCATTGGGGAAGGCGACCAGCCTGGATGAGCAAAGAGCTCCTGGAGGATTTAAGGGAAAAAAAGAGGCTGTATCACCTTTGGAAGGAGGGGGAAGGCTGTCGCAGTAGGGTGCCAGGCGGCACCCACGGCAACAGGGGTGGAATTCAAGCAGGGGGGTAGGGAGCACCCAGGTCAAGGGCTCCTGCCCGCAGCAGCAAGCCCAGCAGACTGACGACTGCCTTCCTTGCAGCTCACACTCGTTGCTCTCCTCTTGGTGTGGCTGCCGAGGATTGGCTAATCGACCTCCTCTTCTTACTGGCTGGTGATACTTATTAGGGTAGCGCAGCTGACCCTTATCTCATCCATCGGAGTTACTTGTTAAGCCATCAACAGGTGGCTCCCATTTCATCTCTCCTTGCAGTTTCTAATCTTCAGGCATTCAGTCCTGGGGACACAGTCCCCCACAATTCCCCCTTTTTGTTTTTCTTCTTTTAATATTTGCCAGTTCCTGTTAAAACTTGTTTCTTCATCTTTTTTTTTTCCTCTTTCTTCACATGTTATTGATCACTTTTCAGACATATTCTTTATCTTTTTTTTTTTCTCTCTTTACATTCCTGATCAGTTTTCAGACATTCCACCTGGGCTTCAAGTTCCCTTATCTTTATTGATTTCATTATCAGCTGTGCCTTCAAGAGGTAATTCTTCCTTTACTATGATCGCTGAGCTGTCTTCTTTCCTCCACCCTTTCGCAAGTTTTCTGCACACCATGCACTCCAGTTTCTTAATTTCTTCATTTTGCTTCTTGTGTATCTCTCTGAAGTTGCTCCTTGGGAAGCTCACTGTTTGTCTGTTCTTTCTTTTAGGTGATTTGTTAACTGTTCAACCTCTCTGTTCTGATACTGACAGGCTAACTAAGTCTTTGTCCTTTATTAATTCTTGGACCATCATATTCCCAGTGACTCACTTGCCTCACCCGGACAAATATCAAAGCTCTGGTTCTGGACCTCTTAGCTACACTGGAATCCATCCCAGTGGCACACCTGCCTCAGCCGGACAGGTGTCCAAACTCCAGTTCTGGACTGAAATGCAGTATCCCCACTGCCTTTAGCTACACTGGAATCTAGTCCCAGTGGCTCATTGCCCAGACCCTTTAAAGCCATCAGCATAGGGGTGATACATAAAGGCCATCTCTGCACAAAGTGCTCATGCCATCCACTTCACATCATCTGGCTCTTGGGCTTAAAGTTTCACTGGGCTGTTAACATCTCCTGGTCCTTTTCATGAGCAGCCTGTGCCTTCTCCTTCTTCTAAATCAACATCTACTTTGTGTAATGATGCCTATTCCTCAGTTTCAAATTCACCCATCAGTTATGCAATCCACTATTTAAACAGTACCTCTGACTGGCACTTCAGTAGGTCAATCCCAGGAAGATCCTGGGGTTGAAGCTACTGCTTTCATTCTTGCTCCAGAAGGGCTGTTTGCGCACTTTCTACTTCAGAGGTTGATGCAGAAACATACATGTTTAAACCATCCTTATGAGCTTCCTCTATTTCAACCACCAAGGCTTTAAGCTTTCACATACACACAACAGCTATCTCAATCTTCAAATTATTTTGGAAAAACAATCAATAAGTGTTCAGCCTCTAGCTCACCAATTTGTGCTTGATGCTTTGTCTTTCAGTCTGGTGCTTTCTCCGAAGCTCAGCTTTTCCTTTTTTCTTCAGGTTCTGCTCTGTTTTGCAGCTCGACGCACAACAAAAATAACTTCTGCTTGAGTTCTCTGTTCCTCACATCACATCAGGGTCACCATTTGTCACAATAGGGCACCAGGCAGCACCCACGGTGACAGGGGTGGAACTCAAGCAGGGGGGTAGGGAGCACCCAGGTCAAGGGCTCCTGCCCGCAGCAGCAAGCCCAGCAGACTGACGACTGCCTTCCTTGCAGCTCACACTCGTTGCTCTCCTCTTGGTGTGGCTGCCGAGGACTGGCTAATCGACCTCCTCTTCTTACTGGCTGGTGATACTTATTAGGGTAGCGCAGCTGACCCTTATCTCATCCATCGGAGTTACTTGTTAAGCCATCAACAGGTGGCTCCCATTTCATCTCTCCTTGCAGTTTCTAATCTTCAGGCATTCAGTCCTGGGGACACAGTCCCCCACAGAAGGCTTCTCGAGGTATATTTAAGGAAGTTGTTAGATTATGCAGGAAAAAAAATTAGAGAGGCAAAGGCCCAGTTGAAACTGAAGCTGGCCACCTCTGAGATGGATAATAAAAAGCATTTTTACAAATATGTTAAAGCTAAAAAGAAGGGCAAGAAGAACCTGCACTCCTTATTGTACCTGGAGGGGAACACAGTGACTAAAGACAAGCAAAAGGCTGAGGTCCTGAACACCTTCTTTGCCTCAATTTTAACAGCAAGGCAGGAGGAGTTCAGGACGAGTGGCCTCCTGAGCTGGGTGATGGGATCAGGGAGCGGTGTAATGCCCTGGATACCCATGAGGAATTAGTTTGGGACCTGCTGAGCCACTTGGACACTCATAAGTCCATGGGACCAGATGGGATGCATCCTAGGGTGCTGAGAGAGCTGGCAGATGAGCTGGCCAAGCTGCTCTCCATCATTTGCCTCGAGTCCTGGCTGACCTGAGTGGGTCCAGATGATTGGGAACTGGCCAATGTGATCCTCATCCACAAGAAGGGTCGGATGGAGGAACCGGGAAACTACAGTCCAGTCAGCCTGACCTCAGTGTCAGGGAAAATGATGGAGCAGATTATCCTGGCGGCAATAACTGTGCACCTGCAGGATGGCCAAGGGCTCAGGTCCAGCCAACATGGATTTAGGAAGGGTAGGTCCTGCCTCTCCACCCCGATCTCCTTCTATGATCAGGTTACACACCGGGTGTATGTGGGGAGGCCTGTGGATGTGGTCTACCTGGACTTCAGCAAGGCCTTTGACACCATCCCCCACAGCAAACTGCTGGCTAAGCTGTCAGCTCATGGCTTGGACAGCAACACTCTGTGCTGGGTTAGGAACTGTCTGGAGGGCCGAGGCCACAGAGTGGTGGTTAATGGTGCCATGTCCAGTCACCAGTGGTGTGCCCCAGGGATCAGTGCTGGACCCCATCCTTTTTAATATCTTCATCCTGTGAGTGCTGTGTGATTGGATGGCCAAGGGCTCAGGTCTATCCAGCATGGATTTAGGAAGGGCAGATTCTGCCTCTCCAACCTGATCTCCTTCTATGATCAGGTGATCTGCCTGGTGGATGTGGGGAGGCCTGTGGATGTGGTCTACCTGGACTTCAGCAAGGCCTTTGACACCGTCCCCCACAGCAAACTGCTGGCTAAGCTGTCAGCTCGTGGCTTGGACAGGAGCACTCTGTGCTGGGTTAGGAACTGGCTGGAGGGCTGGGCTCAGAGCGTGGTGGTGAATGGCATCACATCCAGCTGGCGGCCCATCACCAGTGGCTTCCCCCAGGGATCAGTGCTGGGCTCCATCCTCTTCAGCATCTTCATTGATGATCTGGATGAGGGGATTGAGACAGTCATCAACAAATTTGCAGATGACACCATGTTGGGAGCAGATGTTGATCAGTTAGAGGGTGGAAGGGCTCTGCAGAGGGACCTCAACCAACTGGAAAGATGGGCTGAGTCCAATGGGGTGACATTCAAGAAGTCCAAGTGCTGGGTGCTGCCCTTTGGCCACAACAACCCCATGCAGAGCTACAGGCTGGGGTCAGAGTGGCTGGCAAGCTCCCAAACAGAGAGGGACCTGGGGGTGCTGGTTGTCAGTTGCCTATACATGAGCCACCAGTGTGCCCAGGTGGCCAGGAGGGCCAACGGTATCCTGGCCTGCATTAGGAATAGTGTGGCCAGCAGGAGCAGGGAGGTCATTGTGCCCCTGTACTCTGCTTTGGTTAGGCCACACCTTGAGTCCTGTGTCCAGTTCTGGGCCCCTCAGTTTAGGAAGGACATCGAGACTCTTGAATGTGTCCAGGGAAGGGCAACAAGGCTGGTGAGAGGCCTTGAGCACAAGCTGTTTGAGGAGAGGCTGAGGGAGCTGGGATTGTTTAGCCTGGAGAAGAGGAAGCTCAGGGGAGACTTCATTGCTCTCTACAACTACCTGTAAGGTGGCTGTAGCCAGGAAGGGGTTGGACTCTTTTCTCTAGCAACCAGCACCAGAACAAGGGGACACAGTCTCAAGCTGCACCAGGGGCAGTTTAGGCTGGAGGTGAGGAGAAAGTTCTTCACCGAGCGAGTCATTCGTCATTGGAATGGGCTGCCCAGGGAGGTGGTGGAGTCACTGACCCTGGAGGTGTTTAAGAGGGGAATGGGCAGGCATTTGGTGCCATGGTCTAGCCATGAGGTCTGTGGTTACAGGTTGGACTCGATGATCTTTGAGTTTTCTTCCAACTTTAGTGATGCTGTGATGCTGTGATACTGTGATTGCACTCAAGTTGATCTGTTCCATAATCTTGCCTGGCACTGAGTTCAGGCTGACAGGCCTGAATTCCCTGGCTTGTCCAACTGGCCCTTCTTGTTGATGGGCATTATATTGGCCAGCTTCCAGTCATCTGGGACCACTCCAGTGAGCCAGGTCTGTTTAAAAATAATGGAGAGTGTTCCCCTCCATGCCCACCAAGGAGTGTAGGTTTTCCATGCCCCTCCTCTTGCTATTCATATATTTATAGAAGGATTTTTTGTTGTCCTTCACAGCAGAGGCCAGTCTAAGCTCTAAATGGGCTTTTGCCTCTCAAATTTTTGTCTTACATAACCTAGTAACATCCTTAAATAATCTATGGTTGCCTAACCTTTCTTCCAGAGATGATATACCCTCTTTTTTTCTCTTAATTACTTCAGAAGTTCATTGCCCATCCAGGCTGGCCATCTGCCCCAGTGGCTCATCTTCCGGCCCACTGGCACAGCCTGTTCCTTCCCTTCAAGAATTCTTTCTTGAAGTAGGTCCAGCCCTCCTGGCCCCCTTTGTTTTTAAGGGCTGTTTCCCAAGGAACCTTCTGAGCTTGAAAAGGAAAGTAGAATGAAGTGCCTTCCAAGGTTGTTGGTGCCAGGTGCCGGACCCGAGTCAGCTTTCTAGCTGAATGCTAAAGGAGAGGGAGGGGGAAGTGGAGGAGATAGTCTGAGTCTTGGCCCTATCTGACCTCTTAAATCACAGTTAAGGGTCAAACCACCACAACATTCTAGAAGCAAACCTAAACGTTTCCTAGATTTATGTATTGTGCTAAATGTCTCCTGTTTAACACTGTGGGTCTGCTGGTTTACTCTGTTCATGCTTGCCTTTTCTTTCTCAATGTATTTTTATTTTTTAATACATTAGCTGAAGTCTTTCTGACTTGTATGCTCACATTTTCTCACTTTCATCAGGATTTTACATAACAAGTTCTGATCTTGTGCATATTAAGTTGTTAGTCTTTAATGTTATACTTAACTCTGAAAAGCATGACACATTTGACACAGACAAAATGCTCCCTTTATGCACCTACTTTATAATACCTCATTTAGATCTACTTCCATTACATAGTATTGTGATATGTAGGTGTGCCCTGATTTACTGGGGAAAAAAAATTAAATCAGTGAGTGAGATGAAAAAAAGCTAATGTGTTTGATTATGTTTTAATTGATTATTTGTTTTTTTCAAAAACTCTTCCACATTTGAATAGGTCAGGATTGTGTCTCTGACTTTTTATTACATACATTCTTTGCCATTAATTTGACATACATACAGATGGAAATTAAGTACATAAAAATATATTAGTCAACTTATTTTATTACTTCCGTAGAAAATACAATATGATCTATATCTTTATCTTTTCTCTCATTCTATACCTTATTGAACAGACATCTGGTAAGCATTGGCTGTGATATGATACGACACAGCTTAGTTGAAAAGAATACACGTAACTTTCTGCAAGGACAAAACACACAATGTTTTGTGTGTTTGTGCCGGCCTTTCTCTGGTAATCACATTTTGAAAGACAAAACTAAGTGAAACTCAGAGCATGCGCAGTAATATCTAGGATTTAATATTCATGTAAGATCCTTTGAAGGCTATGTTTCTCTCTCTCTATAATATTCTTATATAATACATTTGCTAAATTAATATAGACTAAAAAAGGACCATGGATCTGGTGAGCAATACAATAATTTCTTCATTTCTCAAAGCAATTTTTTTTGGTTTTTTTTTTGTACTGTGCTCATGCAGTGCTCCTTGTGCAAAGCCAAAGCATCTATCAAAGCGTGTTGGCATTTCCACACACCACAAATCTAATCTTAGAGCAGGAAGTGGTAAAAGTGATAGAGATCTTAGACTGTGAACTCCTAATATGTTTTTCATATCAAAGACTATGTAAAATGCAAGATCAAACCTACAGCGTCTGAATAGTTCGGAACAATCTCATGTCAATATGTAAGCCCATCTGATTTTGCAAGTTATTACCAAAATAGTAAATGAAGCCTAAGTACTGCTACTATTAATTTTATTTCAAACTCAAAAGCAGAAAGGCTGTACGGCTGTTGGAGTGATGGTACCGAAACATCCATCCCAAGACCCATCCATGATACCTCTCAGATCTGCTCTTCTCTTTCAGAGCAGAGTTGGGCAGTGCTGCTTGGAAACACAGCACAGTGTCAGAGCAACCACAGAGGCAGAGGGTAGTGGGTGCAAGAAGAGAGTTCCCCCTCTACAAGCTGCTGCAGGTTTGTAGGGTCTGCAACTCCTACACCATTACATGCCAGCTTCGAAATTAAAACTCTGGCAAAATCTCATGGAGCTCAAAGTTCAGATTGTAACATGAGTCTTTGGTTCTGGTTGCTGCTTTCTCTTCTGTTTGAGGTGTTCATCATTTCTGATGGTTGGGCTGAGGGTCAGGGGGTGGGGAAGACTGCTGGCTTCTATTACTAGTTGTGCATTTTGCTATGCTTTTATGTGGAATAACCCTTGTGCAACAAGAGTTCATCACATTAGGGTATTGTGTAGTTCTGTCCAACGGTCAGGCTGCTAGTGTGCTTTGTCAAAGGCTGCCAATCATAAATCAGTGTCAGTCAAATGTAAGTTAATTTCAGGACTGCTATGCAATATCAATCCTGTTCAGTATCTTTATTGATGGTCTGGATGAGGGGATTGAGTAAATTTGCAGATGACAGCAAGCTGGGAGTGGGTCTTGATCTGCTAGAGGGTAGAGAGGCTTTGCAGAGGGACCTTGACAGGCTGGACAAATGGGCAGAATTCAGTGGTATGAGATTTAACACATCCAAGTGCCAGGTTCTACACATTGGCCACAGCAACCCCATGCAGTGCTACATGCTGGGCTCAGAGTGGCTGGAGAGCGGCCAGGCAGAGAGGAACCTGGGGGTACTGGTTGATGGTAGGCTGAATGTGAGCCTGCAGTGTGCCCAGGTGGCCAAGAGGGCCAATGGCATCCTGGCCAGTCTTAGGAATAGTGTGGCCAGCAGGAGCAGGGAGGTCATTCTGCCCCTAAACTCAGCACTGCTCAGGCCACACCTTGAGTACTGTGGCCAGTTCTGGGCCCCTTAGTTTAGGAAAGATGTTGAGTTGCTGGAATGTATCCAGAGGAGGGCAACAAAGCTGAGGAGGGGTTTGGAGCACAAGCCCTTTGAGGAGAGGCTGAGGGAGATGGGGTTGCTTAGCCTGGAGAAGCGGAGGCTCAGGGGACACCTTATTGCTCTCTACATCTACCTGAAGGGAGGTTGTAGCCAGGTGGGGGTTGGTCTTTTCTCCCAGGCAACCAGAACCAGAACAAGGGGACACAGTCTCAAGCTGCACCAGGGGACATTTAGGCTGGATGTTATGAAGAAATTCTTCATAGAGAGAGTGATTGCCCATTGGAATGTGCTGCCCGAGGAGGTGGTGGAGTCAACATCACTGAAGGTGTTTAAGAGGGGACTGGATGAGGAAGTTGGTGCCATGGTTTAGTTGATTAGATAGTGTTGTGTGATAGGTTGGACTTGATGGTTTTGAATATGTTTTCCAACCTGGTCTGGTCTATTCTATTCTATTCTATTCTATTCTATTCTATTCTATTCTATTCTATTCTATTCTATTCTATTCTATTCTATTCTATTCTTTGCTTCCAAGTTTTGCTTTAATACCTAGAGTTCGTGTTGAAGATATTAAATAAAAGTACTTTGAAATGGATTTTAAATGAAGGAAAAGCTCCCATCAGAGATTTGTTAAAAGCAGGCTAACAGTTGTTCTCTTCCCCCCCCCCCTTTCCCTTTTAGTAGAAGGGCTTTAAATTATATATTAACCAAAAAGGTAAATAGAATAAAATAGGCAATTAAATATTAATGCAATATGTAGTGGAATTGTCCTGTGCAGCACTTAAAATGGCCTGAATGATTGAGCTGTGAATTGCTCTCCCTTAGGTATTGAAAAATTCATCAGCACTATTTAATAAATGTTAGCATTCACAGCCACTCATGTTTACACTACAGCACTTCCACAGAGTGCTTACTAAAGAAAACATTTTAATGGAAGGTGAACTTTCCTGTACAGTGAGTCATCTTAAATTATACAGACTATGTGGCAGAGCAGACAGAGATCTCTGATCTGACAAAAGATAAGTCTGCATAACTTAAAAGCATTTGTTCATAAAGTGAACTGCCCATGGATAGTAAAGGGCTTTCTGAATCCAAAGCTATTTTCAAGCTTTTAAAAATTCATTTTGTTTGCATTTTAAAAATATTTAACCTTTCTTGCCACTGTGAAATTTTCTTCAGTGATGACTTGTGATAAGGATGAGGTTATTGCTGGAAAGCCATCTGCCTGATTTAGAAGAAGAGAAACAATGGCAAAACAAAACTAGCATCACAAATCATTCAAATGTTGAGGTAGTATTCCAGATAATACTGTCTAGACTCAATTTGCATACTCAGCATATTAACACTATTAAAATATTCACCAGCAAGTTTATTTGGTTAACCAATGAATTCACACCAATACATTAGAAATAAACAACAAAATTACCTGAATGCTTGGCACTTAGTGTGGAATCTAGCGAGTTTGTAAGAATGTCTGTGCTTTATAGGAGGATTTGGTGGTTTGGCCCTGGCTGTCCTCTTCTTAAATGGACAGGGGAGAGAAAATATACCAAAGGGCTGGTAATAAGATAGAAGCAATTTTAATAAAGCAGAGCAAAAGCAAAGGCTGCACACAAGCAAAGTCAAAGAAAGATGTTATTCTGTAGTTCACAGCAACAGACAGTGTTTTGGCCATTCCCAGGAAGCAAGGCTCTAATACGCATGGAGGTTACTCTGGAGGACAGATGCCATCAACAAATGTCAACCACTTCCTTCTTTCACTTAGTTTATCTCTCTTAGCTGATGTCATATGTCATGGAACACTCCTTTGGTGAGGTTGTTCCAGTTGTGTCCCCTCCCAAGATCTTGCCCACCTCTCAGTATACTCTTGAGGTGGGGAAATGTAAAATTACAGCCTAGGTGCTTGGTTCAGCAGTAGCCAAAACACTGGTGTGTTACCAACACCCAGCTACAGCACTAGGGAGATGCTTTGGGAAGAATTAACTCCAGCTCAGCCAAACCAGAGGATTTATTGCCTGAAAGAGATTTAATGGCTACCCCAGGCTGGAGGCACCATACTGCTGTTAACTCCCCTCTCAAACTCTCCCACTGCTTCTGCATGTGAGGCATGGTGGAGAAGAAAGCAACACATTTTCTGTTTTCTGGAGTGTCGCAGGGGACATATGCTTAGCAATCCAGTGACTGTGATACAGCTAGCCTTTTTGTCTCTGTTCTGCTTCACAGGGTGGGGTTTTGAACTTCTGTGATATGTAGTGTTTCTCTCATTAGTGTGTGCAATCTACAGCTTAAGAGAATGGTGTGAGTGCTCATAGCTAATATTCAGATGCAGCATTAGCTGCAGAAGAATATATTCTTTGTCTCATTAAATTATTAATCTTGCAGAGGTCCTGTCTGACCTTTTTGACTCTCTGATACTACTTAATAATTTTCCTCACAAAAAGCATGATATCCTGTGACAATTTAACTTTGTCTACTCTGGCTGCTCTAGACATCTGCTAGGGAAGCTCCAAGTGAACTTGTCTCAATTGTACTATGCAGGTTCACACAGTAACTAAGGACCTGCATTGCCTTGGCTGGTGGACATTGGTTAGAAAAAAGTAATTTGGGCTGCTAGGAGAATTTAGATAGTTTCTGCTGAAGTGACATGGAAGCAAGGTTACATAGAATGTCAGATGGAAGGGCTCCCAAGGATCATCTGGTCCAACCTTTCTAGGTAATAGTATAGTTTAAATGAGATGGCCCTGAACCCTGTCAAGCTGTCTTAAGACCGTCCAAATAATGGAAATACACTAGTTCCCTTGGGAGATTATTCCAATGTCTAACAGTTCTCATGGTGAAAATTTTTCTTTTGGAGTCCAATTGGAATCTCTGGAGGAGTAACTTGTATCCATTGCTCCTTGTCTTTTCTATGTGGCTAGTTGTAAAAGGGAGTCTCCATCCTCCTGGTAGCCACTCTTTATGCACTGGTACATGGTAATAAGGTATTCCTTAAATCTTCTCTTCTTAAGGTTGAAGAAACGCAGTTCTTTCAGCCTTTGCTCATATGGCTGTCATATGGTCCTGGTATCAATCCCTGGAGGCCCCCAGTCATGACTGGCTGCTAGGTTGAGAAAGAACCATTTCCTACCACCCTCTGAGTAAGGCCTATCAAGAAGTTCATCACCCACTGCAAGGACCCCTTATCTAGGCCATAGAACCTCTGTCTAGGAGGACATTGTGCTGGACCATGTCAGAAGCCTTGGAGAAGTCCAGAGAGACAGTGTTAACTGTTCTCCCTGCATCTGCCTTATGAGTTACTTTGTCATAGAACATGGTTGGGTTTGTCAAATTGACTATACTTCTAACAAAAGATGTGTTGGACAGCTTAGGTCTGGTGAACTTCACTGAAGTTTAGCGTGGTATAAGGCATACAATGGGAGGGAGCTAAGTAGACTTCAGAAAATAGTTTCCTCCTTTCTCTAGTGTGTGATTGTCCCTGGAAGTTAAGTTTGATAAAGTGTTTTTAAAAGTCAGACTTGCTGTCCTTGAAGTGTTTCTCAAAGCCTTGCAGGCCATTTGCAAACCTTGTCTCAAAACAAAGATACATTAATTACGTGGTATTGTTGAAAGGAAAAAGTTATCAGCTCAAAGAGCTACACAGTTGAGCTGTGCCAGACAAACTGGGTTTACAAAATCCCATCTCTCTCTGTTACTGTCATAGGGAAACTGTAGATTCTGTTAATGTATTGCAGCATTTAACTGCATTTAACTGCAATGTAGGAGAAAAGGATGCTACATAATGACACAATAGCTCCCAGCTGCTGTGGCTGTGCTACTGCTCACTGCCTTCACTGAAAATAAAAGAACTTGGATCAGGTTACTAGAGAAGTGAAGGGAAAAAAAAAAGAACTTGTAGTAGTAACTAATGTTAAAATAAGTGTTTATTGTTTCCCTGTGACCTTATTCTTATGGGCGATTTTAGCCTACCAGATATCTGCTGGGAACTTAATGCAGCAGAGGGGAGGCAGTCTAGAAGGTTCTTAGAGTATATGGAGGACAGCTTCTCATCCCAGCTGCTGCTTGAGCCTACCAGGGGTAAGGCTTTGCTTCACCTTCTTTTTACAGAGAAGGGCTGGTGGGAGATGTGGTGGTTGGAGGCTCTCTGGGGTCCAGTGACCATGAGATAATTGAGTTTACAATATGCAGTCAAAGTAAGAGGGGCAGCAACAAAACCTCCACTCTGGACTTCCAGAGGGTGGGCTTCAGGTTACTTAAGGACCTAACTCAGAAGGTACCTTGGGAAACAGCCCTTAAAAACAAAGAATACAAGAGGGCTGGACTAACTTCAAGAAAGAATTTCTGAAGGTGTAGGAACAGGCTGTGCCAATGTGCTGGAAGATGAGCCACTGGGGCAGACGGCCAGCCTGGATAGGCAATGAACTTCTGGGTGAATTAAGGGAAAAAAAGAGGGTGCATCATCTTTGGAATGAAGGTGAGGTAACCCATGGGATGTTTAAGGATGTTGCTAGGTCATGCAGGAAGAAAATTTGAGAGGCAAAAGCCCACTTAGAGCTTAGACTGGCCACTGCTGTGAAGGACAATAAAAATGCTTTTATAAATGTATTAATGGCAAGAGGAGGGGCAAGGACAACCTCCACTCCTTGGTGGACATGGAGGGTGTTATAAATGCAATAGTGATTTGTGTTACAAAATACTATTTCAGGGTGTTCTGATACCAAGGTTGGAGGGGTGTCTTGTTTTGAGAACGGATGGTAAGCTGTTGAGACTGTTTTGATTTCAAGAAGAGCCTGTGATGATAAATGCCAGCTTTCCCAGGGCCGCAGAATATTTATCTTAGATAGGGCAGATCTGGACAGCTGTGCCTGTGAGAAGCTTCCCTGTGCCAGTGTGAAAAGATGGGGTTATTCAGAGGACACATGAGGAAGACTACCCCTACTTCATCTATGACCCCCAGGAAGACCCTTACCACAAGGAAAGCGCATGCTCAAGAAGCCCAGGAATTTGTTAGAACTCATTATCATATTCCTGCCTTCTATTAAGCATAAGCATGCATATGTAGATGATGTAACTGTACAAAGAAAAGATAGTAATTATAAGGTTGCTTTTTTGCAGAGACTAGAGGTATGCTGGAGGGGAGTCTCTGCAGCCCAGTGTGTCACTTTTGCTTGCTTCTATATTTTTTTAATAAAACAACCTTCACAAGAAATTTAGAAATTTTCTTGTGCAGCCTGTCCATAACACAGTGGAACATAGTAACAAAAGATGAGGAAAAGGCAGACACCTTCTTTGCCTCAATTTCCAATAGTAGGATAGGTGGTCTTCTGGAAAACTGGCCTCCTGAGCTGGCAGATGGAGTCAGGGAGCAGTATAATTTCCCCTATAATCCACGACAAAGCAGTTACAGACCTGCTGAGCCGTTTGGAGCCCCACAAGTCCATGGGACTGGATGGGATCCATCATAGGATGCTGAGACAGCTGGAAGATGTGCTTGCCAAGCTGCTCTCCATCATTTTTCAGCAGTCCTGGGTCACTGGAGAGGTCCCAGACAACTGGAACCTGGCTGATATGATGCCCATCCACAAGAAGAGCCGGAAGGAGGAACCAGGGAATTCCAGGCCTGTCAGCCTGACCTCAGTGCCAGGCAAGATTATGGAACGGGTCATCTTGAGTGCAATCACACAGCACTTACAGGATGGTCAAGGGATCAGGCCCAGCCAGCATGGAGTTAGGAAGGGCATATCCTGCCTGACCAACCTGATCTCCTTCTATGATCAGATGATCCTCCTAGTGGATATGGGGAAGGCTGTGGATGTAGTCTACCTGGATGTCAGCAAGGCCTTTGACACTGTCCCCCACAGGAAGCTCCTGGCCAACCTGTCAGCCTGTGGCTTGGACAGGAGCACTTTGCGTTGGGTTAGGAACTGACTGGAGGGCTGTGCCCAGAGAGTGATGGTGAATGGTGCCACTTCCAGCTGGCAGCCAGTCACTAGTGGTGTGCCCCAAGGGTCAGTGCTGGGCCCCATGCTCTTTAATGTCTTTATTGATGATCTGGATGAGGGCATTGAGTCCATCATCAGTAAATTTGCGGACGACACCAAGCTGGGGGCAGGTGTTGACCTGCTGGAGGGTAGAGAGCTCTGCAGAGTGACCTTGACAGGCTAGGCAGATGGGCAGAGTCCAATGGCATGAGATTGAACATATCCAAGTGCCGGGTTCTGCACATTGGCCACAACAACCCCATGCACTGCTACAGGCTGGGCTCAGTGGCTGGAGAATGGCCAGGCAGAGAGGGACCTGGGGGTACTGGTTGACAGTAGGCTGAACATGAGCCTGCAGTGTGCCCAGGCAGCCAAGAAGGCCAATGGCATCCTGGCCTGCATCAGGAACAGTGTGGCCAGCAGAAGCAGGGAGGACATTCTCCCCCTGTACACTGCACTGGTTAGGCTGCACCTTGAGTACTGTGTCCAGTTCTGGGCCCCTCAGTTTAGAAAGGATGTTGACTTGCTGGAACATGTCCAGAGAAGGGCAACAAAGTTGGTGAGGGGTTTGGAACACAAGCCTTATGGGGAGGCTGAGGTAGCTGGGGTTGCATATTCTGGAGAAGAGGAGACTCAGGGGTGACCTTATTGCTCTCTACAACTACCTGAAGGGAGGTTGTAGCCAGGTGGGGGCTGGTCTCTTCTCCCAAGCAAGCAGCACCAGAACAAGAGGTCAAAATATCAAGCTGTGCCAGGGGAGGTTTAGGCTGGATGTTAGGAAGAAATTCTTCATAGAAAGGGTGATTGGCCATTGGAATGGGCTGCCTGGGTAGGTGGTGGAATCACCATCATTAGAGGTGTTAAAGAGGAGAGTTGATAGGGTGCTTGGTTGCACAGTTTAGTTGATTAGATGATGTTGGATGATGGGTTGGATGCGATGATCTTGAAGGTTTTTTCCAACCTGGTCTATTCTATTCTATTCTATTCTATTCTATTCTATTCTATTCTATTCTATTCTATTCTATTCTATTCTATTCTATTCTATTCTAAATTTTATTGGCAAAAATCATGGCAACCAGGCAGTCCTCATATTCCCTTAATTCACTGGCAAACTCACAGACAGTTTTAGGAATTCCATCCTGTCCAGTCAGGAGTATCCCTCCCAGTGTGTGAGCATGTTTTTGAGGGGCACACTGGGTGAATTTCTTTACGAAGGACCGTCTCATGGGCACCTCATCTGGGTCCAAAGGGAGCTGGCCATCCCCATAAATTATTTCCAGCACAGCCATCTGTCTCAGAAGGTGAATGTCCTGTCCATGGCCATCCATGTCATTGGGGCCTAGGGCAGGTCATCTTTTGAGTGGTACCGGCTCTTTATGGCATCGAGGATCTGGGCCCAGAGAGTGTGTGTTCCACCAAGTTTGGCAAACTCTTTGTCCAGACCAACATCACAAGTCAGGAAGCCTAAAAGCTCCCTCTTATCCAGGTCCACCTTGTCCGTCCCCCCATCCCAATGTCTCAGGGCCCAGTTTAGTATTGTCTCACCCTCTTTCCTTGCATAATCGAGATGAGTTTGCCTTAATTCCTTTCTGGGTAGAGATGTAACAGTTATTATTTTCTGACTTGAGTCATCCTCATCCACCGCTGGTTTCTGTGAGGTGCCAGGCCCCGCCAATGTGCCTTCCTCACCATCTGTGTTTGGAGACAATTTTTGCCTCCTTTTCCTGCATGTGGTGACAGGTGCTAGAGAAACTGCGTGGGCAGGAGCATCAGGGGTTAAGTGTGGAACTGCTGGTGGGGGGACAAACCCGTGTGCCTGGGGCTGAGATCAGGCATACTCATTACAACCCCACCCCTCGCTCTTTGTGTTTATGCAGTGCTTGCAATGCTCTCAGCAGAGACCCCCCAGCTTGTTAGATCTTACAAATGACTGCCTTATCACTCTGCAAAATGTTCTTAATGGGTTAGCTCTTCTCCCACCCAACATGGTCACAGCAAATGCCCCTATAAGGATTATATTTAAGCATATAGAGCATATTGTAATGTAAGGCAGATCTCCATCACAGACATTTTTATCTACACCATTGCTTTTGTAGCTTGCTTCAGGAAAATTTCCTGTGTTGGAGAAGTTACCACTGCCAGTAAAATTCAAAGAATTCAAGAGATACATGCCCAAATGCATTGGTAACATTTTTATCCAGTTGAGCAGCATCTCTATCATTAACCAGACCACGTGATAATTTATTAATTTGTAGATATGGGTCCAAAAGATCCAGCCAAACACCGTGACGATCTGGATGAGGGGATTGAGACAGTCATCAACAAGTTTGCAGATGACACCAAGTTAGGAGCAGACGTTGGTCAGTTAGAGGGCAGAAGGGCTCTGCAGAGGGACCTCAACTGACTGGTCAGATGGGTCGAGTCCAATGTGATGGAATTCAACAAGTCCAAGTGCCGGGTGCTGCACTTTGGCCACAACAACCCCATGCAGAGCTACAGGCTGGGGTCAGAGTGGCTGGAGAGTGGCCGGACAGAGAGGGACCTGGGGGTGCTGATCGACAGCCGCCTGAACATGAGCCAGCACTGTGCCCAGGTGGGCAGGAAGGCCAACGGCATCCTGGCCTGTATTAGGAATAGTGTGGCCAGTAGGAGGAGGGAGGTCATTGTGCCCCTGTACTCTGCTTTGGTTAGGCCGCACCTTGAGTCCTGTGTCCAGTTCTGGGCCCCTCAGTTTAGGAAGGACATCGAGACACTTGAACGTGTCCAGAGAATGACAACAAGGATGGTGAGATGCCTTGAGCACAAGCCCCATAAGCCCTATGAGGAGAGGCTGAGGGAGCTGGGGTTGTTTAGCCTGGAGAAGAGGAGGCTCAGGGGTGACCTCATTGCTCTCTACAACTACCTGAAAGGTGGTTGTAGCCAGGAAGGGGTTGGCCTCTTCTCCCTAGCAACCAGCACCAGAACAAGGGGACACAGTCTCAAGCTGCACCAGGGGAAGTTTAGGCTCAAGGTGAGGAGAAAGTTCTTCACCGAGAGAGTCATTTGTCATTGGAATGGGCTGCCTGGGGAGGTGGTTGAGTTGCCGTCCCTGGAGGCGTTCAAGAGGGGACTGGATATGGCACTTGGTGCCATGGTCTAGTCATGGGGTCTGTGGTGACAGGTTGGACTCGATGATCTTCGAGGTCTCTTCCAACCTTGGCGATACTGTGATACTGTGATACTGTGAAGGCTGAGAATTCCTCCCCTGCTTCCCCACTCCTCTTTCCCAATAGAGAGGAAAAAGAAAGGGAAGGAGCAAATCCACCAGGAAATAGAATAGAGTAGGATGGAAGAGAAGAGAAGAGAAGAGAAGAGAAGAGAAGAGAAGAGAAGAGAAGAGAAGAGAAGAGAAGAGAAGAGAAGAGAAGAGAAGAGAAGAGAAGAGAAGAGAAGAGAAGAGAAGAGAAGAGAAGAGAAGAGAAGAGAAGAGAAGAGAAGAGAAGAATCCATGTTGAAAGAGAACTTCAAGATCATCACATCCAACCCATCAACCAACACCATCTAATCAACTAAACTATGGCACCAAGCACCCCACCAATTCTCCTCCTAAACATCTCCAGTGATAGCGACTCCACCACCTCCCAGGCAGGCCATTCCAATGGGCAATCACTCTCTCTATGAAGAATTTCTTCCTAACATCCAGTCTAAAACTCCCCTGGCACAGCTTGAGATTGTGTCCTCTTGTTCTGGTGCTGCTTGCTTGGGAGAAGCCCCACCTGTCTACAACCTCCCTTCAGGTAGTTGTAGAGAGCAATAAGGTGTCCCCTGAGTCTCCTTTTCTCCAGGCTAAGCAACCCCAGCTCCCTCAGCCCCTCCTCATAAGGCTTGTGTTCCAAAACCTTCACCAACTTCATTGCCCTTCTCTGGACACGCTCCAGGAAGTCAACATCCTTTCCTAAACTGAGGAGTCCACAAATGGACACAGTAGTAAAGGTGTGGCCTAACCAGTGCAGTGTACAGGGGAGAATGTCCTCCCTGCTCCTGCTGGCCACACTGTTCCTGATGCGGGCCAGGATGCCATTGGCCTTCTTGGCTACCTGGCCACACTACAGGCTCATGTTCAGTCTACCACCAGCCAGTACGCCCAGATGCCTCTCCGCCAGGCTGCTCTCCAGCCACTGCGCCCAGCCTGTAGCAGTGCATGGGGTTGCTGTGGCCAATGTGCAGAACCCGGCACTTGGATGTGTTCAATCTCATGCCCTTGGATTCTGCCCATCTGTCCAGCCTGTCAAGATCCCTCTGCAAAGCCTCTCTGCCCTCCAGCAGATCAACTCCTGCCCCCAGCTTGGTGTCGTCCGCAAATTTACTGATGATGGACTCAATGCCCTCATCCAGATCATCAATAAAGATGTTGAAGAGCATGGGGCTCAGCACTGATCCCTGGAGAACACCACTAGTGACTGGCTGCCAGCTGGAAGTGGCACCATTCACCATCACTCTCTGGGCACAGCCCTCCAGTCAGTTCCTAACCCAACACAGAGTGCTCCTGTCCAAGCCACAGGCTGACAGCTTGGCCAGGAGTTTGCTGTGGGGGACAGTGTCAAAGGCCTTGCTGAAGTCCAGGTAGACTACCTCCACAGCCTTCCCCACATCCACCAGGCAGGTCACCTGATCATAGAAGGAGATCAGGTTGGTCAGGCAGGATATGCCCTTCCTAACTCCATGCTGGCTAGGCCTGATCCCTTGGCCATCCTGTAAGAGCTGTGTGATTACACTCAAGATGACCTCTTCCATAATCTTGCCTGGCACTGAGGTCAGGCTGACAGGCCTATAATTCCCTGGCTCGTCCAACTGGCCCTTGTGGATATGCATCATATTGGGCAGCTTCCAGTCATCTGGGACCTCTCCAGTGAGCCAGGACTGCTGAAAAATGATGGAGAGCAGCTTGACCATCTCATGTGTCAGCTCTCTCAGCACCATAGGATGGATCCCATCTGGTCCCATGGACTTGTGGGGATCTAAGTTGCTAAGGAGATCTTTAACTACCTCTTCCTGGACTACAAGGAACTATACTGCTCCCTGCCTCCATCAGCCAGCTCAGGAGGCCAGTTGTCTGGCAGACAATCTGTCTTGCTAGTAAAATTTGAGGCAAAGAAGGTGTTAAGTACCTCTCCCTGTTCCTCATCTTTTTTTGCTATGTTCCCCTCCGTGCACACCAAGGAGTGTAGGTTTTCCATGCCCCTCCTCTTGCTATTAATATATTTATAGAAGGATTTTTTGTTGTCCTTCACAGCAGAGGCCAGTCTAAGCTCTAAATGGGTTTTTGCCTCTCGAATTTTTTTCTTACATGACCTAGCAACATCCTTAAATATTCTATGGTTGCCTCACCTTTCTTCCAGAGATGATATACCCTTTTTTTCCCCTTAGTTCCTGTAGAAGCTCATTGCCCATCCAGGCTGGCTCTTTGCCCCAGCACATTGGCAGAGCCTGTTTCTGCACCTTCAAGCATTCTTTCTTGAAGTAGGTCCATCTGGTAGCCAGGTAGAGGTTTGTCTCTTCTCCCAGGCAGCCAGTACCAAAACAAGAGGACACAGTCTCAGGCTGCGCCAGGGCAGGTTTAGGATGGATGTTAGGAAGAAGTTCTATACTGAGAGAGTGATTGCCCATTGGAATGGGCTGCCCCTGGAGGTGGTGGAGTCACCTTCATTGGAGGTGTTCAGGAGGAGACTTGATGGGGTGCTTGGCTGCATGGTTTAGTTGTTTAGGTAGGTTGGATTGGTTGATAGGTTGGACACGATGATCTTGAAGGTCTCTTTCAACCTGGTGTATTGTATTGTATTGTATTGTATTGTATTGTATTGTATTGTATTGTATTGTATTGTATCTCTCCTGAACCCCTTTTTTTTAAAGAGCTGTTTCCCAAGGAACCTTCTGCATTAGTTCCTTGAGTAGCCTGAAGTCTGCCCTCCTGAATTCCAGAGTGGAGGTTTTGTTGCTGCCCTTCTTAGCTTGACTGTCTACTGAGAATTCCATTATTTCATGGTCGCTAGACCCTAGACATCCTCCAAACACCACATCTCTCACCAGCCCTTCCCTATTTGTGAAAAGGAGGTCAAGCACAGCCTTATCCCTGGTAGGCTCACGCAGCAGCTGGGATAAGAAGCTGTCCTCCTTACATTCTAAGAACCTCCTAGATTGCCTTCTCTCTGCTGTGTTGAGTTCCCAGCAGATATCAGGCAGGTTGAAATCACTCATGAGAACAAGGTCTGGATAATTTGGATTTGGCTTGGAAGTGGAGAGATAAGAAACTTTCTTTAAGCAGTATATATAGACATATATATATATATATATATATATATATATATATATATATATATATATATATATAAAACAATAGCAGGTAGGGTTCACAAGGGTAAAGAACAAGGATGGATGGAAGAAAAAAAATATTTAATACAAACGCAGTCCTTTACAAAGGCAAAGATGTAGCAGTGAGGACCACGTGGCAGAGAAGCAGGGAACCAGCAGTATTCCTCTCCTGGGCAAAGACAGGGGCCAAGAGAGCTAATGGCTGCAGTGTCCTCCTATTTATAGCCTTGACGGACAGGGAGGAGGAGTGAATCAGACCAACTTACCTAGCCTGAAGGGAGGGCAATGCTCTTGCAAGCTCTCCCCCTCCTGCTTCCAGGATGAGTGTAACCCATCACAGCATAGAATTATAAATAAAAGTATTTTTTCCCCCTCTGTCAATCTGTTTTCTACTATGATTTTAAGGCACACTTTGCTTCAATCTCCTTTAACTTTATTTTGTGTCTCAGTGGTATCTTGAATATGGTGTTTAGCTAAAAGAGGTTTTTCATGACCTCAGTTGGGGATTTAGTACCATAAATGCTTACAGTTTTCCTGTAAACATTAAACAATACTGTGTAGGCAATGGAGTTATTTATCATTTTTTCCAGGTATGAGCAAACAGTAGTGCTAAAGCAGTGATTTGATCTTTGATCTTTGGGCCAAGAAATGAAAAGGCAAATTTTTCAAGCTGTATTCAAGTATAAAATGTGCAAATCCATATTCACTAATGAGGTTTCTCCTTAGCTTCCTGTGCACACCTTTTCAAATTTACTTACAAATGACCATAGTGTAATATTTAGGCTACTCTTGTGGGATAACTCTTCCTCACCCACTCCCTCTTTCATTTTTTTCCCCCCTTCTTTTTCCTCTCCATAGATAATTAATACTTAGACAAGTAATACACTTAGATTGCAATTAACTACTCATGTCAAAACCCAGCTTTAAAGTGACATATTATCTGAATCTTTGTTAAACTTCAGCAGTCTAATCCTTTTTACCCTCTTCTGGCAGGTTTACCATAGAATTTAATTCTCTACTTGTACGGGATTATGTCTCAGAATTGCAGATTGAGAGACTGCACATGGATGCTGCATAGGGAATGGAGGATGAAAGACTGAGAATCTAAGTGTGTAGCATGGTGTGTTATGCTTAAAATAGACTGAATTTAACAGATCAGGAGTTTTATCAAAATTACTTTGAACATAGCTATAAAATCCAGATACTATGTATTTGCTGAAATAGTCAATTTAGTCCACAAGGTGGAATACTTCATGGGGATATCTGCATGTATGCTTTGAAAGATTTAGTGGGGAGTAATGAACTATTTGAAAATGTCTTAGACACTTTATTTTTAAAAAATTACTTTAAAAAATGGCCTTCCTGTAGATAGTTAGCACATCATGTTCCATTCCCCTTGAAAGTTATTAACAAAACCTGAAGTATTTTTAGGCAGATAAGCACATTTGAAAAACTACCTACAAGTTAACATGAAGGTCACTTCTTTGAGGGATTCAGAATCAAAGGAATTACACGAGGACTGTTTCACAGACAAGTTTGGCTGATAATATTCTTCCAGCATCACACACATTCAGCACATGAAAACAGAGTGCTAGTAGAATTCATATCAAACTGTTCAGAACAATATCCAGAAAACATTAATTTGGAATATTTGTGATTAAGAATCTAATCTGTCATGCGGTGAAGCAGCAAATTTTTTGGCTATGAACTGGAGGAAGACCCTTGGAGGTAAGTTTTTTAATATGACTGGTCTATCATTGTAGCAATTTTCTGCAATTTCATCAGCTGGGCAGACAAACAGACCGAAGACTGAGCCACATACCAGGAGGGAGTGACAGCCTTGTTTGCTATGACAAATGTCATTTTAGTTTCATGACAGGTTTATTTCATGAAATAAATGAATTCCTATATATCTTTCCAGGTAATTATTTTCTTTTCTGTATACAGTTTTGTGGCAAACCAAACAATAGAGTGAAAAAATAACCCATGTTTTTGGGGTTTGATTGGTGGTGTTTTTGTTTGATTTTGGGTTTTTGTTTGGGTGAGGGTTTTGTTTTTGTAGTTTGTGGGGGTTTTTCTTATTTTTTCATTTTCTTGCACTGGATATTTCTGGAGTTCTATTCACTATACAGCCTTTGCAGAAGCTGTTTTGGAGCTCTTCCTTTTGTTTCTAGGCTCATATGAAATTAAATTATGAACACCAGCAATTTAAATAACCCAACTGTTACTTTCATAAGTAAAATCTCAAGAAACTGAAGCTTTGGCATTAAAATCAGCCTAATATTGTAGTTTCAATACAGCTGTCTCCACATGGCTAGGTATTTCAGAAGTGCTGTGGGAGAATGCTACCAAATGTTTGGTAAGTGCTACAAATCAAGGAACAGAGAATAATGAACTTCAGTGTTAGTCCTTGTTGTGAACATTCTTGTATTCCTGCTTTATTTCTTTCTTTCTGTAAACTTTATGAAAATAGTGTGTGAACTTTTGTCATGTTAATTTCAAGCAATGCACAGACATGGCATCTTTGTCTCTGAAATTATTGGCTTAGAACAGAGAAGCACCTTCTGGGTGATAAAAACAAAACAGACAATTTCTAGGCAATATTTATAACATGCTGAATTCCTGAAATACTGGCATTGGTAATGGATTGATAATTAAGGGATTAATACATTTAAAAATAATGTAAAAGTATTGGATAGGTAAGTTGTGTAGTAGCTTAGACTCTTATGTTACATTATATTATTTTTTAGGTATATTTTTCTTTTACTAGTAAGTTTGAAAACTTTGGCTAAAAGCAGTTGACTTCTTATGCTCTTACAGATATCTATTTTTTCTTTTACTTATTTGTCTTGTCTACTTGTGATTAAGTACTTAGGAGATGATTATGGAGATAGACCAAAGGGAAATGTTTCTTTAGATACTCTTACTCAGGGAAATAAGTAATAAAACTCCAGTTGACTTCAGTGGAAGCAGTTACTACAAAACCCAGCAAAGATTATGGATTGAAAAGTAAGCAGAGATCTGTCATAAGAAGATGCCAGCAATTGAATAATCTCAATAGACCAAAGAACAAAATATGTTCATTACTCACATGAAAAGCTTCAAGAAATATTGGGATGTGTTATCCTGCAATTCTAGCACTTTCACACCTTTAACTCTGATTGAGACCTTGAGTAACCAAGTCTAGTTGAGAGGCATCCCTACCAATGGCAGGGAGGTTGGAGCCGATGATGTCCAAGGTCCCTTTCAATCTAAGTAATTTTGTGATTCTGTGATTTATTTAAATATGATAAAGGATATAATTAAACTAAATGTGTTTCTGAACATAGTTGAGAACTATGTAATGGAAACTAGCTTAGGAGAAAGAATTACTTGAATACTAATCTCTGTTGTAATAACAATACTACTACTACTACAAACAACAACAACAATAATTAATAATAATAACATCACTTTCCAAACATTTTTATTCTGATAAAGGAAAATCCACACCAAGAAATATATCCTCATTCCCTATCTTCTCCTGTGAGATGTTCATTATGTTGTAAATCTGCCAGCATGAAGGAAGTATAATTTTGATGCTGCTTTGAGCATTTCTGAGGATAAAATAAATGTTGATGGGCTTCCTATTCCTTCTCACCCTTTGTAGGAATCCTGTGTACCAATCCTGGATGCAAATCACCTTGTGATTAGATCATGAATCAAGATGTGCCCCAACAAAGGACAACCGGACTGCAGCTGGCCTACAATAATGGCCCAAAGACTCAGCCATCACACCTTTAGGACAAGATCATTTCCAGCTATCAGATAACCCAGGGAGGGAGGATGGTGAGACAATGGATGCACCACCTGTGTAATGAGTGTGTGGGTAGGCAGATGGAGAAGGAGGAGGCGGAGGCCTCTTCCCCTTCTCCATCCAGACCCTGCCCAAACTCACCTGAGTACACAGAAAGATTTCCTGGGGAATGACATCTGGATATTTACCTAAAGACGATTTCCTGGACCGATTTCCTGGTGAACAATACTGGGACGCTTACCTAAGGATGATTTCCCAGAACGATGTCCTGGGAACAACACTTGGACATCTCACCTAAGGACTAAAAAACTGTATAAAAAGACCTGAGAGACACTGTCAGGTTAGAAGAAAGCAGATGGCACCACAAGCTGGAAACATCACGGAGCAACACCACGGACCTTGGGCTCTGAAAACCCTCTCTCCACCTCTGACCTTTGGTAATATAATCCCTTTCCTATTTTCTCCTTCTTCTCCCTATTCCTTCTCTTTCTCCCTCTCTATTTTTCCTCTCTCTCCCTCTGTTTCTAATCCATCCACTGTATTTATGTAATAAATAGTCTAGCTGTTGATATTTTGGCCTCGTTTGTGCCTCTAATTTCACAACATGGGAATATTCATTAAAAACCTGAATCTCTTTCCCTCTCTGGATTGAGACACCCCGCAATGACCACAGGCACCATAACAATGTAGTTGAAAGTATATGTATGTTCACAACATCAATGCTTTTCAATTCAGTCTTTTTCAATTCAGGTGGAATAACAGAACAGGGTAAACTGTTTTGGCTGATAGGAAACCAAGACAATGGAAACTATTCGAAATGTGAAATCTCCAAGAGGCACATCAATTCTCCTGTACACAAAGTGCAAGTATCTTCAGACACTGTGACAGGTACAGAGTGGAATTACCCTTACACAATCACACACACAGAGAATCACACAGAATGTTAGGGGTTGGAAGAGACCTAGAAACATCACCCAGTCCAGCCCCACTGCAGGATCACCTGTGTAGGTCACACAGGAATGCACCCAGTGGGTTTTGAATGTCTCTAGTGAAGAATGCTCAGCTTTATTTTAAAGTTTGTTAAAATCACCTTGGCAGCTCTGTAGAAAGAAATGACTACAAGGGCCTTTTTGAACGTTTGATCCTGGAAAGCGTTGTTGTGACCTGCAAAGCATTAAAAGTAAGAAAATCTGTAAGTCTCCAATTGCAAGAGCTCAACAGTATTAGATCTAGATGGGAGGAGAATATTAAAATGTGTTGGCTGTGCTGGATGCTGAGTGGCAGAAAGCAGCTGGATAGATATTGTCGTGTCCCACAGTGGTGGGATGTTTTCTAGGAGAAAACAGAATGGTCTGTCTATTACAGCCCCACAGAAATAAGAAAATTTCAGTGTGTCCTTTAAATATTTGGTTTACTACAGCACAAAACATATTTTTCACTCAAGACTGGAAAAGAAGGGCCTGCCCCATTGAAGCAGATACCATGTCATCTCCAAATAAGCTGGTGTACTATTTTGTGGCTTTTTGCTGTTGCTTGAAGGTTCCGGTTTGAGGGAAGAAAGAGTATTCTAGTGGTGAGAAGTGAATGAATTCACTGAGTTCAATATATACTTACTGCATTAATTAAAAACAAATGAAAGAAGTAATCTGATTAAATTATGTGTGCCTTTTCCTATGCCAGTGGAGCTTAGCTAACCAAACAGAAGCAGTGAAGTAAATCAGTGTTGGTTTATTAAAGATCACAATTCAATATCTCAATAGTAGAAGGGCTTATGCACCAATGTTCTCACTGTTTAGATTTTTTTTAATGCAAAGACAGTTATTTTATGGCACTGTGGGGGATCTTGTTAGGAAAGTGGTATTTAGAAAAGCCTTGTTTTCTTGGGAAGGTGCTGCTCTATCTCTTTTTGTCTTGCCTAAAGACTATCATGAAAATATAATACTTGAAATATTGTTTGCTGATGTTGATGTTATCCTATGTATCAGAGAGGCATTTCTCCTTGAAATATCCTTAGGTCTTGCAGAGAGGAATGTCCCTTACCTCGGCTACTTTTCTTTCAATACTCTTATTTGCACAAATGCGTACTCACCCTCATATTGATCTTAGTGTACTATCAAAATAACAGCTCTTTTTTTTTTTCCTTTTTTCTTTCTCATTGGATCTGGGGGTGAGGTGGGGGGCATGAGGGAATGGGGAGGGGAGCAAGGAAATTAAGGATGTTTTATTTAGTCTTTAGGACTTTCAAAGTTTAGACATCGCTAGATTGCACTCTGAGTATTAAGGGGCTCATAGGACATCTCCAGAAGAATTTATTACAGTCTGCAGGATGGAAGAGCTCTTGGCAAATTCCATCATAGTGGTGTTAGACTTGGCTTCTGCAAATTTGGAAAACTGGAATACCTGCTCCTTGTGAATAACGAGCCTTGTTATGATCACACTAAGTACAGATTGAGAATTTCAAATGTTCCTTTTATACCTGCCTTAGAGCTACTGTCTGTTCTTATGTGGAAAAGATGCTAAATACCTGTGCATAACTGTGGTTGCCAATGTACTTCTAGGGTCTACGCAGGTCTCCTGCAGAATGCACTTTTAAAGGCAGGCAGTTGTCCAAGTGCCATTAAGCATTAAATATTATATTGTGTCTGTAGATACAAACTCACATAATCGTAGAGTTCTGGGAAAGAATTGCACATTTAATGCCTCAGACAGATATATAGAAATCACCTTTAGAGTACATACTACTAGTTGTTGACCTATTGTAGTGGGTTGAAATTTCCCATTACATTAACTAAGCACAACCAACTCAGTTGGAAGTGAATGGAAACTGTATTTACAAAGCAAAAACTACACTCTACAATGGAATGCAATGACTGTGTACAAAATATACAGTATTTACAATATTATGCAGGTATTTACAAATGACCAGGGAAGCTGCTCCACTGCCCCTCCCCTCGCTCCCCAAGTCCCCTCCAAAGCCTCCCAAACCCCCTTGTACCAAAAGAGAGAGAGAAACTGGAAGAAAGCAGTGTTAGTCTTATCTCACGGTCAAAGGCATTATCCTCCCAGCAGAACATCCAGACCAGAGAGAAAAGAAGGAATGGGAGTGAAAGTAAAATATGTGAGATGTTTATAGAACACTTGCTTCTATACCAGATATTCTGTCCAATGAAATTCATTTAGAATAATATTTTGTTTTCCTTTTTACACCCAATAGTGAATTATTTATGTTTCTCTACTTTTCTTCTCAAAATCTGCAGCTAACTTTTAAAGGCATAGCCTAAACCTGCCACACCTATGTGATGTTTTGCTTAAACTTAAAGGTTTTCATGCACTGCTTTTGCATGCTGCCCTGGTGTAGGCTCACTCCAGAGAGGCATGGAGTTTTCCATTATGAATAACTAGAAAATTTAATTTTCTTCACTGCTTGGATGTTTTGTACTTCAAAATTTGAAGAGTCAGTGAAGATTGTGTGGAGGAAGACAGGCAGCCACAGCATTTTTTTCTGGATAGGAGCTAGGTCCAAGCCCTAAGTCGACTTAAGTGATTTCCAGAAAGCTAGGATAAATGTCATATCATGTAATATGTGTTAGAGAAGTAGGGGTCACATTTTAGACTTAAATTAAAGATGATCACAGACCTCACCTGTGAGAGACTCAATCTTGCCTCTCTTCATGTGACTCAACAAAGATAAAATCACTTTTGCTCTTTGCCCAGACAATAGCTGATGTGTATTGAGTAGTCGCCACTGGAATGACCCTTGGGAAGGTGGATAGATAACGATTGCTCACCACACTGCAGCTGTCCTGGAAATGGTCAGAGATACTCTCTGGGATATACATACCTAAAAACTGTATAAAATATCTGAGCAACTACTGTCTCAGTAGAAGGAAAACACAGGAGAAGGAAAACATGGAAGGAAAAGACCTGGACAACACTGCTGGGAAGGAAAACATGAGAGAAGGAAAAGAATGGGGCAATGCTGCTCTGAAGAAAACTGAGAGAACACGAGAGAAAAAATGATGAGACATCACCTTGTAGCCTGGAAGAAGCAGACCAAGAGGAGCCCTCTCTCCGTGTCCTAAGTTCCACCTGCTGCAACTCATGGAGCTGAAGAGGCTGCTCAGAGGACATCTCATCTACAGCCAAAGCTGCAGCACCCCTGCTCTACAGACCCAACATCTCCTCTACATCCAAAGATGCAGCACCTTTCCTCCACAGACTCAAAGTGTCTTGGGGGTTGAGTAGTGTGGTAATACAATTCCTTTCCTCTTCTCTGTCTCTCTTCTCTCTCTCACTCTCTATTCTCTCTCTCCTTCTGATCCATCCACTTTATTTGTGTAATAAATAGCCTCGCTGTTGATATTTTGGCCTCGTTTGTGCCTCTATATTTCATAACATGGGAATATTTAAAAGAACTGAGTCTCTTTCCCTCTCCAGACTGAAATACCACCTTTCTCATTTGGATGCTTTCTAGGTGTTTGTAAAGACAGCAATCAAATCTCAATACATTTCTCATGGCAATATGTGAAGAAAGCTAAGTGAAAAATCTCATTTGAACACTATTTATCAAAGCAATAAATACAGTACAGGAAAATCAGATGCTATTTTCTGACTAACATTAAAATAAAGAGTTTCTTTCCTTAGATGCTTGGAGACATCTGATCTATGTAGTTTTTGATAAGGTTTAGGGAAAAAAGGAGGGAGAGGAAAAGATTGGACGGGCAATGAACTTCTGAGTGAATTAAGGGAAAAAAAGAGGGTGTATCGTCTTTGGAAGGAAGGAGAGGTTAGCCATGGAATGTTTAAGGATGTAGTTAGGTCATGTAGGAAAAAAAAAATTTGAGAGGCAAAATCCCATTTAGAGCTTAGACTGGCCACTGCTGTGGAGGACAACAAAAAATCCTTCTACAAATATATTGATAACTAGAGGAGGGGCAAGGACAATCTTCACTCCTTAGTGAACATGGAAGGGAATATTGTAACTAAAGATGAGGAAAAGGCAGAGGTACTTAAGACCTTGTTTGCCTCAATGTTTAATAGCAGAATTGGTTGACTTGTGGACAACTGTCCTCCTGATCTAGTAGATGGAGTCAGGGAGCAGTATAGTTCCGCTGTAATGCAGGAGGAAGTAAGAGACCTGCTTAGCCACTTTTGTCCCCACAAGTCCATGGGACCTGTGGCAGTTTTAGGCTATGCCTTTAAAATTTAGCTGCAGATTGTTGAGCAGAAGGGTGTAGAAATATAAAGAAATGCACATTTAGGTGTAAAAAGGAAAATGTTATTATTCTAAATTAATTTAATTGGTCAGATGTGTGGGATGTATTCTAACGAACTCACATTCTTCTTCATTCCTTTCTTCCTTTGCTGGCTGCTTTCTGCTCTGCTCAGCTGGGAGGACTTCATGAGCCCAACCCTGAGGTAAGAGCACTAACTCTCTAATATCTCTTTCTCTTCTCTTCCAATTAGACAAAAAGGGGGAGTTTAGGGGAGAAGTGGAGCAGTTTCCCTGCTCCTTTTGGGGTCCCAGGAGATTCAGGGGGGTTCATGCTATTTTTCTGCCTGTAAATACATGTATAATATTGTAAAATTTTTATATTTGTATGTATACTCACATGACTGGAGCACTGCAATTGACGGCTACAGGCTCTTCAGGAGAGACAGGCAAGGAAGAAGGGGTGGAGGGGTGGCCCTGTACGTCAGGGAGGCACTTGATGCCATTGAGCTAGAGATCAGGGACGATCGGGTTGAGTGCTTGTGGGTGAGAATTAGAGGGAAGACCAGCAGGGCAGACATCCTGGTTGGAGTCTGTTATAGACCACCCAACCAGGAGGAAGATGTAGATGAAGCATTCTATAGGAGGCTTAAGGCTGTCTCAAGATCACCTGACCTCGTTCTCATGGGTGACTTCAACCTGCCTGATATCTGCTGGAATCACAACATAGCAGAGAGGAGGCAATCTAAGAGGTTCTTAGAGTGCATTGTAGTGGGTTGAGGCAGCCCCCTCCCCACCACGGGCAAAATAACGACTCCAACAAACAGATTGCAAAAGTGATGGAAAAGTTTAAATAGAAAAAAGTGAAGGTGCACAAAAGAAATCAGAAACAATAACAGAAGAAGCCCCAAAACACACCCGGATGAACCCCATCCCCACCTGAGGGTGGGCCCAAGACCCCCAGGGCTCGTTCTTCCCCCCCACTGCTAGGCTAGTCTCAGCTGGCCAGGCCTGAGACCGCCCATCCCCCTGGCCTTGGGCCTAGCCAGGCCCAAGGCCGGGAGACGTCTCCCCAGTTACCAGGCGCCGGCGAGGGAAGAAAGAGCAAGAGGCGGACCCCACGCAAGATCTTATAGCGGTGCAGGGGATTGTGGTAGGAGATACACGGTTTTCCTGTGTCTACCCACTGGGCTGGACTTCTGGACACAGGAAGTGTGCCATGCAGCAGAGGGCACCCAGCCCAAACCACCACATGCATGGAGGACAGCTTCTTATCCCAGGTGCTGCGCGAGCCTACCAGGGGTAAAGGCTATGCTTGACCTCCTCTTCACCAATAGGGAAGGGATGGTAGGTGATGTGGTGGTCAGAGGGTGTTTAGGTGCCAGTGATTACGAGATAATTGAATTTTCAGTATTCAGTCAAGCTAAGAGGGGTAGCAAGAAAACCTTCACTCTGGACTTCCAGAGGGCAGACTTCAGGCTACTCAAGGAAATAACTCAGAAGGTTCCTTGGGAAACAGCCCTTAAAAATAAAGGGGTCCAGGAGAGCTGGACCTACTTTAAGGCGCAGGAACAGGCTGTGTGAGTGTGCCGGAAAATGAGCCTCCGGGGCAGACGGCCAGCCTGGATGGGTAATGAACTTCTAAAGGAACTAAGGGAAAAAAAAGAGGGTGTATCATCTTTGGAAGAAAGGGGAGGCAAGCCATGGAATGTTTAGGGATGTTGCTAGGTCTTGTAGGAAGAAAATTAGGGAGGCAAAAGCACATTTGGAGCTCAGACTGGCCTCTGCTGTGAAGGACAACAAAAAGTCCTTCTGAAAATATATTAATAGCAAGAGGAAGGGCAAGGACAACCTCCACTCCTTGGTGGGCATGGAGGGGAACGTTGTAACAAAGGATGAAGAAAAGGCAGAGGTACTTAACACCTTCTTTGCCACAATTTTTACTAGCAGGACAGACCGTCTTCCAGACAGCTGGCCTGCAGAGCTGGCAGAAGGAGCCAGGGAGCAGCGTAGTTCTCCTCTGTTCCAGGATGGGATAATTAGAGATCTTCTCAGCTGCTTGGACCCCCACAAGTCCATGGGACCAGATGGAATCCATCCTAGGGTGCTGAGAGAGCTGGCAGATGAGCTGTCCAAGCCACTTTCCATCATTTTTCAGCAGTCCTGGCTCACTGGAGAGGTCCCAGAAGACTGGAAGCTGGCCAACATGGTGCCCATCCACAAGAAGGGCCAGTTGGAAGAGTCAGGGAATTTTAGGCCTGTCAGCCTGATCTCAGTGCCAGGCAAGATTATGGAACAGGTCATCTTGAGTGCGATCACACAGCACTTACAGGATGGCCAAGGAATCAGGCCCAGCCAGCATGGATTGAGGAAGGGCAGGTCCTGCCTCACCAACCTGATCTCCTTCTATGATCAGGTGACCCGCCTGGTGGATGTGGGGAGGCCTGTGGATGTGGTCTACCTGGACCTCAGCAAGGCCTTTGACACCGTCCCCCACAGCAAACTCCTGGCCAAGCTGTCAGCCCATGGCTTAGACAGCAGCACTCTGTGTTGGGTTAGGAACTGGCTGGAGGGCTGTGCCCAGAGAGTGGTGGTGAATGGTGCCACTTCCAGCTGGCAGTCACTAGTGGTGACCCCCAGGGATCAGTGCTGAGCCCCCTGCTCTTTAGTATCTTTATTGATGATCTGGATGAGGGCATTGAGTCCATTATCAGTAAATTTGCAGAGGGAGCTGGGGTTGTATAGCCTGGAGAAGAGGAGACTCAGGGGAGACCTTATTTCTCCCCACAACTACCTGAAGGGAGGTTGTAGCGAGGTGGGGGTTGGTCTCTACTCACAAGCAACCAGCACCAGAACAAGAGGACACAGTCTCAAGCTGCACCAAGGGATGTTTAGGCTTAGTGTTAGGAAGAAATTCTTCACAGAAAGATTGATTGCCCTTTGGAATGGGCTGCCCGGGGAAGTGGTGGAGTCTCCATCACTGGATGTGTTTAGGAGGAGACTTGATGGGGTGCTTGGTGCCATGGTTTAGTTGATTAGATGTTGTTGGATGATGGGTTGGATGTGATGATCTTGAAGGTCTCTTCCAACTTAGTCCTATTCTATTCTATTCTATTCTATTCTATTCTATTCTATTCTATTCTATTCTATTCTATTCTATTCTATTCTATTCCTGGTAAGACTGCAGTATTTTGCTGAAACCAATGACAATATTTTAACTTTTAAAATAAATATGAATTGATGACATGAAATATAGACAGATTGCTTCAATGCATGATAGTAGAAAGATCTATGTTAAAACTATGCAGTGTCAGATCACTGACAATGAAATGCGAATTAGGTCCATGAATTTTAGTGTATTATTTAGGGTTACTGTTTAGGATTAAACTCTTCATGTATTCCCCTTACTGCTCTAGGAGCGGGGTTGAACTACATAATCTTCAGAGGTTCCTTCCAAGCTCTACCATGCTGTGTTTCTGTTTTCAGGGGGAAAAGAATACTTGTATTTACACAACAGCTCTTATAGAGCTTAATATTCTGAAGCAATCTAACAGTTTTCTTTGAAAGATTCTATTATAGACCACTGAAAATAAGAAAGACCATTTCCTCTCCCTCTACCTATTAAAATAAAAAAAGGCAACAAATATCACCATTGATTATATGCAAAAGGTATCTTTGGAAAGTATCATGTGTACATATATTTATATGTATGTATATTTTAGTGTAGCAGGTGGAAACAGAAAAATCTTTGCCAAATATTCATCTCCCTGGGGGCCACTAGCAAATGCTTCAGAGGTCTTTTTAAGTGGGGCAAGTAGCATTTTATAGCAGTAATCACAAATTTGCAAATCTGATGGCAAAGTATAAACCCAAAAGATGCAGATCTTACTGTGTTTACCAAGATGTGTCTTCATTATAAATGTCACTTTTTCTGTCTGTGAGCTTTAGAAATGTATTTTTGCAGAGCTGGAAAAACCCTTAGATGATATTTTATTTGAGGCTGTAGATCTGATATGATAAACATAATTTCATTTACAATGGAAAACAGTGAAGAGATTAAGACAAAGTACTCACCCTGTATAGTGCATCCACCAGGCTGACGGTTGTCTTCTGCTTACAACTAAGCAGATATTGATGTACATCATTTAGTGGATAAGAATAATCTCCTTAAAGGCAAGAAATGCTTACCTTTTGCAATTTCCCCCATAAGCAGAAATAAATACCCCTGCATCTTTAACCTCCATTTGGACATAAAGAGAAAAGAAGGCCTTGCAGCCCACTGGATGAAACATTAAGCAGCTATACTACAGCTAGCTACATATCTTGCTGCATTGTTATCAGTAGCTCTGAAAGCCTCCTGTTCCCTTCAGCGCCACAAGAATTCCCTAACATACAGATATTGACCCCAATCCCTTTAGCTTCAACATGATGATGTCGCCTCTTGAAGCCATGAGGGAACTGGATTACTCCTTTATTGATCAATTGTTGAGTTAGCAATCAATGGGTAATTGACTGTTAGCCTTTGTGAGATGAATCACACCCTTTAGCCAGGCACATAGTTAAATGTCTTGCTGAACAAGTGCCTACATACTGTCTGTGGCTTCTGTACACAAATTTGTCAGCTTTACATTATTGAAAGCCACATTAAAAAATCTTCTGTAAATGAGCCACACAGAAAAGAATAATCCCGTTGAAAGGATAGATTTACATTGCACTACCATTCCCCATTTAAGAGCCTCCCTCTCCTTCTGTTATTACTGAGGCAATCAAAGGTGCCTTGAAAGATTGCTAAAAATTAACTGTACTTTATTTTAGATTGATAACTGTAGTGTGAGAAGGAGAGCAAGAAATTGAAGTGGATGGGATCATTGTATGCCTGCCTAACATCACTGGCTTAACATTTGTATTTTAGACTGCCTCTTGCCTTATAACAGCATGTAGTGAAATAAAAGCTTTGTTCTGGAGGTAATTGTTATCTGGTGGGGTATAAACAAGACCCATTCTGCAGTACATTTATTACAGTGCATATTTATGAGTTGGGTTTAATTAAAAGTCAGGAACACAAGAGCTATTTTTTAACTAGATGCCTATTATCTAGTGTCAAATGCTTGGCTTTAATCACACTTTGTATCATTGTGACCTAGATCACTGTCTGTGACATAGGATATAGTGTGTTGTCTTTCCTGAGAAGATGCAGCCAAGCTTGATGGATGCTTTCTCATTCGTAACCTCATTACTACTAGCTTCCCATCCATCTAATAAAATGCTACGATGGAGTGTGGGATAGTGCTATAAATCATAATATTCCAGCCTCTCCAAGCAGATTCATTAGAAATGCTGACTATATATCTCACACATAGAAAGTCAACACACAAAATAGGCTGCTGCTTCTGCCTGTACTGGAGACATTCACTCATTCCTTCTGGTCAAGTTAGTATTTGTTTTTAATGGCAAAGATGTCATTTAATGAAGTTCTAGGTGGCAGACTGCTTTGAACTGATTAACCCAATAAATATCCCATCTGCTTTTAGTTTTAAACTATGCTGTTGTCTGATATCTCACTCACATTATTACTCCATCTGAGAATATTTAATTGCTAACTACTTCACTAATATTTTCCAGCTTTTGCTTAAAGAAGGGCATCCTTTTTCTCTTTATTCTGGGAAAGGTCAGTGAATGGAGTACATACAGGAGGAAGAGGATGAATCTGTCCTGTCTGTCCATCTTTCAATCTATGAAAAACCACGAGGCTATGAAAATAAAAATATACCAGAATTATTCCTGGAGAAAGAGAACCTGAACTGGTATTTTTTTGGGTTTTGATTTTTAGTGGAATCTACACACTTAAAGATACAATACAATACAATACACCAGGTTGGAAGAGACCTTCAAGATCATCGCGTCCAACCCATCAACCAATCCAACCCACCCAACAATTAGACCATACAGCCAAGCACCCCATCAAGTCTTCTCCTGAACACCTCCAGTGAAGGTGACTCCACCACCTCCATGGGCAGCCCATTCCAACGGGCAATCACTCTCTCCGTGTAGAACTTCTTCCTAACATCCAGCCTAAACCTGCCCTGGCGTAGCCTGAGACTCTGTCCTCTTGTTCTGGTACTGGCTGCCTGGGAGAAGAGGCCAACCTCTGCCTGGCTACAACTTCCCTTCAGGTAGTTGTAGAGAGCAGTAAGGTCACCCCTCAGTCTCCTCTTCTCCAGGCTAAGCAACCCCAGCTCCCTCAGCCTTTCCTCATAGGGCTTGTGTTCCAAACCCCTCACCAGCTTCGTTGCCCTTCTCTGGACACGTTCCAGCAGTCAACATCCTTCCTAAACTGAGGGGCCCAGAACTGGACACAGGACTCAAGGTGCGGCCTAACCAGTGCAGTGTACAGGGGCAGAATGACCTGCCTGCTCCTGCTGGCCACACTGTTCCTGATGCAAGCCAGGATGCCATTGGCCTTCTTGGCTGCCTGGGCACACTGCAGGCTCATGTTCAGCCTACAATCAACCAGTACCCCCAGGTCCCTCTCTGCCTGGCCACTCTCCAGCCACTCGGACCCCAGCCTGTAGCACTGCTTGGGGTTGTTGTGGCCAATGTGCAGAACCCGGCACTTGGATGTGTTAAATCTCATGCCATTGGACTCTGCCCATCTGTCCAGCCTGTCGAGGTCCCTCTGCAAAGCCTCTCTGCCCTCCAGCAGATCAACTCCTGCCCCCAGCTTGGTGTCATCTGCAAATTTACTGATGATGGACTCAATGCCCTCATCCAGATCATCAATAAAGATGTTGAAGAACATGGGCCCCAGCACTGATCCTTGGGGCACACCACTAGTGACAGGCCGCCAGCTGGATGTGGCGCCATTCACCATCACTCTCTGGGCTCGGCCCTCCAGCCAGTTCCTAACCCAACACAGTGTGATCCTGTCCAAGCCATGGGCTGCCAGCTTGGCCAGGAGTTTGCTGTGGGGGACGGTGTCAAAGGCCTTGCTGAGGTCCAGGTAGACCACATGCACAGGCCTCCCCACATCCACCAGGTGGGTCACCTGATCATAGAAGGAGATCAGGTTGGTCAGGCAGGACCTGGCCCTCCTAAATCCATGCTGGCTAGGCCTGATCCCCTGGCCATCCTGTAAGTGCTGTGTGATCACACACAAGATGACCTGCTCCATAATCTTGCCTGGCACTGAGGTCAGGCTGACAGGCCTATAATTCCCTGGCTCATCCAACCAGCCCTTCTTGTGGATGGGCGCAGCATTGGCCAGCTTCCAGTCTTCTGGGACCTCTCCAGTGAGCCAGGACTGCTGAAAAATGATGGAAAGTGGCTTGGACAGCTCATCTGTCAGCAATCTCAGTACCCTAGGATGGATCCCATCCGGTCCCATGGCCTTGTGGGGGTCCAAGCGGCTCAGTAGATCTCTAACTTCCTCTTGGAGCAGCGGGAAACTATGCAGCTCTCTGGCTCCTTCTGCCAGCTCTGCAGGCCAGCTGTCTGGAAGACGTCCTGCCCTGCTAGTGAAGATTGAGGCAAAGAAGGTGTTAAGTTCCTCTGCCTTTTCCTCATCCTTTGTTACAACGTTCCCCTCCGTGTCAACCAAGGAGTGGAGGTTAACAGCTGTTAAATTTTCAAGAATGGCAGGGTCACTAACAGAAAGAAAAAAATGGTTTAAGAAAAAAACAATTTAAATACATTTCAGCTCTAAAAAATGCAGTGTCAGTGTGACTTGCTACTCCAGGTGCTTGGATTTTTGTAATTTTCCTATGGCAGATGTTTAGAGATGTCTATATTCTTTTCTGGAGCTTTCATTATTGACAAATTTCATACAGCCCTTTAAAGCCTCAAAGCATTTTGTTGGTGACCACCAAGGGTTGTCTACCTGTAGACTCGTAGAATCATAGAATCAACAAGGTTGGAAAAGACCTCAGAGATATGACTTATGTTCAGCTGAGTCTCAACCACTACTCCCAGGTTCCTTTCTGCCTGGCTGTTCTCCAGCCACTCTGACCTCAGCCTGCAGCACTGCATGGGGTTGTTGTGGCCAAAGTACAGAACCTGGCACTTGGATATGTTAAATCTCATGCCACTGGACTCTGCCCATCTGCCTAGCCAGTTGAGGTCCCTCTGCAGAGCCCTTCCACCCTCTAACACATCAACACCTGCTCCCATCTTGGTGTCACCTGCAAATTTACTGATGATGAACTCAATCCACTCATCTAGATTTTCAATGAAGATATTGAACAGGATGGGGCCCAGCACTGATCCCTGGAGAACACCACTAGTGACTGGCTGCGAGCTGGAAGTGGCACCATTCACCACTACTCTCTGGGCACAGCCCTGCAGCCAGTTCTTAACCCAGTGCAAAGTGCTCCTGTCCAAGCCATGGGCTGACAGCTTGGCCAGGAGTTTGCTGTGTGGGACAGTATCAAAGGCCCTGCTGAAGTCCAGGTAGACTACATCCACAGCCTTCCCCATATCCACCAGACGGGTCACCTGGTCATAGAAGGCGATCAGGTTGGTCAGGCAGGACCTGCCCCTCCTAAATCCATGTATGCTAGATGTCATCCCTTGGCCATCCTGCAGGTGCTGTGTGATTGCTCCATATTCTTGCTGGCACCAAGATCAGGCTGACAAGCTTGCAGTTTCCAGGTTCCTCCATTTGGTCCTTCTTGTGGATGGGTATCACATTGGCCAGTTTCCAGTCATCTGGGTTCTCTCCAGTGAGACAGGACTGGTGGTAAATGATGGACAGCAGCTTGGAGAGCTCATCTGCCAGTTCTCTTAGTACCCTAGGATGGATCCCATCTGGTCCCATGGACTTCTGAGTATCCAAGTGGCTCAGCAAGTCCCTAACTGTTTCCGCATGGATTTCAGGGTGACTATTCTGCTCCCTGACTCTGTCTACTGATTCAGGAGGCCAGTTTTCCTGAAGCACTCCTGTCTTACTGTTGAAATTACAGTATCACAGTATCACAGTGTCACTAAGGTTGGAAGAGACCTCGAAAATCATTCAGTCCATTGTCACCACAGACCCCATGACTAGACCATGGAACAAAGTGCCATGTCCAATCCCCTCTTGAACAACTCCAGGGACGGTGACTCCACCACCTCCCTGGGCAGCACATTCCAATGGCGAATCACTCTCTCAGTGAAGAACTTTCTCCTCACCTCGAGCCTAAACTTCCCCTGGTGCAGCTTGAGACTGTGTCCCCTTGTTCTGGTGCTGCTTGCTAGGGAGAAGAGGCCAACCCCTTCCTGGCTACAACCACCCCTCAGGTAGTTGTAGAGAGCAATGAGGTCACCCCTGAGCCTCCTCTTCTCCAGGCTAAACAACCCCAGCTCCCTCAGCCTCTCCTCATAGGGCTTGTGCTCAAGGCCTCTCACCAGCCTTGTTGCCCTTCTCTGGACACCTTCAAGTGTCTCAATGTCCTTCTTAAACTGAGGGGCCCAGAACTGGACACAGCACTCAAGGTGTGGCCTAACCAAAGCAGAGCACAGGGGCACAATGACCTCCTTGCTCCTGCTGGCCACACTATTCCTAATGCAGGCCAGGAAGCCATTGGCCTTCTTGACCACCTGGGCACACTGCTGGCTTATGTTCAGGTGGCTGTCATCAGCACCCCCAGGTCCCTCGCCGCGTGGCAGCTCTCCAGCTACTCTGACCCCAGCCTGTAGCTCTGCATGGGGTTGTTGTGGCCAAAGTGCAGCACCCGGCACTTGGACTTGTTGAATGCCATCCCCATTGGACTCGACCCATCTGTCCAGTCGGTCGAGGTCCCTCTGCAGGGCCCTTCTGCCCTCTAACTGATCAACATCTGCTCCTAACTTGGTGTCATCTGCAAACTTGTTGATGACTGTCTCAATCCCCTCATCCAGATCATCAATGAAGACGCTGAAGAGGATGGAGCCCAGCACTGATCCCTGGGGACGCCACTGGTGACTGGCCTCCAGCTGGAGGTGGCACCATTCACCACCACTCTCTGGTCTCGGCCCTCCGGCCAGTTCCTAACCCAGCGCAGAGTGTTGCTTTCCAAGGCATGAGCTGACAGCTTAGCCAGCAGTTTACTGTGGGGGACAGTGTCAAAGGCCTTGCTGAGGTCCAGGTAGACTACATCCACAGGCCTCCCCACTTCCACCACGCGGGTCACCTGATCATAGAAGGAGAACAGGTTGGAGAGGCAGGGCCTGCCCTTCCTAAATCCATGTTGGCTGGACCTGAGCCCTTGGCCATCCTGCAGGTGCACAGTTATTGCTGCCAGGATAATCTGCTCCATCGTTTTCCCTGGTGCTGAGGTCAGGTTGACTGGACTGTAGTTTCCCGGTTCCTCCATCCGACACTTCTTGTGGATGGGGACCACATTGGCCAGTTCCAAATCATCTGGGACCTCACCGGTCAGCCAGGACTGGAGGCAAATGATGGAGAGCAGCTTGGCCAGCTCATCTGCCAGCTCTCTCAGCACCCTAGGATGCATCCCATCTGGTCCCATGGACTTGTGAGTGTCCAAGTGGCTCAGCAGGTCCCAAACTAATTCCTCATGGATTTCTGGGGCATTACATCGCTCCCCGATCCCATCACCCAGCTCAGGAGGCCACTCGTCCTGAACTCCTCCTGCCTTGCTGTTAAAAATTGAGGCAAAGAAGGTATTCAGGACCTCAGCCTTTTCCTCGTCTTCAGTCACTGTGTTCCCCTTCAGGTCCAATAGGGAGTGCAGGTTCTTCTTGCCCTTCTTTTTAGCTTTAACATATTTGTAAAAATGCTTTTTATTATCCATCTCAGAGGTGGCCAGCTTCAGTTTCAACTGGGCCTTTGCCTCTCTAATTTTTTTCCTACATAATCTAACCACTTCCTTGAACATACCTCGAGAAGCCTTCCCCTCCTTCCAAAGGTGATACAGCCTCTTTTTTCCCCTTAAATCCTCCAGGAGTTGTTTGCTCATCCAGGCCGGTCGCCTTCCCCAATGGCTGATCTTTCAGCAGATGGGAACTGCCAGTTCCTGTGCCTTCAAGAGCTCCTGTTTGAAGTAGGTCCAACCCTCCTGGACCCCTTGGTTCTTGAGGGCTGATACCCAGGGAACTTTGGGAATAAGTTTCTTAAACAAGCTGAAGTTCGCCCTCCGGACGTCCAAGGTGAAGGTTCTGTTGGTACTCCTCCCTATCTCCCTGCATATTGAAAACTTCACCATCTCATGGTCGCTGCACCCCAGGCAGCCTCCCATGGTCACGTCTCCCACCAGCCCTTCTCTATTAGAGATCAGCAGGTCAAGCACAGCCTGACCCCTGGTAGGTTCACTCAACAGCTGCATCAGGAAGTTGTCCTCCATGTGGGCCAAGAATCTTCTGGACTGCCTCCTCTCTGCTAAGTTGCCAGGAGATATCTGGCAGGTTGAAATCACCCACAAGGACAAGATCTGATGATCTTGAGACAGCCTCCAGTTGCTTATAGAATAATTCATCTGCCTCGTCATCCTTGTTGGGTGGTCTATAACAGACTCCAACCAGGATGTCAGATTTGTTAGTCTGCCCCATGATTTTAACCCACAGGCTCTCAATCCCTTAATTTTCCACCTCAAGTTGTGTGGCAGAGAGTGACTCCCTAATATGCAGAGCCACCCCTCCTCCTCTTCTCCCTTGCCTCTCTCTCCTGAAGAGCCTGTAACCCCCCAGTGCAGCACTCCAATCGTGCGTGTCATCCCACCATGTTTCTGAGATGGCAACTATATCACAGTCACCCTGGTGGACCAGGACTTCCAGCTCCTCTTGCTTATTGCCCATGCTGCGTGCATTGGTGTACATGCACTTCAGTTGGGCTCTTGACTTCTCTATTTACCCTGATCTGTGCCCCATTCCTTTGTCTACAGAGGGACTGATTTCCTCACCCACCCCGTTCAGACCCATTTTAAAGCCCTCTTAATGAGCCCTGCCAATTCTAGTGCCAGGACTCTCTTACCTTTTGTAGATAATGTCACCCCATCAGGTCCCAGCAGGTCGGGTGCAGTAAAAGTTGCCCCGTGATTGAAGAAACCAAAGTTCCACTGCTGGCACCATCCCCTGAGCCAATTGTTGATGGCATGGGTTCTCCCGTTCCTCTCAGTGTACTCCCCTGCCACTGAGAGAACTGAGCAGAACACCATTTGAGCTCCTGCCCCTTCAATCAATTGTCCAAGGGCCTTGAACACCTTTTTAATTGCCCTGGTGCCCTTGTCAATTCCATCACTCCCCACTTGTATTACCAGCAGAGGGTAATAGTCAGAGGGGAGGATTAACTTAGGGATTCTCCTCACAATGTCCCTGACCCGCGCCCCGGGTAGGGAGCAGACCTTCCTGTGGGATGGGTCAGGACAACATATGGGTCCCTCAGTACCCCCCAGGAGGGAGTCCCCAAGAGAGGACAAAGAATTGTGACAAAGAATGTATTTAGTACCTCAGCCTTTTCGTCATCTTTAGTTACAACATTCCCCTCCAATTCCAATGAAGAGTGGAGTTTCTTCTTGCCCCACTTTTAGCATTAATGTATTTATAAAAATGCTTTTTATTTCTTTCACAGAATTTTCCAGCTTACATTCTAACTGGGCTTTTGCCTCTCTGATTTTTCTCCTACATGATCTAATAACATCCTTACACATATCTTGAGTTGCTTCCCCCACTTTTCAAAGATGATATGCCCTCTTTTTTTCCCTTAATTACTTCAAAAGATGCTTGCCCATCCAGTCTGGTTACCTTACCCAGTAGCTCATCTTTCAGAACATGGGCACAGCCTGTTCCTGTGCCTTCAAGAGCTCCTGTTCGATGTAGGTCCAACTGTCCTGGACCCCTTTGTTCTTAAGGGCTGCTACCTAGGGTACACTCTGAATTAGTTGCTTAAATAAGCTGAAGTCTCTCCTCTGGAAGTACAAAGTGAGGGTTTTGTTATTGCTCCTTCTTGTTTCCCTTTGTATGCATGTCTTTGTAGTGCAGTGATCTCTCATTTTGGACTGAATTTATCAAGAGGGTGATATTATCCAACTCTTTTCTTTGAAATATATTGCAACTAATAACATAAAAAAAAAATTAGTGATTCTTCAGTTGGAATTGAAACAAGGTATACATTGGTCCATAAAATTACTTTACTTCATTTTGTATGACATGGGTTATTAAGCAAGCATATGGGCAAAAGTGGACAGATGGAATCCAATGGCTCAAAAAGCTTGCAGGATATGATCAAGGGGCACAAGTGTTTTCTGTGCTTAGAGACTGGATTACTCCATTTTGGGGAAATGAGATAGTGTATGAGTTGGTAGTATTCTTCATTAAATCCTCGAAGGGGAAATACAATTGTGTTTGCATGCTATCTGCAAGCAGTGTTTTCACTATAACTCACTGTGATCTCTAGTATTTAGTGTCAAAAGCTTTCAGGGAAAATGATTGTTAGCTGTTATTAACAATCAACGGTTTTATGAATGTACAAATTAAAAGTAATCAGAGAGAGAAAGAATTGTACATGAGTTAATATAATCCATTTATTTTGAAACACGCACTAAAGTGCGGCATTTGTCTTTATTACAATGACAAATAATAGAATCATAGAATCAACCAGGTTGTAAAAGACCTTAGAGATCAAGTCCAGCCTATTACCTAATACCTAACATCTCATGACAACGAAACCATGGCTTCAAGTGCCACATCAAATTCTTTTAACATCTCCAGGAGTGGCGACTTCACCACAGAACCACAGAATCACAGAGTCACCAAGGCTGGAAGAGACCTCAAAGATCATCAAGTCCAACCTGTCACCACAGACCTCATGACTAAACCATGGCATCAAGTGCCACATCCAATCCCCTCTGGAACACCTCCAGGGATGGTCCACCACCTCCCTGGGCAGCCCATTCCAATGGCAAATTACACTTTCTGTGAAGAACTTTCTCCTCACCTCAAGCCTAAACTTCTCCTGGTGCAGCTTGAGACTGTATCCTCTGGTTCCTAGAGAGAAGAGACCAACCCCAAACACCAAACACTCACCTGAGAGGCAGATGGGTCCAAATGTCTCACTGAGCTGATGATGTTGGGTTTTATGCTTCTGGTATCTGTTTTACTGTTGGGGCCTGGTCTGTCTTGAAGCGTTAGCATAAGCAACTCATTTAGAATGACATAAGCAGCTAATTTAGAATGTGCTCTATGATAATTTTGTTCAGAGTATGTATTATGATAGCCTTATTAAAGAACATGAGCTGCTGTTCTGATACAACAACTGGTGGGAGAGTTAGCAATAGGAACTAATTCAGAAGGTTCCTTGGGAATCAGCCCTTAAAAACAAAGGGGTCCAGGAGAGCTGGACCTACTTCAAGGAAGAACTATTGAAGGTGCAAGAACAGGCTGTGCCGGTGTGCCGGAAGATGAGCCGCCGGGGCAGACGGCCAGCCTGGATGGGTAATGAACTTTTAATAGAACTAAGGGAAAAAAAGAGGGTGTATTATCTTTGGAAGAAAGGGGAGGCAACCTACGGAATGTTTAGGGATGTTGCTAGGACATGCAGGAAGAAAATTAGGGAGACAAAAGCCCATTTAGAACTAAGACTGGCCTCTGCTGTGAAGGACAACAAAAAGTCCTTCTATAAATACATCAATAGCAAGAAGAAGGGCAAGGACAACCTCCACTCCTTGGTTGACACGGAGGGGAACGTTGTAATAAAGGATGAGGAAAAGGCAGAGGTACTTAACACCTTCTTTGCCTCAGTCTTCACTAGCAGGGCAGGACGTCTTCCAGACAGCTGGCCTGCAGAGCTGGCAGAAGGAGCCAGAGAGCTGCATAGTTTCCCGCTGCTCCAAGAGGAAGTTAGAGATCTACTGAGCCGCTTGGACCCCCACAAGGCCATGGGACCGGATGGGATCCATCCTAGGGTACTGAGATTGCTGACAGATGAGCTGTCCAAGCCACTTTCCATCATTTTTCAGCAGTCCTGGCTCACTGGAGAGGTCCCAGAAGACTGGAAGCTGGCCAACGTGGTGCCCATCCACAAGAAGGGCTGGTTGGATGAGCCAGGGAATTATAGGCCTGTCAGCCTGACCTCAGTGCCAGGCAAGATTATGGAGCAGGTCATCTTGTGTGCTATCGCACAGCACTTACAGGATGGCCAAGGGATCAGGCCTAGCCAGCATGGATTTAGGAGGGGCAGGTCCTGCCTGACCAACCTGATCTCCTTCTATGATCAGGTGGCCCACCTAGTGGATGTGGGGAAGGCTGTGGATGTAGTCTACCTGGACCTCAGCAAGGCCTTTGACACCGTCCCCCACAGCAAACTCCTGGCCCAGCTGGCAGCCCATGGCTTGGACAGGATCACACTGTGTTGGGTTAGGAACTGGCTGGAGGGCTGTGCCCAGAGAGTGATGGTGAATGGTGCCACATCCAGCTGGTGGCCTGTCACTAGTGGTGTGCCCCAAGGATCAGTGCTGGGGCCCATGCTCTTCAACATCTTTATTGATGATCTGGATGAGGGCATTGAGTCCATCATCAGTAAATTTGCAGATGACACCAAGGTGGGGGCAGCAGTTGATTTCCTGGAGGGCAGAGAGGCTTTGCAGAGGGACCTCGACAGGCTGGACAGATGGGCAGAGTCCAATGGCATGAGATTTAACACATCCAAGTGCCGGGTTCTGCACATTGGCCACAACAACCCCAAGCAGTGCTACAGGCTGGGGTCCGAGTGGCTGGAGAGTGGCCAGGCAGAGAGGGACCTGGGGGTACTGGTTGATTGTAGGCTGAACATGAGCCTGCAGTGTGCCCAGGCAGCCAAGAAGGCCAATGGCATCCTGGCTTGCATCAGGAACAGTGTGGCCAGCAGGAGCAGGCAGGTCATTCTGCCCCTGTACACTGCACTGGTTAGGCCACACCTTGAGTCCTGTGTCCAGTTCTGGGCCCCTCAGTTTAGGAAGGATGTTGACTTGCTGGAACGTGTCCAGAGAAGGGCAACAAAGCTGGTGAGGGGTTTGGAACACAAGCCCTATGAGGAAAGGCTGAGGGAGCTGGGGTTGCTTAGCCTGGAGAAGAGGAGATTGAGGGGTGACCTTCTTGCTCTCTACAACTACCTGAAGGGAGGTTGTAGCCAGGCAGAGGTTGGCCTCTTATCCCAGGCAGCCAGCACCAGAACAAGAGGACACAGTTTCAGGCTGCGCCAGGGCAGGTTTAGGCTGGATGTTAGGAAGAAGTTCTACACGGAGAGAGTGATTGCCCATTGGAATCGGCTACCCGTGGAGGTGGTGGAATCACCTTCACTGGAGGTGTTCAGGAGAAGACTTGATGGGGTGCTTGGCTGTATGGTCTAGTTGTTGGGTGGTTTGGATTGTTTGATGGGTTGGACGCGATGATCTTGAAGGTCTCTTCCAACCTGGTGTACTGTATTGCATTGTATTTTATTGTGTTGTATTGTATTGTATTGTATTGTTGTATTGTGTTGTATTGTATTGAGTCCAATGGGATGACATTCAACAAGTCCAAGTGCCGGGTGCTGCACTTTGGCCACAGCAACGCCATGCAGAGCTACAGGCTGGGGTCAGAGTGGCTGGAGAGCTGCCAAACAGAGAGGGACCTGGGGGTGCTGATCAACACCCGCCTAAACTTGAGCCAGCAGTGTGCCCAGGCAGCCAAGAGGGCCAATGGCATCCTGGCCTGTATTAAGAATAGTGTGGCCAGCAGGAGCAGGGAGGTCATTGTGCCCCTGTACTCTGCATTGGTTAGGCCACACCTTGAGTACTGTGTCCAGTTCTGGGCCCCTCAGTTTAAGAAGGACATTGAGACACTTGAACGTGTCCAGAGGAGGGCAACAAGGCTGGTGAGAGGCCTCGAGCACAAGCCCTATGAGGAGAGGCTGAGGGAGCTGGGGTTGTTTAGCCTGGAGAAGAGAAGGATCAGGAGTGACCTCATTGCCCTCTACAACTACCTGAGGGGTGGTTGTGGACAGGGGGGTTGGTCTCTTCTCCCAGGCAACCAGCACCAGAACAAGGGGACACAGTCTCAAGCTGTGCCAGGGGAGGTTTAGACTCGAGGTGAGGAGGAAGTTCTTCACTGAGCGAGTCATTCATCATTGGAATGGGCTGCCCGGGGAGGTGGTGGAGTCGCCGTCCCTGGAGGTGTTCAAGAGGAGACTGGACATGGCACTTGGTGCCATGGTCTAGTTGTGAGGTCTGTTGGGACGGGTTGGACTTGATGATCCTTGGGGTCTCTTCCAACCTTGGTTATACTGTGATACTGTGATACTGTGATACTGTAATAAGAAAACATTGTAACATAAGAGAGGATGTGAATTTGAGATTGTGATTCAGTTTGTGCAAATGTCAAAAACCAACCAGACTAATCAAAAGAACATGTGGACAGCTCGTGAGGATGCAGAACAGCCTATCATATTGCAGAATAGTGCGAGTATACAATATTAAACTATCACAGTATCACAGTATCGCCAAGGTTGGAAGAGACCTCGAAGATCATCGAGTCCAACCTGTCACCACAGACCCCATGACTAGACCATGGCACCAAGCGCCACGTCCAATCCCCTCTTGAACGCCTCCAGGGATGGCAATTCAACCACCTCCCGGGCAGCCCATTCCAATGACAAATGACTCTCTCAGTGAAGAACTTTCTCCTCACCTTGAGCCTAAACTTCCCCTGGTGCAGCTTGAGACTGTGTCCCCTTGTTCTGGTGCTGGTTGCTAGGGAGAAGAGGCCAACCCCTTCCTGGCCACAACCACCTTTCAGGTAGTTGTAGAGAGCAATGAGGTCACCCCTGAGCCTCCTCTTCTCCAGGCTAAACAACCCCAGCTCCCTCAGCCTCTCCTCATAGGGCTTATGGGGCTTGTGCTCAAGGCCTCTCACCAGCCTTGCTGTCCTTCTCTGGACACGTTCAAGTGTCTCAATGTCCTTCTTAAACTGAGGGGCCCAGAACTGGATGCAGGACTCAAGGTGTGGCCTAACCAATGCAGAGTACAGGGGCACAATGACCTCCTTGCTCCTGCTGGCCACACTATTCCTAATGCAGGCCAGGATGCTGTTGGCTGTCTTGGCCACCTGGGCACAGTGCTGGCTCATGTTCAGGCGGCTGTCAGCCATCACCCCCAGGTCCCTCTCCGCGTGGCAGCTCTCCAGCCACTCTGACCACGGCCTGTAGCTCTGCATGGGGTTGTTGTGGCCAAAATGCAGCACCCAGCACTTGGATTTGTTGAATATCTGTGACCGGTTTAGGCTGTGCCTTTAAGAAAGGGACACTTTCTGAACACTCTGGGCGAATGTTTTGATATTAGAATGAAAACAAGAGATATGCTAATTCAATTTCATTGGTGAGACCCAGTTGCAATTTTTTTGTTTAGTCTTTCAGTCGGGGAGTCAGTCGGCAGTCGTCTTCTTCTTCTCCCTGTGCTGTGAGCTGGCTCGTTTCTCTCTACGATTCCTCTCTAACCAGATAAGAAAACTAACTTTTTGCATTCGCTTTGAGCTTTAACAATTTTTTCCCCTTTTAATTACCTTCCTTTCTCTCTCTCTAACCCTTTTGGGATAAAAGGGGAGGTAGGGAGGGAGAAGGGAGGGCAGGCCGAACCCCCTGGCCGCAGGGGGTTAGGGGAAAGGTTTCCTGTATTACATACTTTGCTGTATATTTCTGTATATATTGTAAATATTGTATATTTTTGTACATATTCACTGCATTCCATATCTGCTTGTAAAATACAGCTTTCATCTGCTTCTCCGGCTGAGTTAGCTGTGGAATTTTTTGTGGGGGGGGGGGGAACCTTCCTACTCCACCACAATATCATATTGGACTCGGCCCATCTGTCCAGTCCGTCGAGGTCCCTCTGCAGAGCCCTTCTGCCCTCTAACTGATTGTGACCTGTTTAGGCTGTGCCTTTAAAAGAAGGACACTTTCTGAACACTCTGGCTGAATGTTTTGGTATATAAATGAAAACGAGAGATATGCTAATCCAATTTCATTGGTGGAACCCGGCTGTAGATTCTGGCTTGGTCTTTCAGTCGGGGGCAGTCAGTCGTCTTCTTCTTCCCCCTGTACTGTGAGCTGGCCTGCTTTTCTCTCTGAAGCAACAGCTTGCTACGCAGGAATGATTCTTGCTAAGCAGATAAGAGAAAACTAACTTTTGCATCCGCTTTGAGCTTTAACAAGTTTTCACCCTTTTAATTACCTTCCTTTCTCTTTCTCTCTAACCCTTTTGGGGAAAAGGGGAGGTAGGGAGGGAGAAGGGGGGGGGCAGGCCGAACCCCTGGCCGCTTGGGGGTTGGGGAAAGGTTTCCTGTATTGCATACATAGCTGTATATTTCTGTATATATTGTAAATATTGTATGTTTTTGTACATATTCATTGCATTCCATATCTGCTTGTAAAATACAGCTTTCATCTGCTTCTCCGGCTGAGTTAGCTGTGGAATTCTTTTGTGTGTGGGGGGAACCTTCCTACTCCACCACACTGATCAACATCTGCTCCCAATTTGGTGTCATCTGCAAACTTGTTGATGACTGTCTCAATCCCCTCATCCAGATCATCAATGAAGATGCTGAAGAGGATGGAGCCCAGCACTGATCCCTGGGGGATGCCACTGGTGACTGGCCTCCAGCTGGATGTGGCACCATTCACCACCACTCTCTGGGCTTGGCCCTCCAGCCAGTTCCTAACCCAGCACAGAGTGTTGCTGTCCAAGCCACGAGCTGACAGCTTAGCCAGCAGTTTGCTGTGGGGGACGGTGTCAAAGGCCTTGCTGAAGTCCAGGTAGACTACATCCACAGGCCTCCCCACATCCACCAGGCAGGTCACCTGATCATAGAAGGAGAACAGGTTGGAGAGGCAGGACCTGCCCTTCCTGAATCCATGTTGGCTGGACCTGAGCTCTTGGCCGTTCTTCAGGTGCGCAGTTATTGATGCCAGGATAATCTGCTCCATAATTTTCCCTGGCACTGAGGTCAGGTTGACTGGCCTGGAATTTCCAGGTTCCTCCATCCGACCCTTCTTGTGGATGGGGACCACATTGGCCTGTTTCCAGTCACCTGGGACCTCACCGGTCAGCCAGGACTGGAGGCAAATGCTGGAGAGCGGCTTGGCTAGCTCATCTGCCAGCTCTCTCAGCACCCTAGGATGCATCCCATCTGGTCCCATGGACTTGTGAGTGTCCAAGTGGCTCAGCAGGTCCCAAACTAATTCCTCATGGAATCAGTACAGCTGATAGTTAATAAAGTTGAATGATTTATGCATCATACTGGTGTCATGTCATTCCTGTTCCTGCAAGGACTTACCATGTAAGTGATGAATAATTCAGTGTGTCTCTCTTTTGTACCTTCTTGCTTCTTTTTCATAGTTAGGGGAAAACTGTAGCAGTTTGGGCTGGATACCCTCTCTTGTGTTTGTACGAGGGGTACTTCCTGTGTCCAGGAAACCAGGTATTTCCTACCATAATTCCCTGTGCCACTATAAGATCCAGTGTGGGGTCTGGCACTTCCTCTTTCTTCCCTCTCTGTCTCCCAGTAACTTGGGGGAGATGTCTCCTGGCCTTGGGCCTGGCTAGGCCCAAGGCTGGGTGGATGGGCAGTCTCAGATCTGGCCAGCTGAGACTAGCCTAGCAGTGGAGGTGGAGAAGGAGCCCTGGGGTGTACCCTCAGGTGGGGATGGGATGTTTCTGGGTCTGCTTTGGGATTTCTTTTGTCACTGCGCTTCTGGCTCTCTGTAAACATTCACTGCTTTCCATTTAAACTTTCCATCACTTTTGCAAACCGTTTGAGTGGTTATTTTTGCCCACGGTGAGGAGGGTGTCTGCCTCAACTCGTCACAAAAACCTACACATTTTCTTTGTCAGAGCTTAGGTTAAGGCTCTCTACACACTGATGCATACTTAATTGTGCTAATGATATGGAGGTGCAGATAGTATATAACATAGAATAGAATAGAATAGAATAGAATAGAATAGAATAGAATAGAATAGAATAGAATAGAATAGAATAGAATAGAATAGGATAGGATAGGGATAGGATAGGATAGGATAGGATAGGATAGGATAGGATAGGATAGGATAGGATAGAATTAACCAGGATGGAACAGACCTTTGATCATCAGGTCCAACCTATTACCCAAAACTATCTAATCAACTAAACTATGGCAACAAGCTGCCCCATCCAGTCTCTTCTTAAACACCTCCAGTGATGGCGACTCCACCACATCCCTGGGCAGCCCATTCCAATGGGCAATTACTCCTTCTATGAAGAATTTCTTCTTAACATCCAGCCTAAAATTCCCCTGGTGCAGCTTGAGACTGTGTCCTCTTGTTCTGGTGCTGGTTGCCTGGGAGAAGAGACCAACCCTCACCTGGCTACAGCCTCCCTTCAGGAGGGTAATAAGGTCTCCCCTGATTTTCCTCTTCTCCAGGCTAAGCAACCCCAGCTCCCTCAACCTCTCCTCATAGGGCTTGTGCTCAAGACCTCTCACCAGCAAGTTCCAGCAAGTCAGCATCTTTCCTAAACTGAGGGGCCCATAACTGGACACAGGACTCAAAGTGTGGCCTGAGTAGTGCTGAGTACAGGGGCAGAATGACTTCCCTTATCCTACTGGCCACACTATTCCTGATGCAGGACAGGATGCCATTGTTATTCTTGGCTGCCTGGGCACACTGCAAGCTCATGTTCAGCCTACTGTCGACCAGTACCTCCAGGTCCCTTTCTGCACAGCAGCTCTCCAGCCACTCTGACCCCAGCCTGTAGCTCTGCATGGAGTTGTTGTGGCACTTAGATGTGCTAGGCTGGGGAGGGACTTCTCAGGATCTCAGGTAGTGATAGGACTAGGGGGAATGGAATGAAGCTGGAGGTGGGGAGATTCAGGCTGGACATGGGGAGGAAGTTCATCACCATGAGAGTGGTGAAGGCCTGGAATGGGTTGTCCAGGGAAGTGGTTGAGGCCCCGTCCCTGGAGGTGTTTAAGAGCAGGCTGGATGAGGCTCTGGCCAGTGTGGGGTGTCCCTGCCCATGGCAGGGGGTTGGACCTAGATGATCTTTGTGGTCCCTTCCAACCCTGACTGATACTATGATACTACTATGATACTAAATCTCGTGCCATTAGACTCTGCCCATCAGTCCAGCCTGTCAAGGTCCCTCTTCAGAGCTCTCCCACCCTCTAACAGATCAACACTTTCCCCTAGCTTGGTGTCATCTGCAAATTTACTGATGATGGACTCAGTGCCCTCATCCAGATCATCAATAAAGATATTGAACAGGGGGGTTGAAGGGGTTAGCATCCTTGCTGGGTGAAATAGTTTTAGGACTGTTGCTACCAGCTTCATCCTCCCCCTTGCCACGGCGGTCACTTCGGTATTGGTCCTCCTTCCAGCTGCCGGATTTATTTTGTAAGCTCAGCACTACTCCTTTTAACTCTCCCATTGGTAATGGCGCTATCACGAATTCAGGTATATTCAAAGACCATGCTAGTCGATACCATTTCTCTCTGGGTGAGGAGGATCTGTTAGAAGTATGCTGTTTATCTCTCCGGCGGCCGGATTTTCTCCCTCTGGGACTTCCTGGGTGACTGCGATCTGACTCCGGACTGCTGCTTACACTCACAGAAGTCACAGCAGGGGAGGTCTTAGCACAGCGCACTTCCTGCTTTTTCCCCTGGGGTGTTGTCACGTGGTTGCCCTTGAACCCAGTATGGCGTCTGTTGTGGGGAGTCTCAGCTGTGAGCATGTGATCAGAGTAGCCCAGGTCTCGGCCCTTGTGGGATAATGCCATTAGAAGCTCTTCCCAAGTTAAGTGGTGTTTCCGGGAATTAGTTGAGGCATTATTCCTCTCGACTACTCGTTCAATTTCCTCCTTTTTGCATCACAGACATTTTTGAGACCCGCTGGCAGACCACGGATTAGAACTTTGAGTTGCACTGGGTTAATTGGGGCACCTATTGGGGAAGAATATGCCCCGCAATCATACATTGCTTGAACGCATGCTAGCATTTTAATCACGGCAGTGAGTTTGGCAGAACTTGTAACCCTCACTTCTGTTGGCTCGCCTCTATCTATAGAATCTAAACCTCCAGCCCAGTGAGCGATACGGGAAGTTAACGAGTGATATCCCTCTGGACCCATGCCCAAAAATACTTCATGGCCCCATGAACAGCCTTTTGTTTCATTACAGTCTAAAATAATTGTATCCCCACCCAATTCCATAACGCTATACAAAAAGTCTGTTACCGGCTTGTCCAGCTCTCATGCAAATATCTCTTGCAGGTCCTGAAGCTTTGCTCCGCTGTACAGGTGAACAGAAGTAGTTGTTGTCCCTCTGCCATGGTGGCCGTCTGTGTATTGCTCTTTAAGAATGGGACACAAATGCACGGCTTTGCTCCGTATGGGCTCGTCCTCAGAACTGTAATCTGTATCGTCCCGATCGGATGGGTTTCTCTCCATTTGGTAGTTCTGGGATTTTTTCCGGGCTTCACTTCTCGGAGCATTACTGGCAGGCAGATTTAATTCACGCGCTGCTGCTGACGTGCTGGGCTGAACGGGTGAATCAGGACTCGCTGTTTGCAGTGCTTGGAGCCTTGGCAGCTCCAAGGAGACCGTGGGTCTGAAGTCTTGCGCTGCAGTGGCGTTTGCTACATTTAAGTCCTTACCACTAGACTGTGGTGGGGGTAATTTGTAAAAGGACAGTTCGGGAGATCTGGCTCCGGGCACGACACTGTATCCATGGGGGTCCTCGGGGCTAGATGGTTGGGAGATCTCAGGGAGGTTTGAAACAGAGTCAGTATCTGACCCCGCCAGTGCCTTGATAGCAGCGTTGCTTTCTTTAATTTGCAATGTTAATAAGTCATGAAGTTTGTTATTTAGTGCCTCAGACTTTCCTAACTCTCTTTCCAGGGAATTATTTTTTTCCTCAAGTTTTTTAATCTTTTCCTCTAATGCTGTAAATTCGTCTTGTGCACTCATTATGCAAGCCGTGATTGCAAGAACCCTCTCCTCAGTTACTGCAGTTGGGTCAGTGCATAGCTCGATCACGTATTCGGTTAATTTCGTAATGATTTGGTCTGGATTTGTCAGATTTTCTATAGCCCATTGTATATTGGATCATTTCATTGCGTGTTCCATTATGTCGAGATAGTCACTTATCAGATAACCCTTGCACTGTGCCATTAATGTTATGAATATGCCCTCAGAAATGAGTGGCAGAGATATCAATTAAAAATATGTTAGGTTTATTTATATATATACATATATATATATATACAAACTCTGCAATGAGTTATGTACAGTCCCCCTTCACAGAACTTAGAATCGAACCTGATTCAGAAAGCGGTGGGGAGGGGTTGGTCAGTGACCGGCGATCCTCCACCTGGAGCGATTTGCACGCTACCCCAACTGAAACTCTATGAAGAAAGGCCTGGCTTACTCACAAGCTGAGAGCTTCGTGAAGTCTTCCCTTAATAATGTTTATAGTCCGCAGAACGTGGCACAATAAGTGGTAATGTGGTAATAAGGACACAGGAAATGGTGCCAACCGTGTGGCTGCGCTGCGTGGCTGCTTCTTCTCCCAGGATACAAAGGTTCCCCGCTCGGGGGCACTATGGCAGTTCAGCAACACTGGTTCACACAGGTTACCAGGTTTTCTCCTGTGGCGATGGATCATGCAGCAGTTGATCCCACGGGGTACTGTCCATGGCACTGCATGCAGTTGGGTGATGGTGGCAAAGTACCATGAAGCCTCTAGGAGCACTGGCTTTAGTCCCGGGCAAGGTGAACCACAACAGCACTGGTGCGCACACAGATACAAGCTCAAACATGAATGTGGGGGGCTCATCACCAAACAACCCCTATTCACCATTTGCCCCAGTGAATACTGGTCCAATGAGCATCTGTTGCTAACACAAAGATTAACCAATGAACTGGCATCTACCAAATAGAGTGTAAGCTTATGCTATAAACAGGAAACAAACATATAGCCTGACCCTTGTGTACCACACGGGTGAGACCACGCCCAGGCCGGCAGTTTACCTGGACTCAGTGGTGCCAGGATCCCCCTGCTGCCTTCAGAAAGGAGGGGGAACAAAGGAGGGTTAACACACAGTCAAGTATGTCCTAGAAATATTTGGGGCACGATTCTGGCCATAAGCATCATTCACTACAATCAGGCAGGTTAAAATTGCCCATAAGAATGAGGTCTGGCAATCTCAAGACAGCCTCTACCTGCCAATAGACTAATTCATCAACCTCTTCATCCTGGCTGGGTAGTCTACAGCAGTCTATAAGAGACTCCAACTAGGATGTCAGCCTTGCTGTCCTTCCCTCTAATTCGCACCTACAGGCACTCAACCTGATCATCCTTAATCTCTAGTCCATGGTGTCTAGAGCCAACCTGATGTACAGGCCAACCCCTCCTCCCCTTCTCCCTCCCATGTCTCTCCTAAAGAGCCTGTAGCCATCAATGACAGTGCTCCAGTAATGTGAGTCATCCCACCACATTTCTGTGATAGCAACTACATCATAACTTTCCTGCTGCAACAAGGCTTCCATCTCCTCATGTTTCTTACCCATGTTGTGTGCATTTGTGTACATGCATTTCAGCTGGGCTTCTGTTTTCACCCCTGACTCCAGCTTACTGCCCTCAGACTCCTGTCTGGGGGGACTGGTTTCAGCCCCTTCCCCCTTCACTATCTTTAATTATTTCTCATTTGTTAACTAAGCTTCCTGTAACACCTTTGACACACAAAGTAGCCATTTTGCTTTAATTCCACTCTTATTTCTACCTCATCTTCATGAGTGTCAAACACTGTTCCCTGTATATTCATATTAATGTCATAAGAGCAATCTAAGATCTAAGCGCTTTTTAGTCTTTCATTATTACTAAATATCTGTATCTTTGGCTAAATTGCTGGGCCTTCTTTACCTACAAAAAACAAAAGGAAAATTTGAACTGCTTACTTGTAATTTTCCCTTTCTTTCCACTGTAACTCACACACCTGCTCTGTAGCTATATGATACATAATCTAAAGAGTTCAGGTGCTTGGTGTGATGGAATTGAATCCTTCCATTTAGTCTATTCCTTTTCTAATGCAGGAGTGATGCTTAATGGGTGTGATTGAAGAGATCTCTCTCTAATTATGGTGATTTCTCTGTGTAATGTTGGTGGAATTTTTTTATTATTATTTGCACTGTACTGTCTGTCAGCAATATTTCTGTCTGCCAGTGTCAATTACATCACTCTTGACTATGCAGATAAGTAGCCTGTGATATCTCGGGAAAGCTGATGTGTATCACGTGACACTAGTAGACACTAATGTTTGAGTTGAGGAGTACAAGTGATGCAACAAGAGTAGATGGCACTGACTTATCTCTGAGCAGAACAGCTCCAGACTTTAAATTAACTCAGCTAAAGTTCAAGTAAAATATGATATGTCTTGAAACTGTAGCTACACGGAGCTATCATGGCACAGGTATCTGCCATATGCAACTCTTCCACCAATAATATGCAAAACGAAATACTTGTTTTACATACATTCCTTCTTTCGTTCTTTTTTTTTCCCCCTCTTTTTTTCCCTTTAATTAATGGGGTTTTGTATTCTATACTTACTATATATTTTCAGGAAAGTTTTTATTGTTTTCCACTCCATGGGCTCAATTACTTCTCTCAGGTGAGGAAGTGGAAACTTTAGATAAAGGGGTCTGGATAGACAAGGGAGACAAAAGCTACAGAAGACATTAACTGATGTTATACAGCATCCCTTCAACACAAGAAATACAATGAGCATGTTATGTATCCCAGACTATTCTTAGTTCAATTTTCAGCTCATGCAACTAGATTTTGCCTAACAAAAATGTCCCCTGCAGTAGAAAGGCACATTTCTTCTGAACAAATTGTGCAGTGACTGGCTTAACAAAGATTCATTGGAAAAAATGAAACAACCCACAAACAAACCACACATTAATTTAAAATCATAGAATAGATAATTATTGTTCTTGAACTGGACTAGTGCTGCCTTCTTCTACTGTGTAAGACTAGATACTATTATGCACTGAACATCACAAATTCTGAGTTATGATTGTGGTGTCTTTCTAAAGTTCTACACCAATTCCACTGGCAGATTAAATGTCACCAAAAAGACATGAAATTCAAACTCACAGCTGTGAACTTTCAGGTTTAAATGTAGCAGCTCAGTTAGTATTTTTTATATCAACTTTGACAAATCAGGTGTGTATTTAATGATAAACTTTAACTGACTTCCAGACTTTCAACACATCCCACATTGTAGTGCATGTTACATCTTGGAAAGATAATGTGCCCTAGGTGATATTGATAACTATTTAATAAAGTCAGTAAAATAATCCATTGCCCCCCCGACGTTCAACACACTTGTTAACACCTTTTTGTCAACAAATAAATTTATATTCATTTTTGTGAGATTATTTCTGAACATATACCAACATTTGTCAGCAGATATAATAAATCTGCTAATTACATACTGACTAAGGGCAAGGGGAGTTTTTGTAGACAAACTATCTTTTCTTATGATTAAGAGATTTTGCATTTCTAAGAAATCATTTAGAACTTGAATTTTAAAGTATATTTTAAAGAGATACAGAGGACTTCAGCTGAATATTCTTCATACTACCATCTAGCCTTGTTTCATATCAGAAGAAAGCGCATTTGCTTGTGTTTGTGAGGTGCAGATAAGAAAGAACAGATGTTCTGGCTCACACAGGTAAAACAGAAAAGAAGTTGCATGACAGAAAGAGCAGTCTGCTGGGATAACAGATTGGTGCCCATCAGTAAAGGGGCAAGACTCATAATTCATAAGCAGTGAAGCCACAAGTCAATTGTAAAGGTCTTGTCCTCCTCCAGCAGAGATGAATGAGTCCACATAGTACAACCAGTCATATGATCTCTTTAGAGAGGTTGTCTTTGTCCATATTCTCTAGGTGTTTTTTTTTGGTTTGGTGGTTGGTTGGTTATTTTTTTGTGACTATCAAAATAAACAGAGGGAAAAAGCCCCATTTTGCTAATTTCTCCACTCTGTTGATTGCTGTCACATACTCTGGTGCTGAAATATTGAATATGTTGCCTGTTTTTCTTTCTTATTTTAATCTAAAGCTTCAGTAAACTTATGGAGCTTAATAACAGATGTATATACCAAAATTATCTTTGTTTTTTTGTGTGGTATTTTTTTCCTCCTGTTGCAGTTTGGGCTGGGTGCCCCCTGCTTCTTGTGTCCAGAGGTCCAGCCCAGTGGGTGGACACAGGAAACTGGGTATTTCTACCAGAATCCTCTGCACCACTATAAGATCCAGTGTGAGGCCTAAGCACCTCCTCTTTCTTCCTCGCCGTCACCTGGTAATGGGGGAGATGTTGTCTCCCGGCCATGGGCCTGGCTAGGCCCAAGGCCACGGGGGATGGGCAGTCTCAGATCTGGCCAGCTGAGACTAGCCTAGCAGTGGGGAGGGGGGGAAGAAGGAGCCCTGGGGGTCTTGGATGTACCCCCAGGTGGGGATGGGATCTTCTTGGGTCTGTTTTGGGATTTCTTTTGTCACTCTGCTTTTGGCTTTCTGTAAAGATTCATCGCTTTTCCTTTAAACTTTCCATCACTTTTGCAATCCGTTCATCTGAGTTGTTTTATTTTGCCCGTGGTGGGGAGGGGGCTGCCTCAACCCATCACACCTCCTTAATTTATCTATAAATCTTTTTTGTTTGGTTGGTTGTGGTTTTTTGTTGTTGGTTGGTTTTGTTCGGTTATTTTGGTTTTTTACCCCTGTTCTTCTTATTAATAACTTCCTACTATTACACTTGTGTCCTCCCATCTATGGCCCCAAACCATGGTTGCTTCTAGGGCTGTCACAGAAATTATTCTGTGCTCCCTGAAGAAAGAAGGGTAAACGCCTGTCTTTAAAACAATAGACTGCTCTTCTCTTACCACTGATGGTGGCTGTCACAGAAGCCTGAATCCTTGTTGTTAAGACTTTAATTATGCCAAGAGATGAATTCCTGTTAAAATAATTTAAATGTGACCAATCTTTTAAATGCCATGATAACTCTGGGTCTTTACATAAGGTAACCTCTTAGTGAGGCTATACCCAGTTTGTGAGACAGTGCACTACATAGATAATACAAAACAACACCCCCAAACTTTTATAGCAGTTTTATTTCACATGTTTTGAATTATTTATCTGATCATTAATTTGTTCTCCTGACAAAGAGGTCATATAAACTGAGGCAGGAGTTAAATGGTCAGAAGGTAGTCTCAGGGAGATCATGAGATCAAAATTATAATTCTAAGTAGTTAAGATTACAGGCAATGCAAGCAGAGATGGCAGCAATTTAGGTGCCACACTGATCTTTCATTGTGAAATATTTTTTCAGTTGCTTATGAATTTTACAGTTTTTCCAGACTGAAATTTTTGATTCTTTCTAAAGCATATTTCAACAATAATTTTCTAAGAATCAAGTGAAGTTATGATACACCATGTTTCAATATTTTCTATACATGTAATATATGAATTTTTGTGGAGGTATTTTGTTTCAGTTATGTCCTTTTGCTGTTCTTTTGGAAAGTTGCCTACATCTGAAAGGGTGCCTTTTAGGTAAAAGACACACATTTTGGCTTTGAGGGGCTTTAAAGTGCTATCTTACAATTTAGCAGCGAAATTCTCCTACAGACTCTGTCTACAAAATGAGTATGTTTCACAGAGCTCTTCCATGGTGGCAGGTGTCATGTGTACCAATGATAGTCTCTGCTTTGGACTTGAGGACTCTGCTCTGTAGTGTTTTGTTGCCAGGCATCAAAACTGTTTAGCGGAACTGTTTTTCTTTCTTTTTCTTTTTTTCTTTTTTTCATGTACTTCATTGTTGCCATAATGATGCTCATACACTGTGAAAGAAATAAATGTCACTTCCATGACAGGAAAATAGTGTTGGAAACAAAGAAATATTTGAACAGAAAGAAGAGATGGAGAGAGAGAGAGAGAAAGAGGGGGAAAAATCTCCAAAACAGCAGCAAAACAACCCCAAAACTGTTATAATATAGATTTTATATAAATGTTATATTTACCTCAACAAACTCTTTCAGGACAAGATGTAAGCAGGCGAAGACCTTTGTTACATTATACAGCAAAGTCATATAGTCTTTCAGAAGGCATGTGTCACATCTCGGTCATTTTCCACTGGCATGCATGTAATTAAGGCATACAATAGGTCAAAATAATAAAACAATATTTTAACACATCCAACCAAATTCTGCCTAGTTTCTCTCCTTCAGTTACAAGGAGTTTACATTATCTTCAAAGATTCTCTAATTTGAGCAAAGGCAAATCTTCCCTATAGCCTTCCAAAGCTATCTGAAAACAACCTCTTCTCACACAAAACAATCCAAATCATCAAGAGAAATAGAGTAGAATAAAGGATGAACTGAGGAGGAAGGACTTAAGAGTATATGGAATGGTAGAGAGGCATAAAGAATTAGCAAGAAAGAGGTTTAATATCAAACAGAGAGGAAAAGGACTGGAAGATATATACACTACGGACATTGCTTTAGTAAGTTAAAGCACTTATATCCTGAAGCCAAATGTCGAGCTGAAAGTTTCCATCTCTTTTACAAAGATATGATAAAACCAGGAATAACTCACTTCTTTTTTGAAAAGCTATTTCCTCAGCCTTATATTATCAAGCAAATTGTGACCATGGATGGTATTACTGATTAGGTAATGGTTGTCTGTGGCCCTAGACTTTTAGGATGAAAAAGATATGTGCCATAATGGCCAATATCTTGAATTAAACCCCTGCAGCAGTACACTCAGTTTTCTTTTCAAAAGGACTGTTTATTTCCCATGAAGGATCATTATATGACTTTTTTAGAAGTGAGCTAATAGGAATCATTAAGAAACTGTACATGGGCTTAAATTCATATTTATGCATTAAAATATCCTGCGAGTTGCAATAAATGCTGTTGCTCTGCTTATTTGTTTATCTTTGGGCTAAGGGCTTATTTATATTATATTGTGCTAGACTAAAGCTTTCCTTAACATTCTCATTAAAAACTGAACTAAACATTGGTATCAGTATAAAGTGTTTATGTGAAAATTCAAATTACTGCTCAGAAACACAATCCAGAGAAAGGCAACAGAACTGGTGAAATGTCTTGAGAATAAGTCTCATGAAGAAATTCTGAGGAGCTGGGGTTGCTTAGCCAAAAGAAAATGAGGCTGAGGGATGACTTCTATAACTGTCTGAAAAGAGGCTGCAGAAAGTCAGGTGACAGTCTCTTCTTAAAAGTCGCAACTGATAGGACAAGAGGAAATGATATCAAGAAACCTGAGGGAAGGCTTAAATTAAACATTAGGAAAAACTTCTATACTGAAAGGGTTATCAAAGACTGGAACAGGCTGCCCAGGGAAGTGGTTGAATTGACATCCCTGGATGTATTTAAAACCATCTAGATATGGTACTCAAAAATATCTTGTAGTAGTGGTCCTTGGTAGAGTTACATAATGGTTGTATTTGATAATCGTAAAGATCTTATTCAACCATAGTGATTCTGTGATTCTGTAAGCTTTTAGTGAATAACATGCCATTTAAATATGTTTCATTTTCCTTGGGATGGTTTCTGAAAGCCTCAAAAGCAACAAAAATCTTATGTTGTAAAAGCTGCTCCCAAATTAATTCCCTTGGAGTTTTTCAGGTTTCAGAGAGAACATAGAAGAACATATTACTATGAAATGGAAACATAACTAAAAAGATATTGGTGTTTCATCTGAAAGTATGTTGGGTTTTTGACTAATAACTGAAGTTAACAGAATCTGTCTTTCACACTCATGGGAGACAGGCTCTGGAAATTCTACAGATACTTAAATTTCAAATATTGGTGGTTGGAAACTCTCTTTTTTTTCCCTCCTCCCTTTTCCCTCGTACCCGGTATATACATTGGAAATTTCCGAATTAGATATGTAATACTTTGGACTAAGACTATGAAAAATTGTTTTGTTTCTTGAGATGTTCTCCATCTGTCACAGAAAAACATTCTGGAACCTTTATGCCCTTTGAAAACTGCTGTGGGACAATAAAAATGCATCAGCAAGCAGGAAATGCTGTTTTAACCATGCTTCTGTGGGAGGACCTCATGAGAACCATACTGCAAAAGGGTGTTGCAGTTTTGCAGGTAGGCAGCTGTAAATTTTACCTATTCTCCTCTGAGCTTGTTTTGCCTGATGGATTTTGGCTTAAGGAAATATTTTTACACAGATTCCAAATCCCTTCCTCAAAATCATATCTGAGAAATGACAACATAATTAAGAAACAACCTCTCTCAAAGAAGAAAATTTGATTGGTTGTGATAATGTTCCAGACACTAATCACACCTCTCTGATTTTCTAGTAACTTGCAGGTAAATGCAAAATATGTAAATAAAAAAATTTGTCTTCTGCTTGATTCAGACTGGATGCCCTTGTGAGAACTAGGAAAGAATGCTGACATCTTTGGATTTATTTTTCCTGGTAAAATGGAGCAATCAGGAAAAGGCACTGTCATCTTATAACTGTCACTTTCTCATCACACTGTAAGAGAAGACCATCACAGCCAGTTGCACAACTGTATGATTCCTGGTTCTATTTCTTACAGTAGCAACAGAATGATTAATGGAAGGACTTGTCTTATGAAAATAACTCCTACAGGAATAGACACAGGTTTGTAAATGAGCATCAATGAGCATCAACAGTAATCCTTGCTTAGGTAAACAGAACAAATCATCAGCGATATTCTTCCTTTCTATGACATTGGCAATTCTGAAACCAATAATCCTGTCACATGACGAAATTAGCCATGTAAAAAGTCATGTTCTACCTCTTACTGATCAGGAACTTCAGTGTAAAGAGACATCTGAGAACAGCTCCATTTGATCTACAATGACATTTTTTTAAAGTAACACATGCAGAGTGGGTTTTTCCAAAACTGGAGCAGTAAAATAACTGTTTGTAGTTCTGATTTTTAAATAAGAAGCCTGAAACTTTCAAAAATAACCCTGTAGTTACACAATTATACTGTTGTCATGAAAATATGCAATATTCAGTTTTGAGCCCTATTGTCTGCCTTCTAATGTTCTCTCCCAAGCACTGTGATTTGGTTATAAAGGAGATAAAAAGACATATATAAGATATTAAAAATATGTACTTTCTTGTCTGCACGCCACACACACCTCTGCTCCCAAGTGGAAATACATTGTTCTCCTGGCATTATCTTTTTTTTCCTGAAAATTTTCACAGAAGGGAAGCATAGAATTTGTTTCAGTTGGAAAACACCTCTGAAATAATTGATTTTTAACTGTCAAGCCAACACCACTGTGGCCATTAAAGCATCTTTCAAAGTGCCATGTCCACAGGTTTCTTGAACACCTCCAGGGAGAGCAACTCCACCACCACCCTGGGCAGCTTGTTCCAATGCCTGACTACGCTTTATATAAAGAAATTTTCCCAATATCAAATCCAAACCTTCTCGGGCATAATTTCAAGACAATTCCTTTCATTCTATTTCCTGATACTAGGGAGATGAGACTGACCCTCACCTCACTAAAATCTCCTTTAAGGTAGTTGTAGAGAGCAATGAAGTCTCCCTTCAGCCTGCTCCAGACCAAACAATTGCAGTTCCCACAGATACTCCTCATAAGACTTGTTCTCCAGGTCCTTCACCATCTTGTTGCCTTTCTCAGGATAGACTCTGGCAATTCAATTTATTTCTTATAGTAAGGGGTTCAAAACTGACCACAGTATTCGAGGTGCAGCCTCACAAGTGCCAAATACAATGGTCCAGTCACTTCAAGGGCCTTGCTGGCCACATGATTCCTGGCACAGACCAGAATGCTGTTGCCTTTCTTGGCCACCTGAGCACATTGCTGGCTCATAGATTCATATAATGGTTTGGGTTGGAAGTGATCTTGAAGACCATCTAGTTCCAATTCCCATGCCATGGACAGGCATACCTTTTGTTAGACCGGATTGCTTAAGGCCTCATCCAACCTGGCCTTGAACACCTCTAAGGAGAGGACATCCATTATCATCGAGGGCAACCTATTTCAGTGTCTCACCACACTCACTGTAAAGAATTTCTTCCTAACAGGTAGCTTAAATCTACCCTTCTTAAGCTTAAATCCATTCCCTCTTGTCTTATCACTACAAGCCCTTCCCAGCTTTCTCATAGGCCCCATTCAGGTAACGGAAGGCCTCTATATGGACTCCTTGGAACCTTCTTTTCTTCAGGCTGAACAACCACAACTCTCATAGCCTGTTCCTATAGCAGGGGTGCTCCATCGCTCTGATCATCTCAACTAATACCCCCAGGTCCTTTGCTGGCAGGAATTAGTGTGATAATTATTTAATGTATGCCTAGCTTTGTGTAACTGCTGCTGCATTTGGCATTTAGAACAAAGAGCTAGACAGTTTAGACAAAGAATGATTTACAGGCACAGCCAAGCATATAAGGTATCACAGTGATTAAAAAACACAAACAAAACCAAAACCAAAAAAATCAAACAAACCAAAAACCCACATGAGAAACACTGTTTGGAGAATGCATAGCTTCTAAATAAATATTATTCTAATCTCTTTTGTTGTTCATAGCTTTCATGGACAATGCTGTTTTGTAAATGTCAGTGTAGGATTTTTAAAGACTTAATGCCAGGAAAAAAAATTATTAAAAGGACATCAAAATTGACTCTGAGGTTGACAATGTATGAGAAATTACAGGAAATCTAAGGTCTTGAAACTTGTTTAGATGAACAACACAGCAGACTGTCTAATTGAGTCTTAGTGTGCATAAGAGAGAAACTCTGAGAGCAGGTGTATAGAGAATATAAACCCTCAACATTCTGTTTGTTTGCTGTTAGAATATTTTTACTTTAAAATAAAAATTCAGGTTGCTAATATACTCTGTGGACTTGGTTGCACAGGAAAAAATATGTTTCCAGTTTTATTTGATTAGTTTTTATTTTTATTAGTGACATGATTTCCTAAGTACTGCATTTATACAGTGAAGCAGAAGTATGTACAAAATTGTGAAGCATATGTAAGGCTTTTGACTTAAAAGAGAAATTGAATTGGATGAAGGTCAAGGTGTGTGTGACATAAAGCTTATCTAGTTCTGTGATTCTGCTGAAAATAGTTATGATTTTGGCTATTTAGAGATCTGTCTTATCTTGCCAGCATGGAACTTACTCTATCCATAACATTACCATTCTGTCGGGTCAAGATAGATGATCTGAGGGCTTGTGTGTTAAAAACAACAGTGTAAATGCCAACAGCTACCTTAGTTCTTGGCTCTTGAGAGTTTACCAACGTTGGCTTCTTTTTGTAGCTGTCTGCATTTCTGACAGTTGCACAAAAATAGTAGTATTTCCTCTGCAGTTCGTCACTATATGGAATTATATTGATGAAGATTAGCAGAGTTCTAAGAACTTGGTGCTTCCAAACTACTTTTCCCTTATCTTACTAGCTTGTTGATAGTAAATATTGTGAGTGTTTCATCATACATGGTTTTCATTTGACTGAAGATAATGATCAAGAAGAAAGAAGTAAAATCTCCTCATTTTTCACTTTGTTTCACGGATAATATGCCAGCATCCTATATTTTACAGATGTTGTCCTCCATTAGGAAAGACTGTCAAAGAGCCACTTTAGTATCCAGTATCTACTTGTTGATTGTAGGCTGAACATGAGCCAGCAGTGTGCCCAGGCAGCCAAGAGGGCCAACCGCATCCTGGCCTGCATTAGGAATAGTATGGCCAGCAGGAGCAGGGAGGTCATTGTGCCCCTGTACTCTGCTTTGGTTAGGCCGCACCTTGAGTACTGTGTCCAGTTCTGGGCCCCTCAGTTTAAGAAGGACATTGAGACACTTGAACGTGTCCAGAGAAGGGCAACAAGGCTGGTGAGAGGCCTTGAGCACAAGCCCTATGAGGAGAGGCTGAGGGAGCTGGGGCTGTTTAGCCTGGAGAAGAGGAGGCTCAGGGGTGACCTCATTGCTCTCTACAACTACCTGAAGGGTGGTTGTAGCCAGGAAGGGGTTGGCCTCTTCTCCCTAGCAACCAGCACCAGAACAAGGGGACACAGTCTCAAGCTGCACCAGGGGAAGTTTAGGCTCGAGGTGAGGAGAAAGTTCTTCACTGAGAGAGTGATTCGTCATTGGAATGGGCTGCCCGGGGAGGTGGTTGAGTCTCCATCCCTGGAGGCGTTCAGGAGGGGACTGGATGTGGCACTTGGTGCCATGGTCTAGTTGTGAGGTTGTGGTTACAGGTTGGACTCGATGATCTTCAAGGTCTCTTCCAACCTTGGTAATTCTATTCTATTCTATTCTATTCTATTCTATTCTATTCTATTCTATTCTATTCTATTCTATTCTATTCTATTCTATTCTATTCTATTCTATTCTATTCTATTCTACTTGTTGGGCAGTCAGATGAAGTCAGGTAATCATATCAAAAGGCTGAGCTGAATAAAATATTTGCTACAGAGTAACTCACAGTTTTGTCATGCAACAATTGGCTTATATCCTTGAATTCTGCCTAAGCTATGTGTTGATTTTGCTTTAGAATTTGGCACTTGGAACAGATGCCACAGGTAATGCAGGAGCCACAAAAGCCACTTCCATGAAGAAAGGAGCAAAACTTTTATATTAAGTAGCTCCTTTGAGTGGCTGCCAAATTATACTGCTTTATTAATTGATTTGGATATTGTGATGAAGAGTTTATTAATTTATTAATATGAAATATGAATTATAGAAACATTAATTTTATTAATTATAAGAATTATTAATATCTTAAGAACCACTATTTTATATACATGTTCTAGTGCACAATTGTGAAATACACTCCCATAAGTGGTTTGGTATTTATAATTAGAGCTCAATTAGAATATTTACAGAATCATTTTCTGTTTATAAAATGAAGGGTGCAATTCCACTACTTGTCCACCAGATGGCGATTCGACAGGGCACAAGCGGCTGCTAACTATATACAGCAATATTACTGTGCATCAGACGTTACTCTTCTCGACACAGATGCTTTGAACCAAATATTAGTGAGTGGAAAGCACCTGGGAGATACACAGTGTCTCTTGTTTGTAGCGAGGTTGGGTTCTGGCAGACTACTGTCGCTGGACTGGTTCCTAGGCTGGTCTGGATAGTGGCCCTGGGTGTCAATCCTCTCTCCGTGGCTGTGGAGAGGAGATGGAACCTAGGATTAGCTGGTAGGCAGGTTCCCTCGGCGGGACTCCAGCAGGTTCCCTCCAGATGATAGGGACCGGTCCTGCAGGGTTGGCCCAGCAGGGCCAGTAGGGCTGGTAGGATTGGTCCCAGGACAGGGTTTGCCCTCAGAGTTGGCTTGCATGGCAGGGCGGGGTGACAGTGGGTCAGGGCTCGGTGGCTTCCAATCTGGCATGGTAGCAGGCGGGGCTGGACCCAGAGGGGTCGGCCCGGATGCTACAGGTTTTGGAGCTGACATGGATGTCCCCAGGGAAGAAGCACAGCTGCGTGGAGCAATGGGTCTTCTCTCAGAGAGGTCGTGGCTTTGAAGTACAGGGACGGACAGTGCTCTACGTCTTCCCTGAGGTATACAGGGCAGGAATGGCAGAAAGAGCGACTCCTCTCCCATGATAGAGGGTTGTGATGGGTTAAGGCTGACCCCCTCCCCACCACGGGCAAAAATGAAACTCAGACAGATTACAAAAATGGTGGAAAGTTTAAATGGAAAGCAGTGAATGTTTACAGAGAGCCAGAAGCATAGTGACAAAAGAGATCCCAAAGCACACCCAGCAACATCCCATCCCCACCTGAGGGTACACCCAAAACCCCCAGGGCTCTTTCATCCCGCCCACCCCACCCCCCACCCCCCCAGCCACTGCCAGGCTATTCTCAGCTGGCCCAATCTGGTATTGCCCATCCTCCCAGCCTTGGGCCTACCTAGGCCCAAAAGGCAGGGAGACACTTCCCCCGAGTTACCAGGTGGTGGTGAGGGAAGAAAAGAGGAAGTGGCAGGACCCCCAGACCCCCACTGAGATTGTATAGGGGAGCAGGGTATTATGGAATGAAATACCTGGCTTTGTGACCGGTTTAGGCTGTGCCTTTAAGAAAGAGACACTTTCTGAACACTCTGGGCAAATATTTTGATATTAGAATGAAAACAATGATATGCTAATTCAATTTCATTGGTGGGACCCAGTTGTAGTTTTTTTGTTTAGTCTTTCAGTCGGGGGGAGTCAGTCTGCAGTCGTCTTCTTCTTCCCCCTGTACTGTGAGCTGGCCTGCTTTTCTCCCTGAAGCAACAGCTTGCTACGCAGGAATGATTCTTGCTAAACAGATAAGAGAAAACTAACTTTTTGCATTCGCTTTGAGCTTTAACAAGTTTTCCCCTTTTAATTACCTTCCTTTCTCTTTCTCTCTAACCCTTTTGGGAAAAAGGGGAGGTAGGGAGGGAGAAGGGAGGGGCAGGCCGAACCCCCCTGGCCGCAGGGGGGTTGGGGAAAGGTTTCCTGTATTACATACTTTGCTGTATATTTCTGTATATATTGTAAATATTGTATATTTTTGTACATATTCATTGCATTCCATATCTGCTTGTAAAATACAGCTTTCATCTGCTTCTCCGGCTGAGTTAGCTGTGGAATTCTTTTGTGTGTGTGGGGGAACCTTCCTACTCCACCACAGGCTTCCTGTGTCAACCCACTGGGCTGGACTCCTTTGGGACACAGGAAGTGTTCCTCATGTGGGCATAGCAGGGGGCACCTGGCCCAAAATGCTACATGGGGTTACACAGGCAGGCAATCCTGCTTTCCAATCTGACACACAGGGTTGTGTCAGTCTCATCAGTCTGCTGCATAAGGCTAATGCAGACATGTGGACTGCTGGACTTGGCTAAGTCTCTTCTCCCTGACAGTTAGACAGATCCTACCCTTGGGGGTCCAGTCCTCTGGAGACATGGTAGGCTCTCCTGGTCAGTGTGACTGGCAGTATGATGCTGGAGCTTCTCAGTCTCAGCGGAGGTCCCTCTGGGGATACTCTCAGGGCTAAGGCTCAATTGGCCTGCCTGAATACAGGCTTCTTGTCATCATGCAAAGGCTACTAGCTTGCTTGCATATATGAGAGAGAAGACTTAACAGCAATGAGCTCAATGGCAGAGGCTATGGCATGAGCTTTGTCCATTCAAGCAAAGAGAGAGATCAAAGTGAAAGAGGGGGCACCTTGTTTACCAATTGGGGTAATACTTATAGGTTCCTCGAGGCTGGATTTGATCAATGGGCACTCTTGTAAACAACTGGCTTCAGCCTATAGGAAGCCTGAAGCTAGAATTATGCCCATACTTAGTATTAGCATGAGCATCCCATGCACTGGGTGTGTGCAGTGATCTGTGCCAGCCTGAATAATGCCTTGGCCTTTGTTTCCCTCATGAAAGAGGGGGAACTTGTCCACATGCTGGGACAAGATTCAATACCTGGGCATAATGTGCCTTCACCACAGACATAGTCAGTAGTTATCCTGGAAATTAATTGATTTAAAATTTAAGAAATTGTGGGCTAAATATTTGCACGTAGCAAAAATGAACCAGGTATTCAAGAACAATTGCCATAACAAAGACTTCAAAAATAATTAACTGAAAATAAATCTTTACAAGGATAGTAAACCTTTATCACTTTTCTTGTGAAGAGATATGTTTTTGCCCCAGACTGTATTAAACTACTTGGTTTTAGTCTGCCAAAGGACTTTCTGCCCCAATTTTTTTTTCTCCCCATTAAAAAAACCAGAATTTTCAAGTCTGTTATCTGACCTTAGTCTTTACCTTATGATCTGACCAGCTCCTGGTGTACAGTTTTAGGAGTCTCCTCACCCAAAAGGAACACAGCTCTACATTTATCCCAGGAATCCAGGGTTAAAAATACCTTTTAGTGGTAAGGTCTTAGTTTTAACCATAAACAAGGAAAGTAAATTCTACAGATTTTTAGGCAAGCTATTTTTGTCACTTTTATAAGCTTCTATTCAGAAGCTATGAATCTCATTTCCTGTTTCTGTTTGATGGTAGCCGACAGAGCAAGGAATGATTATATAGAGAACCCAGCCTGACAAGCAATATTCTTTCAAACTGTCATTTTATAAAGAAGAAAAATCAGAAAGGATAAATGAGGTTCATTATTATTTTATATTTTTAAAATTTTTTGATAGTACTTTTAAAATTTTTATTCTAAGGAGTATTGACCTACCACAGTAAAAGTCTTGTTTTGACTTTGTCTCACAGGCTGGATTTCCTTAGAGATATTTATCTTATGTTGCCAATTCCATAAATCCCTATGTCTCAAATTTCATACAGGAGTACTGTATGAAATAATTTTAAATTCATCTTTTAGGTTTTTTGTTTTGTTTTGTGGTTTTGGACACAGTATAAGTCTGGTCAATACCACTGTGGGAGAAGAATTGCATCAAAACCGGAAGAATCAAAATCGTATCTATACGAAGGTTCATTGAATGTCTCCACTTTAATTTGATCTTTAAGTTTTTAGACAGAAGTACGACATAAGAGTACTGAAGAAATTCATGCCTTTTCCCTGCAATATTATCTTTACTTGAGGAATGAGCAAATAAGTACTTGATTCTTCCTCCTTCATATTTATAGTTTTGCTTTGGTGAACAGGATCACTCTTTGATGTGACTTCATCTCTCTACTGATTAAAAAATACTTTAATTAAATAACTCAAATGAGGAAATTCAAGGTATAAAAGTCCTTTGAACACTTGAACAAATAACCAGTCTGGTCTTTTCTGCAAAGGTTTTTTAAAGTGGCACTTACAGCTATGCAAATATTCATGACAGAGAAGTCAAACAGAAATAAGATGTCCATCACTTCCTGTCCTTGGTGATGAACTGTTTTTTATTTACCATCAAAGCTCTGCTAGATAAACTTTGCTTATGCTAGGGAGTTTTAATTTTTTTTTAATAAATTAATATATGAGAAATGGTGGGCAATGCAAGTTCTAAATCTTTTTGACATTCATTGAGATTTTGCTTGAATTTTCTTGGAAGATTTGGGACACTTGTTGCTTTATTCTTGCACTCTCTTCCAATTATATTAATCACTTTATGCTGTTGTGGTCTTGTGGGTTGTTCAAATAAAATTGCTGAAAATCCATTTGTTAACGTCAGCTAGACACAAAATTCCCAGAAGAAAATTTAAGACTATTGGTTTTAATGCTGCCCTTTCTGCAGAGTGTATACAAAGACTCAAAAATAATTCAAGTGCTTTCAGGAAGTTATCGTGTAACTGAGCTTTGGTGCCCTTAAGAGAAGAAGGACATGGACCTGCTGGAGTGGTTCCCAAGGAGGGCCACAAAAGTGATCAGAGGGCTGTAATACTTCTCCTATGAGGACAGACTGAGGGAGATGGAGTTGTTCAGCCTGGAATAGAGAAGACTATAGGAAGAACTCATAGAAGCCTTTCAGTACCTGAAGGAGGCCTACAAGAAGGCTGGAAAGGGACTGTTAACAAAGGCCTTGTGGTGAAGGCACATTCTGCCCAGATACTAGATCTTGTCCCAGCATGTCACAGGTTTCCCCTCCTTCAGGAGGAAGACAAAAGCCAAGGCATTAGCCAGGCCATCATGCATTCAGCACATGCAGTGCTTGTGCAAATACCAAGTATGGGCATAATTCCAGCTTCACGCTTTCTATAGGCTGAAGCCAGTTGTTTATGAGAGTGCCCATTGGTCAAACCCAGCCTCGAGGAATCTATATAGTTAGTAAACAAGTTGCCCCCTCTTTCACTTTGCGTCTGTACTTGCTCGAGAGAGCAGCTCTCAAGCCATAGCCTCTGCCATTGAGCATGTTGTTGTTAGCTTCTGTCATACATGACCGCATACTGAAAGCCTCTGCATCATGAGAAGCACTCCTGAGGATCATCCCAGAGGGAGGACCTTCACTGAGCCCGAGAAGCCAGCGTCACCACAGCCAGTCATACCAACTGGGAGAGCCCACCGTGCCACCAGAGGACTAGACCAACCCCGAGGGTAAGATCTGCCC